>JAGSMP010000204.1:697946-1395892 GCA_029286625.1 Parnassius orleans
AAAATGAACGTTTTGAATCTAACGACATGCTTTTATTATAAACACAACATCATAATAATTTTACAACATGGTTATCCTCATTATGTCCCTAGGAGTATATTATCTTTTTCCTCTCTTTTTTTTATAATCTACGTCCGTACTGAACTCCGTCCGTTATCGAAGAACCGACAACCGATGGGGAAGAAACGGTTCTCGAGTGGCAGTCTCGTACCGGTAGGTGTAATGTAGGGCGGCCCCGCACTAGATGGAGTGACGACCTAGTAAGATATGCAGGAGGTCGATGGATGCAGGTGGCTCAGGACCTTCCTTCATGGCATTTCTTGGGGGATAACTAAAAAATTACATTATATTACCCTACAGATTGCTATATAAGGAAGATATTTGCTGTATGCATATCAGTTTTTCTGAAGGGAAAACTTCTTTAGGCACGTTGGGCAATTTGGGATGGGGGTAAAAACACTGAAAAACATCATATTCATCAACATTACAGCCCTCACAAATCCACTGCGGAACATTGGCCTCCCACAAGGGACGCCACTAAGCACGATCCTGAGCCACCTTCATCCATTAACTTCCTGCATCTTTTACCAAGCCGTCACTCCAACTGCTGGGGAGCCATCCCACACTTGTACGACGACACTCGAGAAACTTTCGTCTCCATCGTGTGTCGGTTCTTCGAGCTGTATAGCCGGCCTATTCACACTTCAGCTTACTGATTCATTGGGGCTATGTCGGTTACTTTGGTCAGTATTATGGTTAAATCTTAGGTTCCTAGTTTTTGAAAGGTGATTCTGCAGTAATCAGACTTATTTTTACGTGGTAGAGCCATGTTGCAGCTATATTATAGCTGCATTCAGAAAGGGTTGGCCGACAAGGGCAGGACCACGCACTCACAGAATACCAGCGTGAAACAAAAGAATAATTCTGTGTTTCCTATAGTAAGTGTAAAAAACCGGTGACCTTTTTACTGGTAACGAGGCATTCATCTTAGGCCTCAGAGGTGACAACGCATTTACATTTTGATACTTGATCGAGGATCGATGTAAATGTCTATAGGCCACAGCCATTTTTACCATAAGGTGGACTGTGTCGCCTTTATTCTATAAAAAAATGGTTCACGAAAAAGTTTAAATCGGTCTAGTTATGAAGGAGGAAACAGCGGTATACGGGATGATAATTGCTGCAGTTTTCTGTCTGCCACTCTATATGGGAACATTTGAAGTACAGCAAGACAAAATAGAGATAGATCTCTTTATAACCTATTCATCAACTGTCTTGCTCTATCTATTATAAAAAGTGACAACACATCCATTTTTTTAATTAATTTTGGCTTTAGAATTTAAACTTTACAAAATATTAGAGATATTTGCACAGCGGAATGTTACTTAAGCATAGTCCAACATTTATTATATTTTTAATTTAATACAACTGAAATCATTCATCTGCACACCTGCAGATAAAGTTGTAAACTTCATACTCAAATAGTCGTAATTATTGCATATTTATAACGACTCTAACCTAACTTCTACGCGATATCGTTACGAGGTTGCCGGTTTAATTGCACTCAAACGTGAAAATCATTTCAAGAGTTTTCAAGTCGGCGTGCGATAGACGTTGGCAACATTTGATTGTATGTGGTAAATGATAAATCATAAGCCGCGCCACTGTTCATGAACTACTCGCCGAATGTTACTCAGTTAATTATGAGATAGTAGTTATAACACTACTGTCACAGCATAAATATTTCTGACTTTAGTTTTGTAGTTGTACACTTAATTATAAATTAAAATTTTGAAAGTCAACTCGTGAGCAATAAAAGTGGGTCGGTCACAAAAATCTTATCTTGAAAGTGCGAATGCAATTTGCAATATAAATGCAAAAGAAATAGAAGTTATTATGGCATCACTAAAAGCGTCATGACTATATTCATATCCTTTTCTTTATTTCTTCTTATTTAAATGTGAACATTATCAAATTTAATACGTGGTGCATCTAGTGCCACGCTGCTGATGAATTATGGGGCAGCATACCGTCCCCGGTGAGCCAATGGATTGGCTCACCGGGGACGGACCACGCTCTCACTGTATTCGTATAGTGCGTGTAGAGAATCGGAGAACTATTTTATAAAACTGAAGTGACAAACCAGATTGCATTCCACCTGATGATAAGTGGCTGCTGCAGCCCATGAACACCTGGAACCAACAAAGAAGGCTACAGATGCGTTGTCACCTCTGAGTATTAAGATGGAATGCTTTACTGCCTGTCATTATACTGGCTCTTATGTGACAAACGAGTACACAGTTCACCTGATGGTAAGTGGATGCAATGGCCCATAGACATTTATCCTCGATTATGTATCAAAATGCAGATGCGTTGTCACGCCTGACGACTAAGATAGAATGCCTCGTTTCCAGTACAAAGGGTCTCTAGTTATCTACACTCGCCATACGAAACACAGCAGCACTAAGCTGCTATTTTACGCTGGTATTCTGTGAGAGCGTGTTCCAATGAGTCAAATGGGTTAGCTCGACCGGCCAACTGAACCCATTCGTGCCTATAACAATAACATAACTACCACGCGAGTAACATAATTTTTTTTTAACTGTGTGCAACTTAGCAATGGACTATTGAATGAAATTATTGACAGGGATAAATGACCATAGCGTAGTACATTTATCATGTGAGATAATATTTATTAGCATCGCGCCTGCTCGAAATTCAAGCATTTATCTGGTTAAAGAGTTTTGTATGGAAAATCATGCGAGTAATTTTACATTATTTTGCCTTCCTACGGCAACACTCATGATTTTTTGACCTACATCTATGACACAGGAACTTTCGAATAATATTAGCTTGATCCATTACAGCCTATAAAAGTGCACTTCTTAACATAGGCCTCTCCCACAGATTACGTCATAGAGGTGATTTTGTCATAATTACCACGCATGGCAGGCGGCGTTGCCAACCGCAGTTTATTATTGGTTGTTATCAGGATAATGCTCCTGCTCATCTTCTTTCGTTTCCCTCTGTCACATCTTACTACACCCTGGTACCATATGCATATATATATATATATATACTAAATTTATGGGACTATCAACAAGAAATGCTTTTATTTAAATCAACTGAGCAAAAGAGCTACCTGAACACTTTCTAAGTTTAAGTTGCAGTTTGTCGAACAATAACAAACTACTAAACAAGAACTGCCTCTCCGCGTTAGCTACTTTATTTCTTTCAAGTACCGTGATAATTTATTTTCATACATTCCAAAATGCCTGTACCACTCCGTCCTTTTAAATATATTGCCTCTTGGTTGCGAATGACATTGTGATGCACAAATTATTTGATTTTATCTATTTTAATCATTACAGCCCTTCACAAGTCCACTGCTGAACATAAGCCTCCCCCACGGAATGCCACAATGCACGGTCCTGAGCCACCTGCGTCCATCGACTTCCTGCATGTCTTACCAGGTCGTCATTCCATCTAGTGGGGGCATGCCCTACTTTTCGCCTACCGGTACGAGGCTGCCACTCGAGCACCTTTTTCCCCACCGGTTGTCGGTTCTTCGAGCTATTTGGCCGGCCCATTGCCACTTCAGCTTACCAATTCGGTGAGCTATGTCGGTCACTCTAGTTCTACTGCGGATATCCTCATTTCTAAGTTTATCACGCAGAGAAACCCCAAGAATAGCCCTCTCCATAGCTCGCTGAGCGACCTTGAGTGTCCTCATACTGCCAGCAGTGAAGGTCCACCACCACCAGGTCTCAGATCCATAAGGCATCACTGGCAACAGGCACTATCTATTGTTAATACCATAGCTTATTAAGTGATAGAGTATTATGGTTGTAGGACGAATGAGTCGACTCGACCGGGGAAGGGCAACGCTCTCACAGATTACTACCGTAAAATAGCAGCTTAATGATGCTGTGTTTCGTATGGTGAGTGTAGGGAACCGGAGACCCTTTTTTACTGGAAACGAGGCATTCCATCTTAGTCCTCAGGAGTGATAACGAATCTGCATTTCGATTCTAGGATAGGTTTAGATGTCTATGAGCCATAGCATCCACTTATCATCAGGTGGGCTGTGTGCTCGCTTATCACCCTAACTCTACAAAAAAACATAGACTTAGTAATATTCTACATATTTATTAGTGACTACTATTGCATTTTCAGGATGAGATAGAAGAATAGATTTTATTTATCCATCCATCCGTTATATTAACAGCCTATATAAGTCCACTGCTGATCGCGTTCCCCATAGATTAACTCAGATTGATTTTGCCATAGTTGCCACGCTTGCCCATCGGTTGACAACCGCAGCTCTTTATCATTTTGAGTTGTTATCAGGAAGATGCTGCTGTACATCACCTGATTTAATTTCCCTGTCACCTCTTACGTTAACCACGGGACGATATGGGGTAGTGGGTATTCTTACACCGCCACTATACGGTAATACAATACGGGATTAATATTTATGCTGTCACCATATTTATCTAATTGTACTTTCATATACGTATTGCCAATGAGACCGTACAGCACCCCGACTTGGTCTTGCATTGCTGGATGTTTGAAAAAGCTCAAAACCACTACGCGAGCTATGAAGAAAGCTACAATCTGTGCTTTATTTTTATAAGTGGCTTATATACGTATATAATATATTATATAGACTTTATATATTATATTTGACTTTATATACTATATATATTATATAGACTTTATAAGTTTTTTTAAGTGACTACTGCAGTCCATGGACACCTTCAGCGAACTTCATAAAAAGAAAGCGCTATCGTCTTTCGGCGCTGGGTTCACGAGCTCTTCGTATAATTAAGTGTATTCTAATTCGCTTAATAATTACCAAACCTTTATTGGATTCATAACATCATTTTTATAAGAATATATAAATGATGATTAAATAATACCGTGTAATGATTGTTTAGCGGCGGTGTAAGAATATCCACTACCCCATATCATCCCCTGGGTGTCGTGAGAGGCGACAGAGGGAATCTGAAACAGGTGATGGGTAGTCTATGGGGAAGGCCTATATTTAGCAGTGGACATTTATAAGCTGTAACGGATTAAATGATAACTGACGCCGTCCGCTTGTCAGCATCCGGCGAACCAACATTAACCCTTATGCTGCCGTGTCAGTCACTTTGCACGGAGTACTGCATTTAAAGGATGACTGACGACAGTGTATGTGTTAATATTATTAAATGTGTATAAACAATTATTATCAGTGATTGCTCGTCGAAATATTAATTGACAGTTGTTTTATTATTAATGGTGCAATATTTATAGCAATAACAATAATTATGTTCAATATTAGGTTACTATTTGAATTGTATAAAAGACCGTTGTGACGTATAGATCAGTTAGTTGTTTTATAACCGCCAATAAGTAAAGAAGCAATAAAGGTAACTGCCAGTTTGTAAAAGTGTATACAAAGTACAAGTGTACAAGTATCAACTAAAAGTGTCGTTTAGCTACGGTTACTCGCACCCTCACTATTAGCCATCCACAAAAGCTATAGATGCGTTCACTCCTGAGAACTAAGATGCAATGATTCATATATGTAAGAAATAAATGTAAAAATATATGTAATAAAAATGAATTAGCACGAAGACATAAAAATTGTTTGTATATTAGGTAGGTACGTTTCCAGTAATTTTTTTTCCTTGGGTGTCAAATCGATGTTTTTATATGTAACCTATAATATACAGGTCGTCTCACAGCCGTGCCAAACAGAGAGTATCTTAGTCATCAGGGTGACTTTTGTATTTTGATTTTGATTCTTAATCGTGGATAGATGTAGATGTCTATGGGCCATAGCATCCATTTACGATCAGGTGGACTGTGTGCTCGTTTATCACCCTTATTCTATAAAAAAAGCTCGAACCCATGACCTCATGATTAGCAACCGCATTTACGACCACAAGACCAACGAGGCAGTCAAAAAAACAGGAACACAATTGGGGACCACCACGGGGCTCGGAACCCCGTGTTAATTGTTTGTCCTTCATTATTTCACCTTCAATTGCCCTTTTCATTCAACTTTAAATATTTTAGATAAGCAATTTTGCTTCGTGGGGACTTCGTTTTATTTTTTTATTAACTATTACTGCATTCAAAGATTTTAAAAAAGTTACTTGCTTCGTCCGAGGATAAAACCAACCAAATGTGATTAAAACTTTCTATATTTACCTACACATACATGTTTTTGAAACAGATCGACAGAATCAATTATAAGAATTAATTCCTTTCAAGTAACATTGTATCTTAGTAAAAATATAACTTAAAACAAATACATTTATTGTTAAATTTTATATAGCACCTAGCTGTTGATTTATTTACCTACTTAATTCGGGTTCACTTCTTATTTCCTAACCCTTCGACTTCTACTTTATAAAGAAACTGCGCTCATTAAAAAAAATCTGAAAATCGGTTGACCCTTCAGGCCATCCCTGGAACTTTCCGCTTATTTTAAATCTATTTTTTTTGTGTTTTTGTGTTTTTTTAAATACTTTTGAAGCGGCTCGAGCGATTGACTTGAAAATTTAAACAGCTCGAAGTCTCAATGAACACTTTCGAACGCCGTATCGATCATCTCGATCGGTTGATTCGTTCTAAAGATATCGTACGACACACACACACACACATACACACACGGCCGGACGTCCAGCCGGGAATAGTCTGAACGGCGGTCTAGGACCTCAAAACTTGGAGATCTGATGAAAACTCTATAACTCCAAATCTATAACTTCCTACTTTTGAAAATTATTAATTTTCAAAGCGGGAAGTTAAAAAACCGCTTGGTGTCACAGCAGCTGGGACATTTAATTGTGCTGGTTAACAAAGTTTATATTAATAGTATAAAATCCCTTTTGTTTTTCTGAACACTTCACAAGTCCACTGCTTATCATAAACCTTCCCCAAGTAACGCCACAAAACACTATTCTAAGCTACCTGTATCAATCGACTTCGTTATCTTAATAAATCTTCATGCCACCTAGTGGGGGCCACCCTCACTCTCCTTACGAGGCTACCTCTCCAGCATTTTTCTTCCCCACATTTTCGGTTCGCGCTATATGGCTGAACCATTCCTACTTCAGCTTACTTATCCGTTGGGCCATGTTGATTACTCTGGTGCTACTAGGGGTGTTATCGATATGAATTCTGAGCTGAGCGACCTTAAGCTTTCTCATTCGGCCAGTAGTGGAAGACCGCGTGTTAGATCAATGCTGCCACTCGCACCTGTTGTAAACTCGTGTTTACAAGTTTTGAGAAATACGCGAACAATGTTTGTTATTAATTTTCGATTCCTCGAGGTACCTATTAAATATTTGTATTCAAAAATTACCTACTTTTTTGCATGATTTAGTAATTGTTGAATATTTTTACCAATAGTCGTTATATTAATCATAAATATTGGGATCCACCTAAACGTTGTAAGCTTAAAGAAATTAAGTAAACGGATTTTGACATTTTGTAAATATTTTTTTAAAAACAGATGCTGTTGCCGCGTCATCGACAGAGCGGTAAATGGACATACGTGAAGTATTTAACAATGCAAACATAACAATACAAACTAGTTAAGTAAAACTTAAACACAAAAATCAACTTATGACGAGAAACAATAATAAAATTGTGATCATTATTACATACTAATGAAGGCGTCCAAATTTTTCGAATTAGATAAAATTAAAATATTAGCTTTACTGTAAGTAATGCGAGAATTTACCGCGTACGGCGCAGCTGTCGCGAATATATCCGAGACTGACCGCGATGCTAGTTGATTGTTCGGTTTCGGGCACCGTTTGGGTTATGAAGACTGTGGGACTGTGATCGTGGATGATGGTGTAAAGGCGGTGACAGCAACATGGCGGCTGTGGCCGGCCTTTACGGACTGGGCGACGAGCAGCGCGCGAGACACCGGCGAGGCCAAGCCAACACAGAACGCTCCGAGTCCAGAGACGACAATACTGAAGCGTAAGTCTTACAACTTTATACTGTAGACTTTTTGAAAAGCTTTAATCAGGTTGACCTATATGTATGTATTAATGAACGTAACGGATTTTTGATGTGAAAACTTCTTTAGAATCGTTGTGATTTCAAACTAGATGAAACGAAAAAGCGACACTAAAAAGAGATAAAAATATACATCTAGTGGATTTAGCCTGCGAGAGAATGACGTAGAATATTATATTAAATTAGTCGTGTTTAGGCTATCTAGTGTCTAATTTACGTACCACCTTGAGAGTCAATCAATTTTGTTGGATAAAATGACTATACCTATAGAATGAAGTAGATGGCGCTATTACAAAGCAATTTTACTCGAATGGAAATATTCTTTTGATTTATTACACAACAATTTAGGCTATACATGTCTGAAAATTAGGATTGTAATATTTATTTGCTATTAAATTAAACTTTTGTCTTATATTTTATGCCGCACTTGTGGTTGAAAATTATCATATGAAATAAATAATTTGCTGTGAAATATTTTTAATATAATTCAGTTTTCACCCACTTCCGGACATTATGATCTAAAATTTTGCAGACGTATTAAGAACCGGTGACGATATAATAATTTCTTGATATTACGATCCCCCTAGAATACACCTAGTGTTCTTGCAGCTCATAATCGATGCGTTCTTTTAGTTTTTTTTAACTCTACACCAAACTTTTTAAAGTAAACGTTGCATTGCGATTTGACTCTTTTTGCGTGCGAAACAAATATCATAACGAGCTTTTTTAACCGACTTCAAAAAGGAGAAGGTTCTCAATTCGATTGTATGGTATTTTTGTATGTATGTTACGCGACATCTTCGCAGTTGGGAACCGAATTTAATGATTCTTTTTTTATTAAATAGGTTATACTTCAAGGGCGGTCCCATATATTTATAATTTGGAGAAAAAGTTCCACCTCTAAGGGTAGCAAATAAATAATTTCTTGTCCAGCAATGTGAAGTCGGTTTTTACTTTTTGTTAAAAGTTATAACTTTGTTAGAGTAAGGATGACAAAAGAGCACAAAGTCCACATGGTGGTAAGTGGATGCTGTGACCCATAGATATCCTATAAATATCTACATCTATGCGCGGACGCGTTGTCACTCGTGAGGACTAGTATTGAATGCCTCGTTGCCTGTAAAAAGGGTGTCCAGTTCTCTACACTCACCACACGAAAGACAGTAGTTACTCTGCTGTTTTACGCTGGTTTTCCACGTGGTTCTAACACGTATAAAAATTGGTAAATAAAATTTGGCTCCATTTGGCGTGTTTTGACTGTCGTAAATAGGTGGGTACTTAGGGCAGTAAAAAGTGTGATACATTTGGAGTAGAGGGAGCTTGCACAATTTGTCACGAGCCTCAACTTTTTGTTGTTTATTGCTGCATTAAGTTAAACTAACGAGCGAAGTTTAATGACAGTTTTATTGAGCGGCTGCCGGCGAGTTAAGCCATATTCGAGCTGCATATCGCCGACGCTAAGCTGTATTATAACTAAAGTAGTTTTGACTCCTTAAAATAGTTTCGGCCCAAGATTTACGTTGCACTGAAACAAAAACCAGATGGAATGATTCAAGAGATATACCCGAGTAATAGATACCGAGTAAATGAACGTGTGGGGATTAACAAAATATTAAAATTTATTCTTCAAAACAAGCAATCTTAATATGATCTTAGGTCTTATCCTCAATGCTACGCTAAAATAATAGAACAGGTTAGTAATTAAAGTTATACACGCAGTAACGCATTTCCGTCCACGGCGCCACTCTAATTGATTCTTGATCCTTTTTAGGGTTTCGTATCCAAAGGGTAATCAACGGGACCCTACTACTAAGCCTCCGCTGTCCGTCCGTCCGTCCGTCCGTCCGTCTGTCTGTCAGCGGGCTGTATCTCATGATCCGTAATAGGTAGACAGTTAAAAATTTCTCCCCTCTCTCTCGGGCTCCCCTACTAGAAACGTGTATTACGATGGTACGGAACCCTTCATGCGCGAGTCCGACTCGCACTTGGCCGGTTATTTTAAAAACGTTACCTTTACTGTATTTATATACCATATTTACTGTATATTACTATATATATACCACTTTATATAGCTATATTGACCCGCATGTATTCCTATACTATTCATCTAGTGGCGTTTGCACCCGCTAATGTTTGTGACAAAAAACTTACATTTAAATTATTTAAAATACACACTTCTTTTTAAAATACTTTTACAAAAAAGCACTTGTTGTTTCCAATACAACACTGTAAATGACTGGTTATTCCGCGATTCCCTTAAAATTTGACGATTCTGTGGCGCAGTGGCTTGGCAATGAGTTGCAGCGCTGGCGGCCGCGGGTTCGAATCCCGTACGGAACAAGTACTTGTATGGCCTACTCGTTGTAAATGTGTTTACTCCCACACACTTGTATGGTCTTTGTGCAATTTATGTTTGTAAACTGCCTCCACGATACAGGAGAAAATCCTATCCTATCAGGGAGGTTATTTGCATGCCATTAAGACATAAATAACCATTTTTTTAAATTTTGTCTGTCTGTCTGTTTATCTCCGGAATGGTTGAGCCTATTGTAATGAAACTTGACGAACAGATAAAGAACAAGTTTTTAATTATTTATTTTATGCTTTGCTACTTTTTCCTCGTTTATTATTTCTACATGACCAAACCACCGTAGCATTCCTTACTTAATCCTGGTCATAACATCATCTTGCAAACCACACTTTTCTCTTATCACACAAATTTTCACCCTGTCATTCAAAAGAAAAAAAAAGATCATAATTTGATTCATCTTTTAAGCATGCCTAAATTTATTGAATCGTTTTGACTTTAACTAAGTTACAAGTTAAATCGATTATTCAAGTTGGACGCCTCGCCTACCTGCAAGTCTTTGATTACACGCGCGATTATCCCACCAACTTTCGAAGTCAGTTGGCATGGTTTACGCCTCCGCGGAGTAAGGCAATAATTACTTCACTAAATGGCTCTTTCTTTAAAATTTAACAAAATCTTTATTCATATTTATCTCTACGTCTAGCTACGTAATTAAAAGTTAGCCAAGGGGAACACTTACGGAATCTGTCTTTATATCTAACTCTCTGTCATGACCTTTTGACATAGATGAAATTTTAATTGAATAACAAAGGTACTTGAATACAGCAATAAAACAGTTTATAAAATAAGAGCAGATGTTATTTGAGCAACCTATAACAGCCGAATTAAGTAGAAATTTAGCTCCATTACCTTACATTTGTACCATGTAGCGGCGGTGTAAGAATATCCACTACCCCATATCATCCCGTGGGTGTCGTAAGAGGTGACAGAGGGAAACAAATCAGGAGATGGGCAGCAGCGTCTTCCTAATAACGTCTAAAATAAAAAACTGCGGTTGCCGAAACGCTTGCTAAGCGTGGCAACTATGGCAGATATCCCCCCTATGAGGCAATCTATGGGGGAGGCCTATGTTCAGCAGTGGACTTTAATTGGCTGTAACGGTAACGGTTACCTCCATTAAGGTCTTATAGTACCACTTTGTAAATAAATTATTTATTCATTCATTCATTCGATAAAACCTATCAAAACCTAATGCTGAACATATCCCCCCCCTCCTATAGATTGCTTTGGGGGATATTTGCGATAGCTGCCATATTCTTCCACACTATGCCTTAGCAACGACTTCCGATGTGTATATGGAAATTAGTTTAGTTCTGTTTAGTTATATAAAGTCGACTTTTACTTTTCTTGTAATGTTACACCGCCGGTGCTACATGAGTATACAATTATTTAACCTACTTATGTAAAATATAACATAAAATAAGAATGATATGGCGTAGAGAAGTTCCACTTCGTACGAGTGTACACAACTACACGCACAATTTTTTTTACATACGTTCTGCGTGAATTGTAGAAAGAATAATATAAATTTTAGGCTTACAGTTGCGCATTTGCAATCTTAACAAAAAAGCACGCATGTCGACGCTATACGGCTTACGAGGTTGATTAGATCCCCCATTATGCGTCTGACTACGTTACGCAATCCGAGTCACACGGGGTCAGGCCACAAGGTCGAGAAATTGAGAGTAGTCCCTGAAGCGAGACCTAGCTACCAAAAATATTATCTAACCATCCCTTTTTTTCTATGAAAGTTCTTTGTCGTCATTTATTAGGTTACACAAAAGTGTTTAATAAACTAATTACTAACTAATTACTTATAAATAATGTCTACTTAATCTCTTTTAATCTATCTCTTATTTATTTAAGCACTATTTGCACAAAATCCCGTATTTATAAAAAGACGGCCTTAATGCCCAATACAGGGCATTCTCCCTAAGTCTACCACCAGCTCAAAGAGTAAATATGTATATTAATTGTATATATAGGGTGCAAAGTCCAAATCATTTTGATAATAACTAGATATAAAAATGTTATTTAGGAATATACATATGGAATATATACTATCCATAATTCGAAGCATGCTCAGATGTTTAAATAAATGTATTAAGTTTCCAGTTACAAAGTGTTAGAGCCTGTTAAGGCGTTTAGGCGCTGCCATCTGATAGCGGTACGTGTATTTTGTTAGTTTTACAGCCCGCCAATAGATGGCGTTACAACTTGGTAAGAAATGCATGTCAGTCGATGGATGCAGGTGGCTTAGGGTCGTGCTTCATTGCATTATTTGTGGGAGGTCAATGTCCAACAGTGGAGTTGTATTCAGAAAAAAAAGGCTTTATAGTTTTAATATAAACTTTGCTAACCAGCACAGCCGAAGGTTTTAGCATTTTTTAAGAGAGAGGTCACTTTATAAAGTGATGCCGAAGTGTTCGGAAATTATAAATTAAACCTAGTTAAGTAGGTAAATTAAGGAACAGCGATGTTATGTGACCTCTAATCATAAATTTATTTATTTTTAATTATATTTCTTAAGTTGTTATAACTGTACTTTGCATAATATGCAAAGTACAGAACCGTTTTTCTTAGAAATTATGCCTTTAGAAATTTAAAATAATTTAAAACGGAACAACTTAAAGCGTCAACTTTATAAGTCAAAAGACTATTTTATTTTATAAATGGGTTTTTCGTAAACTTTTTTGCACTGTATAACGGATCGTAGGGTGCTACAAACACGTTTTTCTGATATAGAAACTAAATTTCAAACTGTTGCACAGTGGTGAGTGCATTGTTGCTTTGTGTCCGAAATAGGTTAGAGGGTAGTACGAGTATCTAACCAAATTGACTTTTATGCAGAAAAGGAACCTAAAATTTTTATTTATTCTTACAAATAACTATATTTACCATTGGTGCAATATTTTGTTTTACAAATATTTTAAAAAACAAGCATTAATATCGAATAAACAACGCTTGTCATAACTTCAGAACAAGTTTAATATGGCCGCACTTACGAATGGAATAGACCGGCGGCATTAACCTTCACAAGACTGGAAACAGTATTTATTTCAAGTTAAGTGTTGTTGAATCCGGGTCTCAGCGGGTGAGAGGGTATTTCTCCCCAGGGTTGCCTATCGCAGCGTTTACAAACATCATTACGGTAGGGTTCCCCGGAATAACCGTTCCCTGATTTTTTGTTTTATAACCTTTGAACCTTATCTTTAAGCATCGATACATTATGAACACAAATTAAGCTATTTAAAAAAAAAACATGTTTCCCAAGAGTGACAACTTTTTTTAGTTACAAACTTTTAAATGTACGATTACTCGAAGAACCTTCTTAAATCCACTTTCCCTTTCAAATAAGGGAGTAACGTACAGCTCACGTTTGATCCCGATTTGTGATACGGGTATTTACATCGCTTCTTCTTAAAAGGTTCCTCGCGATAGAGACTTGTTGAAGCAATGGCGTAGCTTGCTTGATTTTCAAAATGTGCTTTATGAAGACCAATTTTGAATAAAAATATGTTAACTTTAACATACAATCAAGCCTGCTAATTCCCATTCTTTAGATTAAAATGTGGCGGATACCCCATCCCCAACGAGTTCCCACCTTGTCGTGGCTTGGTCTTCCATGGTATCAACAAGGAGGAACCCGGGGGGACGGAGTTTAGCTAGCCTCACCTTGGCGGACCGCGCCGGGAGGGATGTCGTCTCCCCCTGCCCACTGCAGCCAAGGTGGGATTGCGGGGTAAGAGGAGTGTCGGAATTTCAAAGTGCCGTTCTCCCTACCCTTCGCGGCCGAAACTTGGATACCGCGGCGCTGGTGATGGAGGCCATGTAGAAAGGCGCAACTAGTGTTCCGGCGTGCCTTGTCTTAGATAGTAAAGAGAGGGTAGGGTTATTCTCTCTCCGCTGTGTAAAAGCGTTCCCAAGGCGCTGTCAATATACGACAAAGGTGCAACACCATGAGGTATTAGTTGGTGCGAGACCGACTCCGATATTATAACCCGCGCTGCAAATCCGAGGTGGGTATGCACAAGCATTTCTCCATTAAATAGTGTTAGGCGGCGGACACAGGGCTTGTCCATCGTTTTATACTTAAGGCCTCGTGGTGGCGCATATACCGTACGCTCGCCCGTACGTTCCCCGTGCTACCACATAAAGAAGCGGTACAGAATTCCACTGGGCTACCGCCGTCGGGACTACGGTAGTGAAAGCGTCCCCGTAGCCCCGGCAAAGGGCAAAAACACAATCACACAATTAACCAGAAGGAGTCCAGCACGACCTGTCTATTGACATCCATTCACTCTCTTTCGATAAAGAATTGGAAAATTGTGGCAAATATTTATCAATCGTGCCAAACACATTACTTCCAAAGGCTGCTTCAAGGTCTAAGCTACGAGGCAGTCGATTATAAGATCAATGGAACTGTTAATCTCAATTTCATAGCTTTAGGTATTATTTCCTTCATAAACGACCGTACATTCATCCGCAAAAAGGACCATAGTTTGTTGTATCACCGATGGAAGGTCATTAATGTACAAAAGAAATAGGAGTGGTACACACCTATTTCTTTTGTACATTAATGACCTTCCATACACCTGATACGCCTATTTACGTCCCACAAGGAGAAGAGGCCCTGGTTTCTTCTTCTGCTAGGGTGGTGAAGAAATCAAACGCGTAGCTTTAGTGATGTAGCTTGCTCTATCTCTCTCTTTATCTTTCACACTCGTGCTCACTCTTACCCCCTCCTGTGTAACACTATACCACGACTCTGACAATTACTATGTAAATTCATAAACAAGGCCTCAGTCTCGTTTGCCACAGTTGCCACGCTTGACAACCGCGGGTTTTGTTATTATTATTGAGTTATCAGGTAGCATGTCCATCTGTCCGTATTTCAGTTTCCCTATGTGGTTACTCTTACGCCGCCATTACACGACCAATCTTTATTATACTTACCTTACATTAGGGTTACAAAGGGAGAACTTAATCCCTTAATACGGCATTCTCTTCCAAACAACCCTGGATGATTTGAAAAATAAAATGAGTAAAAAGTAAGACATAATATAATGTAAAAAAATAACCTGTTTTTTCCGGAAACTGAAATCCGTGAATACTTAAAATTGCCCACGGATCAGATTTTTTCAAATATAATAATGGTGAAAAACGAGCACACAGTCCACCTGATGGTAAGTGGATGCTGTGGCCCATTCACATCTACATTAATCCTCAATTAAGAATCGAAATGCAGATGCGTTGTCATCCCTGAGGACTAAGATGGAATGCCTCGTATCCAGTAGAAAGGGTCTCCGGTTCTCTACACTCACCATACGAAACACAGCAGCATTAAGCTGCTGTTATATGCGGTCGAGCCGACCCAGTCGTGCTACAACGATAATATAGCTGCAGCGTGGATCTACCACGTATAAAGTAGCCTACGCTACGTCCAGTGGTACTACGTATAGAATAACTGAGAATAGCTCTTATCATGCTTTGTATTGATGTCGGCTCAATAGGGCCACATTGTAATAAACATATATAACCTGTTAAAACCACATTCGATTAAGACAAGGCGATTTCAGATCATAAATATATATATATATATAGGTTCTTACCATCGAGTGAGCCGTATGCTCGTTTACCTCCTCTTCCATAAAAAAAATAATGATATTCAAATCTCCAGCTCTAAAGCGGTGCTCCACAAATGAAGTAATTTACGCTTGCTCGTTGAAATTATCGCGCTGCACCTGCTTCTTCGACGTCAAAAGATAATTGGCAATTCCAGATGGCGGCCCCGCTTGCACCTAACTAGCATTCAAGTTGCTTAGAAATATTTTTAAAAATAACGCTCACACATTTTCCAGTTTATTATAGTAGTGTTTAGTTTTATTAACGAGACTGTACTTACATATTTGAATACTGAATAAGTTGAGTTAACTTTACATAACAAGATGGCGGTGTAAGAATTACCACTACCCCAGAGACAGCCAGAAGCGTCCCATCTATGGCAAATATTCCCAATATGAGGCAGTCTATGGGGGGCCTATGTTCAACTGTGGACTTTGATTGACTTTGATAATACTCTAAAGTTTTATATATCTAATATATAAAAATTAATTTTTGTTTGTTCGTATTTTATGTGCTGCCATACCGTTCATCAGATTACGGTAAAACCTTGTCAACTTATTGCTTGCACTTCCGCGAAGGTTATAGGCATAGTACAATTAACTTACAGTAGGTGGCGCGCATGTAATACCGACAAATTTATTTGAATGTTGGTATATTATTATCATTATCATTCCTAATTAAACAATATAACTCTTACAAATTTAAAACAATATTTCCACAATTATTTCTTCTGCGGCGGCATCGCGCCGGGTACCAGATAGTTTATAATAAAAAAAGTCTTTCACGCTTCAAAGTTACGACGGTTCCGTGGCGCAATGGCTTAGCAATGTCACTGAAGACCGCGGGTTCGAATCCGACATGGAACAAGTATTTGTATGGACTACAAATAATTGTTTCGGGTCTGGATGTTCGTCCTCGTGAAATTTATGAAGTTTATGTATACTTAATGATTTCTTATATTTACGCGAACACTACACATTGAATAAAACTATTTTTACGGATTTTATCGCGTTTAATTTTACTAATTTTGAGTCTGCAGTGTGTGAACATGTTCAAGATCGTCCCCGCCATTACATCAGATTTGATAGACCACAAATCCTCGCAAAAGAACACAGATTCCTACCAAGGATGATACGCGAGGCTATTGAAATTAAAAAACATCCTAATTTCAATAGAGAAGATGGATGGGTGCTGCCATCTGCTTGGGATCCTATAATTAACAAAATTAAATCCAAACCCAAGCATACCACTGCAAGATTTCAAGATACTGTAAGCTCATTCTGCGTAGATCGGACCAAAAATTAATATTCAAAAAACTGAAGGTAGCCGGGCTAACTATGACAGTGGGACGTCAAACACCTCAGTCCCCCCCGTGACCATGGGTGCTGTAAAGCACCCGAAAAGTCGGAAATCAAAATTAGTAAAATTAAACGCGATAAAATCCGTAAAAATAGTTTTATTCAATTTATGTATACTGCCTCCACGATATACGAGAAAATACTGTATCCCCATACAACGTAAAAGTAAAATGTAACGTAACGTAAAAAATATATCTAGTTAGTGACACACACTGTGTACACTCGTCCTTAAAGGAATTAACAATAATTAGTGTCCAATCCAGGAAATCGTGATTACGCTCGGCACCAAACGTACACTCGGTCTGTGATAATTACCACCCTACGTTCACTCGAGCTAATAAAGCAGCCGTTTACGAAAGGTTTAATTTTCTTTTAAAGAAATAAACAAAGAGTCTGTAATTTATACTAAAACGTAGTGATTATATACTCTTTGGTTTGTGTATACGTACGATTATTGTCACTTGGTGAAATTTTACCTTGCTATATATAGACTCATGGACTTGTTTCATTTATATTTCGATTTATTCACTACTAGCGACCCGCTTTAGCTTCGCCAGGAGGGGACAATCATCAATGAACATTTATTTTATTAATTTTTCCATGTTACAAAAAAAACTCGAAGTTTTACGGATAAAATATAGCTTTAATAACTCCTGGCATTGCTCTCTACCAGTTCGTAAAGTTTCATCATAATCGGTTAAGCTATATTGAAAATAAGCCTTGACAGACAGACAAAAATTTCACAAATAGTTATTCATGTCTTAATGGCATGCAAATAACCTTCTGAGCTGGATATAAAGCAATTATTTCGATATTACAGACAGACAATTTCATTAATTCAATTTTATACAAATGTATAGACTAGCTGTTCCCGCGACTTTGCCCTCGTTATATTACGATTGGGTTTCCCCTAGTTCTTTTTCTAAAATAAAACTAGCCTAAGTTACTCCATAAAATATCAGTTATCTGCCAGTGAAAGTCCGTCAAATTTCGGAAAGCCATTAAAGCCATTTCGGAGATTAGCCGGAACAAACAGACAGACAAAAATTTAAAAAATTTTTTTTTTATTAAGTTCCATATGCATTTAGTAAAAACTGTTATTTTGATATTACAAACAGACACTTTAATTTTATTTATTGGTACCTATAGATAAAAACCGAATGAATGCATCAACCCATATAAACCCTGATGATGATGTACATAAAGCGAAACCGGTCGGTACACTGTGAGTACATTTTTTACAAATTTATTCTTCATAAGTCAGTAAAATTCCACAGCTCGATATGAGCCCCGTGTAGAAGACTTAAGCTTTGCAGACAGGTTGAAAATCGCAGTACAAGATGTCCCAAGCCTCTGACGCTACGCCCCGTCGCCGGTCTGGATATTTACACAGAAATAGAAACGGAAACACAAACTTTTGTATTCAAATTTGGAAGATTATAAATAATTCTTATTAAATGTCACTCTTATGTTTAACTAGCCGTTCCCCGCGACTTCGCCCGCGTGGAATTTATTACGATAGAATTTAATGGGTTTTAATTTTTTGCGCGGATCCCTAATTCTTTTTCTAAAATATAAGTAGCCTATGTTACTCCTTATAACATCAGCTATCTGCCAGTGAAAGTCTCGTCAAAATCGGTCCAGCCATTAGCCGGAACAACAGACAGACAATTTTTTTTTTAATTTTTTTTTGTTATAAGTACCGTATATACTTTCATATGCATTTAGTAAAAAGCTGTTATTTTTACATTACAAACAGACACTTCAATTTTATTTAATAGTATAGATTTATCGCTGGTTCCGAAAATACTGGGTTGCCAACCGCAGTTTTATTTTTTATTTTTAGTTGATATTAGGAAGACGCTGCTGCCCATCTCCTGGTTTGTTTCCCTCCATCGCCTCTTACGACACCCACGGGACGATATGGGGTAGTGGACATTCTTACACCGCCACTATACTGTGGTCGATGCATTCAATATATATTTATAATAATTGTAAATTGGTACAATATAAAGAATATTGATAACTATAAAAGGGAGAACAAACAAAACTAGAGAGTTGTCGCGTTGTCTTTAAATGGTTTAATTTACATAGAGTATTATACTGGAAGGGGAGGTGGCGATGAGTTTGGATTACAGCCGCACGACGTCAACATAGTGCAGGATTAGTGGCAAGCCCGCGTCACGTTAATCGGTCTTTTACATATTTACAACTGCTGTTCGTGAGCCGCGGCTCCTAATTATGGAAATGTCAAATAGTTTTTCCTAAACTTTCACGTGTTTGAATATATTTTCTATATTATCTAAGAATTTTTCTTTTCTAGTCCCGTGTTCCTGTGACCTGGTGAGAGATGCAGTGTTAATAGATATAGATGGTTCAGGGTCGTGCTTTGTGGCATTCCTTACAGGAGGCCTATGTTGAGCAGGGGACTTGTGGAAGGGCTGTAATGATGGTAGTGATGATAATGATATGATGATGATGATTACGATGATGATGCGTTCTTATGTATAGTCGTTGTGCGCGCACTCGCGTATGTTTCTGATAAAAAAAGCCATTGCAACACACGCCGGACACAGTTAGTGTAATAAATTAAAGTTATCTAATAAAAAAAATCGAAGACTTTCTTAGTAATTGTGGTAGACTCTTTTCTGCTTAGCATTCTTCTAAGAACTGGGGCTTGAGTCCAGTGGCAGGACGTTTTCTGGCAATGCCATTACTTTTTAAAGTTAAATATATAAATATATATTCTTACATTCGCTCTAAGCTATTGTTTGGCAGCAACCGCACCTGACAGTAAACCCTAGTTTAGTCTTAACTGTAATTTGTATAGAAATCACGGCATAAAACAGTTACGTGGTAACAGCTGCAGCTATATTATGGTTGTGGCACGAATGGGTTGGCTCGACACAGCACAGGATACCAGCGTTAAATACCAGCTCAATGATGCTGTGTTTCGTATGGTGAGTATAGAGAACCGGAGACCCTTTTTACTGGAAACAAGGCATTCCATCTTAGTCCTCAGGGGTGATAATGCATCTACATTTTGATTCTTAATCGAGGATAGATGTAGATATCTATGGACCACAGCATCCATTTACCATCAGGCGGACTGTTCTATAAAAAAGTGTAAAAAGTATTAAAAATATACAACATAAATGAGTCTCACTGCTGGATACAGGCTTCCTCTTATTTCTGAGAGCTTCACTCTGCTTCCCACTCTCCAACAATGCGTGTTGTCGGTCTTCACGCGTCTTCGAAATAATTTATTCTTCACACATGCAGGTTTCCTCACGATGTATTCTTCATTCGCCCAGCATGTGGTAAATAAGCACTTAAAATTTCTATTAACAATTACATTGGTGCCAGCGGATACCGAACCGGGAATGCTCACGTACTGTGAATATTAAGGCGAGCGCTTAACCTTTGAGCTATAACGGATAAAGCAATGTACATGATGTCTATTGTAAGAAAGAAACACCAGAGGTAAGACTATATTACTTATGGACAAAAGTTCGCGCATGTTTTATATCTTTATTTATTCTAGTTCGCAAAAACATCACGCGCATGGAGGAGTTTGAGATTTTGCATGGTTAAAGTTTATATGGAAGAGGAGTGCAGAAAGCTAAAATTTATAAATAACTAGCTAGTGCCCTGCGCTTTGCTGCCGCAGAAAAAATAATTGTGGAAATATCGTTTTAAATTTAGAAGACTTATATTGTTTAATTAGGATGATAATACATTTATTGAAGTTGAAAGACTTTCAAATAAATTTGTCGGTACGACACGCGCGCCACCTACTGTAAGTTAATTGTATTATTGCCTACAACCTTCTTGAAAGTGCAAGCAATAAGTTGACAAAGTTTTACCACAATCTGATGAACGGTATGGCAGTGCATAAAATACGAACAAACAAAAATTTATTTTTATATATTAGATGTGTTATAAATACATTAAATGCATTGTTTGCGCTCATACTGCCAATGTCAAACACAAATTGTGTGTGGTCAGGTCAAACAGTCGCACAAAGTTAAAACTATGCGTAGAGATGTCGCCAAAGAATTTTAAAATATTGTCAACAAATAATTACTGAAAAATTTATTTAATGAGTTGTGACCGTATATACTTTCATAATATGCATTTAGTAAAAAGCTGTTATTTTGACATTACAAACAGACACATCAATTTTATTTATTTGTAGAGATATCAGAATAACGTGTTTGTTGCTTCCGACGACCCGTTATACAGTGCAAAAAAGTGCACGAATAACCGATTTATAAGATAAAATACTAGTCTAACGACTTACAAACGGCTTTAAGTTGTTCCGTTTTAGGTTATCCTAAGTTTCTAAACGCACAATTTCTAACCATGCCTCGCCTACCTGCAAGCCCTTGATTACACGCGCGATTATCCGACCAACTTTCGAAGTCAATTGGTATAGTTTACGCCTCTACGAAGTAAGGCAATAATTACTTCACTAAATAGCTTTTTCTATAAAATTTACATAACCTTTATCTTTATCTTCGAGCCGTGGTAGCTCAGGGGCTGAGCGCTCGATGTAAATTTCACAGTACGCGAGTAACCCGAGTTCGATCGCCGCCGGCACCAATGAAATTTTTAATTGCAATTTCAATTGCTGATTTACCACGTACTCGGCGGTGAAGGAAAACATCGTGAGGAAACCTGCATGCCTGAGAAATAAGAAAAACAAAATTTCGAAGACAACACGCATTGGGGGATAAAACATAAGTCACGTAACTTAATGTTGATTTCATTTGTTTTATTTTTTCTGTTAGCGTTATCGATAATAGAATGTCAACTTGGCAAACCCTGCCGGTGACTGAACCATAGTGGAAAGTCTCATTGGTCTGATCTTGGATACCAGGGTTTGCGAGGGTGTTGCCTCTTCTCTCGCCAATCTACCTACTCAGCGTGGGAAGAATGAACAACTCCTTTAGGAAGAGTAGATATAATACTTGTAATTTTTTTTAAATACGATTTTTTCAACAACGGTCTAATTATTAGATATTACATGCGAACATATTTTATGTAAACGCAAGTGTAAGCGTATTCACGTCTTTTTGTCTTATTAAAAATGTGTAGAAAACGAATAATTTATAATTATAATAAATAGTTGAAATGAATACTTACTTTTATAACCAACTCGTAATTACACAATTTACATAATGATTACCGGGAATTTAAAAAAAAATTAAATACGATAGTTCAAAGTTTTATCAGAATTTTTGCTGTTCTTTATCAATTAGGTCCTATGATATTCGTCATACACTGTTTTTTTTATTAAAATGTCAAATCTAATTATCTCTAAAATCGAATTTATTGTCAAATATGTCAATTAATAAAAACAAATGCTATCAAAATGTTAAATAGAATAATAAAAATTCTTCAATAAATTAAATCTTATTTTGCAAATATTGAAGTAATGTGTTGTACGTAATATAATAATATTTAATATTTTGGAAGCTATTATTTTTGTTCCCCTAATTATAAAAAGATGTAACAAAGACATAAAACTTATTTAGAAGAAAATATGATTAAAGTAAAAAAAACTGATCAAAACGCTTAAAATATATTTTCATAGCAAAAGGGAGGCTGCGTCTGTTACGTCATTTTCATAATGGCCAAATATGAAAGAACATTAATTATTATTTTACTGAGTTGCTTGAAATAATACGTATTTAATAAAAAAATTATATTGGTGGAATGGACCGGAATATAGAAATAATGGATACATGCCATCTACCGGCGAATGCTGAAACTAAATCTAGCCGTATATGTGTTTAGTCTTTGTTATATATTATGATATGCGCCTATATATAATAAGTGTTATTCAAAACTTTTGTCAACGATTAATTGATTGCTATAAATTTATTTTATATTATTTACTTACCGACTACTCCATGAAGTAAAAATTTTTCCCAAAATATTTTCTTCAAATCCTCACCTCACTAGATGGCACTGTATATAGTGACTTAACTTCTTCATGTTTCCATAGATGGCGTTAAAAACTACATGAATACATACGTCAATATATTTACTTACCGACTACTGCATGAGGTAATATTTTTTTCCAAAATATTTTCTTCAAATCCTCACCTCACTAGATGGCACTGTACATTGTGACTTAACTTCATTTTTCCATAGATGGCGATAAACACCACATGACTACATACGTCAATATATTTACTTACCGACTACTGCAAGAAGAAATATTTTTTCTCAAAATATTTCCTTCTAATCCTCACCTCACTAGATGGCACTGTACATTGTGACTTAACTTCTTCATTTTTCCACAGATGGCGTTAAACACTACACGAATACATACGTCAATATATTTACTTACCGACTACTGCATGAAGTAATAGTTTTTCCCAAAATATTTTCTTCAAATCCTCACCTCACTAAGATGGCACTGTACATTGTGACTGAACTTCTTCATGTTTCCATAGATGACGTTAAACACTACATGAATACATCTATATCTATCTATACAAATAAATAAAATTGGAGTGTCTGTTTGTAATGTCAAAATAACAGCTTTTCACTAAATGCATATGCAAGTATATACAGTACTTATAACAAAAACACAGTTTTTAAAAATTTTGTCTGTTTGTTCCGGTTAATCTCCGAAATGGCAGGACCGATTTTGATGGGACTTTCACTAGCAGACAGCTGATGTTATAAGGAGTAACTAAAGTAGCCTTACTTTTATTTATAAAAGATTTAGGGTTCTGCGCAAAAAATTTAAAACCTAAATTACACGCGGGCGAAGTCGCTGGGAACAGCTGAAGTTAGATTTCTTTTTAATATTATAATAATAGCGAATGAATTAATTCAATTTTCGTAAAACCCTTTATGCATACATAGATAACGTACATTACTAAATATAAACAATGTTGATGCTTTAATAACAATTAAGAGAAACTTAATAATTAAAAAAATATTTTTTTAGAAATTTGTTTATCTGTAGAAATATTTCTACTTAACGCCTGGGGAATGTATATACCTTTTTATTAATTTGAAAAGATATCATTATATCTGCAAATTTGCATTACTTCGATTAGAAAAATAAAAATAATAATAAGAGCTCACTCCTTTCTAAAAGGCCGGCAACGCATCTGCAACTCCCCCTTTGTTGCAGTTGTTCATGGGCGGCGGTAGTCACCATAAGGTGAGCCGCATGCTCACCTGATGGTGACTACCCCCTTTTTTGCCCCCTCTTCTGCAAAAAAAAGCTTGGAGTTTTTATGTCATATTATAGCTGTAAAATACTTCTTTCTTCTTCTTCTTTCTTTTTAAAAAAAAACGTTACTTCCACACTAGGATTTTCTCCTGTATCGTGGAGGCAGTTTACAAACATAAATTGCACAAGGACAAACATCCAGACCCGGAACAATTATTTGCAGGCCATACAAATACTTGTTCCGTGCGGGATTCGAACCCGCGGCCCCCAGCCCAGCAACTCATTGCTAAGCCACTGCGCCACGGAACTTTTTACTCTTAAAGATTAATCAATTCTTAAAGACTATTGTTTACTCTTAAAGAGTAATCTTTTTTCTTATATTATTTTGTTCTCTTTTTCATATTATTTCTTACCTAAAAAGACTTCAAAAGCGCTTTTTTCATATTAACACAGGTATTTTCGTTTGGCTTTGTTCCAAACAGATTAAAGATTAGACGCGCTTACTTGAGATGTAAAATTGCACCTAAAATTATTCATATAGTTGGCCTTTTAATTGTATTTAAATTGCTTTTTAGTGGTGTAGGTTAATATCGTCTAATCTATATTTTTTTTAAATAAGCGACCATACTTAATATTTTGTCTAAGAGTGCGTTTGGGTTAAAACCACCTACATTCCTATTTCTTTCGACAAGCAGCAATACATACAGTGATGCGGTTCGATTTGAAGGATAAGATTAGAAAAATAAAATAAATTAATAAATAAAAATTCTGTTGCTCTTTATATTGGTCTTTATGTATGAAAATGCAACTGTGGTATTTTTTTTATTTTAATATTACAGTCGTTCTTGTGCTGCAATAGCCACTTACCATCAGATTGAGTCTTAGCCCGTGTTTGTTATGTAGTCTCGTAATATAAAAAAAACGTGTGTATATACTTATGTACGCACGTAAGAAGTTATACTTCGTTAGCGTAACAAAACAAAAATAATTAAAATAAAACACGTTTTATAGATTCATATATATTACTACTACTTTGAATACAGTTATCAGTTCTCACTAAAACTTGACAGTTGACAGACAATTAACAATTGAAGTTGTCGCTTTAGGTTTCGGTGTTCGCGAGCATCGTAACAACTTCATGGTGTCGTTTTTAGGTGTCGGTGTGCGCGCGCATCGTAAAAAATTCACTCTCATCATTTTTCTCAAACGCGCCAAAAGAAGTATAACTTCAAAACGTAAGTTTAGATTTTACTTACATAAGCCAGTGCTTGACGAGAAACCCACCTAATGTTAATTGGTAATGAAACCAATGAAGTTAGGATTATTAGATACTGACCATTAAGATATTTACATGCGTGAAATAAGATACAATTACAAATTTTAATGCGCACGCTTTTTCCAGACGCCGAAGACTGATGGAACGTTGATTCATTAAAATATAATTAAATCATTCAAAATATATTTACGTGGTAGAGTCACGCTGCAGCTATATTGTGATTGTGGCAGGATTGGGTTGGCTCGACCGGGGAACATGCTCTCACAGAATACCAGCGTGAAATAGCAGCTTAATGCTACTATGTTTCGTATGGTGAGTGTAGAGAACCGGAGACCCTTTTTACTGGATACGAGGCATTCCATCTTAGTCCTCAGTGGTGACAACGCATCTGCATTTTGGACAATTGAGGAGAAATGTAGATGTCTATAGGCCACAGCATCCACTTACCATCAGTTGGACTGTGTGCTCATTTGTCACCCTAATTCTATAAAAAAATAGACTAACTAATCCCACAGTAAATACCTTAAATCTTCTCTTTCTTAAATATAAATAATCAAACCTTGTTACAAATTAAGTACAGGCGTAAACTATTAATTCTAGTTGGCGAGTTACAGCTACTTCTTTTAGTACTACCTACTTTTTTATATAACAAGTATGTGCCGATCCCTTAAATAATCGTAAGATTAACGATACAAGTAATTTATTAAAACTATTAACAAAAATTAAAAACCGACTTCAAATTGCTAAAAAAAAGTTATTTATTTGCTAAACTTAGGGGTGAAGATTATATCTCCAAATTCATATGGGATCACCCTTGAAGTATATCCTATTTAATAAAAAAAGAATCATCAAAATTGGTTCACAATCTGCGAAGATATCGCGTAACGTACATACAAAAAAAAACATACACTGAAGTTGAGAACCTCCTCCTTTTTGAAGTCGGTTAAATTTTTATGTACAGTTATAGAAATTTAGTTAAGAATAATAACTTATATTGCAAGTGAAAACTATTCGTCTCAATCAACAAAAGTGTATTGCTTACCTTGTTTATCGTAGCCGTCTAAGTTAACGTAACGCTACGCCTGTCGTAGCAAGTTAATATGGTACACTTTATATTATATTAAATGTTGAGCTTACCACTAAATATGACTTTTTTTTTCTAAAAATACAATAGCTTGAAACTTTTTGTTCTATAATTAAAATATAATAAATCATAATAATATAGTCCCGCTGATATTAGTACTACGTATGTTGTATGTTGGAGTACCTACTCAAGAGTACGCTTAAAAATTGGTGTAAGTAAAAAAAAATAACCTCTTTACCGAAGTAAAAGATTAATAAAATAATACTCATATCATTTTGTCAACATTCAGGCGCTTCCTTTGTCACGTGTACGTCCTGTATTGCTACGGCGTAACTGGTGAAATAGTGATTTACTGGCGGATGCTTTGACCAACAAAAAGTAGTTTGCCGTGAGTTGGTTGGTTTGATTGAACAAAAAAAATCATTTATACCCAATTAAACATAATATGATATATTTGCTGTAGAGACTATCGGTCCGTGGGGTACACGTGCGGTGAAGTTCCTAAAGGAACTCTACCCGCGACTGGTCGTTGCTGCTGGTGATAAGAGGGCTGGTTCTTTTCTCGCTAAAAAACTAAGTATAGCTATTCAGCGAGGAAACGCAGCCAGCGTTCTTGGCACGATACCACGGGAAGTAGGATTGTATGATAATTAAGTTATTGGTTTTAGTTTTTTTATTATAGTTTTTTAATATTGAATAAATTATGATTTATATATTAAATGTATATAATATCTTTGTTAAGTCATAGAGCCATGCTGCAGCTACATTAGTAGTATAGTTGTAGCACGAATGAGTCAGCTCGACCGGGAAGGCACCACGCTCTCCCAGAATACCAACGTAAAATAGCAGCTTAAAGGCCAAAAGACTTTTCTCGGTTGAATTTAGTTCTATTTTTCATTTGTTTGCACAATGAGATATTAATATAGATACCTAAATTCATTCATTTTGTTAGTGTAATTAGGTACTTAATTTTAGATGGACATTGGATTGTAGTTTCATTTCAAAAAAAAATAATATTAATGGCAATATGGTGACTCACTCGACAGTACCAATAATTGGTGATGGGGCTTGCTTATTTAGGGCAATCTTTTACTTCATCTATTGTATGGGAACCAAGTGTTGCAAATTGTTGATTTCGTTATTGCGGTTATTTTGGTGTTTATTTACAATATGAAATACAAGCGTAATTCATATTACAGCAGTTTGCCCAATTCTTTTCTCGGTTTGTTTGTGAGTCCGTCCATTAGTTCGTTTGTGGACCCGTCTATTTGTTCGTTCGTTAGTTTGTCTGATTAACTGACTAACGGAATGTTTTAATCAGATTAGTGTCTTTCTAGATCTTGGCGCCATTAAAAAGTACAAATAAATCATGATCAATATCATGACAATAGTACTAATTCTCGCCAAGGAAGTCGCGAGCACATCTAGATATATTATATAGCACATATATAGCACAGCGGGGACACATAAATATAATGTAAAGGTTGTAAATATTGCGGATGTATTACGTACAGCTCATTTTCGACTATCCACAACAGATGGCAGCACTTGCAAATATTCAAGTGTAATATTGTAGATTAAAATTAGGCGTAGTATTTTTAGAATATTTTATTTTAAATACACATTCATAAAAACTTTACAAAAATCAAAACTGTTTACATTGTTTTGACCTATATAGCTCATCTGACCCCGGGAATATAGGTCTCAATGACCTCAACGCCCCACCGTCGGATTAACAGAACGTCATCATACCCCAGAATATTTGTACCGTAGATCGCCAGCGTCTTAAGTCGGCACATCCCTAAGGGTTTAGTGTTGGGAAATTTCACGCGGATATTAAATCCGAAACGATGTATCAATCTCAGATTTGATTTCAAAATTGAGTGTAACTATTATGTTTTATTATATTATACAATATTTTATTGTATACAGTATTAAAAACTATAATAAAAAAAAAACTAAAACTAGTAACCCGCGGTATCGTGCCAAGAACGCTGGCTGCGTTTCCCCGCTGAATGGCTATACTTAGCCCTTGAGCGAGAAAAGAACCAGCCCTCTTATCACCAGCAGCAACGACCAGTCGCGGATGGAGTTCCTTTAGGAACTTCACCGCACGTGGACCCCACGGATCGATAGTCTCTACAGCAAATGGCACAAATATGTAGTCATCTCTCAGAGACTCATATTTGCGCCACTTACTCAGTTCAGCTGCCTGATGCCGCCCCGGCTCTAAACGAGGTACCCCTGATATGAGAGGCCGCCAAAGTGTCTACGCAAGTAGCATCCCACACTAGGGCTTTACCTCTCTCCCAAGGGACCAATGTCATACCGTCGGGTCTCCCGCCATCGTCTCTAAATATTCCACAAGGCTCTAAAACTGAGGGAACATTTATAGAGACAAGAGCCCTTCGGATGACATCGTTCAAAGAACCGTGCCGTAAAAACCTGTCAGCACTTTTTTTACATGAGAGTCCGTGGAACCCAAACTTGTCGACGCTGCTACCACAGGGGCACTGATGGGGTTGACAAATCGCCGCTCCTAGTGGGATTCCTACGGCGATGCGCAAGCTTTCTCCATCAAGTAATGTGCCGAGATTACTTGATGGTAAAGCGTGTAACCAGTGACTAGATTCCTTAGTCCAAATTGAGTTGAATGTTTGACTACTTAAATAAACTTCAACGGGAGAAGCCCACGTCTAGCAGAGGACTTATACGGGTAGATAACGAAGTCCCTGATTTGAAATTGTTCGGCAGAAAAAATGACAATAGATCATTTTGTTTCCAAAAATCTGTTCATTTTAAACGTTATAATATCAACATAGTATGGACGGCTCCGTGGCTCCGTGGCCGCGAGTTCAAATACTACACGGAACAAGTATTTGTATGGCCTACAAATAATTGTTCCGGGTCTGGATGTTTGTCCTTTTGAAATTCATGTATGTAAACTGCCTTCACGTGCAAGAGAAAATCGTAAAAAAATAATGTGAATAGTCAATTAATAGAAATTCGCAAGGTATTACGTATAACTCAGATCGTGCGAATCATATTATCCAGTAACGGATAACATTCTGTCACATCCCTAAAGAATAGCTGGGAGAGAGACAGCATGGCGGCGAAGAGGGCGGGTTGAGTTTAGGTACTCACCCCTCCCCTCCCGGTTTTCGGGAGCGATACAGCAGTGCGGGCGTCGGAAGGGAGCGGGGCAGACGCAAGGGCGCCGCGGGCCGAGCAGCCTTGTGATTCTAGGTCACAGAGGGACCGTTGGTTGGATCTGCCTCGTCAGCAATTAGGTCGCCGATTGCTGACACTTCGTGCGCCCGCTTCGGTACTAGCGGAAGGCTCTAATAACGATTTATTGCAACCGATAATGGAATAATTATGTTAGATTATTCATCACAAAATTTAACGTATTTATATTAAAGAAATGTCATTCGTTACAACCTAAAAGTCCACTGTCGAACATTGAACTTCGCCATAGATTGCTTCAAAAGAGGGATTTTTGCCACGATTGTTAGTTGTTAGAATAGAATAATTTTTATTGAATGTAGATTACAAGTAATTCTTATTGAAAGTCATTTTTTACTTATAGCACTGCTTCGAAAAAACATCTATTCTGGGAAGAAGCAGCAAGAAACATATTTTTTTTTCAAAGTAAAGTTATACAATAAAACACAGGTAGTACAAACTACTTACAAGACTTATGTAAGAAACAGCTTGAAAGCGACCAGCTCCCAGTTTGTTTCATTTTGTCGCCTTTTTCGACACTCACGGGACGATATGGGATAGTGGATAATTTTACACCGCTACTATACGATTATACACATATACATATATTATTATATCTTATATATTATCATACATTATTTGTACGTTGTAGAGCCATGCTATATTAGTAGTATAGTTGTAGCACGAATGGATCGGCTCGACCGGGGAAGGACCACGCTCTCACAGAATACCAGCGTAATATAGCAGCTTAATGCTGCTGTGTTTCGTATGGTGAGTGTAGAGAACGGGAGACCCTTTTTACTGGAAAAGAGGCATGCCATCTTAGTCCTCACGAGTGACAACTGCATTTTGATTCCTTATTGAGGATAGATGTAGATGTCTATGGGTCACAGCAACCACTTACCACCAGGTGGACTGTGTGCTCGTTTGTCACGCTTATCCTATAAAAAAAAAAAAAAACCCAGTACTAATAACTCAGACGTATTTATTTATTCATTCTTTATTGCATTCCTTCAAGCAAAAGAATACAAAGGGCGGACTTAATGCCTTAGCTTTATACTTACATACAAAAGGGAAACATTGTAAGTAACATTTTCAATAACCAATAAAATAAAATTGCACTTTTATTAAAAACATTAATAAGAAGGTAACTGGAGCATATATTTAAATTAAAAAAGTTTGGGAAGCCCTACCAAATACTCTGAATTTTATATTGTATATTACAAAGAATGATATTTAAAGAAATGCCTCGGATAAACTTTCCAGATGAATAGCCAAGGGCTTGGCAAAGAAGCTTGCGAGAGGTTTCAGCTATAATTGAAGTTATTTTGCTCCTTAATTAAATTCTAATATTTAAAGGTTCGTTTCACAATTTTAAAACAAAGCAAATAACTCGAAACAAATGAAGATTGAAGCCTGCTAACAACATTTAATTTATACTATAAAAGATGGAATATTCTCGACGCTGAATTAATTAACAGGCAATGATGAATTATTGTAGTTACAGTTTTGATTATCGTTACATAGAGTAATGAACGGGTGTTTAATTACGTAACTTTTTTTTTTAAAGACGATTTTTTTAGGGCAAACGAGCATACGTCTCACCTCATGGTAACCACCGCATGACTACCACCGCCCATGAACAATTGAAACACCAGGGGAATTGCAGTTGCATTGCTGGCCTTTTAAAAAGGAGTAAGCTCTTTTTTCTTGAAGTTCCCTAAGTCGTATCGGTCCGAAAAAATCGCCGGTGGTAAACGATTCCACAAAGAAGTTGTGCGGGGAAGGAAACTCCTAGTAAAACGTACTATGGTGGATCATCAAGAATCCAGATAGTGTGGATGGTAACGTGAGTTTTGTCGCGATGTCCGTTGTTGAAATTTGGCGGCTGGAATTAATCCAAACAATTCCTCAGAGCGCTCCTCACAGTACACCGTTAAGTATTACTGGTACATAACATACCTTGTTTACTAATTCATTATTTTATAAGAATATAACTCCTTTATCTCGTCGCAACTTCAATAGCGAACTTATGCAGGAAACGAAAGGCTCACACAAACGTGCAGCGCGTTCAGTTTTATATAACTTTAACAACTGAAACATGAAAAATTTCACATTATTCATTCGCTGGAAACGACTGTTACGTAAAACGATGCGCTGGCAACACTCCCGCTGATATGGGAGCGACGATCTGCTGCAAAACGTCAATACATATATAGTATATACCGTACTTTTATTACATACTTCTACGTGTATCCGACTAGATGCGATATACTCAGGAGCGCTCAATTGTTATGCTGTTTTTAATTGTACTGCAACTAATTACGATGGGCGCTTAATGTTAGCACTTCTGTAGATAATATTGAAACAACAGCTTTCTCTTGCGTGATACAATGCTTTTGTTTTATAGAAAAGTAGGCAAACGGGCATGCGGCTCACTTGATGTTATTTGATCTCTGGCGCCAATAAATATCTGCAACACCAGATGAATTGCAGGTGCGTTGCCAACCATTAAGCAAGATGTAGGACATTTTCTTGAAGGTCTCTAAGTCATCGGGCCGCATATCCTACTGTTGACGGTAAATCACACTATGTGTTTGTCTGTGATAGAAAATTTCTTGTTGTACGCACGGTAATGGACTACAAAGAGTTATTTCGCAGTGTACAAATACGTAATGAAAAAATCCGCAGTAGAACTAAAGTAACTGACATAGCCCAACGGATCAGTAAGCTCAAGTGGCAATTGGCTGACTGTAAAACTCGAAGAACGAATAACCGACAGGTAAGAAAGGTTGTTTGACGATCTTGTAAACTTGCAGGAAGTCGACATATGCAGGTGATTCAGACCCGTGTTAGTGGGATTTCTTGTTGAAAGCTTAGATTCAGCATGGACATATTAGGGGCTGTAAATATGATGATGGTGATAATGATGAACAAGCTTTCACGTAGCATTTCAGCCCATAAATTAACTGCACTCTATTTTAACGTATTTGACATGCCGATATAATCTTCATTTATCTTTCTATAGCAAACCGAAACAAATGGATTATTAAAGAGATTTTTATATTACTTCGTAGAACTTGGGTAGTTTTCTAAAACTCCTGATTGATGGACGAGACTTTAGCGAATCACCAAGAACCAGAGTCTCTGCTCCTAGTCAGAGATCCGCGTAATAAGATAAAATGATGTGTCTTACCTAGTTTGAAGAGCACCTTCCGCCCTTCCTCAATTGCGTGCACTATATATCCTCTACTTCATCTGAGTATGCCTCGTTTGGAGGCGAAATACGTATCATATTATCGACGGCGGTGTGTCTTTCCTAGTGTAGTGGTGTTGGGAGGAGTGGTGTGGGGATTAGTGGTGCACACAATTCGTCGCTAACGCCGCAATGGGGCGAACCTCAATTTTTTTTAAATTACAGGTGAGCAAAAAAACTATTATTATTCCCCGATTACTAGCTTTTTTCGTCAGAAAATTAATCGTATTTGTAGTATTCTAAAAAAGCTAGTAATTAGGGAAAAATAAATGTTTTCTTTCTCTCCTGTAATTTTTTGAAAATTGAGGTTCGCCCCTTTGCGGCGTTAGCGACGAATTGAGGGAATCTCGTAAATTTCTTAATAAACTATGAATATAAGGGCTGGTGGTGAACTGGTGCACACAAAGCAAACAGTTGATATTGCGTACATTGTCTCGCCTGCCGAGCGTGGTAAGAACGGAGAACCTTTCAAATAAGGCGAACGAGCTGGCGTATATTTGAAGATGCCTATATTCGCAGGAGTTTAAAAGGCTGTTTTATAAAATTGAATGAAAACGAACTTATAGTCAACCTTATGGTAGCGGCTACTGCAGCTTATGAACGCTTGCGACCAACTTCAAATAAAGAAAGCTACAGATGTGTTATCACCTCTGAACACTGTCTGTCTAGACTGTCTAGACTGTCATCACAAGCACAAGTAACACAGCAGTACAAGCATTCCTATTTGACGGCAGAAATAGACAGTAGGGATCGTTCGAACATGTTTGAAAACAATACAAATAATTCTTACGGTAACAAAATCATTATTATTTAATACATCCAAATAATTGTTGCCAGTAACAAAACCATTAGTAAATCGGAGCCGAAGATAGCAAATGTTACAAAGAAACTAAAATGGGTATCGTTATTTGCCCTTAGAATTTTCTTCACGTATATGATCCTTCACTGCTGGCCTGAGGACGCTCAAGGTCGCTCAGCGAGCTATGGAGAGGCTATGCTCAGGGTTTCTCTGGGTGATAAATTTAGAAATGAGGATACCCGCAGTAGAACCAGAGTGACCGACATAGCCCAAAGGATTAGTAAGCTGAAGTGGCAATGCGCCGGCCATATAGCTCGAAGAATCGACAACCGATGGGGAGAAAAGGTCCTCGAGTGGCGGCCTCCTACCGGCGGACGAGTGGTGGACCAACCTGGTAAGACATGCAGGAAGTCGATGGATGCAGGTGGCTCAGGACCGTGCTTAGTGGCATTCCTTGGGGAGGCCTATGTTCAGCAGTGGACTTGTGAAAGGCTGTAATGATGATGATGATGATATAGATACAGTCATCAACAAAATTTTGTTTCTTTTATATTTTGACAATATTTGTATATTCGTAATTATGTTGTGGTTACCATTGTTACCATAGTAGTTACAACACCCACGGCACGAAATGATGGTGATGGATTCTCTTACGTCATCACCACTTGGTACGCGCTATAATTACTCTTTTTTATAGAATAGCGTTGACAAACGAGCAGACAGTCCACCTGATAGTAAGTGGATGCTGTGTCTCATAGACATCTACATATATGCTTCTATTTAAAATGCAGATGCGTTATCACCCTGAGAAGTCGTTTACAATAAACTGTACAATATATTTTTTCACGGATTACAACTTGTTTTTGCTATTCCAAAGTTTTCTTCCTCCATAACTTCCTTGTAGAGTTGACTACCTACAAGGTGATTTTCGGACTGATACGACTTAGAGACCTATAAGAAGAGATCCTACTCTTTTTAAAGATGATGCAGATATCCATGATCGGCGGTACACCATCAGGTAAGCCGCATCAGATTTGCCCCTTTATATAATGAGCCGTGGTAGCTCAGATGGTAGCGCTCGCTGTAAGTTTCACAGTACGCGAGCAACGGGTTCGATCCCGCCGGCACCAATGAAATTGTTAATTGCAATTTTAAGTGCTGATTTACCACGTGCTAGGCGGTGAAGGAAAACATCGTGAGAAACCTGCATGTCTCAGAAATAAAAAAAATATTTCGAAGACATGTGAAGTTCGCTCAATACGCATTGGGGCAGCGCGGCGGACTCTTCCTTGCCCTAAAACCCTCTCAGAAATGAGAGGAGGCCTGTGCCAGCAGTGAGACGTATATAGACTGTAACTTTTATATAAAAAACAGTTTTACATTTAAACTTAAAATTACGTAATTTATCATTTTCAACAATATATTTTTTTCATTTAAAATTACTGTTTTAAAAACCATCGGTTTCGATGAAATAAGCAATACAAAACAAAGTGAGGCTTTCTCGATTTGTATTAAATGGCTCTTCAGCAAGACATCGATTGCATATTTTTAATTTTACACAAAAAAACTGTTAAAACTCTTCATTTTATTGTATAGAACGTTAATAAATGATTGCCGGCTCAGTAGCGGTGATCAAACATTGGCCCACAATATGTAGGTTGCGCCACAGCTTTTGGACCACAGCCCCGCAATTAACAAAATATATATTTCCCCTACAAATAATTTTTTCATGTTTGTATTTGTCCGTGTGGGTAAATCGTATGTTTGTAGAACACCTCCACGTTACACGAGAAATAATGCAAATTATTCAAATTCCTAATGTAGAGACCATAAATGTCTATCTCTACATTAGGAATTTGATTGAAATTCCTAATGTAGAGATAGACATTTATGAAAATGAAAAATAATAAATATGATTATATAACTAAATATTATTCATAATTCGTATGTTCGCTGTTATAATGAGCCTACAATTGCGCCTTTTTAACCATTCCGGAACATAGATGACATTTTAAAAGAATGATTCGGCTGTGAGTTGAAACAAAACTGAGACCCACTTTCCATCTATTGTGGGACAACATTGAAAGCCCCGCCAGTAGTTTACCACCTTTGCCTTGCAAAAATACTCGTCACATTTTCTTTTCAACGCGTCTTTTAAAGCCCTCTTTTGATAAAAAAGCAATGCTCTTCCCAAGTCGGTTGAATGCTTATAAAATTGTTTCAGTATTTACTGTTGCCTTATTGAAGAATTGAAACAAAATTTCAATTATTAATTTGGATTTATATGAAATATTTTCAGATATAAATTTACATATATAAATATACTTGCGTATTTCAACTGATTTTAGAAAATGAGGAGGTTCTTCATCGTTCGCGGAGCACTGATTAATAATACAATTTAATAAAATACCTTTCTTCTCTATCTCTGGACATGTATGGAGATATTGCTATATAGGGCACGCTTGGCAGCCACAATATCAAGCGCAGTACCGTGAACCGCAAACGTATACGTGGTAGAGCCATGCTGCAGCTATATTATGGTAGCACGAATGGGTCGGCTCAACAGGGGAAGGGCCACGCTCTCACAGAATACCAGCGTAAAATAGCAGCTTAATACTGCTGTGTTTCGTGTGGTGAGAGAACCGGAGACCCTTATTATTGGATACGAGGCATTCCATCTTAATCCTCAGGAGTAACAACGCCTCTTCATTTTGATTCTAAATCGAGGATAGATGTAGATATCTATGGGCCACAGCATTCACATACCATCAGGTGGACTGTGTGCTCGCTTGTCACCCTTATGCTATAAAAAAGACGTGAAGCGCAAAAAGGATGGTTACACCGTAAAAGTTACAGCCTATATACGTCCCACAGCTGGGCACAGGCCTCCTCTCATTTCTGAGAAGGTTTTAAGGGCAAGGAAATGTCCGCCGCGCTGCTCCAATGCGTGTTGGCGAACTTCACATGTCTTCGAAATATTTTTTTTTTGATTTCTCAGACATGTAGGTTTCCTCACGACGTTTTCCTTCACCGCCGAGCACGTGGTAAATCGGTACTTAAAATTACAATTAACAATTTCATTGGTGCCGGCGGGGATCGAACCCGGGTTGCTCGCGTACTGTGTAACTTACAGCGAGCGCTAACCATCTGAGCTACCACGGTTACACCGTGATCAGGAGGAAACCATAACGTCTCTCTGGTATTTCATGTATTTACTTGCCTCTAACGACACAGTTCAAAATGAGGCAGTGCACCACATTGCAATTTTTATGTAACTGAAATGACCATAGAACTTACAACCCACCTGATAGTAGCTACTACACACCATAAACACCTGCATCCAACTTCAAACAAAGACAGTTGCGTTGTCACCTCCGAGGACTAAGGTGGAACACCAGAATGGTTACAGGCCTTTAATTGTACTGGCTCTGAGGTAAATATATAAAAGATACTTATAATTCAAGTGATCTAAAATTACTATCTTGTAGAAAATAATCCCTTTAGTAATAATGTTTTTTTTAGTCATTATAATGCAAAATTTTGAGGCTAGTTCATCATAGGTTTTGAAAAACATTTAAAAGTAATTTTTTATTTTATTTAGAAACTTTCAAGATCTAAACATTAATACTCAAAATATTGATAGCCGTCGGTACTGCGGCTTAAGAAAAATTTTAAAGTATTTTCACTATTTAATTCTAGGACTATCAAAACACCACGTTTTGTAATGAAACCGAATGATTTTAACATATTGTCACATAATATACAGCTATTATTTTCTATTGATGTTAGAATAGAATATAGCACCCAACGATAATTTAAGTGACTAGAAACAAATTGTAAACGGTTACGCCAGCTTACTAGAGCCACGCTAAAACTGTATTATTATGGTTGCAGCATAAATGGGTCGGCTCGAGCGAGGAACGATTACGCTTGTACAGAATATCAACGTGAAATTGCAGCATAATGCTACTGTATTTAGTATGGTGAGTGTAGAGAATTGGATACCTTTTTTACTGGTAACGAGGCATACCAATGTAGTCCTCGGAGGTGACAACGCATTTGCATTTTGATTCATAATCGACCATACATCTAGGTGCACCACAGCATCCACTTACCATCAGGTGGAATGTTTGCTCGTTTGTCACCCTTATTCTATAAAAAAAACATGCGTGTGTTGTGGAACACTCGGTTGGAACGAAGTTCCTTTCGTAGTATATTATTAATGATAAACGTATTGATTAACAAATACAAATAAATGAATTACCTAGCGTCTATTATAATGAATTTCCCTCGCACTTTTTATTATCTTGCCATGAATTTCTTTCATGGCAAGATAAGAAAAAGTGAGGAAATGGATATTATTCCATCTCGCTTCCTTATAGCCGCCAAGACCGTCTACACTACGTCAGAAGGGGTCGTGACGGAAAAATCTTACACTTTTTCTTGCCTAGCCCCCATCCGCCAATTCCGTACCGTCCGATAAGGAACTTCGTTCCAAAAACTGAATGTGCGGATGTATGAAGGTTACTTTAAAGTATAGTTTGCGTGAAATGTCACCATTGCGATAAAAACGTTGCACCAACGAAATGCGACAGGCTGCATGTGCCAAGAAACTGACAAAAAAGATAAAATGAACACAAAAGAATAAAACTACAAAGCTGTTTAAAAACAAATGAAAGCATTCTTATTCCTATTTTTTAAGACTGCACTTGACTGCATGTGCATATTATGTCAACATCGATTGTTGTCGTTCCACCACTGAGCGTTTCACTAGTAATTTATACTATCCAAAACCTCATTATGGAATTAAATGCACAAGTTGCTAACACAAAAGCCAACAATACACCTTTTCTACCAGTTTTTTTTCTAGCACTACCGAATACAAGCCTTTTCAAAAATGCGCCTAGTGATGCCTTTCTTGAAAATTTTGCGTATACCCACCACCTTGTAGTCTCGAGCACACATAAAATTAACAGTCTTTGTGTTCTACATTCTTCTACTCTTTCTACTTTCCCTTCCACAATCGAACAACCGGACTCTCGCCCAGTCCACTCTTTTGCTGTTGGTACAATACTCATTCGAACCAAATCGTTTTCTTTGTCGTTGGTAATGCGTAAAATAATGGAGTGTAATAATTTGTCAGCATCTTTTTTTCCATCCAATTACAATGTGAGTGCCTTGTAGTGAGTGAGGTAAGCATGAAGAGGCTTTTGACAAGTTAATTCAGTGCACTTTACCATCTTCGGCTACATTACCACTTACTTTCAGATGGGATAGTAGTCATGAACGCGCTTTTAATAGTTAAACAACACTGGACAAGTGATAATGAATTTAAAAACATACACACAAGACAAGTGATAAGGCATTTGTCGATCAGAGCCTCATCTGAGTAATAGCAGATTACAGCATGTACAGTTGATGTCTGCACGGAACAAAGTTCGTATTTTTTCTCATCATCATTGTCAGCTTACAAAACTCGACTGCTGAAAATGGTACTCTCTTGTTTGGCGGATTATCTTAATCGTTACACTCGGCAGCTGAATTAAAGATCGCAGTACGATATAAGCACTTTTGACGTTGTCCAGGTTTCCGATTTAAAAAAATTACGTCTGGCGTAAATGCGACGGTTGTACGATCGTCTGTCAGATGCAATGAGATTTTTCTGGGATTTCCCATAGTTACAAGCGAGTCCACCTGATGGTGAGTTGATGGTGTGGTACATAGACATCTACATTTATCCTCGATTAGGAATCAAAATGCAGATGCATTGCCACCCCTGAGGGCTAAGATGGAATGCCTCGTTTCCAGTAAAAAGGATCTCTGTCGTTCTGTAAGCTAGTGCCCGCGAAGTATTACGAGTATAAATAATAACCCTCTTACGCCTCATTGCCCTTATAACAAAGGAATTTTAAAATACTTAACACCTATTATTATTTTGCAACAACGCACTCGACATGAATGAACACGTTCACGTGCGAGTACTTTTTGTTACGTTGAAAGCCAGAAATAATTACTGGAAATGAGTACGTGTAACCTTTACGCGCGGTAAAACTTCAATATTTATTTCTGTTGCGTATGTATTAATTTTTATTACGATTTGATGTTTATTATTTGTGATTTATTTATATTTTTACTAATGAAAGGAAGAGTCGAGAAGGGACGCCCTAGACGAAGGTTTATCGACCAAATTGGGGATATATTGAAAATGGGCCAGATTAGGAGTACCTTTAACCGACGAGCGTGTATGCGTAGATATATGGATGTAAAGGAGGCGAGAGAAGTGTGTCAGGATCGTGCCAAATGGAAGTCCGTAGTTTCTGCCTACCCCTCTGGGTGACAGGCGTGAGTGTTTATGTTATATGTTATGTTATGTTACTAATGAAAATTTTAATTGTTTTTAATTTTTAAACTGTAAATAATTTTGTATAGTTGTGTAGTAAGAGATGTCGTGTGGTGGCGGAGTAAGAATATCAACTACCACATACTATCCCTTGGGTGTCGTAAGAGGCAACAGAGGGAAACAAATCAGGAGATGGGCAGCAGCATATCCTAATAAAGACTAAAAATAAAAAACTACGGCTGCCAACCCACTTCCCGAGCGTGGTAGCTCGGGAAGCGGGTTAAATATTCCCCGTATGAGGCAATCTATGGGGAAAACCTATGTTCAGCAGTGGACTTGAATAGGCTGTAACAGTAACAGTAACGGTATTAAGAGAATCTATCACCCCATTATCATCCCGTGGGTGTTGCAAGAGGCGACAGAGGAATTAAATTAGGAGATTGGCAGCAATATTACGGGGTACTCGATAAAAACTCGATAAAAAAACCAAACGGGGTAATCTTCAAATATTGAAGTTCTTTTTAATATTTGATAGAGTTTAGATTGTGAAAGACTTACATTTAAATAAACTCCTAACACTAATTAATAACTAAGTTTTTAATTAGTATTAATTATAACAAGAGAACATGAATCGCAAGTACACTCGTAAATTATCCCAGATACGAGTATTACTTATAAGGCTTTTGTTACGGTAAGACAGTCATTCACCATCTAGGGCTTCATCGCCGCTTATCACTAGGTGGGATTGAAGTTAAGTCCTGGCTTACAATAAATATAAAAATTAAGTGACCAGCGTTGACTGCCTCGTTGATCTAGTGTTGGTAAACACGATTGCTGATCATGAGATCCTGGGATCGAATCCCAGGCCAGTCCAACATCAGTTATTAGGTTTTTGTCAAGAAATTCTCAGAAGCAGCCCGGAATCAGGTAGTTGGCGGTGTTTCACCCCCGTGGCTCGAAAAACACGTAAAACCGTTAGTCCTGTGCCCGATCTCCTCCGGTGATGTCGGATTGCCGTCTCATCGGACTATGATAGTTGAGGGAATAGAGAGTGCATTTGTGCTTGAGCATACACTCGGGCACTCTAATTCTGTCCTGATTAGAAAAGCCAGCGTGAACGAAACTCTGTCTGGAGGACATTATTATTATTAATTTGATCTCCATGCTACAGTGAACCTCATTACGAATAGTGTGCTGATATTGAGACTTTTTCATTGTGATCAATCAATATACTTCGTTGCTCGGTCATCAATTAACAAAAGTGTGTAAATCGGTGAGTGAAACGAGCTGGCTTTGTAGTACTTGCACTGACTAAGAATGAGTAAGAACACTCCTGAATGAAATATTAGGCTCGCTCCGGTAAATACAATGTGGGACTAAAAACAAAGCGATATTTTGAAAACCACCTTAATGGTTAAAACAGTAATTTAAAAAACCCGAATCCTTGCCTTCCCTTTTTTTGTATTTGCAGATGCAATATATAAATATTATATAGCCTTTGTCACTCCCACAATTAAGACGAACCTAACGACACCTCATATGTTAAAATCCATCAAGCCGTTTTATTTAGGCTACAAAAGGTGCCAAAGAATTAGACATACATACATACGAATACATACTCTCGAAAAACTATCCTTCTTCTGGGACAGTCAGGTAAAAACGCAAAAGTCATCAAATCCTTAAAACGCGTTTTGCGGCAATCTTTAGAGTTGGTCTCATAATTAATTGTGTTTTCTTATTATAAAACAGTGTAGATCACGATATTAAATTAATCGTATGTAAAAAGCCTAGTGAATGAGAAATGACTTAGCGTAAATTTTCTGTACTGGCAGGAAGCTAACGCAAGTTTTGCCCCGTGTAATTCATGAGACTTGAGAAATAAATAAAAGACCTCTCTGAAATAACTAATCTTACGAGCCCCTTCTTATCGTTGACGTCCTAATTTTCTTCTTTCAATTGCACTTGAAAAAATATTTTGCTATAGGTTCTTTTATTGATAAAGAATTACTTAAGAAAATAAACAGTAACAAGAATAAAAAGGTTTTTCTTAAAGTCAAAATATAAATAATGTAAGATTTTTTTTGAATAGATGCCACGCGGCATATTGTTACGTCGATCAAACTCGCAGCCAACCAGTGTGCCAGGAGCACAAGTGACGCTTAGCCCGTAATTGTGAACACGTGCGAAAATCACCGTTTACGCTTCCACGGGATAAATAGGCCATGCTTTCGCCACCTCACTTGTTTCCCGTAGGGCTTTGTGACACGTCGCAACACACCCGCAGTGCAATAAAGCGCAATTTCCCTGTGATGCGGTAATATTTCCTAAAGGTGCTTCGAGCGAATTATAAGCTGATAATGACGTCCGTTGGCAGCCTATCAAGGCGTTATTCAATGGTTAAAAACTTTTTCCATTTCAACTTTCTATCATGTTTAAGACGGGTGAAGGGGCAGGCGTACGGGCGGGTAACTGTTACGAAATATGTCAAGTATTACTTCTTCGTTGCCTTCGGTATTCCTTGTCTTGCAAGCTTGCAACTTACTTACTTTTTCTTCGATACCTCTTTTACCTATATAATATCGAATGCAATTGGTTTCATTTTGATATCAACATATAAATGTAAAATATTTAAGTTGATGGGCTCCTTTTTTGCGTAGAAGTCCATATGGGTAGGTACCACAATTATAACTATATAAGTATTTCCCAATAAGGAGCAGTACGTGTGCTGTATTCGGATCTGAAATGTTTATAGAGCCAGTGTAATTACAGGCTGTGAAGCATTCCATCTTAGTCCTGGCGGCAACTCCTTTGTTTAAAGTTAGTTACAAGTGTCCAAGAGCTGCAGTACTTCGATTCGATAAAAGAGCACATAAATCCGTTGGTAAATGAGACGGGCTGATACTCCCCAGTGAGGGATGCTGCCCCCTATAGGAGACGTCCTAAGAACGTTCTTCTTGATCCCGACGACGAGATCACTTCTGCTAATAGGTTGATCCCGTCCTCCTCCTCCCCCCTCCCCTCCATAGGAGAGGGAACCCGTTTGATTAACATTTTCACACACACACACTCAGACACTACTCTAATACAAAACATTAGGGCACGGGGCGTTTTTAGTTTTGCGACCCGTAACCGACATTGCGATAGTGGTTCAAGCCGAGATTCGTACCTCCTTTTGAGGGGCCCTTGAATCACATCGAGCCCCCCCCCCCCGACCCCCTAGCTGAGGAGCCTCATTCCGAAAGCAGGGGTCGGGGTGCCTCGGGACTGCAGTTGATGAAGCGGTGCTTCGTGCCGCTTCGCTGCCGGCAGAATCGTTGCACTCAATAGCTCGTAGGTCCTCGGTTACGAGCCTAATTTCGATGAACCTGTCAAGTCCGCAGGGCCAACAGCGTACACTTTCAGAAAAAAAAGAGCTGCAGTAGCCACATATCATCAGAAAGACGGCTAGTTCTATTGTCTCTTGGCAATGCTCGGCGGCAGAAATAAGTAAGAGGGTAGTACCTACATAAACGGTCTTCTAGCCAGAAAAGGAACTCTACTAACTAGTGTAGTGATTACTCACTATATAAGTGTGTTATGCCCTAGGTAAAAGTAAATATTATATTAGAATTTGCGAAAAAATGGGAATGTTTTCTTAATCGATTGTCTAATAGAGTATGATTTTTATCAAGATATATTCTTTGGAACTTTTCTTTTTCTTTGGAACTCGCTTTATGTAACCTAAACGCGTTACTGTGACGGCATACTGCTTTTGTGATGGTTAAGTTCACACTTTATTTCGATAAAATATTTTGTCTCTGAACATATTTGTATCGTGGTAGACCAAGATTAAACGCAAGCCGCAAATTTCAAAATACGCGAGCAACCTAGGTTTTACTCGATCAGCATCAAATTATTAATTTCAATTTAAGTACGATTTGCCATATGTTCGACGATGAAGGAAAATGTCGTGAGGAAACTTCCTGCCACATGTATGATGATAGAATATTTCAGAGACATGTGAGACGATATGTCTCTCTAATGCTACAAACCGAAACGCTTAGCGAAATAAGTAAGAAAGCTCCCACGCAGACAAATTTTCAAGCAGAAAAAACACTTAGAGAATAGATGTATATTTTATTGTTTTTTTTTTTGGTATAGAAGAGGGGACAAAAGGGCATGCGGCTCACCTAATGTTAATGATGCCACTCATGAACAACTGCAACGCCACGGGAATTGCCGACGCGTTGCCGGCTTTTAAAAAAAGAGTAGGCTCTATTCTTGAAGGTCCCTTAGTTGTATTACTCGGGAAAAATCGCTAGTGATAACCGATTCCACAAAGAAGTCTGTGAGGAAGAAAACCTCGATATATCGCACAGTGGTGAACCGACAAGATAGTGTGGATAGTATCCCGAACTTTACCGCGATGTGTGAAATTTAGGGGCTAGAATTGATCCGAACCATTGCTTTTTTGATAAATACGACAGAAAATGCAAAGGGACAAAATCTTTTCGTGGTGGTAGTAAATCTTTAGTGAAGAAAAAGGAAAGAACTCGGTCTTCAATGAATCGAACCGCTCTTCGCTGGATGCGATCAAGTGGAAAAAGCTAGCACTGAGGTACTATGGATCAGAAATGAGAACATTATCCCAAATAATGGTAATTGTGAAAAATACTTATTTTTGTTATGAATAGATAATTATTTCCTACATTTATACCATATTTCAACAGCAATAAAGTTTAAAATGATGTCTGTATATTGTTGCCTTTAATTTACAGTTTGATTTATGTAGCTGCCGGTATCAAGCTGTTCCTCGGCTGTCTCCATTACCTTGGATTGATATTGCATTCGCCAACCGGTTGCTTCCTTTCCGTCCGTGGCTATTTGTACCCCATGATTATCATACGTGTTTGCGTTTCATCCCAAAAAATCGACACATTGTTCCTATAGATTGGAGCTTGTTCACTGTTGTAAATATATATTCGTATACATATATTCGCGTGCTACAACAACGATAAGCAATGTTCTTCTTTTTTTTTTATCCGCTCATAAAAGTGCCAAGTGATTTTGAGTAATATAAACGCTTGGGAAGCGGTCTAGATATTTTTTTTGATTCCCCGCCGCTGGTCTAGATATTCCAATTCTGATATATATAACAGTGATTATTTCGTTCAAATCCTAATTTAAGCATTGCACAAATATTGACATTTAGAAACAACAATGTGTCGATCAGCCGGGTATAGACTTTGTAGCATTTGGTCCTTCGAGCCGGATAGCCATTATATCACAATAACACAATAATAACACAATAAGTTGAGTAATTAACTCAAATTTCTTTCTGAATTATTCTACTGAGCTTTAAAACAAATAAATTACACAGTGCCTGATTAGCCATTCGCCTGATTTTGAACCCTAAGACCACATTCGTAGTAAACCAAACAGTAATTGTGCAACGTTAATTGAATTCAAAGGTAAAAGACTATGCTTAAACAACGACATGAAAAGGACCGAAAAACTCACATACAAAAACATGGAAATGTAGGCTTTCTGTAATTCGAAGGAACTTACAAGAGCATTGTTAGAAGCTATTTTTAGACTTCTAAAAAGGGGAGGTTTTTATTTGGAGCTTACATCGCTCTAAGAAATATTTGAATTACGGCCAGCACCATATCTCTTTAAGCTCACCAATTTCATAATGCAGTAGCTTACATAAAGATATCTATCCTTTTAGACATAGCAATAACAATTAAAAAGAAAAATATTATATAAAACGAAAGAATAATAATAATAGAAAGAATATATAATAGCAATTGATAAAAAAATCGGATTTTATAACGATTCATTTCACTTATTTTAACTTATATTGATTCCCGACGTTTTGAGGGACTAACGTTTTTATCCGAACCGATGCGACTTAGGGACCTTCAAGAAACGAGCTTACTGTTTTTCAAAAGGCCGACAACGTTGCTGCAATTGCCCTGATGTTGCAGTTGGTCGAAACTTACCATCAGGTGAGCCGCATGCTCGTTTGCCCCATTTCTATAAAAAAATTAATATCAGTGTCTAATGTTCGCGTAAACATAAAACATCATCATGTTTAGAGTCAATTTAACTTTTGCTACGCCGAAATTAACTGTTCTGTTATTGCACTAGTAAACTAAGATAAGTAAACCTTACACTTATACAAGTAAGTGTAACAAGACACGGAGTTTCTCTGCCTGATAGAATTCGAAATGAAGATATCCGCAGTTTAATCAAAGCAACCAACATAGCCCAACTGTTGTGGTCAAAGTTCGGTTATATTGATGACTGCTTCGTTGATCTAGTGGTCTTAAGCGCGGTTGCTGATCGTGAGGTCCTGGGTTTGAATCCCGGGTCTGGCCAAAATTAGTTATTGGGTTTTTCTTTCAAGAAATTCTCAATTGCAACCCGGAGTTAGGAAGTTGGTGGTGTTTCACCCCCGTGCCTCGGAAAGCAGATAAAGCCGTTGGTTCTGCACCTGATCGCTTTCCGGTCGTGTCGGATAAACGTCCCATCGGACTATGAGAGTTAGGGAATAGAGAGTGCACCTGTGCTTGCGCATACACTTGGGCACTATAATCCTGTCCTGCGCAGATGGCTGGTCTCCGTTAAGACTGGCTATCGTGACCAAAACTAGGTTTGGAGGGCGTTGACATGCAGGAAGTCGATGGATACAGTTGGCTGAAGACCGTGTTCTGTGGCATTCTTTTGCGGTTGCCTATGTTCAGCAGTGGACTTGCGAAGAGCTGTAATGATGATGGGTGAAGAAAACCAAACAGCCCATCTTATCGTAAATCGTCCTCTTTTAATACTCAAAATACTTATAATTGTCATACAGAGAGGTCATCCACGTACCACACTCAACTCATGAGGCACACAGCTCGTTAGTGCTCAATATGAGAGCATCATTTCACTAACTTTCCTCAATAATTGGATAACTATTTAATGGAGAAAACGTGACGTCAAGCGCAAAATTTTCATAAGGCGTGCTTGGCTATTGTTGGATGCGGTCTCGAGCGAGCAAGCTCTTGGCCCCGCGTACCCTCAGGCTGTGCACTTACAGAATACAGGATACAGGAATGATAGTGGTAATTTTTATGTTATAGTAGTTTTTATAAATCAAAAAATGGTTTTTCGAATCGCTTAACAAAACTGGTATGGCAGACTAAGTTTGTCCATTTACCTTACATATGCTATATATTATGGCCAAAATTTATGTTATTAATAAAATAAAGTAATATATAAATAGTAATAATAAGTTATTATGAGAGGGAAAACTCCTCTCAGAAATAAGAGGAGGCCTGTGCCCAGCAGTGACACGTATATAGGCTGTAATTTTACTTTACTTATAACTTGAAGTTATTATGCCTTTGGCCGACTCATCGCTTCACGCGTTTTTAACGTGTGAATTGATGACTCGATCAAAGACGGCAGCAGAGTCTTTTCTCATATCATCCTTATGACTCGACTCTTCTGGTACTCCCCCGCAATCGTAGCATCATCGAACCTGCCTTTTTTCGCATGATTTAAATTATGTTGCATACTATATTATGGTTGAAGCACAAATTGGTCTGTTCGACCGGGGAAGGATCACGCTCTTACATAATCCAAGCGTAAAATAGCAGCTTAATATGTATCTTATTACTACTGTATTTCGTAGTTTGCTGTTGAAAACCGGAGACATTTTGTGCTAGAAACGACATATTCCATATTAGTCCTCAGGGGTGACGACGCATTTGTATTTTGAATCTTAATCGAGAATAGATTTAGATGCCTATGGGCCACAGCATGCACTTACTATCAGGTATGCTCGCTTGTAACTCGTATTCTATATAAAAAGTCATCTATGACTTGTCTTTGCCAGTTAGCTAGTAGACATTTAATCTTATAATATGTTTCTTAAAATATCGCAGTGTGAAATATTTAATTTTTTATTTCATAACATGCTTAACTGGCAACCTCTTAACTTTAAAAAAAACTTCATAACGTACAGTTGTGTAAATCAATTGGGTCAGTTTTATACAATAATTATTGTATAATACATTGCAATGACAAAGAAACCGGTGAAAATTTGGTAGCATCTACCTCCAGTAGCCACCATCAGGACGATCGATACCCTCGAATTGTATACTCTTTCTCTTTCTCGCTCGCAGCTTTATAGCTGCTCCGCCTGTCAAGTGTTGTACATTCGAGTTTAGCTCTTCACAGGTTGTTTATACGGTGCATTATCGCTAATCATGTCTTTGCAGATCCTCTAAGAACCGGAACGTTTTATTGTGTAAAGTTTGAGTAACATGGGCGTGAGCGTTTAGACAAACAAGAATTGTACGCGATATCAGAAATGGAACTATCTCTAAGAATTTGATTCATAATATCTTAAAATAACCTTTTTCCCACCACCTACCCTGTTCTTAATATAATATAGGTTTCATCTATGAAACAAAACTAACGGAAGTGTAATTAGGCAGTTAGTAGTCCTCATAATTATCGACTTGTGATTGTATGGACAAGGGTTTCTCTAACTAGGAATTTGCCTCCATTGCAAAAATATATAATTTTTTTAAAATACACATATTTTGTTTGTATATTTTAGAAAAACGCTGCACTCACACTAGGATTATATCCTGTATTGTTAGGAAGTTTTACAAAGATAAATTGCACGTGTCCAGCGCAAATCCATACCACAAATAAACATTTTTGGGTCATTAAAACACATTCTGTACAGGATTCAAACTCGTGGCCCCGAAGCGGAACAATGCAATGCCGCCGAATTTCACTAACACACGTAACAGTCCAAGATCCCAGGGCCACCAGACGTCACTTATTTTCTGACGAACGAAATGTCCATGATTGAGTAGTGTTAGTATGTACTATGATCGCATGTCTACCTACTAGCTTGGTCAGGGGGCCATTTTCCAGGTAGCAGGTAATCAAGGTACGTAAAAACATTAATCACCTCACGTTAATTCTCCCAGCTGATTTTTACGTAAATGTTAGATAATATCGTTAAAAATCAGTCATCAATACTCCCAGATACTTTTCGTCAGAAGTATGGCTTTACAGACGCTTTAAGGCTCTCAAAAAATTACTCAATTTCATTAATTGTTTGATAATTTCCATAGTGATCAAGATCAGGCACGCCTTCTAGCTATTTCGACTAAGGATAGTCACTGGTTACACGCCTTACCATCAAGTAATCTCGGCACATTACTTGATCGAGAAAGCTTGCGCATCGCCGTAGGAATCCGACTAGGAGCGGCGATTTGTCAACCCCATCAGTGCCCCTGTGGTAGCAGCGTCGACAAATTTGAGCTCCACGGACTTTCATGTAAAAAAATAATAGGTTTTCACGGCACGGTTTTTTGAACGATGTCATCCAAAGGGCTCTTGTCTCTATAAATGTTCCCTCGGTTTTAGAGCCTTGTGGAATATTTAGAGACGATGGCGGGAGACCCGATGTTATGAAATTTGTCTTGGGAGAGAGGTAAAGCCCTAGTGTGGGATGCTACTTTCGTAGACACTTTGGCGGCCTCTCATCTCAGGGGTACCTCGTTTAGAGCCAGGGCGGCATCAGAGGCAGCTGAACTGAGTAAGTGGCGCAAATATGAGTCTCTGAGAGATGACTACATATTAGTACCATTTGCTGTAGAGACTATCGGTCCGTGGGGTCAACGTGTGGTGAAGTTCCTAAAGGATCTCTATCCGCGACTGGCCGTTGCTGCTGGTGATAAGAGGGCTGGTTCTTTTCTAGCTCAAAGGCTAAGTATTGCCATTCAGCGAGGAAACGCAGCCAGCGTTCTTGGCACGATACCGCGGGGTGTAGGACTGTATGATAATTAAGTTATTAGTTTTAGTTTTTCATCATTATAGTTTTTTATATTGTATTTAATAAAAAGTTCACTTACATTCTGAAGCTCCATTTTTATGTATGTTATAAAAATGGAGCTAACTATTTTAAAACGTTTTACAAGAAGGCGGACCGATCCAAGGGGTCAACCATCCCCTGAGTGAGTGAGTGAGTAATTTTTTTACGTACCCGGAAAATGGCCCACTGACCAAGCTAGCAGGTAGGCATGCGATCATATTACATACTAACACTACTCAATCTTACACATTTCGTTCCTCAGAAAATAAGTGACGTCTGGTGGCCCTGGGATCTTGCTCTATAACAAAACTCACGTTACCATCCACATCATCTGGATTTCTGACGGCCCACTACTGTGCGATTTACTAGGAGTTTTCTTCCTCGCATGACTTCTTTGTGGAATTGTTTAACACCGGCGTTTTTTCTGGACCATAGGAACCTTCAAGAAACGAGCTTACTCCTTTTTAAAAGGCCGGCAACGCACCTGCAATTAAATTTCCCTTAAGAAGCTTTTTACCCATGTTTTACAAATAAATTATTTTGAATTTGAATTTGAAGCTTAGCATCAGAAGAGTCGCATGCTCGCTTGCCCCCTCTATTAAAAATAACCACTGCGCTACTGAACCGTCGAGATATATGTTTAGTTTGTCTCTTGTATATCGTTATACTGTCTCTATTACGTATTCTTAAATAATAGAGACAAAAGTTATAACAAGATGGTAATGGGATAATGCAGGCTGTTGACACCTGTAGCCAAACCAACAATGAAGACCACAGATGTGTGAGACCTCTGAGAACTAAGATGGAATGTTTCACAGCCTTACAGAAAGTGAGCCAACCAACTAGTTTAGAATACAAATTTGCAATACATGACTACCTAAATAGGTATTGCAAATTTGTATTCTACATGCTTTCTAATACATTGTCGGCAACGCACCTGCAATTCCTCTGGTGTTGCAGTTGTTCATGGGCGGCGGTAGCCACTTACCGTGAGCCGTTTGCTCGTTTGCCCCCTCTCCTATAAAAAATATTGTATGATTAGTTATTCTGCCATCACCTGTCGAATATGGTAGCTCTGATTTACCATTTGTTCGGCGGTGAAATAAAACATCGTAAGGAAACCTGCATTTCCGAGACAAATAAAAGGAAAGTTACCGCCTATATACGTCCCACTCCTGAGCAAAGGTATCTAAGTTAGTACTTCAATTAGTTAGTCCGGCGCAGTGTTCTGATGTTTTTTTTTTGTAATTGAAGTGACCAATGAACTTACAGTTCACCTGATTTTAAGTGGCTACTCCAGCCCTTGGACATCTGCAACCAACTACAAATAAAGAAAACTACAGATGCGTTGTCATCTTCGAGGACTAAGATAGAATGTCTTATGAAGTCTAAAGCGAACTGAACATCACCACTTACCATTAGGTGGAATTGTAGTTAAGCGACGGCTTAATAATTATTACTATATGTTCAGTATATGTTCAGTACGCAATAATTCTTATTGACACTGGCTCTCTATACACTTTTGTTTTGCGGCAGAAATAGATAAAATATGTAAGATGGTGGCAGGTACTTCCCAGACGGACTCCTGACCTAGTAAATATTCAAATATTTCAGACATACAGGTATTGGTTTTCCCTGCATAGTCAAGCATTGATAAACCTCATTTGAGAAATTAAAACTATTTTGAAGACGTATGCTGTTCGCTAACATGCAGGATACTGTACTGTACATGTGACAGGTTACTGCCCCAAAACACTATAGTAGTAAATGTTGGTTTAATTTTAATTAGTATTTAATGGTTAATTTCATATCTTACTAGCGATCCGCCCCGGCTTCGCACAGGTGATTTTTGGACAGCAGCGCCACCTACCGGGTCCAAATGTAAATTTAAATGATCCTGGGACTCATTCAAACACACACAAAAAATTTCATCAAAATCGGTCTAGACGTCTTTGAGTTTTAACGAGACTAACGGAGAGCAATTTATTTTTATATACTGAATTAGACGAAATTTTACCTGTGTTCTACAGTGGACTAGTGGTGAGCTGTAATGATGATGAATGCCTTCTTAAATTTTATTTTGTTATTTTATTAGATTGTTAAGTATATATCTTATTTCTAATATTTATAGTTGTGTTATAATATTAACGAGTGCGTGAACTCGAAGCTCTTCAGGGACTATCGTTGTGTATCTTTGAGTATTCATTATATCCAAGCATTTGCTTGACGCGCTTTTATGCGGAAATCAACTGCCAACATAAAGTCTCGGGTGAATTCCTTCTGCTCATGTGAGAGCTTACATAATGATTGATTTTCTCGGGTTCACTCTCTTTGTAGTTGGTTGATTTTGTTACAACTCAAAGGGAAAGCTAATGCTAATTGTTAATTAATCACCTTTTAGATGACTTAATATCAATCAATCAATATTTAAACCGAGTTTAAATTAAAATTATTTTAACCATTTTTTACATGGGTAAATGCCTACGCATACCCGCCTCGCGGAGGCAAGGACAGGTTATGTCGGACTCGCACCGCCTAAAACCCCATGGTGTTCCACCTTCGCCGCATATTTGGCAGAGCCACGGGAACACTCGCACACATCCGCGGCCCCACCAGCGCTGCCAGCCCCATGGCGGCCCCTCCTCGGGGGAACAAGGCGCATCAGGAACACATGGCACGCCTTCCTATACGGCCTCCAACTCCATCAGCGTAACGGGCCCCCCGAGTCCGATACGCAGAGGCCATGGGGCGAGGAAAATCAAGCGCTCGGTAGCACCCGCTTTCCCGACCCCAGCGGCGGATCTGGTCTTTGGCTCCGCCGCCAACCAAGTTTCGGCCGCGGAGGGTAGGAAGAGCGGCGCCTCGCAATAGACACTCCTCTCCCCCCGCGGCCCCACCACCACCGCATCAACGGTGCGGCCCCGTCAGATTCGCCGAGGATAGGGCGATTGGCGCTTCGCCATACCAACACTCCTCTTCCCCCGCGACTCCACCACGGCTGCAACGGTAGGGGGCACTCCTCTCGCCGCAGCCCACCGACACACATCCGAAGTAGGCTCGTCAAGCCCACTCGGAGTGGCCACCTCGGGCGGGCCCTACACCACGGGCCAGCCAAGGGGTTCCTCTTTGTTCACCGCTGGTGACCAAGCCACGGCTACTATGAGCCCCCCTCCTCCCACGCCACGACACGGTGAGAACCCGTTCGGGGGGGTAATTCGTGTTACCTATATTTAAAAAAAATTACGTGGTAGAGCCATGCTGCAGCTATAATAAGGTTGTAGCACGAATGGGTCGGCCCGACCGGGGAAGTTCCACGCTCTCACAGAATACCAGCGTAAAATAGCAGCTCAATGCTGCTGTGTTTCGTATTGTGAGTGTAAAGAACCGGTGACCCTTCTTTTACTGGAAACGACGCATTCCATCTAAGTCATCAGGGGTGGCGACGCATCTGCATTTTGATTATGTATCGAGGATAGATGTAGATGTTTATGGGTCATAGTATCCACTTACCGTCAGCTCGTTTGTCACCTCATTTCTATAAAAAAATGTATATTAATATCTACATGAAAAAAAACTTTGTACTCCCTTTTTAAGATTATTGCGCGCTCGAAGGTGTGTGAGATTTGGTATAAGTTTATGTGGAGAAGGAGTGCAGAAGGTTAAATTTATTAAAACAAGTACATAAAATTTAATAAAATAATCAAGTTCATAAATCATCCAAGAACGCTGGCTGTTTAACGTTTCCTCGCTAAACAGCTATACTTAGCCTCTGAACGAATAAGCTTTCTTATCTCCAGCGATCACCAGTCGAGCATACATTTTCTTTAAAAATTTCACCGCGCGTGGAACCTACGGACCGATAGTCTATACAGCAAACGGCACAAATATGTCATAGCTGTCTTTGGTAGACTCACATTTGCGCTATTAACTCAGTTTAGCGGCTTTTTACTGAGATGAGAGGACGCCAAAATGTCTACGCACGCAACATCCCATACCAGATCTTTGCCTATCTCAAAGAGATTAGAAAGTTATTAAAGTTATTCTTAATTCTTCTTATTATTCATATTTATCCATTATCTAAGTAACTATATTTATTTTCTAAACTGAACTTAGTTTTGGCAATTTAATAACACAACTAAATAATTACATAACATTAATTTTAAGGGAAGAGCCGGTGTAATTACTAACTGAGAAACATTAAAATTTAATTTTCAGAGTAACAATGCATAAGTTGCCTTCTTTGTTTTAAGTGGTTACTTTTGTTCACGGGCTGCAGTATCTATTTAATTAAAATTATACGAAAATAGCCTTTAGTTTCCAAAATCAAAAATTACTATAAATGTAACGTTATTCAATTAGTACTATCATTAATATCATTAATTACTTATGAATACATTTAAATGGAGGCGTGGTAGCTCAGATGGTTAGCGCTCGCTGTAAGTTTCACAGTACGCGAGCAACCCGGGTTCGATCCCCGCCGGCACCAATGAAATTGTTAATTGCAATTTTAAGTGCTGATTTACCACGTGCTTGGCGGTGAAGGAAAACATCGTGAGGAAACCTGCATGTATGAGAAATCAAAATAAAATAAAAAAAATATTTCGAAGACATGTGAAGTTCGCCAACACGCATTGGGGCAGCGCGGCGGACATTTCCTTGCCCTAAAACCCTCTCAGAAATGAGAGGAGGCCTGTGCCCAGCAGTGGGACGTATATAGGCTGTAACTTTACTTTTTTTTTACATTTAAATAAACAACTAATTAATTAATAAATCTTTTATAAAATTGATCATAACAATTACATTTATTTAAATTATTATTATATATTTTAATTAATTGAAACAAAACTATTAGGTATACCAATTTTTTACTATAGAATAGAATAGAATAGAATAATTTTTATTCAATATAGATCACATGTGTAATTCTTATTGAAAGTCATTTTTTACTTTACCATCCTTCAATTATAAATCCGTCAATTATTACTAGTGATAGTAAATGGATACATATAAAAAGTATCCATTTACTATCACTAGTAATAATTAGCTCAATTATCACTCTACCACAAAATTATAACACATATTTATACATACAGTTTATATTACTAAATAAAATAAATATTGCTTTATTGAAATTTATTTGTTGTTTCATCAAATTGGGATGCCATGCTTGTATTAAAAATAAAAAAAAGTTCAATGACTGGGTTAAGAAATTGGGTAATTAGAGAAAAAATATGTAATGTTGTTAATTATGTTGTCATCATAATGAACAACGTAAGGTTTCTGTGATTTGGTTACGTAGAAATAATGAATGAGGAAAGAGTGACAAAACAACTAATAATGTCGTCCAGATAGAATTTCGGTCACGGAGGCCTGCCTCTATGGAGGTTAGCCATCTGCGCAGGATTTGTTTTAATGTTCCGGTTGACTGACTATCGCACTACCAGAAGTCTCTTACCTTTGACTCTGCTTCCTATCGCCGATCGGTTCCTAGATATTCATACTACCACCTATCGGAACCAATGTTTCTTGGAATGCCCATAGTCCCTTTTAAGACACCTACGATGCGAAGATTTGGCAACACCGCTACTTCACGTCGAAGGCACTCTTATCAAATATCTTTTTTACCACATTTTATTAACTCGCTTTCGTGTAACATGTCTGTTCGTGTGGAATTTAGTAATTGATTTTAAACTAACTTCCCGGTGAGCTAGAGACTTGAGATTTTGAATATAGCTCAGAATCGGAGGACAATGTAAAAAAACGTGGTATATTAAAAAAAATAGTAAAAAATATTTTTAAATTTCACTTATATATATTCACTATTCTAAGCAGTCTCGACTACTATCCCACCTAATAAGTGGTGAAGCAGCTGAAGATGTTAAAGTGCACTTAACACTTAACAAAAGCCTATTCACTCTTATATTGTGATCGGATGGAAAGACAGATGCTGGCAACTTATTATACAGGTCAGTCAGAAAGTGTGTCAATGTACATTCAATGCAGCAAATAGCAGGTATACTGAGGATTATGTAAATCTGTACGTAAATGGTATCAAGTGGCTTGACAACCACACACGTTACACAAACAACACTAAGCCCGTAAGTTATATTACTAGCTTGTGAGATAAAACAACTGTTCCATACTTTTTATGTACATGCGATTTGCGTAACACAGCTATTACAAGGGTGACTTGTGTTGGATTACAATTTATAAAATTAGTTCAGGGAAGTTTTTTCTTCGGTTTACTCTACAAAGTTAGCGGTACCAGATCCGAAGTAAACATTTTTGTTGTCATCTAACATAGATCATAACTTTCTGTAAACACATACCAACTTTAAATTAAATTACATACAAAACATCCAATCATCCATTACAGCGTGTAAAAGTTCATTGCGGAACACAGGCCTCTGCCAAAGATTGCCTAATAGGGAGAGTTTTCCCATAGTTGCCACGCTTGGCAGGCAGATTGACAACCGCAGTTTTTTATTATTTTGAGTTGTTACCAGGAAGACGCTGCTGCCCATCTCTTGTTCCAGTTTCCCTCTGTCGCCTCTTACGACACCCACGGAACGGACGGACTACACTAAAATTATTACTAAAATATTACACTTTCCTTTATCCTCTCATAACAAAACAATTTAATAAAATATTGTCAAATTTTACAAAATACATACTATTTCTTGATTTATCATTAGTCCTTCACAAATTCACTGCTGAATAAGAGCCTCCCCCAAGGAATGCCACAAAGCACGGTCCTGAGTCATCACTCCATGTAGTGCGGGCTACCCTACACTTTGCATACCGGTGGCCACTCGGGAAATTTTCTTTCCAATCGGTTGTCGATCCTTCTAGCCATAAAACCTGTTCTCCGTCGTCGGTCTATCCCGGTTACTGAGAGGGGACTACTCCCCTTTTCACTACAGTCATTTTATGAATAAAATATCATGAATAAAATATAATTTTACTGACCATAACATAATATTAAAAACGGTCGTATAAAAAACAAGTTTTTCGTATGATATATATATAGATCAGGAAAATAAACCACTAAAAATTTTTAGTCTCTTGTTAATGCTTTATATCTGGCTCAGAGGATTAGCGTATGTTTTTTCTAATTTAAGATAACGATGCTTATATTAAATTTAAATATTTAATATTAGGTATTATCAAAAATGTTAATGTTAATTTAATAATAGAGAAAGTATAATATAATATAATATAATAAAAATAATTGTGGAAATATCGTTTCAAATTTGGAAGGGTTATATTGTTTAATCGGGAATGATAATACGTTTATTGAAGTTGAGTGATGTATAAGTTTCAAATAAATTTGTCGGTACGATACGCGCGCTACCTACTGTAAGTTAAATGTACTATGCCTATAACCTTCGCGGAAGTACAATTTGCACTATGCAAGCAATAAGTTGAGAAAGTTTTACCGCAATCTGATGAACGGTATGGCAGCGCATAAAATACGAACAAACAAAAATAAATTGTTATATATTAGATAATACTGACTTCTCCTTTACCGTTCGTAGTAGTTATTCAACCGCTTAAAATGGGTCTCTCCCACAACTACGAGTATCTATCAACAGCCCCAGATTACGAATTGGTGATCACAGTACTTATTTCGTATTTTTACCCAGCTTCCCGTCGTATGCCTATGGTACATGTGTCAAATAGAAATGGTTATAATGGAAGGAATACATACATATAAAGGAGGGAATACCCGCTCAAGTACGGCTTATGGCGGACTCGACCCAACTTAAACTACAGGATTAATTTCGCACATACAGCCGGTAACCGGAGCCGGAAAGCGAAGACTTCGTCGGTTTTCCCTTTACGGAAACTTCTCTGTAAAGGCGAAACCGAAGAAGTCTCCGTTTTCCTTTACGGCTTTCGTCTCCATCCGAATAATATGGATCTGATCTAAATTTAATTTTGATCCAAACATCGACAACAACAAGAGGGTCCGTGTCGCAGTGGCTTAGCAATGAGTAGTAGCGCTATGGGCCGCGGATTCGAATTTCACACGGAACATCTATTTGCATGGCCTGCAAATAATTGTTCCGGGTCTGGATGTTTGTCTTTGTGAAATTTATCTATGTAAACTCCCACTATACATGAGAAAATCCTAGTATGGAGGTAACGTTTTTTAAAAAACCTAAGACATAAGAACACAAACGTAAAATCACGCAGACTGTAAAATATTTATTTTAAAAACCATGCCAACGATGCCTCGTTTTGTTACCTTTCATAACAATTCGATATACTCATACAATAGACCTAAAACGTGCACTTAATTGTGGAAGTCTCACATGCGAAACGAGAAGTATAGCGATAGCAACTTCTTAGCTTAGCTGCTGGATTCTAATTTAAAAAAAAGAAATTGGTAAAATAAAGATCTCGAGAAATGAGCGCCTCATGAATTAACTGTTGGCATAGAGAAGCACGCGTCGATGCTTGCCTTGCTTTGATGAGTAGGTACAGAAATGAAAGTATTTTGGTTAAAGTTGTGACGTGTGATGAAAAGTGGATTTTCTACGATAATCGCAAGCGAAAACCGGAATAAACCCAAGTCAAATAACGGATAATGAAAAAGCAAAGCTCACTCATAGAAAAGTAATAGTAACTATTTGGTGGTCACTTCATTGTGTAATTTTCTATAGAATTTTTATATCTGGTGTGTTAATAACAGCAGATATCCATTGTGAAGAACTTCGAACAATGATGGCGAAACTCTCAAAGAAACAACCCCGACTTGTTAATCGATCTTCGCCTTTATTGTTCCCTGATACGCAAGACCTCGTATTTCTCGATAAATCGTTTTAACATTATAGGACCTGCAGTATGAAACCATACGTCATCCTCCGTACTCGCCAGACCTAGCTCTATTTGTTGCAAAAAAATAATTGTTCTCAGGAAACGATACAAAATTCCCTCATACGAATTTGTAAAGTCCACATCGACAGAGTTCTATCGCAAAGATTTCGATAAACGATGTTGCCGTGAGATGGCAGAAATGTATAGATAATATTAGTTAGTATAGATAGTAATATAGATACTTAATGTTACAACCTATATACATCCCACTGCTGGGCACAGGCCTGCTCTCATTTCTGAGAGGGTTTTAAAGCAAGAAAATGTCCGCCGCGCTCCCCCAACGCGTGTTGCGAACTTCACATGTCTTCGAAATATTTTTTTTTCTTATTTCTCACACCTGCAGGTTTCTTCATGATGGTTTTCATCACCGGCGAGCACGTGGTAAATCAGCGCTTAAAATTGCAATTAACAATTTCATTGGTGCCGGCGCCGGGTTCAAACCCGGGTTGCTCGCGTACTGTGAAATTTAGAGCGATAGTTTAGCCCCTGAGCTAACACAGTTCTCTATAGATACTTATATGAATTAAGTATATTTTATGAAAAAAATTATAAAATTAAATGTTTGAACTTTTCAATATAAACAGCAATATCAAAATAAATGTAATTTCCGTCGACCCTGTCCCGGTATTCCGTTTTAGAGAGCATTTGCCATGCATATTAAAGCAAATCTTTCCTACAACGAGGGCGGCGATATGTCCAACAGTGAACTTTAAGGTGCAAAATTCGCTCAATTCTGGCAAGTCAGCAAGTCTTTCGATTTATTTCTTTCCAACGTTTCCCTTGATTAATCTAGTCTCAAACTCATAGTCCCTTGGCAGCACTAACAACTTCCCGGGCTTCTGACTTCTGAATTCGCAACTTTGTAATGTCGCGGGACGCAGCAACTAATCTTGTCTATCAAGCAATACAGGGATGGGAATACAAAATAGAAAATTTCTAGCTTGGATTGCTGAAAGCTGAAATAGAAGTAATATATAAACTGTTTTATAAAGGGTTTTTCAATTGGCGCGGGTAGATTTTGGCAACCCGTGGCGGCCATTTTGGTTTAGTGACATCTATCAAATCTTTTGTTTATTTAAATAAAACTAGTTTTACAGATTTTATCGCGTATATTAACTTATTTTATATTCCCGACGTTTCGAGTACTTTACAGCACCCATGGTCACGGGGGGGACTGAGGTATTTGACGTCCCAATGTCATAGTTAACCACGGTTACCTCCAGATTAAAAATTATTAATTTTTGTTCCGATCTACGCAGTATGAACTTACAGTTTCTTGAAGTCTTGCAGTTGTATGCTTGGGTTGGGATTTGATTTTATTAATTATAGGATCCCAAGCAGATGGTAGCACCCAACCATCTTCTCTATTGAAATTAGGATGTTTTTTGATCTCAATAGCCTCGCGAATCATCCTTGGAAGGAATCGGTGTTCTTTAGCGAGGATTTGTGGTCTATCAAATCTAATGTAGTGACGGGGCGATCCTGTACATGTTCACAGACTGCAGACTTCCGGAGCGTCGATTCTTCACATCAGCTATGTGTTCTTTAACGCGGGTTTTATTGATCTTTTAGTTTGTCCTATATAAGAGACCACATTCACAATCAAGCTTGTACACTCCTGCATCTTGCAGAGGGACATTACACTTAACTGATGGTAAAAACTGACTAATCTTCTTCGGCGGCTTGAAGTATGTTTTAATAGAAGCACGCTTCAGGATGTAGCCAATCTTGTCAGTGACACCTCTGACATATGGCAGTACAGCAGGCACTTTTGTTTATTATACCGTTACTTATGCCAAATCACCATGGCAAGTTACACGATTGAACAGCACGTTCAAATGATAAAACTTTACTATCTAAATGAGTGTTTGTTAGTGCAAACGTTGCGCGCATTGCGCCCATTTTACGGTAGACTTGGTGGCCCTTCACAGTCGACTCTTCAACGTTTGGTGACCAAATTCGAATCGACCGGTTCGGTAAACAATCAGCCAACACCCGTACGTTCAAGGAACGCAAGATCGGCCGAGAACATCGTCGCGGTTCGTGAAACTGTACAGCAGAACCCAAGGCAGTCAATTCCTCGCCATGCACAAAAACTTGGCCTTTCGCAGACTTCAACTTGGCGAATTTAGCGTCGAGACTTAGGTCTACACAACATCCAACTGACCCAGGAGCTCAAAATTCATGACCATAGACAACGCCGTTTGTTCGCTGACTGGGCTTCGAATCGTTTGGAAGAGGACCCCAATTTTGGCCAGAATATTATCTTTAGCGACGAGGAGCATTTTTGGATGAGTGGCTGTGTTAACAAGCAGAATTGCCGTATATGGGAAGACACCAACCCACGCGAGGCTCACCAAGTGATAATGCATCCTCAAAAAGTTACCGTTTGGTGTGGATTTTGGGGCGGCGGCGTCATTGGTCCGTACTTTTTCGATAACGACGCTGGTGAGACGGTCACCGTTAACGGCGAGCGCTACAGAACGATGATAACCAATTTCTTATGGCCCAAATCGAACCATATGGATCTAGACGTGTCTACGTGCCACACAGCGGACTCCACGATTGACATTCTCCATGAGCGATTTGAGAGTAAGCTGATCTCTAGCAGGGGTGATGTGAATTGACCACCAAGGTCATGCGATTTGACCCCGCTAGACTTTTTGCTGTGGGGTTTTTTGAAGTCGCAAGTATATGCAAACAAACCACAATCGACCGATGCCCTAAAGGTGAACATAACACAGGCCATCGCTCAAATTCAGCCTGATCTATGCAGAAGAGTCATTGAAAATTGGACCACTCGGATCCGTGCCACTGTAAGAAGCCGAGGCGGGCATTTCAACGATGTCATATTCCACACTTAAAAGCACATGTCTTTAAAATAAAAAAAGAAGTTTGTTAATACCTTACGCACAGCTTGTTTTATTTCATTTGAACATCTACCTGCCCTTATAGAAAAACCCTTTATAAAATATTATAAAAGTAGAATAAAAGTATGTAACAAATTCCAAGCCCCGCATATCATAATATTTCTCATTTACACTTTTTTTGTTCTTTTATTGTTAACCGTGTAGTGGCTGTGTAAGAATATTCACTATCTCATATCGTCCCGTGGGTGTCGTAGGAGGCGACAGAGGGAAACTAAATTAGGAGAAGGCAGCAGCATCTTTCTGATAACAGCTGAATAAAAATAAAACACTGCGGTTGCCAACCCGCCTGCAAAGCGTGGCAACTATGGCAAAATTCATCCTATGAGACAATCTACAGGAGAGGCCTATGTTCAGCAGTAGACTTTTATAGGCTGTAATAGGTAATAACTTATTTTATTATATATAGCACTATAGAAAACTAAGTTATTTTCATACCTAAGCCCATATTAAAAATATTTACAAACTATTTTCAATTTACGTTTATTGCACGCCTCATAACGCGAATCGTTAGCGTGTTCTACTCTCGATATGTCAAGGTCAAGCAATTGTGCGTTCTTCAAATACTTCTATCATAACCTTATTGCACTTATACGATAATATGAGTATACGATAATAGAGTCCAATATATTTTCTAAAAATCACTTTATATTGCCACTTTAAAAAAAAGGTTTGAAAAAAAAATTACTTATATTTTAAGGTCACGATGACTCCCGAAAAAATTGACGGATCGAGACCGGATTTTTTTATTAACTTAAGAATTACATCAACTGGTTTCCTATTTCATATCAATACGTTTTCAAACCTCAAAGCGTTTTCACGAAGGCTATACAATTGTAAATTTGGAAAACACAATCGTGAAATACCTCTTTGTTCAAGAATATATAACAAAGAAACGTCAGTAATTTCTATACAAGTCCTTTGGTATTGTGTAATAAGCTTATTATTAATAATAATTATTATTAATATTAAAACGACATTGAATCAAACTCTTGTAGTAGTAGACGTAGAAGTCATTGCGTTGAATAAAGATATTAAAAGGTAAGCTGACGTTACCAAATTGATTACAAGTACTTAACGGCTTTATAAATTCACATTTTCAATTACACTAATGTGTGACTGGAAGGTATAAAATTAAAATTCATATAAAGATATTTTCCTTTACTTAATAATATTATAACACATTGGGTTAGGACATAAGAGATAAACACTCACGTCTGTTACCCAGAGGGGTAGGCAGAGACTACAGACTTCCATTTGGCACGATCCTGACCCACCTCTCTCGCTTCCTTTACATCCACATACCTACGCATACATGCTCATCGTGTAGGGTACTACTAATTTGGCCTATCTTCAATATATCTACGAGTATATACATTAAACATGTTCACCCGAATGGCTAGCCATAACACCAATGCGACACTTGTAAAAATTACGGCGCTTACTTGAACGATTTTGACGATCATGATGTTTTATTAGTTAATAATATAGCACTGCAGTCAAATTGTGTTTTGCACACATCGAACGCGAAGCGGAGATGTAGTGTTCTATTGTCACCAAATCAAAGAAAACGCGATCCACTCAACTTAAATCCAGTGTTACCAACTCGAATTTTTCCAAATCCGGAGATTGGTATAAAAATTTCCGTAGAATTCCGTAGATGCTATTTCAAAATATCCGTAGATCTGCAGACTTCTTAAGAGGATCGAAATTTTTTGTTTTTGTCATAGATCAATTTTTTGGAGAAATTCTTTCTGTCATGTGTAATTCCTGTTGTAAGTTCATTTAGTATATCATCGAATCAAGCTGCACATTTATTATAAGAAAAATACCATAAAAATAGATTAATAATTAATTGTTTTCTTTTAACAAAATTATTTTTAGTAAAAACAAATAAAATAATAATAATCAACACTTAAATATTTGTGGATACTAAAAAAAATACTTCGATTGTTAAAATTTTTCATTTCGGTTGTCCGCTAAGTTCACACTCATGATAAAAAATGTTTTTTGTTAAGTTTTTTAAAATCTAATTATTCTGAAAGGACTGCGAAGTACAAAAAAACTTAATTAACATGGAAATCAAATACCGTAGATTTCAATTCAAATTTCGTAGTTCCGTAGACGATGAAAAAATTCCGTAGATCTACGGAAAAATCCGTAGAGTTGGCAACGCTGCTTAAATCACTTCCACCTGCTTTATATTGCACTTATATAATAAAAAAATACACCAATATCAAGAGGCGATTTCAATCAATACTTCTGACGTAGTTATAAGATTATTTATTTCGATTATTATTTCAAAAAAGTTAATTGAAAATAATTTCACTTGGACGTCAGTTGGTCGGAATGGATATGAACAAGATGTCTTTCGTAAACTGAACCTATCACTTTGATTTTTTATTAGATTTATATTTTAATCCTTAGGAAGCTTTTTGAATTTCACTATTGTAAACCGTCCCGTTCGAGGTGTGCCCTTTTGGATTTTCCAATTTTTTTTTTAATAATTATCCACTTATCATCACAAGTTTCTCTGAAACACAAGTCACGGACTTTTGTAGATATTTGGCAAACGCACGCTGCGGCAGTTTCGATCGTGTTACCTTGATACAGCCATATCATTTAAGTTGAAAGAGGGTATTAGGTTATCTCGGCAGCTTAATAAGCCAGTAGGCCATTTATAATGTAAATTTTGCCGCACTTTTATTTTATGATGATTTGTTGGAATATTATTATAAAAAACGCCTGTGGCGTTTGTTTAGATTTAAGATAATTAAAGACCATTTATTTTATTAATATTTCGATTTTTTATGTCAAAGTTTTTCGGATTAAATATAGACTAGATCTCTCCTGGCATTGTTCTCTATTGGTTCGTAAAGTTTCATCACAATCGGTTCAGCCATTCCGAAGATTACTCCGGACAGAAAAACCGACATACAGACAGACAGACGGACAAAAGTTTAAAAAAGGTTTCAAAATAATATCTTAATGTCTAATAATCATTGAAATAACTCCTCAGCTCAATATAAGACAATTTTATTTTATTTATTAGTATATATATTTAACGTGAAAACGATGCGACAAGCAACTTTTTTTTAATAGAATGTGGTGACAAACGAGCACACAGTCCATCTGATGGTAAGTGAATTCTGAGGCCCATAGACATCTACATCAATCCTCGATTAAGAATTAAAATACAGATGCGTTGTCACCCCTGAGGACTAAGACGGAATGCCCCGTTTCCAGTAAAAAGGGTCTTCGTTTCTTTACACTCACCATACGAAACCTCACCACAGCAGCATTAAGCTACTATTTCACGCTGGAATTCTATGCGTGGTCCTACCCCGGTCAAGCCGACCCATTCGTGCTACCACCATAATATTATAGCTGCAGCGTGGATCTACTACGTAAACAAACTGCGCGCAATATCAATGACGTATACGGAGCTAATACTATTAACGAACGAAATGTGCTTTATCGTTTTAATCGCTTTCGTTCGAGTAATTTCAATTTATGGATAACCTATGAAAATACCATCATTTTTTTTTTCTATCAAAACCATTGTTGAGCATTATTGTTTAGCATTAACTCTTAGCCTTTGCTTCTTCACGATAGCGCCCGGCCAAAAAAATGGCGATCCTTCCTTATCCTACTAATATTATATTATAAACGTAAAAGTTTGTAAGGATGTATGGATGTATGGATGTTTGTTACTCTTCTACGCAAAAACTACTGAATGTATTTTAATGAAACTACATAATAATATAGCTCATACATCAGAACAACACATAGGCTATAATTAATGAAGATATTTTGTAAATTGGTCATAATATAACGATAAGTGTTAAGTAAGTCGAAAAAAATCTGTCATCTGCGAGTCATTTTGGCGTACGGTGCAAAAACTGTAAGTGTTACACAAATATAATGTATGGTGGAATTGTTTTTCCTAAATAGTTCTACAAAAAAGTTTGCGACAAAATATATCTATCTTTTATGTGTAAGCCATTATTACCAAAATAGTGAGCCATAAATAAAATAAAATTTGATACTTTATTTCCAACGCACATTTTGCAGTAACAAATGGATTTTATCAAAATAAATACTTTAATCGCTTCTGATGTTCAAAGTAGATAAACTTTGTCTTTTAAACTACGTAATTTGGTCAAATATTTTAAAAGTAACGACGATAGAAAATTGTGCGGTCCGGAGCGCGCAGCGCGGTCAGGCGTACTGCGGGCAAGATGGGGGAAATCATCGCTCATCGCCGCGCGATCAAATGTACCTCTTTAACCGATTTAGATGAAATTTAGTATCGAGATAGTTTAAGTCCTGGGGAAGGAAATAGGATAGCTTTGATCACGGAAATCATCCCTAAAGAGGGTAAGGGAATTGACTATGAAAGTGCGATTATTGATGGATCACCTATGGTTTAAAGTATAATATCTACGCGGACGAAGTTGCCGGCAAAAGCTAGTGTACCATATTTTCCAGGCCTTGCCACAACAGATTTCCACTTTTTTCGGAGTTAAAATAACTTTTAGATAATATGCTACATTTTTAATTCCAAAGTAGGAGTGAAGTACGCCTTTGAAAAATCCATCGATTCTCAAGAAACTCCCGATAAAATGGTTAGAATGTGTTTTAGATATATTTTGTCGTATTTTTTTTATATCAGTATTTCCCTACAAATCGACAATATCATATCAAGTTTAAGTTAAAGTAACATCCTATAATATACGTCCCACAGCGGGCACGGGCCTCCTCTCATTTCTGAGAGGGTTTTATGGCAAGGAAATGTCCGCCGTGCTGCCCCAATGCATGTTGGCGAACTTCACATCATGCCTTCGGAATATTTTTTTCTTATTTCTCAGACATGCAGGTCTCCTCACGATGTTTTCCTTGACCGCCGAGCACGTGGTAAATCAGCACTTAAAATTGCAATTAACAATTTCATCGGTGCCGGCGGGGATCGACTATATCATATTATGTAAAGACCGAATAAAACAGAAACCCTCATAACTTTGTCGAATTTGAAGAGAGGTTCAATTCAAAATGAACATTATTACTTTACTATTACTTTATTTTTGTGTGCGGATCTCAGCAAGTGGTTTCACTTGGCTTTCTGCTATTTTACCTTTTATATAAGGGAAAGTTTAATTGTGAATCTAAGCCATCCAAGGAACCACTCAAACACACAAAAAATTTCAACAAAATCGATCCAGCCTTTTAGCAGGAGTTCTAAAAGGCTGGATCGATTTTGTTGAATCTAAAATAAAATTATATCTATTTCATCGGTGACCTTTCGTATCGTTATTTTGGCGTCGACTATATTGAAAATAAAATTATATCTATTTCCTCGATGACATTTCGTATCGTTATTTTGGGTCGACTATATCGAAAATAAAATGATATCTATTTCTTCGATGACCTTTCGTATCGTTATTTTGGCGTCGACTGTATCAAAGCCTTCCGATGATGCCGTTAAAATTGATATGCAGCGCGAGTCGGTCGCGCGGACTTAGCGTTGTGCACCTCTATTGCAACATAATTGGTTTCACAGATAAAATACTTTTCACGTAAATGTTCCAAAGGTCCGAACTAGATAAAGGTCGTTAACATTTTATCAGTTGGCACAATTTTGGCTCGCACGTTGAATTTACAAACAGCATTCTCCTTTCTGTGAGATCAGACTGAATTTGGCTCACACTGCGTCGTGTCGATGCATCAGACTGGATCTGCGTTGCAGTTGCCGACTTGCCGTGGATGCAGCGGCCACTTCCGTGATGTGAATATATGAACGGCTAACGATTTTATTGCTCGAGCAGGGATGCGTGGAAGCGTCATGTAAAGTATTGTTTAACTCATTAGATACCTACATGCTATCATACACTGCCTTATGAGAACAATCCTTCTATTACCTACTGTTACTTTGCAAATTAGTCAATTTAAAGTGCCACCAGTTTTGTACAACATTTCATGCATATAATTCATAATGCCACCTTATCGCTGCTGTTACGTATTTCAATATTCAATTAATAATTGACTTTCGAACTTAAATAAAATAAACGATTCGAATGTACCCGGGAAAGTGTATTTAATTTATGTTCACTTGGAAAGTAAAATAAGGGCAAGGAAGGCGAATGTTTTGCAGAGAGACTCGCAACATTTCCAGGGGGTCGCGTGCGGTGTGTAACGCGTGGCGTTGGCGGGGCGGGTGCGTTGCGTAGCGGCGCCGCGAGCGGGCCGGCCCGGTGCAGTGGTTGGTGGTGTCAATACGTGTGCGGCGGTGGCGCGGGACGGGGCGCGGGACGTGACGCGGGTGGGGCGCGGCGAGGGCTGCGGGGCGGGCGGACGCACGCGCTAGTCCAGTCCGTGAGCCGTGAGTCCGCTGCCAGTGCGCTACGGTAATACACGCTCCCAGTCGAGCATCGCGACCGCCACGCGGCCCTCGCAGAGACCATGACTCGCCGCATCCGGTGAGGCGCAAACTAACGCGCCCGCATACGCATTACGTAAAAAATACGCCCGGCGGTTGCTGATCTTACATACCGAAGTAGCATCTCTTTGCATAAATTTCTAATAAATCGTGAGGAACTTCTAAGGTAGTCGATTCCGCGGGCTTGACGTATTCGCGATGCGACCGCTGCGCCGCTCAGTTTGAACGCATTATGAGAGACAGCGCGGGCACACGCGAGCCGGCCAGCGCGAGTAGCGGGCGAGAGCGCTAACGCGGCATGACGCGCGTGTAAGGTGGCGGGCGCGGCGCGCGCTTTGAGCCGGCCGGGGGGCGCCGCGGGCCAGCCGGACTTTCCGCCGCGTCCCCGCCGCAGCGCTCCGACCCGATGACACATTGACGTTGAACAGCCACCATTGCTCGTATAGAGTTGGTCGAGAAATGGGGGCTGACGCCTGTCCTCAGGCCGAGGCAGGAATGCCCCCGGGCCCAGGAAGAAGGCGAAGACCAAAGGTAAGGTATAGTTTAAACACCGATTCCGATGCCGAGTCAGGATGTGCCGTTTGCGTCACGGGAGGTCATGCGCGTTGCGGGAGACGGCACACGCCGCCCGAGGTGCGAACACTGCACGCGCGCTTCTTTTCTCGACTGCGTCACACATGTATATCGACTTTGTTATGGAATATTTCGACATGTGTTGGTGAGTGCGCCACGGTTGGCAGTCACTAACTAACACTAACAGCTTGCCAAACTCTTCTTTATAATATAAATGTCGTATGGGCTATTTTTTTGAAAACCTAAATTTCAGAGCTTCAGGGGATGCCGATTTACGCCTTTCTCCTTTACATCAGTTGCGTACCGACGTAGAATGTTTAGATATGAATTCCAGAAAACTGACCACTGACTTCTTCTTTCAGAGCTTTTATCTACTCCTCTATATTACTCACTTGCAAAGCTTTATTAAAAACTAATCGGACAACATCGACTATACTTGTTTTGACAACAACACACTGACCCAGTGTTCAAAGTTCTGATATCTGTAAAAATATCGATGATTAACATCGTAAACCGTTACGCGCTGGAAACCGTGTGTTCGGGCACACTTCGAGGTGATTACGTCCGGAATTTAGCTCTCAATCTGGACTAATAAAAATATTATAACAACCCAGATGACTCACAGCCCGCTCATGAATTAATCATTTTACTAAATAACTCATAGAAACTAGGTTTTACGAGTACACGAAAACTGTAAACCGAAACGAAAAATTACAAATAATATCAGCACAAGTCCAAATTCAGTATTTTCTGTAAATCGTTAAATATAATATACTTAATATTAAACTATTGTTGCGAAGTCATTTCGTTTCATTTCAAGTATACACAAAAATACTGCAGAGAAATGGGATCGCCCAATCCAATATAATAATTAAATATTCAAAGAATAGGTACGCAGTAGTAAGACTTTGCGGCTTTTTAAACACTATCTAAATATATAACACATGTTAATACCCACTGTTATAAAATATTTTATAGTTGGACCGTCTGTTAGTTTATAGGAAATGTGAAGATTTTTTTTAAATAATTTTACTTTCTTAAGAATTATTTATTAAATAATTATTGCCTTAAAAATAAAAGCATGCAAATCCTCATCGGTTACATCACCTACTATCCAGTGGTTTAGTTCTCAAGCACTAGCTTACCATAGGCTAAATAAATATATATATATATATATATATATATATTTAAAAGTGGATTAACCGTAATCCGCATCTGTAACAATGAATATAAATGTCCTCTCCACTTATCTACGAACATGTCATTACGAAATCATAATTTCCCAAAATGACGACTTCTCTTAGAAAATATTTACGACATTTTTTTTCATACTGACACTGAACTATTCCGTAACACAAGTAACGAATTTAGAACTAATGAAATAACATTCGAGCGTAGAATTCGTAATCGAACGTAAATAGAACTGAGCGTATGCAAAAAAAACACATTGATAATATATCGATAAAGATACATTTAAAGAGAAATATTCTGATCAAACGATTCACGCAGTTCATAGCGACGACTGCGCAATTGCAATAACAAGTTACGCAAGCACCTGGCCCAGTTGCATATCATTAAATGCATTACCAGAAGCAATGAATGTTACAGTGACGTCCGATGCGATGGAGAAATTCCCTTTGAGCCTTCGTATAAAGCACCCTACACACGGCACATATTACTGTACGCTCCACCAAGGACGCGGGGTGCTAGACGTAGTATACACACTGTATTTAGTGCATCTATCGAGACATAAAATGAAGTTATAATAGCGCACGTACGCTTTTTGTTACTATACAAAGTGACGGACCTGCTGAGCAGCAAGTGGATACTTATCCACATGATATACGAGTAGAATGCTTGATGCACGGACGGACGCATCAAGCATGCTAAATCGTGTATTCGTGGATGTATTTCAGAAATGTAATACGTCCCTGAAATATTCATTAACCATTAGTGCGACACGAAAAGTAGTTTAGTAACTCGCTGAATGCAAATATTTTCTAACGTGTCTAGCAAACGATTAAGAATAATTATTGGCGTATCATTTCAACACGATGAACCGTGTGTTTTTACTCTCACCAATGAACGCTACGTTTTCGTCGAATCGACATCATCAACTTTTATGTCATTACGTACAGTTTTTTTTAAATGCATTTCTTAAGAAAATCCACATATCAAATTATAACATGTAACATAATACAAAACTTTAAAATTTTGCGCAATGTATTGTTTTTGAAAAAAAGGAAAAAAGCATTATTCATGGCTCTTATTCAGTACAAGGATTGTGACAAAAGATCCAAAAATTAAACATAAATATATCAAACTTAAAAATTAAATAACAGCTATACGCTATATACACTAGCCAGCTAAGAAAATGACATAAAATACAACATAAAAGAAAAACTTTTGACCACACGTTTGAAATTGTAGACAATATTTTGACAAGAAAAACGCCGCAACACGCATTGAGCTAAAATGTTTACGTGATTATCCTCCTACATACACCATATGTCATTGAATGATATGCGATTTTGCCGAAACCGTAAATTTAAACGTAATCAACTCGAGGCATTTGTTGGAAGTCCACAATCACGTTGGTTCGCTTCTGACATACCTTTACCATTACCTTGTGTATACGTCGCAGATGGGTGAGATATCAGAAGGCGTCACGCTGTCGCATTAGACATGGTGCAGACGTTATTTCTTTTAATGTTCAAAAAAAGAATTAGTGTCGTTAATATAATCTTACTCGTCATTACTGTAAAAAAGCCGCAAAAAATTGTTTGCTAAAAATAACACTAAACGGTTATTGACTCTCCGATACACTGCGTAAGTTGCGAAGCAGATACCTGTCCGCAAGTCATATCATCTGCACTGCGGATAAAACGCTAGAGCGCATAATCTTTTACCTATACGTGCCTTTTAGGCCTGCCACATACATGCGGAATTCCGTTTCGGGATTCCGTTTCGGAATTCCGGAACGGGTCGGCCACACACATACGGAATCCCGTTTTGCCCGCAAAATTTCGAACGGAAAACTACCGTACGTGTGACGCGTCATAGTATTTATATGGACTTGCTGCATTCGGAATTCCGAATCGGAATATCGAAACGGAATCCCGAAACGGAATTCCGTATGTATGTGGCGGGCCTTACATGTGTGACATTTTTAAGTGACCTTTCATGCATCATTATCGTTTCCTTTCCTTCTTAATGAAATCCTTTATTTTATAATACATCTCTACAATATAAAATTTATCAGATTTATATACCGACTTGATGTTATTTATTTTATACTGCAGCGAATTGTGAAGAATCTAATATTTCAGAAATAAAAATATTTCAAAAACATGTTTAATCAACGCGCATTTTAACAGAGTGCGGGTCTCCCGCCGACTCTGTTACTTTATAAAAAAACGAAAATAGGTCAACGCCCAGCAGTGGTAGCTCTGAAGCATAAATATCATCTTATTATGATTACTTTTTAAATACCCTTTTGTCGCTAATTCCATAAGTTGTATAGTCGAAATTACAAAGCCTACCCAATCTATTAATGTGGAGTGAGTAAAAAGAAACTTGTCACTTTTAATTTATTTGGTGCAGTTCGTAGGTGGGAAGCATAGACACACCTTTGAATGTTTCCATCGGCGCGGAATAACGGAGCGCAGAAAGCAAATTTACCCTTAACATCAAAGCGAGGAAAGGTCACGATGTAATATTTTCTGAAGTTGAGCTCAAGTCCAATGGAACGCCCTCGGAGATGGCTTTACAAACGCATCTCCAATAAATTTCAAAAGCTTTCATCGCTTTCAAGATAGATACCATATTAAAAGTAAGCAACAGAATCTTCTATTTCAATGAGGATTATGGTCCATCATTATAAATATTGTAAATATTTCAATATAAATGTTTTAAATACCTTTTATTTGGAAAATGTTTCAGACAACAAACCTAAATTATAATTATTGCGGAGAATCACGATTGTGAATTAATAAAATCGATATAAATATTACTTTTGTATAGTAAACACACATAGACATTATATGTGTAAATAATAAAGTAGGCCTACTGATACCATTCTGACAACTTAATATGCCTAATCAGTTACCCACCTTAAAAGTAACGTGACTTTACATATAATACTAAACCATAAACCTAGAATATATACTACTATAAAATTTTGATTTGTCATTGTGTGCGTTATCTAGTGATGTATATTTTGCCTATATAGACTATCGATAAATGATTGCAGTGCGACCACAATACTACTACTGGAAGTGCTCAGGGAGCGGTAAGAGGTTTAACAAAATGAGTTTAGTACACAAAAATGAATAACTTCAAACATTAACGAATTTTTAAAGTTATAGTTCTAAAATAAATAATAATAATCTTTTTTATTTATTGATATAACATGTTACCAGGAATAAACGGAACCGGCGTGCCTTTTATTAAATTTTAATATAACATGTACAAAATCCTAATTATCTCTGAAGAGGTGAGTCTACCCATAAAACTAAACAATTTTCCCCAAGAAACAGATCGTAAAGTTGCACTTTCGAGCCATGAGCCTTGTAGAAAAATGTTTACTGTCAAGGAGGTTTTCCTGAAAATTTCTTTTTTTATATAATGTTAGTTAAAATATAAACAGGTATATGGTAATGACAGTTTTATTTTTTATATAACTTATATAAAAAATAAAACTGTCATTATGTACTTCGTGTTTCCGTTTTTATTTCACCAGTAAAACATTTCAAAATGATTTATTTAAACAAATTAATTACAATTACTTTTTGGCCTTTGAACAATCTTATTTTACTGGTTCCTACAAGTTTTCTTACTTAAATTATTAAGTTTACAGCTGAATTTCAAAGTGAAATTCTATAACGTATTTATTAAATATCTATGACGAATTGTGGCGCACCAAACACAAAAACAAGAAATTAAAATGTAGTATAATAAGTAAAAATCTAAATAAAATTATGTTATATTACAACGCAAATTGAGCATTTATTTTCATTCGTCTTATTGTGTGGGCTGCAAGTCTATCGATTCATTATAAAAATTCAAGATAAATATCGACAACTATTTCGATAAAGTTGAGTCAATCCCTAGCGTACATGTAAAATAGTTTAATGAAAAATGTATCCACCAATATCATACAGAGTTATTGAAATTATTCTATATATTAACCTTAAATAAACGTGTCACTGACGTCCTGAGAATTAACCTGTGAAATGTGCAATTATTAGGATTATTTCTTTTATTAACACCGCAGCCACTCACAGAACAATTAACCATTGTTGATTGAGTTGAGTGGAGACAATTGTATTAACTAAAAATAAACACGATTAAATTTTAAAAAATCCAAAATACTAAGGAGCTCATTCCTTGCGTGCTGACTTGTCACGACCTGTCATCCAAAATCAGTCACAGAGTCATGAGATTTGTTATCCTTTTCTACCTTGCTATATTACCAAAGGAATTTTCTTCTCCCTTGCACGCTATGGCCGGTCTACCAGTATCCTAAGTTTATGTACTAAACTAAATTTGCATAACCTATACCTCATTATAACGACGAAAAAAATAAAACCTTTACTTGATTATAACGTTCGATATGATGTTAGAATATTTCAAATTCTTTATTTCATTTTTCAATGTACCTAAAATGTCGTTGTGTAGTTTATATACACACGGCCTATCGGACGCGGACAAATGTCCGATTTAACTGAAGAATTTAGTTTGTGGCGAGTGTCAAACGACCCCTATAACTCCCTGCCAAGCATGTGGAAGACCCACTAATGGATCCCATTTATTAAGGCATAAGGCACTATATACAACGTTGTTTTTATTTTACATAAAGTTCATACAAGAATGCTTGTCTTGGTGAGCTTTTATGAACCTATATCATAGACATCATCGTCATTACCAACGTCTTAGCCATTTTAAATGTGTATATTGATAAAGTATTTTTGTCCCCTATGAAATGATTAAACTTTTTTGAATTAAAAAAGTAAATATTTAACTTATATTATTACAAAGAAAGCAATATCGCGTAAAATTTTAATTATTTTCTTATGAACTAACGAACCTCTCGGACTTCATTGTTTTCTAATTTATATTTTGACCTTTTACAAATTTGTGTTATGTTCCAGTTCTAGTAGTAGTATTGTAAGATTCTGTCGTAGTGACTGAGTAAAAGCATTCGCCTTCGAATGGTCTCTGTCATTACCACTTATGGACTGATACCCCTCGAAAATATTATCACGTAAAATGTTATCAAAATACATCATTGAAAATAATTTATTTTCTAAAGAAACATTACAACTTAAACAATTCAATATATATTAGTACGTAATATTTAAAATTGTAGTACGTTTTTTAGTATTTATCAAAAAAGGAGGAGAGAGAAACTGATGCCAAATTACATCGTGGTAGAGCCCCACTACAGCTATACATATTACGGTTGTGGCACAAATGGGTAGGCTCGACAGAATATCAGGATAAAATAGCAGCTTAATGCTGCTGTGATTCATATGGTGAGTGTAGAGAACCGGAGATCGTTTTTACTGTAAACGAGGTATTCCAACTTAGTCTTCAGGGGTGAAAACGCATCTGCATTTTGATTCTTTATCGAGGATAGATGTAAATGTCTATGGGCTTCAGCATCCACTTACTATCACCATCAGAGGGAATGAAAAAAATATAAGTCTCATGCCGAGTTATTTGGCCAATAGCTGTACAGGAAAATATCATGTGTGTATGTTGCCGTCAAGGTAGGTGAAATAAAGTAAATATTCACACATGATTGTTCCATATAAAATTCTTTAACCAATTAACTAGTTGATTAAAATAAACCGAGAAAGGAAAGAAATTAGAACACTTGAAAAGATCGAGGATAGAAATATATTATACCAAACGTTTCCGCTCAGAAGAAATATTTGAATGATTTGAAAACCTCGCGTCATTAATATACAGGGTTATTTTTCAAAGAGTAGTGATGATATACCGTTATTGCAGATTTTAAAAATACGTGTAAATAAGGCTTCTACTTTTATTTGAAATTATCCCAAATTGAATGTGATTTATGGGTAACAACGTTTTCGCCTACCGATCGAACCTTACGAATGTGTGCGTGCGCAGTAAAATCAGTTAAAATAATGCATTACCACGCATTTTGAATTTAAAAGATAAAAAGGACAGAATATTTGATTTTTTTTAATTAATTTTTTTGCACCATTTGCCTATATTACTTATTCTGAACCTTCTCTGCAAATTTGGCCGGTTATTGCAAAATAACTCTAACTATGAAGGTTTTATCCAGTAAAAACGTTTAATTTGTGTTTTCAGGGTTCCATAGTTAAACAACAAGGAACCCTTTTAGTTTCGCCATGTTCGTCGATCCGTCCGTGCGGCCGCGATTTTACTCAGAGACCCTAGGTGATACAAAGCTGTAATTTGACAAAGTTATAGAAATTAATCACGCCTATAAAGTTGTGAAATTAAGTCTTGAAAAACATTTTTTATTTTGGATACTAATCCATAGTGTAGGGTGTCGTTGGATGGGTTTTTCCAATAAAATGGGGTTTGTAATAACAGGTTCCGTTCGCGAAATATTGTGACCTCACTTAATAAGCTCATAGTATCAAGAAGGCCTCTTCTAAGTTCACGTATTATGACGGGAAACTAGGGAACCCTAATGTAGAGGACATTGTGCGTGGCCCATCACGCACTTGGCCGGTTTTTATTTTTGAAATAGCGCATAATTAAAAAAATTATGAAATTTGTTTCTTACATTTACATCTTAAATACATGCGGAAAATCTACAAGAAAATACTATCTATATTTACTACCTATATTATATAATCTTCAGTGGTAAGTACAAAAAAATAATTTTTGTCAACTACAGAACTAATGAACTACAACTTCAGAACAGAACGAGTTCTAGTGAGGAAGAACCCAACCGAAAACAAAAAAGAATTCTAGAGGAAAATAAATAAAAACGATATTTATCCAGTAAGATATTAAACTCTTGTTAATCATTTTTATAAATAAATAAAGAGTTTTAATAGAAACAATGCCAAGTTAGAAACCAGTTAGCAAATCAATAATTAGAAACAGAAATAGAAATGGAAAACGAGAAGGCAAATATTGATTTTGTGTTTAGGGGAAAGGAACTTCACGAGTCATATCTTTTTATTTTTTTAACCCTAGCTATAGTATGTATAGTATGATCATTTACGTGGTAGAGCCATGCTGCAGCTATATTAGTGGTATAGTTGTAGCACGATTGGGTCGACTCGATCGGGGAAGGACCACGCCCTCACAGAATAGTAGCTAAATGCTGGGTTTCGTATGGTGAATGAAAAGAACCGGTGACCCTTTTTACTGGAAACGAGGCATTCCATCTTAGTCCTCAGGGGTGACAACGCATCTGCATTTTGATTCGTAATCGAGGACAGATGTAGATGAGTCTATGGACCACAGCAACCACTTACCATCAGGAGGACTGTGTGCTCGTTTGTCACCCTTGTCCTATAAAAAAATGATTCACATTCCATATTTTCGTGACTAACTCAGTACTTAATTCAAGTATCAGAAACAACATTCGCACATTATTCCAAACTCCGTTTACTCACATAATTTTTATTGGTTCAAACGTAAGCGAATCAATATTAATAATTTCTTGGACATCAAAGCCAAAAAGTAATTCAACATAGTCTGCAAATAGGTTATTCGATAAATCATTAGCGCAAAATTATTTTCATCGGAGCTTCTACTATTCTAAAAGATAGAGCATAAGAATCATTCTTGGAAGAAGTTACCCACTGCCATCCCATAGTGATATTAATTTTCTTAGTATATTTTTTACACTGCCATCACGATCATATGATAACAACTAACGATAAAGTCTTGTTCAAAGAATCTTTTTTATTATAATTATAGAGTAAGGCGTTACTTTGCGGAAATCCATTATATTAAAGTTGCTAAAAATAACATTGCCAATATCCGCTCAATCAAGTAAAATGTGTCTTACCTAGTTTGAAGAGCACCTCTATTCCCAACACCACTACACTAGGAAGCTAAGATCTTAGCGGTCAGCCAGCGCAGAGTCTACTTCACCTGACGATGCCTCGTGTAGAGGCTAAACACGTATCGTATTATCGTCGGTGGTGTGTCTTTCCTAGTGTAGTGGTGCTGGGATTAGTGGTGACGGGGATAGTACTCGCAATTGAGGGAGGAAGGGAGGTGCTCTTCAAACTAGGTAAGACATATCATTTTATTTCATTGAGCGGATATAGGCAAAGACATTTTTACCAACTTTAATCTATTTTAAGTCTATTAAACAACAGAAAACTTTAATTTAAAGTTTCATTCGAAGCAAAAGTTAACAGAACTTTACAGTCTCCTCTGTAAAGTTCTCGCTACCTGAACTTTTCAGGACTTTGTTATAAAGATTAATGATAAATTAAAATAGTTTTCAAAGACACCATCTTTTTTTAGAATAAGAGTGACAGCAAGCGCTCGGACTATACATATATAGTAAGTGCATGATGTGGCGAATAGAAACATACATCTATTTTCAATTAAAAATTAAAATGCAGATGCGACGTCATCTTTGAGTACTAAGATGGAATGCCTCATTTCCTGTTATAAGGGTTTCCGGTTCTCTACACACCCATACCAAGCAGTACTATGGTGCTATTTTATGATAATATTCTGTTGTCATTTTCCGGTCGAGCCGACTCATTTGTGCTAGAACCATAATATCGCTGCAGCGTGGCTCTACCATGTACTAAAATTATGAAATTAATTATAAAATAAATATGAAATTCAGGACTTTTATTTCAAGGAAACGTGCAATTTGAGCAAATATTAAATAACGACGTTCCACCACCGCGCATTACATAAAGCTAAAAGGGGAAATCAACATTTTTGATTCAATTTAGATTCCAGCCGACGAGACACGGGAGGAAGTACCGGCTGCTAAATTCTCTTAAGCAATAAAATGAATAAATCATTTCTGTTTTATATTTCATAATCTCTCTAATATCTTCAAAAATTAAAATATTAGAAATTGGGATTATTTATATTTTTGTATAAATATGACAAAAATATTTTGAAAACATCAATACTCTTGGTGAAATTTCAGCTTCATTTTTGTGATTTCGATACACACTTGTACTTGTTTCACAATATTTGTTTTAAATTATTAATTAAGTAGCAACCCGACCCGGTTTCACCTGGATAGGATCTATTAATGTAGTGTTATTTAAAATTAAAATAATCAAAGGCCTTTCTGTCTGTTTTTCCGTCCGAATGCAATCTGGGCGTCATCAAGGCAAGAGTGAATATGCTTTTATTACGCTAAGACAGTGCGATTTACCATCTAGGGCTTCACCACCACTTACCACCAGGTGGAATTGTGGTCAAGCACTTGCTTATAATAAGTAAAAAAAACCATCAAAACCATTTTATTTTATCTATTTTTCCGTTTTGAAAAAAATCTCCAAGTTTTGTGGATAAAATATAGCATTACCAGGCGGACTTATATCAGGTGGACTGAGTGCTCGTTTGTAACGCACATTTTATTTAAAAAAAAAGATATGTACGTATTGAATTTGAATTTTTATAAACTGTCAACAGTCTTAATCACAATTCTGAAAAATGGCTTAAACAAGTTGCGTATTTTCCAACACAATATTGTTTCAGCCAATTCGCGGCCGCGTCTCACGCTTTTTGTATATCTTCCGACCCGTCTGTCAACAGATTTACAGATTGTAACAATCTGTCACGGACAACCTCGCTTTACAAATAGTCTCGGCAATTAGCTAAGGTGAAGATTGAACATAGCACGTCGTCTTATAATCTTACTCTTTTGAGTAAGGTGAACTTATTTGTTACGCAGATGGTCACATAGTGTCATCATCTGTGAAAAGTTGCGATTTAATTATAATTTTTTCGGTTTCTACAAAACAATGCCTCAGTTCTGTTTTCTCCAATTTCCTACACTTTTTTACCTTTTTTTTATTCACGTACTTTAGTCCGTTCTTTGGTTTATCAATTTCTAATTTAATAAATAGAAAATGTAACAAATAATTCAGCAAGAAACATTAATCTCTACACTTATACACTTACCCCCACTATGAAATCTTTCAAATATTTCACCTCATTCCCAAGTTGCGCCGCCCTGGTGGCAGGAAAAGTCGTTAATAAGGCGCTAATGAGGGCATTAACTAAACGTAATCTTACGGCGTAATTTACTCATTATTTAATTCTTCATTCGCAATTTAACAGACCCAGCTAAATTGCACGTCGTTTATACAACTGCAGAATTAAGAATTATAGGTGGTAGATAGAGCCAAGCTTCAACTATATATGGTTGTTGCATGATTGATAAAAAAATTAAAAAGGTATCCGGCTACAAAAAATTTAAAGTATAGGTTTTTAACGATGACCAGACAGCTTCGCAACCAAAATTTGACGAATTTGGTTTTTAGTTTTTGGAATTTGAATTTGTATTCCTTCATCTCTTCCTCCAGAAATTGACCGTTTTTTTAGTAACAATATAGGAAAGATAGTGGCTATACCTGTATGTTTTTCTTATATTGTTTATGCATGTTTCATCCACAGTCCACACTATCTAGTAACTTACACTGCGCTTGTTACTTTTTCTTCTTTTAAAAAACATTACCACCCACACTAGGATTTTCTCCCGTATCGTGGAGACAGTTTACATACATCATTGTGCAAGGAGTTGTAGGCCATATTAATGCGTGTTTCGTTCAAGATTCGAAGCCGCGGACCTCAACGACGCAACTCAACGCTGAGTCACGAAGCTGTCTATTACGAAGCATGACATTAAAAAGCTGCCAGCTGCCACTTAAAAACATTTCTTCCTCATCAAGTCACGATTTTTTGAGCTAGGTGACTGACCTACTACTAGTAATCCATCGAGCAATATAATTATTATCACAACCTTTTTATACATCTCTATATATAAAAATCAATTGCTGTCCTGTTAGTCTCGCAAAACCTCGAAAATGGCTGGACCGATTTTGATGAAATTCTTTGTGTGTGTTTGAGTGGGTCCCTGGATGATCTAAACGACAATTGGACCCGATAGGTGGCACTGTTGTCGAGATCCAGAAATCACCCGTGCGAAGCCGGGGCGGATCGCTAGTAAGCTATATAAACAAATGAAAACCCCAGTCAATGAGAAACCCGCGATCGCTACTATGCAATTTCTATTTTTTTTTATATTTATTTGTAAAACATAGTAAATTGTTATTAAAAAAGAGTCCCACTAGGTTACCGGTCTTTCCACTTACTGGTTCTTCCCAGGGAGTTTATTTTAAACCATCAGTAGTTACGTAAATTATACTTGTATTTAATAAAATATTTACTAATTTAATACAAATATAATTTATATTAATTAAAATAAATACTTACCATTACTTTTTATTTTATAAGTCTTATTCAGCTAGTATGATAAAATTTAATGTACCAATTTTTGTTTTAACTCTACAAACATTTAAATATTTTAAATTTACTTAATTTTTGAAGTAAACAAAATGAATAATTGTTGTGAATTTAATAGAATCAGTGATTCTATTAAATTTACAACTGGCCGTACGAGGAAGCTCAAGGTCGCTCAGCGAGCTATCGAGAGGGCTATGCTTGGGGTTTCTCTACGTGATAAACTTTGAAATGAGGATATCCACAGTAGAACCAGAGTAACCAACATAGCCCAACGGATTAGTAAGCTGGAGTAGCAATGGGCTGGCCATGTAGCTCGAAGAACCGACAACCGATGGGGAAGCAAGGTTCTCGAGTGGCAGTCCCACACTAGATGGAGTGGCGACCTGGTAATACATGCAGGAAGTCGATGAATGCGGGTGGCTCAGGACCGTGCTTTGTGGCATTCTCTGGGGGAGGCCTATGTTCAGCATTGGACTTGTGAATGGCTGTAATAATGATGATAGAGTCCCTTGCATGCGTATAATCTAAGAAAAAATGTTTAAATAATTGTAGTATTCTATCTACAGTTGACATAATCATCAAAATACACCAAAAATATTATTTACAGATCAGAAACAGAAAGTACCGGTACATGAGCAAGACTAAAAATAATACAAAAATATTTTGTTGTTGACTTACCACACATTCGAACCAAACTGTTTTCATCGTCTTTCATAATGCTTACAGGAATGGAATAAAATAATTTGTCTTTTAATCCGAATATAATGTGCATGTCTGTAAGGCAATACTGGATTTAGTTAGCCTAAGAAATTGCGCTTTACCATCTTTGTCTACATCATAACTTAGCAGCCGGTAAGATGGTAGTCGGAGACTTATTATTATTAACTGATGGTAAGTGGTTGCTGTGGCCCATAGACATCTACATCTATCCTCAATTACGAATCAAAATGCAGATGCGTTGTCACCCGTGAAGACTAAAATGGAATGCCTCGTTTCCAGTAAATAGGATCTCCAGTTCTTTACACTCACCATACGAAACACAGCAGCGTTAAGCTGCTATTTTACGCTGGTATTCTGTGATAGCGTGGTCCTTCCCCGGTCGAGCCGACCCATTCGTCTACAATTATACAAGTAATATAGCTGCAGCATGGCTCTGTAACGTAAAATTATTAGATTTAAAATGTACATTTGTGGGATAAGTAACAGTAAAACGTTTGAAATCAAATCAAACACGAATCCAGCCTAGTACATTGAAAATATCATGTGGAAATAAGATAACACAATAGCGCTGGTTTCAGGATACACTCCAATCATTTTCCAGGCCAAAACCTTGTCACTCTGTGTCACAACGTGTCCAGAGCGATCCCACGCGCCCCGCTTACGTGTCTTTATTGTGATTCTCCACATCCACATTACGTTCAGCGCACTCAGTTATTATTAGATCAACCTTATTTTAGAGGCTGGACAGAATCGGATTTAGGTGTCAGAACGTAAAACACGCGTATTTACTAAAGTCTAAGTGTAAACTCCAGTGGACCTAACGTATGAAGGTTAATGCATTTAACACAAAATATCGATAAAATATACATTTAATGAAACTTTAATAATGTTTACTGCTCAAGAGCGCTGAGTGGTACCAAATGCCGTAGGTTCAAATCCCGCAAATTACAAGTTTTTATAGCTTACAAATTTCGGGGCCTTGATGTTAGTCCATATGTAATTTAACTAATAAAACAGTTTTCAGCAATCAAATAGAGGTGAAAATCCTATTGTGGTCTTTTTCTTTTTTTTAAACAATCAATGTATCTGAAATCATTTTAATTCAATTGTAATTTTTATTTTACGCTATTTAATAACTTGACATTTATTAAATATAAATATAATAGAAAAAAAGAATACACGAAATTCTCATTTTTTTTCTATTACAAGCCAGTGTTTGACTAGTGTAGTGGCGGTGCGGTGTAAGAATATCCACTACACCATATCATCTCGTGGGTGTCGTAAGAGGCGATAGAGGGAAATAAATCAGAAGATGGGCAGCAGCGTCTTCATAATAACGACTAAATTTAAAAAAACCGCGGTTGCCAACCCGCTTGCCAATCGTGGCAACTTTGGCGAATATCCCTCCTATGAGGCATATATGGGGGATGTCTATGTTCAGCAGTGGACGGTAACAGTTTGACTACTGTCCCACCTAATGGTAAGTGATGATGTCACCGAAGATGGTAAAGCGCATTCAATAATAATAATGTGCAAAATTTTGTATAGATGTTGGATAATATTTGTCTCGTCAGTCATTTTATGTCAAGGCAAAATAATGGCTCCTACTAATGTTATGAATGCAAAAAGTGTTTGTTGGTTTTTTGGCTTGTCCATCTTTCACGCATTAAAGGAGCAACGGATTGACATGATTTTCGCATAGAGACATTTTATGGGCAAGAGTGTGATATAAACCCCATTTTTATCACATGAAAAGAGAATAAGTAGCGTAAATTCTGTGATTTGAAACTATGGTTGCCAAACCGGCTGCCAAGCATGGTGACTACGGAAAAATCGGGGAACGTGGGAAGGCCTATGTTCATCAGTGACTCATGTGGGACAGCTATTACTCATCATTCTGAAATTCTTCTTCACACTAAACCGTACAACATCCGTGTGCAACTGCAACTAACTATGCAAGTAAACTGCTAATAAATCTAATCTGATAGAGTCGACGGGAACGCAAATGTCAATAATTAATTTCACACAATTTTACCATCCATAGAAGACGACCTTATTTCTCTTGTATTCCTAAATTTAATGAATAATATTTAAAATGAAGATTGATTATGTGAGAGGGCAGAGCCGTCGCCAAAAATAAATCTGTTGTTTTTTTTATAGAATAAGGGTGAAAAAAGGGCACACAGTCCACCTGATGTTAAGTGGATACTGTGGCCCATAGACATCTACATCTATACTCGATTAAGAATCAATTTTCGCCCTTGAGGACTAAGATGGAATGCCTCGTTTCCAGTAAAAAGGGTATTCGCTACACTCTACACTCACCATACGAAACACAGCAAGCAGCATTGAGCTGCTATTTTACGCTGGTATTCTGTAAGAGTGTGGTCTTACCCCGGTCGATCCGATCTATTCGTTCTACAACCATAAAATAGATGTAGCGTGGCTATACCCCGTTTTAAAACGTTTTGTTGTTTTACTATTTTTAAGTTATAGCGCTTCGTTGATGAGCTAGTGATAACTAAGCAATCCACTTTAGTTATTAATGTTACCGTATGTTATAAGTTTCATGTCATAAACTATTTGAGCTCCACGCGAAACAAATCGATACAGAAACTTCTTGAAATATTGACATTAAATGATATATAATGTTGGGTCATAGCAACAAAAATATTATTTGTTATTTTTAAATATATTACGGGGACGAAGACGAAGCTAGTCATACAAATAAATAAAATTTAAGTGTCTGTTTGTATGTAAAAATAACAGCTTTTTACGAAATGTATGTGAAAGTATATACGGTACTTATAACAACAAACAATTATTAAAGTTTTTGTCTGTCTGTCTCTTTGTTCCGGCTAATCTCCAAAACGGCTGGACCGATTTTGACGGGACTTTCACTGGCAGATAGCTAATGTTATAAAGGGTTAGCAAAAGGATTAGGGTTCCCAATCGTAATAAATTCCACGCGGGCGAAGTTGCACCCAAAAGCTAGTACGTATTTTATATGTGATTACATTGGTATGACATCAAATTTGTAAGAAATGTATTCCATGCCAACATTGCTAAGGCACTCGCAATACAGTACAGTGCAGTTCCATTAACTCCTTGTACCTAGAATTTTTAACCAAAGAAAATCTTTAAAAGAAACACCTTAACAAAAGTAACTTAAGCAAATTAGTTTTACAATCAACTCAAAGGAAGTCATTACTACATAACTTTTAAGCGTACATTGTTTAATTTTGTAAATTTCATGTTTGTTTGCTTTTGTTTTTTTTTTTTATATTGTGTAATTAATTTTAGTAGCTTTTGTTTTCTACGTTTTGTAATTAATTATATTTTTATGCAGTACACTGCACACAAGTACAATTAATAGGTACTGTTGCAATTTTTTTTAAAAGCGTGTACTCGCCGACAAACCGATCTCAGTTTGGCGAGATAACAACAACCAAAATGCATAATCATATTATTACGACTGGTATGGTGTTTTACGTGGTAGAGCCATGCTGCAGTTATAACATTAGTATAGTTGTAGCACGAATGGGTCGGCTCGACCAGGGAAGGACCACGCTCTCACAGAATACCAACGTAAAATAGCAGCTTAATGCTGCTGTGTTTCGTATGGTGAGTGTAGAGAACCGGAGACCCTTTTTACTGGAAAAGAGGCATTCCATCTTAGTCCTCACGGGTGACAACGCATCTGAATACCATCAGGTGGACTGTGTGCTCGTTTGTCGCCCTTATCCTATACAAAAAAAATACGATGGTTGTGCTATAAAATAGACCTTTGATACTACAATGTTTAATCCGCCTGCCTAGAATGACCATTACGGCGTTCACGTGGTAGACCCAAGCTGCAGCTATATAATGGTTGTAGCACTAATGTGTCGACTCAACCGGAAAAGGTCCACGCTCTCACAGAATACCAACGTAAAATAGCAGGTCAATGCTGCTGTGTCGTATGGTGAGTGTAAAGAACCGGAGGAACTCATTTTTACTGGAAACGAGATATTCCATCTTATTCCTCAGGGGTGACAGCACATCCGTATTTTGATTTAGATTGAGTATAGATGTAGATGTCTATGAGCCACAGCATCCACTTACCATCAGGTGGACTGTATGCTCGTTTGTCACCCTTATTCTATATAAAAAATAAGGCTAATGCTCCCTATATTGGAGGGGCCCAAGTCCAGTTATGGATGTAAGCTGATGAAAAATGAAAAGATAGTATACAATTCGAATAACAGCTTCTTACCATTAACGTTGCAGCCTGCTAAAGTCCACTACTGAACATAGGCCTCCCCCATAGATTGACGCATAGAGGGGATAGTTGCCATAGTTGCCACGCTAGGCAAGCGGATTGACCGCAGTTTTTTACTTTTAGTCGTTAGAAGACGCTGCTTCCCATCTCCTGATTTATTTCCCTCTATCGTCTCTTACGACACTCACGGGATGATATGGGGTAGGGGACATTCTTACTCCGCCACTGCACGTTAAACACTTCTTACTGCTGCTATTTTCGGCAATCTACGGCGTTAGTTTATAAGCAAAGGTATTCTGTCGTCGGTTGTTTAAAACCACTACCGTTCGATTTGTTTCCGTCTTATAGCTACCAATAAATCAAAGTATCGCAAAGGTTTTACGACGGCTCTCGCAAATTTATATTTAGATGAATAATTTCATCGACGCTTCGAGATACGGCTTGCGGAAATTTAATTGCGTATTAACGTTAACCCACGGATAATAGAAGTTTTCTCACTGGGACACATTGAAGTGTTATTATATTTTATATTAACGTGTAGCGGCGGTGTAAGAATATCCACTACCCCATATCATCCCATGGGTGTCGTTAGAGGCGACAGAGGGAAACAAACCAGTAGATGGATAGCAGTCTTTCTAATAGCAACTTGAAAATAAACAACTGCGGTTGTAAACCCTCCTGGCAACTGTGAAAAATATCACCGTTATGAGGCAATCTAAGGCAATTTAATCAGTTGATGATGATTTTAACATTACAGAAATTAAACATTTAACATAACATGAACAATTTTTTTAATTTTTTTAATATAATATAAGAGAATTAAAACGAGCGTGCGGCTCCTATGAACCACTGCAACACCAGAGGAATTGCAGGAATTGATGCCAGCTAGCAGTATATGGGGAAACTTACCATTCTGAGAAGATGGATTGGTGCAAAGCTAATACCCTCACTGCTGCACTGTTACACAGAGTGGTGATAGCAGCCAATGCATCTAACTATCATCACTACTCTATGAAATTTTGGGTTCAACATTTTAGATAAATCGAATGTCAGAACTTCACCCATAAGTCCTAAATGCATAAGCATTTTTAATCTTGTCAGTATATTTCTTATAGTACCTGAGCTACTGAGTTTTGCTCGGCGTATTAGGGATAATACACAGGTAAATTTGTAAAGAAAACCAATATCTAAATACAAAATTACATCCAAATCGTTAGTCTTTTCTTTTCTACTTAAAGTATTGTAATAATAGTTGATAAGTCGAAAGAGCAGTGGCTAAGCCTATGGCTATGGTACTGGTTGAAAGCCCGCACAGAATATGTCTTTAGCTTGTAAATGATTGTCCCGGGTTGTTTTTTTTTTTAAATTGTCAAGCACTATCTTTTGAAACACTTTACAGGCTTAGTAATTTATCTTCTTAATGAGTACGGTAGTATGTAAAGGCTCAAATAATTTTTGCTTCAACGGGGTGGTTAGATTGTTTTATTGTATTGTAATTTTTTTTTTTATGAATCGTGGCAGAATGTCTTATAACATTAAGAGAGTAGTTTTATGCCAAGTCCTCTCTTGTGTATCTAAGATTCGTGTCACAAGTTTTTTAAATAAATGATAAGTGCCTAGCTTGGACATAAGTTGAAAGAAACTTGGAATAAAGAAATAGAAAAGTGGATCGTTTCGTGTCTTTTGCAATTTTCTTTATTCTGTAGCCGATGCTATCGTCGGCGTCTTGCAAAGTGCTTCCATTTTGCATCGTGATACAAAAGTGGCATAAATGAGGCAATTTCGCGAGCATTACAATTTTTTACTTCGAGGTTTGTGTAAAATTATTATTATCTGTACAATTCTCTTACTTTTAAATTTTCAGTAACATTTAATGTTTTAGGCATAAAGACTCTTAGGTATACAACCTAGGCGACCTAACTTTGCTCGCGTTATAAATAAATATCATTTTCGTAAGAATGACACCTATCTAAATGCTACATCTATATAGTTGCACGAATGGGTCGGCGGGGTAGAACCACACTCTTAAAGAATACCAGCGTAAAAATATAGCTCCGTGCTGCTGTGTTTCGTATAGCGAGTGTAGAAACCGGAGACCCTTTTTGCTGAAACCGAGGGTATCTATCTTAGTCTGAGGACTAAACTAAGGATGACAACGATACCCATTTTGATTCTTAATCGATAGTAGATGTAGATGTCTATGGGGCTCAGCATCCACTTAACATCAGGTTGACTGTGTGCTCGCTTGTCACCTGTATTCTTTATAAAAAAACTTGTCAAGTAAGTCGGTAAAGTCTTTTGCGAGAAACCTCAACTTTCCTATCGTAACTTTACCTTTCTTAAGGTAACCTTATGCTTTGATAAGGTAACCTTAACTTTCCTATTTTATCGTGGGGAAACACCTTCGGCTACGGGGGCATCAGAAAGGTTATGTCGGACTCCTAACGGCTGAAAGACCACGGTAGTCTCCATCATCGGATACAGAATCTCCGTTCAGAACGCAACCGGGGCCCCTCTCTCGTTATGATTTATTGGAAGCACGACTCGGGGCATTACTTACTGCCCCCTATGGAGCACTACTACTACCTTTCCTATGGAAACCGTACCTTTCCTGTGGTAAAGTTTCTCGATATTTACAATTTATCACCCTGTGGATAATTAGATATACTTATTATGACAATTACATAGGACATAGAGGGACATAGAGGGACAAGACACAGCCTGTCTTGCCATGAGGTAGTAAGTCCGCCAGCTAAGCTTGACGATAAGTTAGTATCTACTCAGAATGAATCCTAGACGGAAGAGTAGTCCTTCCCACTTTATAGTAAATCAGTATTTGAGGAGCACAGATGCTGATGCTTCTCTGCTCTTGTCTGTGCACCTATCATCATCATCATCATCATCGTAAAAGTCCACAGCTGAACATGGAACTCTCTTGTTGTTGAGAGGATTTGCAAACTGACCCAGGAGATGAGCAACAGCATCTTGATAATAATAATAATAATAAGCCTTTTATTTCCACATCAAAATATTTTACATTCTAAATGTTTGTTAGTTGTGTTAGTACATTTAACTTATTAGTCTAGTGTTAGTGTGGTTAGCTATTTTTCTGGAATGTGGATCCCTCTTGGGTAAAGGCCTCCTCCTTCTCCTTCCATAATTCTCTGTCTTTGCCTAGGGCCATCCAGTCTTGCCCTGCTTTTGCAACGATATCATCAACCCACCGTCTAGCTGGTCTGCCGACATTTCTTTTGCCTAACGGTCCTCTCCAGCGTGTTATTTTTATGGTCCATCTATCATCTTGATAACAACTCCAAACTGCGGTTGCCAACCCGCTTACCAAGGTGGCAACTATGGCAAATATCCTCCCTATGAATCTATGTTGGAGGCTTATGTTCAGCAATGAAATTTTGATGGGCTGTAATATGGCTGTAATGGTAAAATATGAACAAAGTGCTCTCTCAATGTCATATTTGACAACATACCTAAAATTGTTGTTATTATGACAGACAGTTACAGAACAATATCGTTAGTAGCAGTCGCGATTTATTCATCTTCCATTTATTCAGCGTCCGTTTCTAGTTTTCGTAAATTGAAGGCAGACACGGTAAATCACTTTACTCTGATTGTTGAAACGTAAGCGCTCTGAAAAGGTATTAATGGATTCAAAGCAATCGCGACACCGAAAAGTCGTTACCGGAGTGAAAATATAGAGAGCCTTCTGGACGCAAGCGATAAGCACGTTCGGACTCTTCAAATTGCAGTGAGAGATTCGTCTGCAGTGTGACGGAACTATTAAGAAGCAAATCGAAGTCGGAAATAGTATCATAATTATGCTAAGTGTCATGGCATATTATTTTTTTATCGAATAAGGGTGTCAAACGGGTATACAGTTCACCTAATGGTAAGTGGATGCTATAGCCCATAGGCATCTACATCTATCCTTGATCGAGAATCAAAATGCAGGTAGGCTTCACCCCTGAGAACTAAGATGGAATGCATCAGTGGCGGCGCTGTCGTCGCGCCACAAGCGTAACGCACGGAAGTCTAAATCGCGCTATCAAAGTTCCGAAGTACTGCAGTATATATAGAATAGCTCCGAACTTGGCCACTCCCCGGGCTAATCACCTTGCCCGGCGGGAGATCTCTTTTCCTTCTACGGCCAAACCTCGTTTCCAGCAGAAAGAGTCTCCGTTTTTCTAGTCACCATACGAAACACAGCAGCATTAAGCTCTACTATTTTACGCTGGTATTCTATGACCCGACCGTTTAGTCGAATTGTATTCTTTACTCCATGAAATTTTTGGTAGGTAATATTTATATTTGTGTAATATGGAAGTTAGACATGATCTTCTCGTATATGTTTATCTAAAGATTTACCGCTTGACACTATTAAGATCACTGAAGCTAGTACTAAGTACTATTACTAAAACTACGGCCACACCACCTTACCGTCTACCGCCCGTTTACCGCAATAATTATGGCATTAAATCACTGCCTAAATTACCCCGTGAAATAGTGTGGTTACACTAGAGCATACCTAGATATGACAATGAATGACAATGAACAAATGACTTTGATATGCGAAAAAGACCGCCACCTGAGCTTTTGCCTACCGTCATATGCCATATTGATTGACATTGTAAAATTATGGCCATAAGTGTTGGTTATGCATAGGTGTTTTTTTCAATTATAGCCATAATTATTGGCATATCACGGTAGTGTGACGAAAGTGAGTTTTGATTCAACGTTAAAGTCCATAAAGTATCATTTCCGGTTTATTAGCGCGAATCCGACTTCCTGCGTAGAGCTGAGGAATATCTGGGAAATTACACCATGCTGTATTGCATCTATTTGCAGTTTTATATTTGGCTCTGAATTCAAAAAGTCATCGTAGCAATACTAACACTAGCACAATTATATACAGACAGTAATGAGATATATAAAAATTTGATTTATTCAAAGACTGTCCTAAAAGTTAAATCTGTATAACCTTAAACTAATATGTCTCTTGAAGATTATGATCTAGATTTGTGCAACATTGTTAAAAAGATATTTAATGATTATAAATCGCACGGGTGATTTCTGGATCTCAACAACAGCGCCACATTCCGGGTCGAAATGTGAATCTAAACCATCTAGAAACCCATTCACACATAACACACACAATAAATTTCATCAAAATCGGTCGAACCGTTTTTAGCGAGACCAACGGACAGCAATTGATTTTTATATATAGAGATAAAATTAAAAACAAATTAAGGACAAGATAAAGTTCGTCATATTTTCATAATGTTTGTCTAAACCCCAGAATAACCCACTGTTATATATGTACACCTAAGAATGCAAGATATTTTGTAAAGGCCATTTAAAAAATCTATCCATTTTTACCTTATTAAATTGCGTGATAGTTTGAAACTACAACAATATTTTTTTGTCGTAGGTCGTTACCAAAGCTTTGCAATCCAGAGGAGGAACAGGGGAGACCACCGCAGGGTGGAGTGGTGACATTCGAACCGATCCAGCACGATCACGACTACTGCGAGAGGGTGGTGATCAATGTAAGTACTTTTTATACAAATAAACTATACAAATAAATAAAATTAAAGTGTCTGTTTGTAATGTCAAAATAATAGCTTTTTAAAAGTTTCAAACAATTTTTTAAATTTTTGTCTTACTGTCTGTCTACCTCTCTGTTTTTTCCGGCTAATCTCCTAAACGGCTGGACTAATTTTGACGGGATTTTCACTGTCCGCGCAAAAATAAATTAAACCCATGATATCCAATAGTAATAAATTCAACGCAGGCGAAGACGCAGGGAACAGCTAGTATGTAATATATGATAACATATCGATTAAGCACATTTTAGCAAGAATGGTATTACAATAAACCCAATACGAGAATAAGAAATAACGGCGTCCCGAATCCCATTTTGCAAGTGATATCTGAAAAATAGCTCTTACTGAATCGTTTTAATGGTAATAGCCAGTTAATATGTTTATTACTTGTTATTTGTTTATTTATAACGTATCCATGTTTTTTCAATAAGCAATACTTACCTAATAAGACAATTATTATTCCTTATTAAAACTATTTTTGTAACAGTAATTTGTATTTTTAATATTACTATCTATTAATATTATTAAATATTATCCTAAGTTGTATTATCAGGTACTTTTGAATTCCTGTAACTGCTTATATGGCATAATTAAAATGCATCGCATCGTAGAATGAGCGACTCATAAATAGCGCCAATTAAGTTTAGTGTTCGTGTGCGAAGTATTTAAAGCACTCGACGTGGAGGTGTTTACTAGCTGCCTTCGCTAACAAGTATTTAACGCCCGCGAGAGCTACGAGTAACATCGAACTATGGATGAGGCATGCTAAGAGTTATTGATTCGCAATTTCCGATGTAATATACTTACATTAGCATGATCGCTTTTACTGGAAACGAGGCAATTCATCTTAGTCCTCAGGAGTGACAAAGCATTTGTATTTTGATTGTTAATCGAGGATAGATATAGATGACTATAGGCCACAACGTCTAACCATCAGGTGGACTGTGTGCTAGTTTGTCACTCTCATTTAAAAATATGGGTAATCGATGCTATTATTTTCAATCGACTTCAAAAAGGAGGAGGTTCTCAATTCGTCGGTATTTTTTATGTATGTTCACCGATTACTCGAAGAGGCCTGAACCGATTTGGAAAATTCTTTGTTTGTTTCAAAAGATATACTTCCCAGGTGGTCCCATATAAATTTGATCAAGATTTGGCCAGTAGTTTTTGAGTTATCCTTAATAATTTATATTGAAGTCGGTTGTACAATTTTTATTTTTTATTTTACTACTTAATATAGTTTTATTACACACATTCTACATAACTAAATAGTTTTATTTTGTGACAGAACATCGTTAGTTGGAAAACATAGAAAAGCATCTATCTATCTATCATTCATATTGGTAGTTCATATTGGCAGTAATCAGCAGTTTATTTGTAATCTGGACCATTTCTACAAATTTTTTATATTACTGTATGTTATAGTGACGAAGGAAAAGAAAGGGTTTTTATATTTGAAAATGCCAACGAAATTAAGTTTTCTCCGCAAGCAGCCTTCAACCAAAGCAAAGCCTATTAAAGTCCACTGCTGAACATAGGCCTTCCCACACAGATTGCCTCATAGGGGGGATATTTGTCACAGTTGCTACGCTTGGCAAGCGGGTTGGCAACCGCTGTATTTTTTATTTAGTCGTTATTAGGAAGACTACATATCTCCTGATTTGTTTCCCTCTGTCGCCTCTTACGACACATGATATGGGGTATACTATTCAAGAAACTAGAACGACATTGTGATTAGCATCAGTTTTAAAAAATAGTGTTACAAGAGATGCGAAGCTGCAAACAAAACAAAAACTTTATTCGACTTTATCTCTATTTACTTTAGTAAAAACGAAACAATAAAAATCGATTACTTTATAGTTTGACGTAACCATGCTCTTATTAAATTTAAGACTTGAAAAAATATATAAAGTAAAACCCTATTGATCCCAACGGGCTTCCCGTTAGCAATAAAATAATACTATATTAGCAGCCCAACTCATAGTACGAGCGTATAGCGTGTCCGTGGTTTAGATGATCATTGTACAGCAATAACTATAAACCCGAGGCAGTTTCATTTCATGCACCTTGCAAATTGCAGTGACCGAAGCAGCGGCGCAACTGTACCTCGGTGCTTCGGGGCATTACTATGATTGTTGATTTTACTACACAATTTATGTCAAGACTGAGTCTTAAAATATAACACAATTTTTTTTGTAGATTGTACTTCATTTGTTTTTAAAGGCATAACATTCAAACTCAAATTCAAGATATGTATTGTAAGTTAAGCGTTGTACATGTGGTGTTAGTTTATAAAGTTACGTGCCTTACAACTTAACCACTATTTTCGGGTAATACATTTGTTGTAAAATATTTTGTTATTTTTATAGGCTTGTGCCTAACATAAGTCAAATAACGAATTAAAGTAATCAAATAAAGTTGTTATATTAGATCAAACTGTTTATTAAAATTGTAAAAAGATAATATTTATAAATTACGTAATAGAAAAATAAAGTTTACATAATTGGATTTACTGTGGATTATTTTAATTTTTTAGGCATCAACCTGTTTCATTAGGAATCATTTATAATCTTTATTTAATCCTACTAATATTATAAATGTGAAAGTTTTGTTACTCTTTCACGCAAAAACTACAGAATAGATTTTAATAAAACTTTACAATAATATAGCTTATACATCAGAATAACACATAAGCTATAATTCCTAAAAATATTGTGTAAATTGAACAAAATATAACGATAAATATTATGTAAGTCTGAAAAATATCTGTCATCTGCGAGCTATTTTGGCGTGAACACGCATCACGCAAAAACCTGTGAACCGATTTGGATTGGACTTTCACTGGAAGATAGCTGATGTTATAAGGAGTAACGTAGGTTACTTTTATTTTAAGGTTCCGCGCAAAAAAAAAATCCACGCGGGCGAAGTCGCGGGGAATTATTTTTGCCATTATTTTATTCTATTCCGTCGCTCTCTACTGAATGTCTGAATACGTTAATATATAGTGCATTACGCTGTTTTATTGCCGATAATGATTAATTGCGTAAGCAAGAAAGCAAGTTGAACATCCGCTCTCACACATATTATTTTTAACAATTTAGCTTCTGATGTATTTCCGAGAAATATTATAACATGAATTTCTACTGTAGTCGAGCCACATCAACTCGTCCGTAAATATTGATAAGTTTCTAAAGAGAAAGAAATAAGTACTGTAAGATACTATACAGTATAGTAATTAGGATATAACTAAAAATATAATAATAAATAAATATAATGTAACGTTTAAACGCAAAAATAAATTATGTTATTAAATTTATACCTTTACTTTTTAGCGCGAATGTAAAACAAACGTCCAAAGAGAAGCTTCCACTTATATATTATGCTTTCACGTGAGGTGACGATTGACGGTTCGGGAACGCAGTGGAAGTGTTTGATTGCAGAACTGCAGGCGGCTTTGATCTCAATTTTTGTATGACCTACAAATATTTGTTTCGTATCTGGCTACAAAAGAGCGTGGATGTGACTTTTTTTGAAGAAATACAGAAAAAGGACATCATATTATTATTAATCAAACAACGCTTCGATTTTGAATATTCCATTTCGTTCGTCCATTATTTATTACGGCCTATCAAACCTTCACCGCTGAGCATTGGTTCGGATACTTAATTAACCGCTTTATGTGATATATTATTTATTAACCGTGTAGTGGCGGTGTAAGAATATCCACAACCCCATATCGTCCCGTGTGTGTTGTAAGTGGTGACAGAGGAACACTGAAATAGGAGAGCAGCAGCATCTTCCTAATAACAACTTATAATAATAAAAAAAACTATGTTTTGCCATACCGCCTAGCAAACGTGGCAACTATGGCAAAATCCCCTCTGAGGCAATTTATGGTAGAAACCTATGTTTAGCAGTGGACTTCTATAGGATGTAATGAATGGATGGATGGGTTATGTGGCACAATTCATAATAAATGACCAAAGTTAGTTAGTTAGCTTTGGTCATTTATTATGAATTGTGCCACATAATAAATGACCAAAAGTTTGTAAAAATTTTGGAACTCTAAAACTCTTTATCTAGCTAGCTAGGTTTCTCTCGACGATTTTCAGTCTATTGAACATACTTGCAATTTTACATGCGCAAGTTTGACTCATATGGAATTCTGTCTCTATTCTCATCTCTGGGCCTGGGCACCCCAGTGCCAGCTCTTTCCGCTTTTTTTATAGGAGAGTGGGCAAACGAGCATACGGCTCACCTGATGGTAACTGACAACAACAACTGCAACACAGGGGGAATTGCAGGTGCGTTGCCGGCCTTTTAGAAAGGAGTAAGCTCTTTTCTTGAAGGTCCCTAAGTCGTATCGGTCCGGAAAAATCTCCGGTGGTAAACTATTCCACAGAGAGGTCGTACGCGGAAGAAAACATCTAGTGAAACGTATAGTGGTGGACCACCAAGCATCCAGATGGTGTGGATGGTATCGGGAGTTTTGCCGCGATGTGCGTTCGTGAAATTTGGCGGCTGCGATTAATCCGAACAGTTCCTCACTCCCCGTGGTAGATGCGAAAGTAAATGCAAAGAGATGCAACATCTCTTTGCAGCGCCAGTAAATCGAGCCGATCGGAAAGGACTCGGTCGTCGACGATTCGAGCCGCTCTGCGCTGGATGCGGTCAAGTGGAAGGAGCTGGCACTGGGGAACCCCAGCCCAGAGATGGGAACAGTATTCCAAGTGAGGCCGAACCTGCGACTTGTAAAGTTGCAGGCAATGTGCCGGCATGAAATACTCTCCTGCTCTGCTGAGCACGCCAAGCTTTTTAGAAGCCAATTTGGCCTTCTCTTCCAAGTGACCACGAAACTAGTCAACAAGTCACTCGATATGTCGACGTCGAGAATTCCGATACTGGCTGAGGCAACAAGAGAAGAGCTTTGAAATTGAGGAGATACGACAAAGGAGTTCTTTTTAGCGGTAAACGCGCATACTTGTGTCTTCTGAGGATTAAACTGGACTAGATTTAGTCGCCGCCAATCCGAGACTTTGTTCATCAAAGACTCAACTTCAGACACAAGTTTGTTCCGGTAGAATAGAATAGAATAGAATAATTTTTATTCAATATCGATCACATGTGTAATTCTTATTGAAAGTCATTTTATACTTTACCACTGGTTCGAAAAAAAAACCTCTGTCCTGGGAAGAACCAGCAAGAATCCCAGCGGGACTTTTTTTTAATGTAAATTTTACATCAATGGTTGTACAAACTACAAAATTTATTGTAGAAAGTGCTTGGAAGCGACCACCTCATTCGCAGGGGTTATTATCAACCATGTATTCATTGATATTAAAATAACCCTTTTTATACAGTTTCAACTTAACAAAACATTTAAACTTGGCAATAGAGAGAGCCTGTACACTTTCCGGGACCTTGTTGTAATAGCGTATAAATTGTCCCAAGAATAAATTACTGACTCTGTGGAATCGAGAGACTGGTATCACTAGCTTGTATTTGTTCCTAGTGTTTACAGAGTGTATATCACTTTTTTTACTAAAACTACCTTTGTTTTTGTGAACATACATTAAATTTTCGTAAATATACTGAGAGGCCAAAGTTAATATATTTATTTATTTAAATTTATCTCTAAAAGACTCTCGGTTTTAGGTTGTAAATAGCTCTAATGGCCCTCTTCTGTAAAACAAAAATAGTTTCTGAATCAGCCGCTTTTCCCCATAGCAACATCCCATAAGACATTATGCTATGGAAATAACTGAAATAAACTAATCTAGCTGTCTCGACACTAGTGAGACCTCTAATCTTTTTTACAGCATAGGCTGCAGAACTTAGTCTGTTTGCTAGTTTGGATATATGGGGGCCCCACTGAAGCTTTGCGTCGAGAGTGATGCCAAGAAAAACAGTGGATTCAACAGGGCTCAGTTCTTCTCAGATTTCTCAGATTTTTAACATTCGATGTTGTAAATTTAATACATTTAGTTTTATTTCCGTTTAAATGTAGATTATTAACGTTAAACCAATGCACTAATTTTGATATAGCATTATTCACTTCGTCACATTTAAATGATTAACGTTTAAGTTTAAAAATCAAGGCTAGGCATGGTACTCGGCGATGTTTTCCCGAGAAATACTGGCACGGCCGTTGTATAGAGCATCGCCAGTGCTGTCATCCGCATAGCAATGAATGTCAATGATATGGTTTGCAACATATCATTGATATGCAGAAGAAACAGCGTTGGTGATAGCACGCAGCTTTGTGGAACACCAGCATTAATAGGCTTATAATCGGAGCATGCACCGTCTACAACGACCTTAATGCTTCGATCTGCAAGAAAACTGGTGATCCAATTGCACAATTTCTCGGGAAGTTCATAGGAAGAGAGCTTCGAAAGAAGCGCTTTTTGTCAAACCCTTTCGAAGGCCATCGCAATGTCCAAACTAACGGCAATGCCTCCCCCTTGGACTCTACTGCCTTCGCATATCTATGAGTCAGGTAAACTAGAAGATCACCAGCTAATCGACCCCGACGAAAACCGTATTGGCGGTCACTAATCAGCTGGTGATCCTCAAGGTACCGCAAGAGCTGGCAGTTTATAATGGATTCCATTATTTTGGAGAACAAGGAGGTGATGGCGATAGGCCTGTAGTTAGACGGGTCTGAGTGGTCGCCTTTTTTAGGGATCGGGTGGACGAAAGCCGTCTTCCATGATTTCGGGACTACGCCTAGGGAATCTATGCGAAATCGGTTACCACCAGCGATTTTACCGACCGATATAACTCAGGGATGTTCAAGAAAAGCTTACGCCTTTTTAAAAGGCCTTTGTAGCAGTTGTTTATGGGCAGCTGTAGTCACTTATCATCAGGTCGTTTCCCCTCTTTTCACCCCTGAGAACTAAGATGGAATGTCTCGTTTCCAGTAAATAGGGTCTTCGGTGCTCTACACTCACCATACGAGACACAGCAGCATTAAGCTGCTATTTTACGCTGGTATTCTGTGAGAGCGTGATCCTTCCCCGGTCGAGCCAACGCATTCATGCTACAACCATAATATAACTGCAGCGTGGCTTAATGACGCATAGAACGTTTATATTGTTATGATTGTATATTTGTAAAATTATCAAATAAAGAGTATGACGTTGAAACTATGTGTTTATTATTAATACACCTATTACGATATGTAACAAAAATAGACTTCAGAATGAAGTTGTATTTAATGAACTCGAGGCACGGCCGGCTCGCTTTAAGTCCGCGGCACGGGAACGTGAGGGCAACGAGATTTACTCAACCCGTATCAGTCTCGAAAACACCGAGAAATCAGAAGTCCATCTCAAAATAACTTTTCTAAAATTAACCGAATCTCTCTAAAATTATTTGCAACGTTTTATATTTATTGCATCGTTAAAATCGATGTATTTACAACTACGCCTGAATCACCACAAGCAAAGATCTTTCCTACATATACAATAAATATTAAATTTTCTATGCACTTTAATCGATTTATTTCATTTGAGAGGTCAAAGACTTTAGATATGCATTTTTCAGCAAGAATTTTTATACAGTACGGATGATAAATAAGAGGCCTTACATAAACACAATCGTTTATTATAGCTTACTTGAGTATTACTTCTCCTTGTCTGTTGTCCTTTAGTGATGAGAAAGAGAGAGAAAGAGTAACTTTTAGCATTTCATAAGTAGACGTCGATTTATATGAGAAAAGCCGTTAATGTTTATGAAATTCGGCAATGTCTATTAAATTAATTCCTAAACTGTATTACCAAAAAGTGAATATTATGGGTTTTTTTTTATTATAATTTTTTTAATATCTTGATTTTACTTCACTCCCAACACTGCAAATTAATGACACTCCACTAATAACATTTCAGAAACTTTTAAGAATCTGGGCATCAACAAGGATTGCAAATTGACATGGAATGCACATATCACAGAAATCAATTATACTTTTCATTCCTTAAAATGCCTTCAAAGTTTTCTGCCTTTATCAACGAAGATTTCTCTTGTACAAACACTTATATCCCGATTCTTGAAAATGCTGATGTATGTTATTTGGATGCGACTGAGGAGCAATTAACCAAACTTGAGTGCTTACAAAACTTATGTATTCGTTATATTTTTGGGCTAAAAAAGTATGACCACGTCTCTTCCTATCGCAAGCAGCTCAAGTGGCTCCCAAACCAACTTCGCAGGAATACCCGAATCATTTGCCTCCCCTTTAACATACTATACAAACCAACATCGTACATCACCGCCGTATCTACGTGATCAATTCCGCTTTGCTCATTCTCCTTATTAAATTTGCAGATCACACTTAAAAACCCTCCTAAATTTCCCTTCTTCCAGAACTAAGTTCTATTCTCACCCTTTTACAGTACATGCAGATAGGTTATGGAAATCTCTTCCTGCTGCAATTCGTGAGGCTCAAACAGTTTCAGTGTTTAAAAGGCGAGTTAAAGAGCACTATCTTTCTTTGTCGTCCCAATGATTTAATGCATGACTTGTATACAGTGTTATTTTTCAAAGTGTAGCCAAATTTTGAACTTAAGTTCAAATATATAAATAATGATAAACCATTATTACAGTTTTTGAAAATACGAGTAAATAAGACTTCTACTTTTATTTGAAATTATCCCAAATTGAATATGATTTATTGGGCAACCCCGTTTTTGCCTACCAATCGACACTTACGAATGTGTGCGTGCGCAGTAAAATCAGTTAAAATAATGCATTACCACGCATTTTGAATTTAAAAGTTAAGAAGGACAGAATTATTGATGTTTTTTGTAATTAAGTTTTCTTCACCATTTGCCTATATTACTTATTCTGAAACCTCTCTGCAAATTTGGCCGGTTATTGCAAAACAACCCCGTATATGTGTATCTATATATGTATGTATGTATGGACGTATGTATATGGATTTATTATCTTTATTTTATATTATGTATATTATAATTATAATATTTATTACGAGAGTGCACACTAAATCTGCTTCACTTTGAATATATTCAGTATCGGGCCCGCTGGAAGAAATTTCAATATGAAATAAGCAGTTTCTTTTACAAAATATATTTTTATTTTTCATTGTAACATTACTTTGTGTGTACATAAATTGTTAAATAAATAAATAATAAAACTGAAGTGATAAACGGACTTAAAGTCCACGTGATGGAACGTGACTAGTGCAGTTTATGGAACACCTTTGACCAACTTCAAACAGAGAAGGCTACGGATGCGTCGTCACCTCTGATGACTAAGATCGAATGCCTTACAGCTTGTTATATTGGCTCTCTATACATTTCAAACTGGAACACATCAGTCCAAACACTGCTATTTAGCGACAAAAAGGAGAAAAAGAGTCAGAAAAGGTGTCACACCATCTAGTATGGCTTATTATTATACGCAGAAAGTACTGTACGCGTAGTGGCGGTGTAAGGATATCCACTGCTTCATATCGTCCCGTGGGTGTCGTAAGAGGCGACAGAGAGAAACTGAAACAGGAGATGGGCAGCAGCATCTTTATGATGACAACTCAAGATTATTAAAAAAAACTGCGATTGCAAACCCGCATGCCAAATGCAACTATGCAAAGTCCTCCTTATGAATGAATCTATGGGAGAGATGTTCCAGCATTAGGTATAGTTTAATGGATGGATGGATAAACAGAAACTGTTTTTTTTTTATAGAATAAGGGTGACAAACGAGCACACAGTCCACCTGATGGTAAGTAGTTGCTGTGGCCCATAGACATCTACATCTATCTTCGTTTGCGAATTTAAATGCAGATGCGTTGTCAGCCGTGAGGACTAAGATAGAATGCCTCTTTTCCAGTAAAAAGGGTCTCCGGTTCTCTACACTCACCATACGAAACACAGCAGCATTAAGCTGCTATTTTACGCTGGTATTCTGTGAGAGCGTGGTCCTTCCCCGGTTGAGCCGACCCATTCGTGCTACAACTATACTATTAATATAGCTGTGGCATAGCTCTACCACGTTAGGTGTCAATTTCATCGTCGATGTATCGGTTCAATCATTTGCGCTCTGGAAATTTTACACGAAGACGCGTTGTTATGCCACGCGCCGGACGTAATTTCCACTGAGCGTAATAAAACTTTAAAGTCAGGAACCATTTGTGGTCGGCTTTACAACGTCACGCCGTTGCTATATTAATTACGAAATCTCTTCATAAAATTGCTCCGTCGCTCGGCTGCACTACGCACCTCGGCCGCCCTTGGTGAACGCACAATAAAATGTATTTTTGGACCGGTCCATTGCCAACCGCAGAGCAACATCCGCGGCGAAAGAAATACCGCGCGGAGCACTGCTGGGCTCTATGATCGTAAATTTAATTTATGCGCTGGTCGCGTGCATGGCGCTTTAACGCGCTTATCGCTTCTGCCTTACATAGCCTGAGCGAAACAGCCCTACGCGGTGACTTGAGATTTTTTTAACTTTGTACAATTAAAAAAATATTGAAACTTATATCACTCAGTCCTCGATTCTAAATAGTGATACGAGGTATAATGACATCAAAAAACGATGATCTTCATCATAAATAATAATAATTAAACTTTTAATACAAGTACAAATTGAATTCAAAATAAATCCACATTATAACCGTGTATTATACGCCTCATAACGCGAAGCGTTATTAGGTAGTGTATTAAGTTACGGGCAGACGTGCTCATTAAGGTACGGACAAACGTGCTCATTACTAACACGAAAGCATGCTTTTATTGAGCAAGTGCTCATTAGTAGCACGTGTGTCGCAACATTGCTAGTAATGAGCTTGCTTATTTTGAGTAGCTTGAAAAATCAACATATGTTTGATTTTCAAGCTACCTAGGCGCGGGTAATTTTAAGCAAGCTTATGAGCATACGGACAGCGGACAGACGTGCTTTTTTTCATATTGCACTTATACGATAATATGAGTAGCCGTATATCAAAAAACACTCTAATTAATCCATTTTATATTTTCTAAAAAATCATTTTATATATTGCCAGATAAAAAACTGTTTGAAAAAAATTTTACGTGGTCACGATAACTCCCGAAATAATTGACGTATCGAGACCGGGTTTTTTTTTATTAGCTTCATAATTACATCAATTGGTTCCCTATTTCATATCGATAGCCTAGTACGCGTCGTTTGTTAATAAAATGATTTTCAAGTTTTATAAATTTTATTGCTATTAAAAATTTAATGGCGATAAAAAAAATGGTTAATAAAAATAAATTTTGTTCTTCAGCCCTTGATAGACTAAAGACAAATGTACCATACAGCCTATATCGATTTTATACTTTGTGTAATCGATTTATTTTGGTAATTTTTTTTTATCAAAATTAAATGAAACGCTCATGAGGCGTGCTCTTTTGGAATTTCTAAACTATTTTGTTTTTTATTGGATAAGGGTGCCAAACGAGCACACAGTCCACCTGATGGTAAGTGGATGCTGTGGCCCGTAGACACCTATCCTCGATTACGAATCAAAATGCAGATGCGTTGTCACCACTGAGGACTAAGATGGAATGCCTCGTTTCCAGTAAAAAGGGTATCCGGTTCTCTACGCTCACCATACGGAACACAGCAACCTGGAGCTGCATGTATCGAGGAGTTAAAGCTCCAACTTCAAAATCTAAAATAAAGAAATGATATTATTTTTCTTTTTTTTTTCATTTTGTTGTACTATTTCATAAAAATTTAACCCTTTTGAGTGGTCCAAGAAATATCACTAGTTCTAGACAACAACTAGAATTTCATCTATGTAGTTACATTAAAATCTTCAACTCCTCTTTTTCCACCCTTAGAGATAGAATTTTTCCTTTAAATTTATGTGGGATCACCCCTGAAAAATATTCCATTTAACTAAAAAAATTACTGAAATCGGTACAGCCGTAAAACGGTGATAAAATTAAAAAATATATAGACGCGGCGAATATAGAGCCTACTATTTTTTTTTATACTCGCATAAAAATTAAATTTAAGGTACGCCTAATATTATAACATGTTTAAAAAATACAATCTTACGTACGCCTGATATTAAAATATTATTTTAAAAATACCATCTTACGCAAATTTAACAAGCAAAAATTAATTGCTATTCAAAATGTGGAAGAAATACTCTTAATTCTTTCTAATTTCTTACTCCCATAAGGTTGATTTTAAACTTGAACTAACAATTAAAACTTTGTTACCAAAGCTAGCTTGTGCTGCAACTATTACATTACTCCACTACGCCCAGAGCTGACTGGCTAAGAATGCCTTAAGGCTCTTAATTTTTCTTTAACGATTTTATATGATATAATTAATTGCTGTCCGTTAGTCTCACCAAAACTCTAAAACGGCTCGACCGATTTCGATAAAAAAAAATGTGTTTCTTTGAATGGGTCCCTAGATGGTTTAGATTCACATTTGGATCCGATAGGTGGCGCTGTTCTCGAGATCCAGAAATCACCCGTACGAAGCCGGGGCCGATCACTAGTATTTAGTACTTGTTTAAAAAAATGTTTTTTGCATATATTTGCATACATTGACATATATACTCCTTTCTCGACTTAGACACCCACTAAGGCAGTATTTTGGTAAATTCAACCCCTGACGGGGTGAAATTTGCCTACAGCTTGTCTCTTATATTTCTTTCTGATCAATACACAATTACATAAACAATAAAATTTCATAGAATTGTAATGAATATTTAAACAACAATTGTTATGTTCCATGGCCGGTTACTTATCCAATATGTATGTATCATCAGCGACGCATCCTTGTCGAAAACCTTCACAAATTATAAACTAGGTTGTCATACTGTCGGCATTGCACCTATTAGTATTCGCAAGAGCACTAATAGGATGAGCGTTTAAAGGTTGTATTTATTAAATCCTTGAACTTAAGGCTTTAAACGGAAAATCTGACGTTTCACGGTCAACACACTGCCCACGCGTTATGTAACATATGTGTTGCATCTATGATAACTTAATGAAATATGGAATATCCAGTGAGCACGATGGAACCTTACCTGTGTGTTAAACGATTTTTACTTGACTACAAATGGCCTCTCAATAAAAATATTTATCCTATGAGGCAAAAGAGTCCTATGTATATATATATATATATATATATATATATATATATATATATATATATATATATATATATAGGGAGGATTTTGACGTAGTTGCCACGCTTGGCAGACGGCTTAGCAACCGCAGTTTTTCATATTGTTATACTAGCCAACCGCTCCGGCTTAGCACGGGTGATTTCTGAATCTCGACAACAGCACCACCTACGGGGTAGAATTGTGAATCTAAACCATCCAGGGATCCACACAAACACATTAAAAAAAAAATTTTTAATGTGTTTGAGTAGATCCCTTCAAAACTTTCATCAAAATCAGTCGAGGCATTTTAGAGTTTTAGCGAGACTAACGGACCGCAATCAATTTTTATATATAGAGATATTAGGAAAATGTTGCTGCCCATCTTTTGTTTTAGTTTCCTTCTGCCGCCTCTTACAACACCCATGGGACGATATGTGGTAGTGAATATTATAATACCGCCACTACACAGTGTAAAAAAAAAATCATCATCATCATCATTACAGCCCTTCACATGTCCACTACTGAACATAGGCCTCCCCCAAGGAATGACACAAAGTACGGTCCTGAGCCACCTGCATCCATCGAATTCCTGCATGTCTTACCAGGTCGTCACTCCATCTAGTGGGGGGTCGCCCTACACTTCGCCTAGCGGTACGAGGCTGCCACTCGAGAACCTTTTTTCCCTATCAGTTGTCAATTCTTTGAGCTATATGGGCGCCCCATTGCCACTTCAGCTTACTAATTCGTTGGGCTATGTCAGTCACTGAGGGGGACGAAAAAATATAAAAAATATTTATCATCGGGTTAAATTTCAATTACCGCGTAGGGGCTCTGTAAGAATATCCACTACCCCATATCATCCCGTGGGTTTCGTAAGAGGCGACAGAGGCAACTATGTAAGCAACCATGGCAAATATCTCCCCGAACTGCAATTATGAAAGGTGATTTTCGACAAGCTCTGTCATTAGTTAACTTTAGAGGGGTTTTTCAATTTCTAATACTCGTAAATTTCCAATTTTCTAACCTTTCCCGCAGACGTCAGTGGAGCAATATATAATCCAAGAGCTGTCATTTCAACTAATCGGATGTGTTACAAAGGGCATTCGTATAAATGGTTTCAACTTTAAGTTCTGAAGTTGAAAAGGTTTGATGTTTCATGGTCTACAATTTATATAACATTTTATGGCATATCAGATGTAGATCAAATTGACAGTTAAATTGAATATAGAAGTCACGAATTTAGACGTCTTATAGAAAACTGTAGTTAGAGTAATTACATACACTTTGAGAGTGTGGTCAATATCTACTTAGTTATTAAATTGTCATGTTGTCTTGCTTGTCAAGTTGTAAATGTCAACCTCTTGGTTTATTAATTAACTAGCTGGCCCGACAGATGTTATTCTTCCCTTCCTTCACATTTAAATTTTGTAAAGTATCAATTTATGAGGTACATGTTAGTTTTACTTTTTCTATGCTACACAAAAGTAATGATTTTAGTCTCCTCTATGTCATCATTATTAATAAAAGTTTAAAAAGCTATTAAAATTTAATTAAAACTATTATTATTAATTAAATATATGTTCAATATATAATAACCACATATTACAATTTTTGCTTTATAACCTTATATATAAAGCAAAAATATAAAAATTGACTATTAAAATTTGACTTCGATATTTAATATTTTTCTACTCGATTTTCTAAACATTAGTCTCACGTGCAAAATCAACTTAAAATATTAGGAACAGAGACAACCTTGTAAAATACATTTGTAGCTCTTACAACATTATCCCAGAAAAAAAAAACAATTTTAAATTAATTTTAATATAAATATTTATCAATAATATATTATTAAAAGCTTTTATTTAATTTGCAATAGAATAGAATAGAATTATTTTTTATTCAATATTGATTATTACATAATACTTATTGAAAGTCATTTTTAATTACCACTGGTTCGGAAATTACCTCTCTCCTGAGAAGAACCAGCAAGAAACCCAGCGGGACTTTTTTTTAAACATATTTCACTTAACAATAATTTTGTTTATACAATTTTTAAATGAATTTTCATAGAACGAGCATGGTGGTGATCACCTTATGTACTCGTTTGTTTGTTAGGGTCAAATATTGCAACTGAATTTTAAAACAGTTATCCTCAACCGATTGAGCTGAGATTTTGCATGCAGGTTTATTTGGACGACAATGCATGGTTAGCTACCCGTCTAAATGGTAAGATTTAGCGGGGTCGCGTCTTAACTAATATCGGCCTGCAGACTGGGCAAATTCTAGCGATCGTGAAGAAAATTCAAAATAACGGAAAAGAGGATGGAATAAATAGTAAATGTATGTGTAATAATTATAAAAAATAATATGTTAGACTATAATAGTAAATGTTAAGAAATATCTTAGTTCGTATTTAGTATGTAGTAGTTAATATTTAGTATTAAAAAAAAACTACCCTCTTATAAATTGCTATGCTCCTACGGGGCTTCACTTGATGTATGATGTATTTCTTGTGGCATGCAAATTATATAAATAAATAAACAAGATGGCCGCCATACCAATTTTAAATAGTTCTTACCCGGCAAAGGTCTTAGGGACAACTGGTGGCGATTAAAAAAAGTTCAATATGGTGGATCTAAGATGGTGATCGAAAACCAACAATACGCATTAAATTAAATTAACGGACTTAAAAACATGTCCAACAATAAATTCAAATTAAAAAATAAATTAATAGTATAAAAACTTTTTTTTAAACAAGTTTTATTGAAATATTGTAAAAAGAAGAATAAAACTTTAAATTAAATCAAACCCATCAATTTATTACATTACACAATTTATATTATATAAATGCTTGTCGCGATATTTACCTGTGTACATAAACAAGAATTCAATTCTAAGAAAAAAATAATGCTTTTATAAAACAGATAAATCTCGCGACAATCTTTTATATCATATAAATTGTGTATTGTAATAATTAATGGGTTTGATTTAATTTAAAATTTATTTTCTTCTTTTTAGAACATTTCAATAAAAACTTGTTTTAAAAAAAATGCTTTTTTTACTATTAATTTATTATTACATAATTATTTATTTTATACAGATAATTGTAAACACCATTAAGTAGTAAATCTAATAGTTAAAAAATAACCCAACATTTTAATATCTTAAATCCTGTATTACATGAGTAATTAAAACTTTTTAAGGGCTTATTTTAAGGGCAGAGCCGTGGTAGCTCAAAGGCTTAGCGCTCGGTGTAAGTGTCACAGTACGCTAGCAACCCGGGTTTGATCCCCGCCGACACCAATGAAATTGTTAATTGCAATTTTAAGTGCTGATCTACCACATGCTCGGCGGTGAAGGAAAACATCGTGAGGAAACCTGCATGTGTATGAGAAATAAATAAAATATTTCGAATACATGTGAAGTCCGCCAACATGCAGTGGGGCAGCGCGGCGGACACTTCCTTGCGATAATCAGAAGTGAGGGAAGGTCTGTGCCCAGCAGTGGGACGTATATAGGCCGTAAATTTAACTTTAGGGCTACTTCGAATTCCTCTTAAAAATTAAAAAATATATACATGTTTAATGTTTTAATACTGTTAATAACAAGACTGTTAAAAAGACCGTAAAAGAGTGTTAAAAATTCGTAGCTATTTTCGAAGTGGGACCTTTGATGTAAATCATTCTATCGGATTTAATTTGTCGACCACGAGAAAATAAAATTATAAAACTTGCTACACCGAATCTCCCGCGAAACAAATGGCGTCATAGCTCCTGAACGGATGAACCGATTTTGTTTTAGTTTTTTTCGTTTGAAAGGTGTCTTAATCGAGAGTGTTCTATTAGCTACTTTTTAAAAAAAATCTGTTTAGCCGTTTAAATATGTATTATGGGGTATTTTAAATGTTTATTTAATATTATTATTCATTTAGGCTTTTAAAAGGAACTCTTTGAATATCAAGAAAATTATAAGGCGTATTTTTGATTCAGCTGCTGTAGACCTTATGAAAAAAAGCGGCACAAAACCACAAGTATCCCTTTTTCCGCCCACATACATATATACTAAATAACATATTTAAAGACAACGAATGTTTAAAAAAAAGTTCATTAGTTACACTCAGTTACAGTGTTATTAGAAAACCCGTGGTAGCTGAGGAACTAAGCCCTCGTCGTGAGGACGCAAAGACGATCCTGCTTGAGAATGCACCAATGTCACGTGCTGTATACTACATTGATATTATCTCTCAGGATATTGCCATATTTACATGTAGTCAGACGATATTCATAATTGTAATTTGAAAATTGTAATTTCTTATATTACTAACTGATTTTATATTCACGTTGACAGTTATTATTGTTTGTTTGTAGTTGTCTTACATGTAGGTCAGTTATAGCATCGCATTAGTTAATAGAACTGTAATTATTATACAATTATTAAAAAATAAATAAATAACGCTTACAGAAATCAGATAATGTACCCAGCTGTGAACTTATATGGACTGTAGCTTTGCTTTTACCTTACGGTAATAGATGATCGTGTATCAGGAAGGGGTATAATTGCTTAGGTATATTTTTTTTTATAGGATAGGGTGACAAACGAGCACACAGTCCACCTGATGGTAAGTGGTTGCTGTGACCCATAGACATCTACATCTATCCTCAATAAAGAATCAAAATGCAGACGCGTTGTCACCCGGGAGGACTAAGATGGAATGCCTCTTTTCCAGTAAAAAGGGTCTCCGGTTCTCTACACTCACCATACGAAACACAGCAGTGTTATTTGCTATTTTACGCTAGTATTCTGTGAGAGCGTGGTTCTTCTCCGGTCGAGCCGACCCATTCGTGCTACAACTATACTACTAATATAGCTGCAGCATGGCTCTACCACGTTTAAAAAACCTTTACACCCACGCTGGGATTTTATCCTGTATCGTGATAAAATTTAAAATGCTTGTGCCAACCTTAACATTTTGTTTGATTAATGATTTGACGACAGATATATAAGAACTCTGTAATTTTATGGTTTGAATTGAGTGAATATTATTGTAATGAAATATTTCTCTCACTCGGTAAAAACTGCAGCAATTCCCTGATCCCATTTAGCGAATTTATTGGAAAAATTTAATTTTAATTCTGGCTTGTCGTCGCCAATCTCACGTGATTAGTTCTACGTAATTTAAATATTTTTATTAAAAGTCCTCCTCGTTTATATTTCAAACAACAAATGTTTGAAATTAAATAGATGTTGCTGTGCGTAGTATATACTAAAATTATATACATTAGGTACAAATATTTTAGAATATTTGTTTTAAGGGTAAGCGAAATCCAATGCCAATGAAGTTGTTAATTACAATTTAAAACGCTGATTCACCATGTTTTTTTTATAAAACTATAGTGACATACGGACTTACAGAGTCCGTAAATTAATTTACATATTTAAAACCCTAAGAAGTATTGCTAACCCTACTATTATACGTAAGTTTATTTTGCCCTATGCTTATCCATTATTACATACTGTATTTCCTGCTGGGGTGGTGCTGCAAAAACTAACCTAAAGAAGCTGGAGGTGGCACACAGAGCCATTTTGAAAGTGGCTACGTTCCGGTCTATCATTTTTCCAACTAATCAGTTGTACAATGACTGGAACGTCCTTAATGTTCGGCAACATTTTATTCTGCAAACAGTTCTTTTACAGCACCGCAAAAGTGTTAACCGCAAGGAAATAAGTGAACGTCGAAAAAACAAAATTTGTTCTATTCCACAAGTTCGCTCATCATTCACTAAAAGCTTCTTTTATTTCCTGGGTCCGTCTCTTTACAATAAAATAAGCGTAAAATGTCCTATATATGGGTTATCATTCTATAACTGCAAGAAGACTGTCCGCTCATACCTTCAAAACAAATCTTATGACGAAACAGAAAAATACCTGAACTGATTATAAAATAACTAACCTGATTTACCTAGTCTCTCTAACACAAACACACACACGCACACGCAAACACACACACGCACACGCAAACACACACGCACACACACGCACACACACGCATTCGCACGCACATACACACACACAAAAACACGCACATACATACACACGCATTCATTTCTCAATTTTATAACGATAAAATAATTTGAATAACTAGAAATTGTTATAATTGTAGCACTTTTAACTGTATGCATGTACTTATTATGGGGATTGAGACTGTTACTCCTTAATACAGGTTATTCTGTAACCTAGCTAGGAGTGCAGAGCTACATCCACTAGATTGAAGGACATATTTTATAGATAGTACAAACAATGTAATGTCCCACCCATGTACTACATTCATTTTAATATAAATAAAGTTTATTATTATTATTATATTATAACGAACTTACAAGAAGTGGCTAATGCAGTACATGGACGCCTGCAGCCAACTTGAAACAAGGAAGGCTACAGGTACGTTGTCACCTCTGAGGACTAAGATGGAATCACAATACAATCTCACGACCTGTAATTATACGGGCTCTCTATATCCGAAACACAGCAGTTAAGGCAGTGCGATTTGACTCCGGGCTGCTACTGAAAATCTCTTGACACAAAAATTCTATAGATAATTTATATTGGGTCCACCCGTGGTGGGATAATTGCTCCATAACCTGTGTTATGTAACCTTTAATTTTAATTTGCCCATATCCATATAATAAGATTATATATTATTAAAAAAATACTTTATTAAAAATAATATTTGACAAGTGTATTCCATAAACATACCTATATAAAACAACAGAAACTCCGCAGGTCTCACTTATTGTGTCCGTTTTTGCGGAACCATTACAACTTCTGCTCACTAAGTCGTAGGTAGTGCTTTGACAGTTTTCTTCCTCGCACAACTTCTTTGTGGAATCGACTCCCACCAGCGATTTTTCCGGACCGATACGACCTTCAAGAAAAGAGCGTACTCTTTTTTGAAAGACCGGCAGCGCATCTGCAATTCCTCTGGCGTTGCAATTGTTCATGGGCGGCGGTAGTCACTTACCATCAGCATGCTCGTTTGCATCTTATATAAAAAAAATCTCGTTTTTCTGCGAACATCCTCGTTAAGGTCTAATGACATAGAGAAACCCTAAGATCTACGACTATATAGCACGATAAAAGCCTTTCGAATTCTTACCACCTTTACGATTGCTAGTATAGTTGTATACGTGTATAATATAATGTTGTAATAACCTTTAATATGTAACACTGTTTAATATGTGACTGCCTCGTTAGTCTAGTGATCGTAAATGCGATTGCTGATCATGAGGTCCCGGGTTCGAATCCTGGGTGGGACTAGAATCAGTTATTGGTTTTTCCTGTCAAGAAATTCTCAGTAGCAGACCGAAGTTGAAGTGACTCTGAAAGCATATAAAGCCGTTGGTTCTGCGAGTGATCTTTTGGGGTCGTGTCGAATTACCTTCCCATCGGACTATGAGAGTGAAGGAATAGAGAGTACACCTGTGCTTGCGTATACACTTGGGCACTATAATCCTGTACTGTGCTGATGACTAGTCTCCGTTGCGACTGGCCGCAATTTCGGTGTGGAGTACATTATTATTAATATGTAACATGTACAAAATTAGTCATCATTATTGTCGGTATCAAACTAGCTTCAATACTATCATTTATCTCTAACGAGGGAGCAATTTATAAACATGCCCAATTTACCTAAATATTTATCGGTAGGTGGGTTTTCGTCAGAATAAATGAAAATCTGACGACAAAATCTCATTGAGTGCCGTTCCACGCAAATCTTATGGCGTGTATGTCGATATTGAATGAGCTTGTTACACCGCCCTCGAAGCCACCTGTTGCCGCTCGGCCCTGGCTCTAGTAGTGAAGAATTTATGGCTTGCCGATGCTCGTTGCATGTTCGTTGTATTTCTTCTTGGCGACCATAAATCATCCCAAACAACAATATTTGGTATCACACGTTCGTTAAAATATTCCGCATGTTTACATTTCACCACAACTGTTTGCGAGAGGTCGTTAGCATTCGTGAAATCGATTTCCTATACTTTTTTTCTATCATCCTGTTCCGCGAGGAACCATTTTTGTGTTTCGATAGACTCTTGGTCACTCATTGCTTTTAGGTCACATTAAAGTTTAAACAAGATGTTTCTATAATATATTGTAATATATAAGTTATATATTAATTAAAATAATTGTTAAAATAATAATTAAAATATATATAATAATACTGAATTATAATTAATATGAATTATATATAATAATAATCCAAACAATTAAAACATGATATTCTCAATGAATATGAAAATATTATTGTTATTTAAAATTAATGTTTATGCTACAATTTGCTTATAATTTAATTAAAAATTTAAAAACCCTTGAAACAAAAAGAGCTTATGATCTTCAAACGGCTGAACAGATTTTCTCGAAACAAAGCCAAAAAACCAGTCTCGATTAAAACACCTTTCAAACGAAAAAAACTTAATCAATGAGCTATCATACCTCAATCAGACACACAGATACACACTACAAATTTATAACACCCCTCTACTTTCATCGGGGGTTAAAATCAGTCAGCGTCTCGTTTTTTTAACCAATGTTTCTAACGAACGAACGTTAAACTGATTACTGAAGCCTCGGATCAACAGAGGTCAAAGTCGTGTCATAATATTGTTACCAGACGGCCGACCGCGCCTCCTGTATTGCCATTTAATTAAATTTTATTTTATATTTACGGGGTACTTCGTTTATTTATTCTCCAAAAAATATTACATGAATAGAATCATATCACCATACCTAAACGGATTGGACAGGGAGTTTTTTACTTATTGTATAAAAGATATAATTATACCTGCCACAATAGCTCACCACGCTACGGGTTGACTGGCAGAGAATGCCGACAGACATTAAGTCCGGCCATTGTTACCTTAGTTGTACGGTGTTACAATAAAGAATAAATAAATAAATCATAATATCTTCTATACAATATGTAAAAAATACCCTGTATTAATATTACATAATAATAAAAAAGAACAATTGTATAAAAATAGCTCTTAATAGCACGAATTAGATGAGGCGTATATTCAGCATCGTGCCGCTACAGAACTGATTATTTGATGCTATTCATTAATTCTTTCATCATTCGTGAAGTACGATCAAAATATTTCTCCATTACTTTTACTCATAACATTAAACAGCTTGCGGCTAATTTCGTTTTCTATTCAGCGTTAAAAGCCGCTAAGTTTTAAAGACAGAGTTAATTACGTGCGCATATTATACAAATTTCCCTCTCGAAATACGTGAAGGCTTCTCGTGAGGCTTGAGACGAGTGCACCACTCTCACTTAAGCGCCCGCTTAAAGTTTATTTTACGGTCGCTTAGCGTGAATAGCCCTGGACTTCCGTGCCTCGTTAGCAGACGAAGCACTCGGCGCGGCCTTGGCCTTCTAAAAGCCTCAATGTGTCGATGAATGGGCTGCCGCTACGCGCAGTAAAATGATATTTACTATTAAAGTATAAACGAATTTAGCGTGCTTCCAACGTAACGGACTTTGTTTACTAACTTTGCCTCGTGTAGTTTACACTTTGATTTTATTTTTATATTTATAAAACTTGACATTTACAAGAGCAGAAGGAAGACGCTTAACATGTGTTCTTTTAAAAAATGCGTCCAAATCCAAAGTAAAGGTTCAATCAACTCAATCAGAACAACACAGCTTGTAACTATATTATTTAATGAATTATTCAATGTGTATGTCGTTCACGCACACAACACAAAACAGCCGTGATATGTGGTAGAACCACGTTGCAGCTATATGTAGCATGAATAGGTCGGCTCGACCGGGGTAGGACCACGCTCTCACAGAATACCAGCATAAAATAGCAGCTTCATGCTGCTGTGTTTCGTATAATGAGTGTAGAGAACCAGAGACCCTTTTAACTGGAAACGAGGCATTCCATCTTAGTTCTCAGGCGTAACAACGCATCTGCATTTTGATTCTTAATCGAGGATAAATGTAGATGTCTATGGGCCACAGCATCCACTTACCATCAGGTGGACTGTGTGCTCGTTTATCACCCATATTCTATAAAAAAAAACAGCCTCCTTTCAGTCCGTTGTTGGGGATAAGCGTTACCGTGGATTTGCTACAGCTGTACCAGATGGGACATTTTTGGGATAATTGCCCTCACATACCACGTTGAGCAGAGTGGTTAGTGTGGTGTCTATCTTCACTGAAATATCGGATAACCATTTATCGTTTATCGACTCATCTGTTAATCATCAGGTGTATGCGAGATTAGCTTTTGGAGAAATAGTTGGCATATTCTCCCTCAGATGCCTAAATATACAGAGTGACAGAGTGTGACCCAAAAATGTTTTTAATATTTATCGATAAACTTTTGAAAGAAATGGAACGTCGCAACTGAATCCAACCTAAGCAAATCAACTTGTGCCGCGTTTTAAATTCTCATAATATTTATTATCTTTAAAGCAGGGAGAAGTAGTCGCAATGCTTTGTTTGGTGTTTTAACTGCGTATTGCTTAAAGTATTATTTAATACAATAAACAGTCTTTAAATTACTGTTTAAAATGCCAGAGTAATCAATTTAGTTTCAAAGCAGAAAATTACAAACACCTATATGGCCTCTTTCAATTTATTCTAGTATTAATTAAAGATTCATTGAATATGTTAAAAGTCCATTTGCTAAGATCCACGTAATAAAACAAAATGATATGTCTTACCCAGTTTGAAGAGCATCTCCCGCCCTCCCTCAATTGCGTGCACTATCACCGTCACCACTTATCCCAGTACCACTACTCCCAACACCACTACATTAGGAAAGATACCGCCGTCGATAATACGTGTGTTTCGCTTCTACACGCATCCTCAGGTGAAGTAGAAGGTCGCTAAACTGTCAGCCAGCCCATTAAATACCAGTGTAAAATAGCAGCTTAATGCTGCTGTGTTTCGTATGGTGAGTGTAGAGAACCGGAGACACTTTTTACTGGAAACGAGACATTCCATCTTAGTCCTCAGGGTTGACGATGCATCTGCATTTTAATTCTTAATTGAGGATAAATGTAGATGTCTATGGGCCACAGCATCCACTTACCATCAGGTGAGTAGGTGGTAGGGTGGGAGGTGATCTTCAAACTAAGTAAGACAGATAATTTTATTTTATTAAGGGGATCTTAGCAAATTGATTTTTAACGTAACGCCTGATTCTGTTAATTAAAATTAATTGTGCTTTTGTTAAATAATGCATAGGATGTTACGGAAGCATTTATTAAATTAGCTTATTAATTTATCATAGATAATTACTGGTTTAAAATTATATTTGCAATTTGAAATACTATTTTTTTTTCCTTACGAAGAGATATAGGGAGAGAGCAAGGCAAAGACTATATATTTATTAAACCCTTACAATATATTTAATAGAAGTAGGAGGACGACGCGCTTTTCTTCACATTTTTTGTGAAAAACAGGCCATTGCCTCGACTCACTTCGGTGTGGTACGCGCCTTAGAAATCAAACTAAATGTTATCGACCAAACAAAATGCTTTTTTCAAAACTCATTTTTCACATTAAAAGATCCAGTCAGAGACTTTTAATCAATGAGCCATGAACGTAGCGCCAAAACATACGATTGCCAAGTAACCCGGCATAAAAAATGTTCATGCGCGGGACTGACGGGTGACAAGCAGCGAAGCCCCGCGGGACGTCACGACGTACATTTCTGTCTTTGCCGTTAAAAACATCTCCAAGGTCGGCCACTGCGACGCGACGCTGACCGAAGTATTAGGTCAGAGACGGCGACTTCCCTCGTGGAGTTAAATATTTTTTGTTTTTGTTTTAATGAAACAAAATGTACAGCTGTACATGCTGCAAGACAAATATACAAGCTGTACATTTACCAATATATATGTATAAACAAGTTTCGAAATTTGTAAAATAGAAGTTTTTATATACCTATCTAAATTTTTTTTTTTATAATCAGCAATGTTAACTTCACATATTAGAATAATAACACACTGAGCCTGCGATTTTGTTTGCTTATAATATAAGGATAGAACTTCGTTAAGTGAATTACTGACATAACATTGGCAGAATTATTTTTAGAGTAGCCAAAAAACAACAAGTAAGTGAATTATTTATACTAAAAGCATTATTAAGCAAACGAAGGCCACAAGATCGGTGTCACCCCCTTAAGACTAAAATGACATGACTCACAAACTGTAAACATACTTGCTCTCTTACATACTAGAATCCAGCTATAGGTTAACTACATAAAGACAGAAAAACAAACATTAAAGACATATTAGAAATTAAAGTTATTTTTATAGAATATGGATGACAAACGAGCACACATTCCACCTGATGGTAAGTGGGTGATGTGGACCATATACACCTCCCACATTCTTTTTTCCGCTTTCATTGGAAGACGTATTCAAGCTACGGGACTGCAAAGGGCGGTAGTAGGTACATGGTAGTTGGTACGTGGTAGAGTCACGCTGCAGCGATACTATGGTTGTTAGCACGAATAGGTCTGCACGACCGGGAAAGGACTACGCTCTCACAGAATACCAGTGTAAAAAGGCAGCTTTTGGAACGAAGTTCCTTATTAGGCGAGAAAAAGTGTAAGATTTTTCCGTCACGACCCCTTCTGACGTAGTGTAGACGGCCTTGGGAAGCGAGATGGAATAATATCCATCTCTCTCGCACTTTTTCTTATCTTGCCATGAAAGAAATATTATTTTCTTTTAAATGACGCTTCATTTTAATAGACGCTAGTAATTCATTTATTTGTATTTGTTAATCAATAATATAATACGTTTATCAATAATAATATATTAGAAGCGTCAGTAGCCTAATGGTAGGGCGCGGACCGAGAACTCGAAAGGTCGTGGGTTCGAATCCGCCATTCGACTACTGTCGTGAACCACTTCTAACACAAGCATTTTAAGCTTACCAGAAGTGGTTTAAGGGAATATTAGTAATGTTTAATAGCATTACAAGTATTTAAAAAAAATACTACGAAAGGAACTTCGTTCCAACCGAGTGTTCCACGACACTCAGGCATGTTTTTTTAATGACACTTAGTTTCGTATGGTGAATGTAGAGAACCGGGGAGAACCTGTAAAAAGGGTCTCCGGTTCTCTACACTCACCATACGAAACACAGCAGCATGGGCTGCTTTTTAACGCTGTGAGAGTGTGGTCCTACCGCGGTCGAGCCGACTCATTCGTGCACCCATAGCTGCAGCGTGGCTCTACCACGTCGATTCCTTTTCTGCCTAGATGGCCTTCGGGGTAGATAGTATTTGCGTACCACTTGTGTTCCTGTATTAGGGTATATACAGATAATATAAAACAGGCTGTTAGGAATTCCATTTTTGTCTTTAGAGGTGACGGCGCATCTGTAACTTGCTTTGTTTGATGTTGGTCTCCATAGGCTGCAGTAGCCACTTACCATAATTGTGAACTGTAACAACATTTGTCACTTCAATTTAAAAAAAAGAAGATGATACAATGACGTCATTTACTTCTAAACACATAAAATATCTTGTACAACCAGTGCGTGTTACCAGTGATGACTTATGGATCTGAGAGGTGGTCCTTCACTGCTTGCCGTATGAGGACACTCAAGGTCGCTCAGCGAGCTATGGAGAGGGCTATGCTCGGGGTTTCTCTGCGTGTAAAACTTAGAAATGAGGATATCCGCAGTAGAACCAGAGTGACCGACATAGCCCAACGGATTAGTAAGCTGAAGTGGCAATGGGCCGGCCATATAGCTCGAAGAACCGAAAACCGATGGGGAAAAAAGGTTCTCAAGTGACCCCCCCCCCCGCACACTAGATGGAGTGACGACCTGGTAAGACATGCAGGAATTCGATGGATGCAGGTGGCTCCGGACCGTGCTTTGTGGCATTCCTTGGGGGAGGCCTATGTTCAGCAGTGGACTTGTGAAGGGCTGTAATGATGATATATATAATATTCAAGGGCTTACATATATTTTTTTCCTTTTAAAAACTTCTTTTAAAAACACGTTAACTCCACATTTCTCCTACATCGTGAGGGCAGTTAACATACAAAAATTACACAAGGACTAAAATCCAGACCCGGAATAATGATTTATAGATCATACAAATACTTGTTCCGTGCGCGATTTGAACCCGCGGCCCTTAGCGCTGCAACAGATTGTTAAGCTATGCGCCACGGAGCCGTCAAAATTATTTGAGCTGTACGCATGATTTATATTTTACCAAAAGAAAACAAAGCAATTAGAGCTGCGTCGCTGACCTCAAAACATTTCGAGCGTCCGAATCCCGTCGCTATAAAAAACAAGTGTTAATCAAACGTTATTTCGCTGCCGATGATTTGTTTTGGTAAATAAAAAGAATGTTCGACGCGTGTTTCCGTTGACCGTGCTTTACCACATCATTTTATTAGAAGACCGCCGCATATTTCCTATGTCTCGTATTGGGTTTTATTTTTGACGAATATGAGGAAAATTTCGAGCGTGTACGCGTAGTGGCGGTGTAAGAATATCCATTACCCCATCACGTCCCGCCCTTGAGTGTCATTGAGGTGACAGAGGTCGTAACATCTTCCTAATAAAAAACTACTGCGATTGCCAACCCGCTTGTCAGGCGTGGCAGCTATGTAAATCCATGGGAGATGGTAATCTGAGTAAATGAGTGATGGTATTTGGAAAATTTGTTTAATCACTTAACTCTCATGTTAATCAATTGCATCTTTTTCTGTTTGAACGCATATTACTCACGAAGTTAAAAAAGTTAAAGTCACAGTCTATACTGTTTAAGTTAAAGTTACAGTCTATACTACTTAAGTTACTGCTGGGCACAGGCCTCCTCTAGTTTCTGAGAGAAACAAGAAAAAAAATATTTCGATGACGTGCGAAGTTCGCCAACACGCATTGGGGCAGCGCGGCTAACATTTCCTTGCCCTAAAACCCACTCAAGAAGTAACGGAAAATATTTTGTCGCATATTAATTCATGAAAAGATTCTAAATTAAGGCCAAGCTTATGATACTGTTTGAACTGTACCTCTTTGGAGCAACAAGTCTGACGCACTAATCCAGGCCTTAATGGTAGAGTTCATATGTCCTGGAAATATTTCATTTCTTAATCATGCACTTGTTCTTACGATGTTTTCTTTTATCGCTCAAATTAAAAAGTTGACTGCATATTTTTAGGAATCGATTGACGGAATAATAAAAATAAGATTACTATTACAGATTCTTGCATAAAACGAACATTCTGTTTCTAGGTGAGCGGTTTGAGATTCGAAACACAACTTCGTACTTTGAACCAATTCCCGGAGACTTTGCTGGGCGATCCCATGCGGAGAATACGGTATTTTGATCCCATAAGGTGAGTAATTATTTCCATTCCAGCTTATTGTAATGGTAATTTTTTTAAATAATTAAAGTAATTATGTTGAAATGACGTGCCTGTAACAGTTCAGAAAAGATAAATGTAACTAAGTTTACGGCTTTTATCGCGTTTAATTTTAACTTGTTAAATCCGAACGTTTCGGGTGCTTTACACTCCTGTAGTTGACCATGATTGCCAACTTTTTTAGTTAAAATTAAAAGTGATAAAATCCGTAAAATAGTTTAATTTAATGTGTATTCAAAAATATAAGAAATCGTTATAGCTCAGATAAAATTAAGGTGCTCTGAAATAACAATGAGCTTAATTTCAGGAACGAATACTTCTTCGACCGTAATCGCCCTTCTTTCGATGCTATCCTTTACTACTATCAAAGCGGAGGGCGGCTTCGCCGTCCTGTTAATGTACCACTGGACGTTTTCTCTGAAGAAATTAAATTTTACGAACTTGGCGAACAAGCCACAAACAAATTCCGGTACGTATTACTGATTATATACGTACACCGTTTGCAACAATTTCACTTATCAACAAGAATATCTCCTACCTCATATAATCCTCTCATATAATCATAAGATCCGACAGAAGGAAACTGACTAACCTTTTGGTTAGTGATGAATTTTTATAATTAAAAACTATGGTTTCATACCCGCTTGCCAAGCGTGGCAAATCTAACAAAATCCCCTCTATAAGACAATCCATGGGACAGGCCTATGTTTAGCAATCAACTTTTGATATCTCTACATACTCGTAGTATAAAACAAAGTCGCTTCCCGCCGTCTGTACGCTTAGATCTTTTAAACTACGCAACGGATTTTGATGCGGATCAATAGACAGAATGATTCATGAGGAAGGTTTATATGTATAATACATGCATATTATATAATTCTTCTGTCCGTGTGTATGTGACTGAACTCCCCCTAAACGGCTGGACCGATTTTGATGAAATTTTGTGTGTGTGATTAAGTTGATCCGATAATGGTATAGATTCACAATTGGACCCGGTAGGTGGCGCTGTTGTCGAGATCCAGAAATCACCCTTTTTTTTGCGGATGGAAAATCATCTAATGACGCCTTTCGCTGTGGTGGAGCGGAAGGAGTGTCAGACTTTACTGACTAAAACCATCCGTGTTCCTTCAGTGCCCTTACGTTCCGGAGCCGCGGTATCTCTTTCGAACAGCCCGCAGCCCCGGCAGGCGTCGGCCCCTGCGGGCCCCTTCACGCTGCTGACAGCTCTTGAGGCGCGCGTGGAACAAAACGCGCCGTCGACACGGCCTGTCGTCGTTAGACGGACGGACGGCGAGCTACCCATTGCTCGCCGTCCACAGGTCCGCGCCTACGGTGGTCAGGGGCAACGACGTAGCCCCGACGCCCGGGCGTCTCCCGCGGCGGCCGGAAGGAAAGCTGTTGCTCTTTCCTTCTCCCGCTCCGCCACCTCCTTCGTTAGCATCACTGCTTCGCAGAAGGTGGTGACGGCATCCATTCCGTCTCGCTCCGGACCATGGCTTCGACCAGGCCGGACGCGAGGTCGCCGCCGCCTATCGCCGCTACGAGTACACGGCGGTGCTCCGCCCAAGCAGGGCACACTCCACGGTGCTCCACCGTGTCCTCCGGTCGATCCTCGCAGTGGAGCACCTGGCGTTTCCTCCGCCCGATTCGGTGCAGGAACCTCCGAACACACCGTGTCCGGTGAGGACCTGCGTCAGGCGGAAGGTGAGGACACCGTGGCGTCTCTCAAGCCACCTCAAAGAGGGTCTTATCGCCGCTATAGTGGCGTGCCCAGCACGGGGTTGCGACAGTCGCTCTCTCCATGTCGCCATGAGATCATGCCGGAAGTCTGCTCGCTGCGCGACAACTTGCCGCGGCAGCGGGTTTCCCCGGCATAGTGCCTCCGCGCGCCATTCGTGCAGGCGCGCGAGGACTATCGCCCAGATCCCATGGCGGCAATCCAGCAAGGAGGCTCGCCGCCTCGCGGGAGATCGTGCGGTAGCCGCGAACCATCTTTACGGCAACCACCCTTTGGGGCGCGTTTAGGTGGTGGACGGCAAGCCGCGCCAAACCACGCGCCCACACCGGGGCCCCGTAAAGGGCCATGGACCCACGATCCCCGCGTAGAGCCTGGCAGGAGGCGCCGGCCCCAGGTTCGGCAGGAGCCGCCTGAAGGCAGCCCCGGTCCGTTCCAGTTTGGGAGCCAAACGTCGGAAGTGCTCAACGAAGTTCCATCGGCCGTCGAGGACGAGTCCTAGGTGCTTCAAGATCGACTCGACGCCGACGGATACCCCTCCTACCATCACTGAGGATCCCAGTGGTGGCCTGTTCCGAGGACCATGGAAGTGCATGGCCTCGGACTTGTGCAGAGCCACCTCGAGACCCAGTTGCCGGATCCTCCTCAACGACTATCGCAGCCCCGCGTGTCATAGTTTCCACCGCCGCCTCGTACGACCCCCTGTGCCAGTACCAGCGTATCGTCAGCGTAGCAAACTACGCTGACGCCGGTAGGGAGGTCGGCGCGCAGCACCCAGTCGTAACCGATGTTCCACAGGGCGGCCCCAGAACCGAACCCTGTGGGACACCGCACGACATCTCTCGCCGGTTCCACTCACCGTTTCGACCGGGGTAGATGACGGCCCTGTCCGTCAGATAGTCCTGACTATACGACGGAGATAGGTCGGCACCCGGTGATACCGGAGTGCCTCCCACGCAGCCCAGGGCATGGAGTTGAGGCGTTGGCGATGTCGAGAGACACCGCCAATACAACCCCCTGGCCACTGCATCCCCGTCGAGGGCTCTCACGCGCATGATGGCGTCCACCGTAGAGCGCCTCTTGCGGAAACCAAACTGGTGTTCCGCAAGATCCGGCCCCGTCCCGCAAGGTGCTCGGCGAGGCGGTTTGCAATTACTCTTTCAAAGAGCTTGCCCATCTCGTCGAGCAGCACCACGGGCCGGTATGCGGACGGAGAGTCCGCAGGGCGCCCTGGCTTCCGAATGAGGACCAGCTTCCGTCTTCCAACGAAGGGAATTGGCTCTCTCCAAGCATGCGCTTAGGAGCCCTCCAGTCGGGGCCCGAGAGCCTCCGAGGCCAGGACCCAGGCTTTGCCAGGCGCCATCGGGTCCTGGGCGGTATTCCTGGCCTTGAGCCCACGTACCGCCACTCTCAGGTCACCCCGGTCCCTTCCGGATGTCGTCGTCGTCGTCCTGGTGGTCCGCTTCCGGCACCGCAGGTGGCGGAGCCATAGGCGGGGCGGATGTTCCCCGCGCGCAGGAACAGAGCGCTCACCACATCCTCCACGAGCTGAGGCCGGAGACTCTGCGTCAGCGGGGCCCAGGTGCGGAGTTTATCCCGCACCATCTTGTAAGGGCGCCCCACGGATCTCTATCGAGAGTCTCCAGCATCTCCTCACGGGCCCGATCCCGGCCCGCAGGACAGCCTCCCGGAGGGCGGTCTTCGCCGCTCTGTATCCCTCGTACAGCCCCGCCTCAATGGCTGCCGCATTCGGTGGACGAATGCGGAGCCTGCGATGCCTGGCGTACAGGTGCCGCGCGGCGACACACGCCCGCGCAGAGACGCCAGCTCACGCGACCACCATACACCTGACGCCGGGCACTTCCTGGCCGGACGCGGGCATTGCCACGTCACATATCTCGGACATGGCCTCCTGGAACCACCCTGCCTCATCATTGACGTCGGCAGGCCTGTCCGGTGATGACACCCAGGCCTGCACGATCGAGGCTTCCAGGAGGAGCTCCCGGTCCAGCTGCTTCAGCGCCCAACGCGGACCACTCGGGGCCTGTAGGACTGGCGCGCTCGAGGGCTGGGTGGAGACGTCAAACCGGATGTACCGGTGGTCGGAGTAGGTCTCCACCCCCTCCATGACACGCCAGTCAATGGCACGCGGCGACAGAGCGGGGCTAGCGAACGAAATGTCCACCACCGACTCGCCCCGCATCCGCACACACGTGGGGACAGAACCCCGATTTAGGACGACCAGGCCTGTCTCCAGAGCCCAGTCTTCCACCATCCTACCCCGCACATCTGTACGACGAGAACCCCAAGCCAAGTTCTTGGCATTGAAGTCCCCGAGGACAAGTACGGGGAGGGGATAGCTTCCGACGACGACTGCTCTCAGCTCTGCAAGAGAGTTGTGAAACTCGGCGAGAGATCGGTTCGGGGAGAAGTACACCCCCACAATGACGAACTCCCGAACGTGTGTTACGCACCCCTGACCCTCCTGACACCTTCAGGGGTCGGGGTACCGGCGGCGGCTGAAGAAATGATGGCCACTGAGCCGTTAAGGTCCGCCACCCAGTCCTCCCTAGGCCAGACAAAATACGGCTCAGCGACCACAGCGATAAGATCGACCACTGCGCCATGCTCTGGAGCAACAGATCCTGAGCACAGGCGCAGTGGTTGATATTCGCCTGGAGGAAGCTTAATGGGGCCGTTATAGGCATTCCATTTCAGCTCCTCCACGGGGCGCCTCTGCGGGCGTCGGTGTCGCGGCGGCGGCGGCAGCGACAGCGACAGCGGCGGCGGCGGCAGTCGCGACTGCGGCGGTGGCCACAGAGGCGGTGGCGGCGGAGGGCCCTCCTCACCCGCGGCCTTGGCCTTGGCGGGTGGCACGCAGGCCCTGCTTCCGCCCGGTGATCGGCTGGCTTGCCGGTCGCCGCACATGCATCACAGTGCGGCGTGGCGCAGCAGGTCGCCGATATGTGTCCGGGCTGACAGCAGCGGAAGCAAAGGCCACTGCGGTCAACCTCCGAGGCGCATTTCACCGATACGTGGTGCCCCACGAGACAGCGGTAGCACCTCAGAGGTCTGGGCCCAGCAGCTTAACCTGCGCTGAGACCCAGCCCACCAGAAGCCTTCGGCCTCCACTATGGTTTTGCTGCCGTAACAGGGCAGCACACCGTGGCGGCATGCATACCCTGTTGACCGGGCGTATGGCGCCTGACCTGATCTGGTCAGTAGTGCACCCCGGACCTGGCGACGGCGGCCACCAACCTCCTCCGATACCGAGTCGTCCAGACCCATGATGCAGGTCTGCGCATCTGACGGCCTGGACACTGGGCCTCGTCTGCGTCCAGGACGCTCTGAGCTTGCAGCCAGAGCGTCCGCGGTCGCGCCACTGGATTCCTGGGATCTCCAGCATACGGGCCCCGTCTGGGTGACTTTGAGCCGGAGGCCCGGTGATCCTGAGCTCCCCGAGATCCACCGCCTCTTTCGCCTTTGCGAGCAGATCGCGGTAGGTAACGCCCTTCTTTCCGCGTCCGGCTGTAGTGTAATCACCACAGCTGCGGTCTTCGGGCGCGGAGCCTAGCCGCGATCTTGCGCGCCCTGAACTGGCGCTGCTGCTCCTGCTCTTGGCCTTTTGGCTGCCTTCTTCCCTTATTTTTTCCCGACCACCTGCCAACCGGCTTCAGCCGCGGGAGGTGTAGGGAGCTGAGGGGCGGTGGCGGCGGCGGCAGCTGGCTTTACGCTGGCGCTGGCACATTCGCCGCAGGCACTGGGGCTGGCGCAGCCACCGCCTGTGCTGCCGCTTTGCCCTTTTGCCTTCGCCTGCCTCTCCTTCCGTTGCCGGCTTAGCCGGAGCCGGTTCAGCCGGTACCGGTTTTGCCGGAGCCGGCTTTTCAGGGGAGGAGGGGCAACCGCAGCCCCGCCCGAAGGCTGGCTGGACGGCCCGGCTTGATGCGGCAGCTGTGGCCGCCGCACGAGACCGTTGCCGGCCTCGCCGCCGTCTTGTTTGCCCCTAGGGGCTGCAGGACGATGCCCTCCAGCACGGAGAACCGGTGCTGGAAGGCAGCCAGCTCCTGCCGGACCAGGTTCAGAACCTGGTTCTCCATCGGCACGGGCTGGCTTGGGCGCTGCGTCTGGGCGCTGCGCGAGAGGCAGGCTCACGTAGACTGGCCAGGTCTGCGCGGAGTCGTTCTCCTTCTGGAGAGTCTCCATGGCGGACGTCAGGCGGCCACATCCGCCCGCAGCTCTGCTATGTTGGCCTCGCAGCCGCCATGATGGAGGCGGAGGCCGCGGAATGGCCTTTAACTTGAGGAGGCTTTGCTTGTGGGCCACGACCTGATCGCGGCCTCCACCTCCTTTGCGAATCTGGCCTTACGCCCACCTCGGAGCCGCCAGTCGCATCCGTCTTCGCCTGATACCCGAGCCGTATCGCCCGGGTGGCGCCCTCCTCGGCATGCTGTTGCTTGTTCGGCCCTCTGATTGTCAGAGGGCCCTCCTTGCCTCTCAGCCCGCCCCGCCTGTTGGTGGGGATTTCCGGGCCGAAGCCTCTTCATCGGCTGACGACCCCTGGTCGCCATCCCGCCTGGACCGCTTGCGGAAGAACTTACCGGTCTCCGCGGTCCCAGGCCCACGCGTCGGGAGCTTCTGAGCCCCACGCTGCTCGATGCGGCGTCGGACCTGTCCCCGCATCGTTCCTCTCCTCTATGTTGCCGTTGTCGGCGGTTTTGGTTTTATTTCCATATTTGTACCCACGAGTATGGGAGTAATTAAAGGTCCACCTTGGCAGTGACCCTTACCAAGGTAAGCAGATTTAGAGGATTTATTACTCGCCAGGGGCCTGCAGGTACCCCTGGCGAGGAGCGCACTATCGACTGATTTGTTCGTAGAACCCCGTCAGCCATCCATCCCGCGGTGCGTCGCCGCTTGAGATCTGGGGTAACTTTTATAGAGGTTTTCTCCTCGCGGTCCGGGCGGTTAAGCCAAGACCCTCGGTCCCAATCAAAGCCGCGAGACATGATCCACGACACTTCGATACTGGGATTACGAGACCGGCGGTGACGGCAAAGGATGAATCCTTCACTGTCTGCCCGGAGGCAGGGTGCAGGCACACCGAGCCTGCCCTCACTCCTCTGCTATGCCCTCTGCTGATCAGAGGTCACGCAGTGGAACGCGCCGTTGGTCCGGGACGGACCCCACCCATGTCAGATTATTAGCGCGGCAGTAACCTTCCCAAGGAGTAAGAATTTCTCATTTCTCGAGGAAGATTACTGCCGCGCCCAGGGTGCACTCGGCCCAGTAGCTGCTCTTCCCTCCAGACTTATCGAGAGGGACCCGCAACTACCAGGCACACGTGGAGGACTTCTGACTTCGCACCCCAGAAATCACCCATGCGAAGCCAGGGTGGATCGCTAGTTCTGTATTAAATAAATTAAATACTACTGTTAATATCAGTGATGTAAATACATACGTATAAATACTTGCGTGTATGGATATTTTGTATCTTCTTATTCATCATCATTTGCCTGTTGAATATCATTGTTAGACCGGGAGTCCAATTCTATTGCTCCGCCAACATATGCCATGTATGCTATATTGTATATACATCTATACAAACAAATAAAATTGAAGTGTCTGTTTGTAAAGTCAAAATAAAAACTTTTTACTAAATGCATATGAAAGCATATACGGTACTTATAACAAAAAAAAATTAAAAATTTGTCTGTCTGTTTGTTCCGCCTAATCTCCGAAATGGCCGGACCGATTTTGACTGGACTTTTACTGGCAGATAGGTGATGTTATAAGGAGTAACTTAGGATACTTTTATTTTAGAAAAACAATTAGGGCTCATGCGGACTTAATCGCGGGAACAGCTAGTGTATAATAAACATTATACATCTAATATCCAAAAATTTGTTTGTTTGTTCGTATTTTATGCGCTTCCATACCGTTCATCAGATTGCGGTAAAACTTTGTCAGCTTTTTGTTTGCACTTGCGCAAAGGTTATAGGCATACTACAATTAACTTACAGTAGGTGGCGCGCGTATCGTACCGACAAATTTATTTGATACGAGGGTGACACTGAAAGTTCTAAGAAATTCAAAAACTGAACAAACTAGCAAGTTTATTAGTTATTAGTTTTATTATATCTTTTCAAAATAGTGTCCATTTACATCAATACATCGCTGCATCCGATGGAACCACTGACAAAAGCACTTTGCCCACTCGTCCTTAGGGGTCTCTTCGACGGCATTTTGAAACGCGGCCACTGCTTCCTCGGCGTCAATAAAACGTTTTCCTCGAAGCTTTTCTTTTATTTTCGGAAATAAATAAAAATCGGAAGGTGCAAGGTCTGGGCTATAGGGCGGGCGACCCAGTAATTCCACGTCTAATTACCAATCAACACGACGGAGTTTTTGGGCCTCTGACAAATTATGAGGTATCCACCGGGCACAAAGCTTCCTGACCGCTAAATGTTCATGGAGGATTTTGTGCACTTGACTCATACTGATGCCTAAGCTTGTTCGAATCTACTGATAAGTCACTCTTTTGTCAGTCTCTATCATACGCCGCACAACACTGATGTTATCTTCATTCGTCGCCGTAGAAGGCCGTCCCTCACGCAGATAATCGGTGAGATTAGTGCGACCACGTTTAAACTCATTAAACCAGTTGTAAACAGTGGCACGAGATGGGGCTTCATCGTGAAAGGCCAATCGAAGTCTATCATAACTTTCTTGTTGATTTAAATAACATCGAGTCATAAAAAATCATTGTACGAAAATTTTCTCGCGTTAAATTCATGCTGACGTAACACAGACAATTTTCAATTTGCCGCTAAATCGTAAACAAATGACAAATTAATAAAATACATACACAATAATATTGGCAAAGAGTTCCATTTTCAGAATTTGAACTTATTTTTTTATTATATCGTTTACAAGTAGCCAGTTCTAAAAACTTTCAGTGTCTCCTCGTAGTTATATATAATTCAATGAATGTACGTATTATTTTATACAATTATTTCTTCGGCGGCAGTAACGCACCGGGTGCCAGCCAGTATTATATTTAAAAAAAATACCCAATTAAGGTATCAGTGCCACAATTGTCTTCTTTTTTAAAGTAATTTGTAGTTATAAAATTAAATATTATATATTTAACGTAAAAAACTTCATTTCAGTGAGGATGAGGGCTTCATAAAAGAGGAGGAGAAACCCTTACCCGCTAACGAGCGCCAGCGCAAAATCTGGCTCCTCTTCGAATACCCAGAGAGCTCCCAAGCAGCCCGAGTTGTTGCCATCATCTCCGTGTTTGTCATCCTCCTGTCAATCGTTATCTTCTGCCTCGAGACACTCCCAGAATTCAAACATTACAAAGTGTTCAACACCACAACCAACGGAACTAAAATCGAGGAAGACGAAGTACCAGACATCACAGATCCATTCTTCCTCATCGAGACGCTGTGTATAATCTGGTTTACCTTCGAGTTGATAGTGCGGTTTTTGGCTTGTCCGAACAAGTTTAATTTCTTCAGAGACGTCATGAATATAATAGATATAATTGCTATTATTCCCTATTTCATCACTCTTGCTACTGTGGTTGCTGAAGAAGAGGACACTTTGAACTTACCTCGAGCGCCTGTATCCCCACAAGATAAATCCACGAATCAAGCAATGAGCCTCGCTATACTCCGTGTGATTCGCCTGGTGCGAGTCTTCAGGATTTTCAAATTATCTCGCCACTCCAAGGGTCTTCAAATCCTTGGACGCACACTAAAAGCGTCTATGCGTGAGCTCGGACTTCTAATATTCTTCTTATTTATAGGTAAGTTTCGAAATTCGATACGTTCAGTCTTCATTAAAATGCAAAATCAGTCAATTAATAGATTATTTACAGGCTTTTGATAAGGTATATTAAAGAATGCATTAACGGTAACTTTGCTAAAAAAAATAAACTTGTGTAATAAAACACTTCCCAAAGTATATATATATATATATATATATATATATATATATATATATATATATATATATATATATATATATATATATATATATATATATATACAGAATTGTAGTAACACTACAATTATATTGAAAGGAGCAGTGGTAAAGCTTAATCCAGAACTTCCAGATGTCGCCGCGGAGCGACGCAGCAGCGTGCGCGCGGGGTGACGCGTGCCGGTATTTTGTTTGCGTGCACAACATGCTTTGTGTTCGCAGGGGTGGTCGTGTTTTCGAGCGCAGTATTCTTTGCTGATAAAGGTTGCACCGATACAAATTTTTCCTCAATCCCCGACGCCTTCTGGTGGGCCGTAATTACGATGACCACAGTTGGCTACGGAGACATGAGGTAACCCGCGCGCGTCCAGCCCCGTGCCCGTTCGCAATCGCTCCCCGCCATCGTACATCCCACTGTATCCGTTGGTGTGTGCTTGTTCTTAAAGGTGTGGTGCTGTTTTCCTCCGCCGTGTACTTCGCTGAAGCCGGAAGTGAGAACAGCTTCTTCAAATCCATACCTGATGCGTTTTGGTGGGCGGTCGTGACAATGACGACCGTAGGATACGGCGATATGACGTATGAATTAGCGACTTCACCCTAAATTTCATCTTTGCCTTCTCGTCATTTCATTTTATATCCTTACATCGGCATTCTAACACGGTTGATATTTTCTTTCGCCACCTCATGTAACTTTTGCTTCAATTTGATTTTATCGTCGGTCCGCTTAGATTTTAACGGATTACTTATGATTTTCACTCGTTTATCAAGTTGTACTGCACGTTTTTGAACGTTCGTTGTCATCGTTTTATTATTTTATTTCAAATTTAACCTTTTACATCATCTCCGTCCTGAGCTATAGTAATTTTACATGGAAGCATTGTTGTAAAATTTTCCATTATTATTCGATCATAATAGGTAGATACGCTGATTAAGGTAGATTACCAGGAAACCTGTCGTGTTACAATCGCCCTTTCCAAAGCGTATTCGCGCCAAATTTGGCACCAAACCGCTTTAAATGTCACAGTTCACTTCAACTCCGATTAAGTTTTAAGAAAGCACCTACAACAATCGTGGGTGCCATCAAGAATCGAGTTGAAGTGGTCTTGTCGTTGTAGTACAAGGCCATTTCTCCAGTGTATGTACTCCTCTGTAACGCTTTTGCTAAAATAAACTAAATGTTCCCACCCTTGTCATAGCTGTTGTGAATGTTAAAACTATAACTCGTCGAAAATGGTGATCTGGCATCATTCTATTCTTAAACTTGCATCGCTTTTATCACCCAAAATTATGTATATCTGCCTAATACCCCTCCTATCTGTATCTTTGTGGTTCGAAATGCCATATGAGCTCCACCATCGACTTCGTATTACGGATATATATGGTTAATTTTACTCAATTATGCTACTATGTAAAATTGATGGTCAGAATTTGTCACTGCTTTTATCGTTGCCCTTTGATCACAAGCTTTCACACCATTTTCGATAGAGAAATTATTTCATGTAGTATTTCATGTTAGTCGTAAATTGATGCATGATTACTTTGTTTAGCGTTTGTTTAATTAATAACGTAGGTCATCATATTAAAATCATCAAAAAAAGTGTTATTTAATTTAAAACTATTCTGGCATATTCATTGTAGCAAATTTGTTGGGCATATAGAATATCAACAGGCTTAGTGTCAATCACCAATTGCATACTGGCCGGTGCTGTTGATAAGCCGGGGTCCCTAACTTTCCTACTCTGAATATGATTGCTGGCGATAGATCTAACTGCCTTGCGTTAAGTATCAAGTTACAGTTAGTCTGTAACAAGCTGGCGAGCGTGGAAGACGATGAATGATATTGTATTGCGAGCGATATAAACTGAGCACAGCGAATGAAATATTTTTTTTAATCCTCATAGATGTAGATTTTTATATAACTACATTGATTAGGTATCATCCGAAATTGCTTTCATTAAAAAAAATGGGTACGTATAAAATGAAGCATGACCATCATCGTAAAGATCATCTCTAACAATGCCAATCGAATCTAAAGTACATAGTATTCTTATTTTAATTTCATAATGGTTGACAAATTGAATACTTCAGAAATATAATTGAGTTTCTCACATTAGGCCGGTTGGAGTGTGGGGCAAGATCGTGGGATCGCTCTGTGCGATCGCTGGCGTACTCACTATTGCCCTGCCTGTACCCGTCATCGTGTCCAATTTCAACTACTTCTATCACCGTGAGACTGATCAAGAGGAAATGCAATCACAAAACTTCAACCACGTCACCAGTTGTCCTTATCTACCAGGAACTATGGGCGAGCCTTACTTGAGTATGTATACGACACGTTTAAAACACAAACTGCACTTGATAACATTTCCTTTTTTACATTCAAATCAAATTTATTTATACATCCGTGCCACAATAAATGTGCTTGCAAGTATTTTAAGGCCTTGATCGACGGGTAAATATTACCGCGGTTGTACTACCGACTCGTAGCGAGCCATACAGTCATTCTTTATATTATATGAAGCAACGTATATACCAAAGTTTTTATGAATATACCAAATTTCATAAAAACGATCCTGGTTCGTCGATTTTGCGATGGGCCACTAAAGTATTTTGCCCGCGAGCCACCAACATCGCGGTAAAGCTTGCCCATCGAGGCAATTGGATAATAATCCAGGGCTTTTATGATAGTTAATCAAGATTAATTTAAAATTGGCAATGTTAAGCACGTAGTTTATTTTATGTAGACGTTACTGTACTCGTGACACGTTTCTGGTCGTTTTCATATTGAAATGTAAATCTTTATAATTTCTTTAGTAATTAATTGTAAACCCAGCATGATACAAGCTTTACAAGAATGAGTTCGCATGTTTCGCTTTTTTATTTGTTTCTTTTATGTTGGTTTTCGGTAATTTCAGGTGAGAAGGACGATGAGAAGGACGAAGTGTGCGGTGAACATTGACCGGACGACAGTGTCGTTCTCTTATTTAGTATTGCGAACTTAAACTAACTCGACAGAGACGATCATTGTGATATTATCGTTTAAGAAGCGAAATAGTGCAGTGTTGATGTAAATAGTAGTTTTAAGTGATGTAAAAATGCGTCAATAAAATTGTTAATTTAATTCTATCGAGTTACGTTTAACGGACTGTAGTGAATTCGATTATATCGGGTAATTTTATGAATTTCGTTTCACTTGGTTAATTGAAATTTTACATCAAGTGTACTTCAACATCTAGTGTCGCTTTACCTGAGAGTTTCAAAATGTGTTACATACTTACGTTTTGTTTTTGTTTGTAAATATCTATTTATAGAACTTCGTCACTATTTGCTTCCGGTTTGACTTTTATTTTCTTTGTTAAAATAAAAGAAACGAAGCAGCATTCCTCAAATATCGATGTTTTTGTTTTACTTTTTACAATTATTCTACCCGAAATAAACTTAAAATAATAATTTATAAAGAAGATTACAACAAAAGTAATAACTATAATTCATTCAACGTCCTGGCCGAAAGTTTAACACTTATCCAATTTTTACAATAAGTTTCATTTACGTTCGTTGTTATTTTCCAAAACAATAACGAATGTAAATAAAAAAAAAAACAATTAAATTAAACGTTTAGCAATCAATCCCACACATTAAAAGTCAAAAACAAAAATAAAGTAGCGCACTACATACGTGGGGTGCACTGAGAGTTGCATAACTCATTAAAAAAAATGCCGTGAGTGTCGTGGAACACTCGGTTGGAACGAAGTTCCTTTCGTAGTATATTATTATTGATAAACGTATTATATTATTGATTAACAAACACAAATAAATGATTTATTAGCATCTATTAAAATGAAGCGTCATTTAAAATAAAATAATATTTCTTTCATGGCAAGATAAGAAAAAGTGCGAGGGAGATGGATATTATTCCATCTCGCTTCCTTATAGCCGCCACGGTCGTCTACACTACATCAGAAGGGGTCGTGACGGAAAAATCTTACACTTTTTCTCGCCTAGCCCCAATCCGCCAAATTCGTACCGTCCGATAAGGAACTTCGTTCCAAAAACTATTCTCCATTACATTTTAAACACATTTCCATTCGTTCAAACCATTTTTAAAACATAAGGACCATTCTGAGGGCATGTTTTTCACGTGCTGACGAAAGCTATCATGGCCTTCGTTAATGTCAAACCTCTCATCAAATCTTCGATTTTTAGGAAAATAAGGAACTCGCATGGTACAAAGTCATCACATTTTTAAAAGCCAATAATGACTTTGCCTTGTTCGCGGTGTGCGCCGAAGCATTGTCACGATGCATTAAAGTGTGACTTCTTGGTCGTTTTTCCCTAACTTTTTCAAATACACTGGGCAAACAAAAATTATATGGTGTACCTACCACACAGCATTAACTGATTTTTTCTCGTCAAGTGTTGTCGTGCAAACATGACCGGTCTAGGAGAACAAAAAACGAAATCATTTTTTACTTGCGCTTCTTGCCTGCCTCAATTTAGTAGGTTTGCTGTCACCTTCGAACACTCATACAGAAGAATAGGTATTGCTATTTTTCCTGAATGTAACAATATATATGTGTCATCTCTTGTCACAATGTCATACACAGCATATATACTTTAACAACATTTTTACACCAATCAACTCGAGCCCGTTTTTGTTCTGGGGTGAGTTCTGAAATGTCCTCGAATCTTCTCATACGTGATGCGCAGATTTTCTTCAATATACAATATACAATTTGTCATATTCCTCAGTTGAGGGTCGACCTTCATGAATTTTATAATTTGAGAAACAATACCATGATCCAATTCTACATACCAACGCCTTACGGTACTCAAATGAGGTGCTACCCTCCCAAAAGCATTTTGAAAACGATCAGTGTAATCTTGCGGAGAGAGTGAACTTTAAACTCATAAAAATCATCGCCCTAAGATCTTTCAATTTTTCCTACGGATGAGGAACTTCAACTTCTGATAAAAACAATTGAAGCGCGACTTCCCTCCAAAAATTACTTTAATCGTTTTAAAAAAATTTACATTCGAAATTCAAACATTAATTTATGAGCGGCTTGGAGCGCAGAATTTTCAGTGTGCCTCATGTATCGTTGCAGTTTTGAACAGATCCTAACAACAACATCACGTGTTTTGTTAATAACATATTTCCTAAAAAAAAAACAAATATTATGTAAATAATAATTCATAAAATATTTTACAGAAATATAAATAACTAGTAGGTACTTTATACAACCACAACAATCTATATTTAAGTACTATCTATATTTGACTCTTTGATATAAGTTATAAATATATGCGAAGCACTTTTTTTAAGCGCATTAAAGTATGCGCTCGGAAATTCTTTAACACAATATTTTTAAAGGTATATGTGAACAAAGAAGAAACTCAATAAAATATTATTTAACACCTTGCGGCACAGTCGCTTGTGTAAAGTGAAGCCTTTGAACCGTTCTAAAGGGTTTATTTAAATCTCCGAACGTCCGCAGTGTTACGCAACACCCACGGAACGCTTCCACGGACGCGAACACGTTGCTGCATGTCCCGAATGAACTGATAAATCGAGAGGACCATCCTGCTAGGCTTCAAATTTCATAGTAGCTGCTTTTATACGTTTTAATGTATGACTTCTTTTGTACCGGCACGCCGCGCCGCTGACGCATGATCTTTAAATGGATATCTCGACTTGTCAATTTATTCCCGTAGCGCGATATTAATGTCCGCTTCTATGTTTTTTTTTTTCTTTAGCAATTATACGCCATCTTTGCACCTGGATGTCTGCAAGTAAGTTACAATTTTTTTTTTTTTTTTTTTACATTATCATATGCTGTTGAACGTTTACGTCTTTCATATTTACTTTCAAGTTGAAAGCACTCGCACATTTTAGCAGTCTCTCGAGCGATGCCAAACGAAAGCGGATGTGACGCGACGCGAACTTCTCAGTTTCGAATAATTCCAATTTTATCCTAAAAGTAAATAAGATATTAATGTGTATTTCGTGATCTGCAAGGCCTATTGAAAAGGATCAGTGAAAACTATTAACTTTCTTTTCTTTTTTGATAAAATTCACAATCTATTTATTCGCTTTACTTACTACCTACATTAATCGCCCTCACATCGCTGGTCTTTGTCTTCGCTCACTAATGCGCGACTAGGAGCGCTACACATGACCAGCGCGCACAGTTTCAGGTGCAATTAAGAAGTCCTCGGTTAGCGACGTGTCGTCCTCGGATACGACGGATATGGACGAGAGCGGCCTACTGACCGCCACACAGCTGGAGGAGAACTTGCAGCGTTTGCGTGAAGAGGAACGCCTGCTGTTGGAAAAACAGGCAGCTTTAGAAGCCAGTGGCACAGACGACATCGCCGCACTCGAAAACCAGGATGCGCTTCGTCTAAACCATGTGCGTAAATTTATGAAAAATGTCTATGTTAGTGAGCTTACGAATAAGAGAGTACCCTCCTTTCATCATACGATAAATGGTGCACTGCTGGACATGGATCTAATAATAGGCTTTCCGTTGCCGGTCTGATATTTTTTTATATGGTATAAATACGAGTGAAGCTTTTCGATCTTTCGGACCTTTCCCTAAGTTACCCCACGGCATCCACGGAATGAAGTGGGGTAATCTTCTCCCGTATTTTATTTAATGCGGCTACCACCTATTATTTTTATTTAACAGAACAAACTCAGTGAAGATAAATTGTGCTGTAAACTGTAAGAGCCACAGTTAGCATTGGTAGAGCCGTAGGATTACATCCGGCTCAAAAGACCAAAAACAATGTATGAGCCACAGCTTGCATTTCCTATCTTTAATTAGTTATTTAGTTATTTAGTCGAAAGAAAAATGCTTTTCGAAGTTACTAAATGGGACTTAAGTTAGACACGCGTGATGTTGATCAAATGTTTTATTGTAAACTGATTAAGTTACAAACAATGCGCGGAGATGGTGAAACTCGCCGAAAGTAGTTTGCTGAGTAGGCAATGCATCATAAAATTATGTACGTTTCGAATATAAACCGTTCTTTGGTATAGCTGCAGCAACAGGCGCTGCAGAAGCGGCAACAAGTGCAGGCTCAACGACAGGCGCAGGCGCAGGGCCAGAACCAGGAAGGTTGCACGTCGGCTCCGGATCGCGATTGCTCTGAAATCCGTGAGCTCTGCGATCTCCGCGAGGTTCGGGAGCCACGTGAAGGCCCGCGCCGTCGTGCCAACTGCACCGTGCGCGTCAACAACTTGCACGCTGCCTCTGCTGCCGATGCTATAGAGACCGACGTCTGACCAATAGGTGAGTGGCTAAACCCTACTACTATTTTAAATCGTTGAGAATTTTCATATGGTCAAATAGTAATTACCTCCATAAAAAAAACTTTTAAATTTCTTAAAAATACATCTCGTTATTTCAAATTACATTTACATTAACATCTTGACTATATCAAAATCGAAATGCTAATCACAAATTTCTAATTTTCAGTAATTTATTCGTATTTATTTTTTATATTTATTTCACACAGGTACTTTATTTACAAAATATCTAATTTCATTCATCTTAATAGAAAATATTTTATCTGTGTAATAAGCACGCAACTTTCCAAAGTAAAACTGAAAAGAAAAATAATAATTCGCAATGAATAGACTATATATCCAAGCGAGTGTGATTGACCAGTTAGGACTGCATCACCATCAGGGGGGAGCGATTGTATTAATGGTAATAAGAACTAATTAACAGTATAGAGAATATTATTTTGATATTGCGTTAATAATCATGGTGCCCTATACATATACAATACAGCTTCAATGGGGTCCCCATATACCTAAATTAGCAAGCAAACTTAGTTCTGTAGCATATACTGTCAGAAAGATTAGAAGTCTCACCAATGTTGAGACAGCTAGATTAGTTTATTTTAGTTACTTTCATAGCGTGATGTCTTATGGATTCAAATGAAAAACTCAAATGTACCAGCTAAATGAATTTATAAATTTGAATTTGGAATATAGTCATATCACTGTCACCTATGGTGTCTGTTAATTTAAAGTTGACCACGGTCACTCGATTTCTAGACATCCATTACGTAAAAATCGGGTAATTTGTCTATAGGTATTTAGACGTTACCATTTTCCAATTAATAAATAATAATATACAATCAGATATTAAAGAACTAGACACTAGGTCAAAAGCAATCAGACTGTATCTCCATGACCCCTGTAGGAAATGAAAACGAAGGTATAATAAGCGTTCAAAGGGTTGTACATAAATGCTAGTGCGGCATAAAAGCGGCGGTGAATGGCGGCACTTATCATACCATTGATACGTCGTACCGGCACGGACTTCGATCTTGAGCTGAAGCTTGAATGGAAGCGGGACGCGCCGGGATCGATACCCGTTGCGGCAGAGCCCGGCCACCCCTCCCGTGACGTCACGTGCCCTCGCCCCGCACGTGCACGGGCGTCGGGGTACCGGAATCGATGCGATTGTCGCGCCCCCGGCCTTGTGCCTACACTTCAATTTGTAAGTAGCCCGCCGCGGGACCGGAAACAATCCGACGGTTCCCGTTCTAAATACGAGACAATCACGTATTTACCTTATTGATTTTGAAACCCTGAAAACAGCTACTAACTACTACTAACCCATTCTGCTGTCGACACACTGTACCTTAAATAATAATTAATGGCGTTCATATCCACATAACAATGTTATATTGGTGAGCCGAAATGAATTAATTCGGAGATCTCCCAGAAATTTACATCTCACTAAATGCCCACTAAGATAATAACGATGTGATGATGATGTCACACCGTTATAAAAACCATATCTGCCATTATAATGTACCATTTATTTTTATATATTACATAATATTCCATTATAACATCTTAATAAATTGTACTCGTAATAACAAATAATGCGTTGGCCGCTCCCAAGGCTTGCCCGGAGATCACGCCTTCCCTTTCAATGGTATATATAGTACATAACTAAGCAACAATAGCTAAAAACGTTTTCCATAGCAACATAGACTCTCCTTTGTCCAAATCTATTTATAAGCTAAATGACAAAAACCAATTATGGTTAATATAACATCCTTGTCAGTTTACACGTGAATATTGTCAAATACAAAATGTATTACATTTCAGATATAGCATGTCTGAAAATTAAGAAAATACCTACCTTACCAGATATCCCACCTCTACTTTTAACTTCACTAAAATCTACACGTGAAGTTTTTGTAGGCGATATAATCCGAAATCCAATAATTAGCAGAAATACTTTTGATATATCTAGATAAATTAATATATTCACAAAATTCCTTAAAAAAAAACAACTAAATGCCTTCTATTTGAATTCCCATTGATAGCGGAAAATGTCAGCATTAAGGGCAATAATAGTAATTTTTATTCAGTATATTATGAATTACAAATTATTTTTAAAATAAAAACATAAAATTTTGAATTAAAAATAAACCCCATATAATTCAGAATTGTCAAAGAATAATAAAAAATATATTTTTAGCATTTTTCATTCCTGTATATACTTATTTTACTTTTTGATGCAAGATGACTAAAGTATTTTAATGTTAGTACATTATTTTTATTATTTGCTCAATATTAATGCATTTTTCATTTCTTCAGTCACTGTCCAAGTTCATCATTACTAAGGACAGTAGATGAGTAAGTTTAAAAATAATAATAAAACTGCATGTCCCTTCACCCATTATTTCATGGTAGCCGAGAGAGATCCGCAAGCCATCACACTCAAAATTATGACAGTTCGCTTTATTAAATATTTAACTTATTGGCATATTTATAAAGTAAGGCACGCGGAATCTCCCGCGTTCCTATTATGATGTTGTCCTCAATAGTTATATATTGAAATAGTGTGTTCAATCCTTCTTGCAATAAAAACTTAAATGAATACGTCTATTTGAAACAGGTTAGATCCTGTTTTAAGTAAAGATCTAAGTTAAGAATTTAAATTAGTTAAAGTAAAGAATTTAAAGTAGTTAAAGTAAAGAATGGAGAGAAATAGACGTTTTCATTAAGTTTTGGAAAGTACTTTCAACCTCCGACGAGAAGAGAGCGCTACTAAAGCATGATGTATTTTCAACAGAGTAAATGAAACTTAACCTTATTTTATAAGATTATCACGTAGAATTAACAGATTCATTCGTCGGGGGTTAAGGTTATATTATTGTTTCAAATGACTTGTTTTCAATGTGACCCTATTCCTTAATTTTATTTGTGATCGTTGTACCATTAGCAACTTGTGAGGCACTATGGCCATCTTGGCCATATTGCACACCAGAAACTGTACTGTACTTACTTTTTCTTGAAATGGTAATATCTTTGTTCCTCGTCTAAATTGTAAAACTTTGTATAATAGTTTTTCTAAAGTTTTAAGTTAAATTTAATGTTGTGAGACTCTTGATATGTTTTCTAAATTATATAAGTACTTCAGGAACTTAGGTCCATCAAAATGTAACAGCATGTTCCTGGAACCTCGCATGATGATTAAAAGGCTCTTTCTAATACTGCTTACGTGTGCTTCGAGTCCGACAGAATCACACAAAATATTCAAAAATTTTAGGTGTCCCAAATCGGAACATTTTGATATAAATGTAGCTACCCGTAATAAAGATGATCCTTACCTACACTAAATTATTTAATGTCAAAGAAACTGATCAAATAAGGGTTCTGTCGGAATCGATTAAGTTTTGATAAGATGGCGTGACGTGCAGACTTCAGTGCGCAATGTACTGTCGAAGTATTGGTGTCAGAACCTGAAAAAGCGCATGGCCTGAAACCCAGCTCCATGTGATGCTCCCGTCCTTTAGAGTAAATTTAATAATTGTTGTTAATTAATTGGTAATTAGATTGTAAAAATTTGTAATCGGATATTTAATCCCTCTAATTTATAATCGTGCCGTATAGTAACGGCGTACGTGAATGTCCTACCCCATGTAATACCGTGGGTTTCGCAGGAGAGGCTAGAGGGAATGTGAAACAGGAGCTGAACATCTTCCTGATAACACATATAAGTAGCGGCACGAAAGTCTAGCGGTAAACGTTATTGCGCATAAGTTGCGCTGATTGGCTTATTGCGCATAAGTCGTGCTGATTGGCTCGTGCGTATCTTTCGCGGGCGCTGATTGTCTCTCCAGTCGCATTCGTGCAATTCAATTCGTGCGCGTCCCCTCCACGTTTCGTTCAGCGCTAGACTTACGTGCCGCGACTTATAATAATAATAAAAAGCTGTGGTTGCCAGCCTGCCTGCAAAGCGTGGCAACTATAGCAAATATCCCTTTGTGACGCAATCTTTGGGGAAGTATAGTAGGTATGTTCAGCTGTAGACTTTTGATGGACTGTGATGAATGAATGAATCAAAAAATGTATTTATAATAATACCTTATGCAGACTGAACTTACATAGCAATGCAAATCAATGAAAAAAACGTCTAGCAGTTATGGTTACTTTATTGTTAAACATACCTTTAACCAGCACGGCCTTTGTGTCAGTCTCATTGTGTCCAAGCTCTCGATAGATAGATTAATTCTAACTACAATCGATTTTATGTATACAATACAATCCATATTAGACGTGACGTCCAGCTTTGAGGCACATCGCGTGTTTGCACTGAGATGTAAATCATGTATGTTAAGTAGTAAAAGTTAAGAAAAGTGATTAGGATTCGTTGTTACATTGTAATGATTGTCGGTTGCAAAATGGAGGGTGGTAGCTATAATCGTATGTGTGTTGCGGGTTTGCAGAAAAGGCGAGCCGGCGCAAAGGAGCGCACGAGCTCGCTCAGCTGCTGTGCCCCGATCACAGCGTGTGGCGCGGCCGGCTGATATCGCGCTCGCCGCGCTCTCCGCCCGCTTGCCGCGTGTGAACGCGCCCAAAAGCAGCAGCCACGCGTGCATTTATGAACTTATATTTGTGCTTTGTTATTCAAGCGACCCCTTAGTTAGAACAAATAATCGTATCTATATTAGAACCAAAGTGTTTTAGACTACTATATATCTTACATAGGCTTGTTCCCGGCTCGAATAACTGCAGATGCCAGTTGTAAATAATTCTAAACAGCTTCCCTACCGCTTCAGACATGTTATACATTTCACCACACATGTAATATAAGTCACAAAGGTTTACTTGTCGAACATTAAGTTTTCGAATTTAGCCTATAAGAATAATACGTACCCACGCTCGGGAAATATATTCCCGGTCGTTTGGTTAACCACATGGTATCTTGTACATAGCAAGACGGGCGAAAGTGCCCGCGCATTTAACGACGAAAAACCACGGATTTTGACTACCCCAGACATGACACACTCGATATTTGTCAGACCCTCTAGGCCTGCCTGATAATTGACCTTTGAAAGATACTATTTACCTAACCTGCCTTATCTGAGGCAGGGTCGGTTCGACTACAAAATTTCGACGAATAATAATTGTGAACTCACCCACTAAGACGAATGCACGCGACATTCCTGAGCCAAGAGACAGCTATTGCTCACTGCGTCTGCTTCCGTCGCAACGAACTCGAAGTCGAGCTAAAGGCCGCTCGGTGCTGCACTGGTACTTCGAACCGCAACGGATTCATGCATAGCTTCTTATTAGCTCAGAATGTTAAGTTTCGGATGTGATTGCCTTTATGTTTAGAGCGCAATTCGGTGACCGAGCATTATGTACGAGGTTGTGACATAGCATGCGTCTTCAACCTCGGGAAATCTGATTCGTAGTTAGTTATTTTTATGTTGTATGTCGTTAGTTAAAAATCAATATTCTGAATGTACCTGTCCCACACACTTATTCCGCGCGTCTTCTGCAACAGCCCCGGATCTATGGCGAGCGCCACTACTGTCCTAGCGTAGGTCTGTAATAATCGTTGTTATCCATATAATAATCAATGTTTATGTGTTGTTCATTAAGGTAGCACGGAACGAAAGGTTGTGATTCATCAAAGGCCAGCGACAGAGTTAAGGAAACATGAGAGTTCGCAAAGTGAAATTACATCAAACTTTAATTATAATTTAACTGGACATGCAAACCAAACGGTTGTTCTTTATAAATTAATTAAGGTTCTTTATTACCCCAATCGATAATAAAGATGCAGTTGGCTGTATCTTTGGTGGCAGGAACTTTTTTATTTTGCTCACTCAATTGTTAAAAGCTAAGCTGAGCTGTCGCTGAGAAGACGTAGACATAGCGCCATGGTAATTATTAACTTTTAAAATTATATTAGAGACATATCCAATAAGACGTGATTTTAATATTATATATGTTGTTAAATGTTTGATGGTCTTAGATTAGTGCGGTTACACGGAATTTCGATTCTTTAATTTTATTCAAATACGTGGCATCGATTCCATGGTCATGTATGAAATTAAAGAATTGGAATGGAATGGTAGTATTAGAACGGTACACCTTGCCGGGTGATTATGTAGGGCTACGATAAACTGCGTGCCATTGCTCAAAGCGGATCTCCTTTAAATTATTTTACTTTAGGTTAAAAATAATATTTAAACCTTATAACAAAATCGATTAATTTAAACTAAACACAGACAATAGACCTAGTAATATTAACCTCGCAAGTGACTTTCAGACTCATTTCAATTGGGATCAATTGAAACATTCGATATAAAAGTATTCTACATGACTAACCACACACCACTTACGGCTTACGTTTTAACTCACAATCATACACGCTCGTTAACAATAATTCACTAGGTCCGTCCAACAGTTTTTACATTTCTGAGCCAGCTTACATGTTGAAAATGCATTGCTGAGAAGACATTTCCCGCTAATAAGCACTTAATGCGGGCATTGCATGCTATATAGGTATATCCTCGAACACCGACAACACCAACGTCATCAGCAGAGCATGCCCTCGTAATCGACACTCGGGCATTTCGGGAGGTTTGAAAAGTAGATTTATTTCAATATAAAAATCAGTGTTAGTTCTAGATAAACATAAATAATCATCATATCATTAATACACATCTCATAGTGTTAAAACATTTAGATAAAAGACATAATATTTATCCTAAATATTTAAAATAGAGTAGGAAAGTAGGGTTACAAATTAAGCATAGATCCTCCTATTTAACCAATATTTCTTTTAAAAGCTGGCCATATATTTTCAAAATAAGATAAATATCAACATGAACAGACGACACTTTTGCTTAATGTAATAAGTACTGACACTGCATTAAACTAATATCCACCTGTCCAACGCCAAAATTTCGTTCCAACGTTAACGGATTCGTTTATACTTGAAAACATAAAACCTTGGCGAAAACGAAGACTTTATATTCTAAATTTACGTCCAAATAAAACAATTCAACTTTGGAGGGCTGTTACATGCAGGTTGGTGAACTCGATCAAACTCTTTTAATTTAATGTAGAGTTCCTACTGCCTTTATTTATTATCAGACGAACTCAGCCAAAATATCAAATACGTGAAACTACCCCATCACACAACAAGCGATGGAAGCTTTGTTTGTCTGGGAATGGAATCCATGTAAATCTTTGTATTGTCAGCTTTAAACGCGCTATATACGCCCAAATATTTGATCACCGTGGTAGGTAAATAACATTTGTGTCGTTAAAATTCAGCTTGACTTTTTAATCAATGAATCATATATTACCATCACTTACTAGTTTTCAAACTGGCAGTGTAAGAATATCCACTACCCCATATCATCTCGCGGGTGTCGTAAGAGACGACGGAGAGAAACAAATCAGGAGATGGACAGCAGCGTCTTTCGACGAATAACGACCAAAAAAAATCTGCGGAAGCCAACCCGCTTGTCAAGCGTTGCAACTATGGCAAATATCCCGCCTATGAGGCAATCTATGGGGGAGGCTTAAGTTCATCAGTGGACTTTAATAGGCTGTAATGGTGATGGTAATGGTAATTAGTTTTCAGAAGTCTGTCGTTTTCAAATATTATTACCTATGTGGAACCTGTATGTGTGTATCATTATCAAAAGTTTCGTCTGGTTAACATTAAGTTAATTACTCAGAGCATTCCTTTACTTGTTGCTGTCTAATATATAGCCAGCGATAATTAAGAGCTCTTTATAGTGGATATTGTTCGTTTTACATGAGTACTTTGTACATTTACGTCCTATACCGATAATGTTGAACGGAATCTCTCCTCGCATGTGTTGTGAGACGTCGTGCCGAACCATGTGAAACGAACATTATTTATTCTGTTTTCTGAAAACGTTGTGGTGCATTTCACCAGAGTGAACAATGACAGACAGTAAAACTGACGCCATAGTACGCAATCACTGTTAGCAATTATTTAATATAAACCTCAACTTTAGCAAATTAGATATCCTACAAAAATTAGCTGTATTATAGCTGCAGCACGAATGGGTCGATCGGTCGGGTAGGACCACACTCTCACTGAGTACCAGCGTAAACCAGCAGAAGTAAGTGTCCTCCTTCTAGTCTAGTACTCGAGGGTGACATTGTATCTGTATTTTGATTCTTAATCGAGGATAGATGTAGATATCTATAGGCTACAGCATCCACTTATCATCAGGTGGAATGTGTGCTCGCTTGACACCCTTATATTATTTTAAAAAAACATTTCGATTTTTTAAATAATATAAGGGTTTCTTCATACACAAGTTAATATGTTTCATCAACAAGTTACATAATATTTACTGTCACAAGTCGTTGCGATCCTTTGGGAGTATGAAGACGTCATCTTTACCACAAATGTTGTTTCAGAAAATGGAAATTCGCGGGCTGTTGCAAAGAACTGTTAGATGTGTCGATGTTACAGTTATAATCGTAGTGAATTCATGTTGTGAATGTTGTTTCAATAATATTTAACGGGTCCAGATGACTAGTCTGTTGGGGACGATACAAAAACAGTGCAACATTAATTGAGCGTGTCATTTGAAACATTGACATTTTAATATAATTATACCGCGTTGACACTAGACATTTATTGTGACATCAGTCAAGTGAACTTATTCGGTATCAGCGATCCCTAAAATATTACATACATCTGATTTGTTGCACTGACGCGTCTTGATGTCAAGCTAGGAAAGGTTATATGCAGGTCGTTTTGTGGGCTTAGGAAGTAAAGTGAAATAAATGGCGGTGGATTCATCAGGAACTACTGTTAGATCAGATTCTCAGCGAGGGAATGGCTATGCTTCGTCGATGAATGAAACATATACATGAGACGGTTAGAATTACTCGTGAATTACTCATGTTGGCCAAAATTGTAGGTACGCCGTATTCGTATATAAGGCGTATTATGATTTTCGCTCAGTATTATTAGTAGGTATAACAAGAAAAATGTCAGTTTAAAAGGATAAGTCATCAAGGACCCAATAGTTGTATTTTACAGTAGCTAATTCCCACTCCACTATCTTAAAAATAATAATCATATGCTAAGATGTATTTCATTTAAGTCTAGCCTTCTTTGTTCGTAGTTGGCTACAAGTGTCTATGGGCTGCAGTAACCACTTGTCATCATATCCACTATAACTTCATTTGTCACTTCAACTTAATAAAAAGAAATCATGTACCAATCAATTGGAGAAATATTCTCCGGGCAGCTTTTGCTTTCGCGTCATTGTACTGTAAATCAACTGCAGTGTATTTTTCGCCGCTGCCCGGGACAACGTACAAGCACCCGTGGGAATTAGTAGATCCATACACACTTGTTTTCTGTGTCTCCACTGAACGACTATTTACTGTCCTGTTTGTTTGTCAATTTTAAGTATGAATACTTACTCTTGTAGATTATTAACCACATAGATTTCGCAAACGGAAACACGTTTTTCTATTTCAGTAATATCAATATTGTAGTTAGGGCGAAGTTGGCAAATTTTAAGTCTGATGAAGTCCGTTTTGATTATCCGACTGTATGTAATATGGTCTTTAGGAAATGCAAGTAATCACTAATTCTATCTGTAAATTTAGTTTGGTTTAAGGTTTATAGTTAGGTAAGATCTGCAAACGTTTTAGCTGTGTGTTTACCACACAAGCCTGTAAGGAATATTTTTCTGAATTTTAGCTTAATCTAATGGCGATTGGAATCAACGCGGTTACATGAATTCCGAAACAAATGGAACCTTAACATTGTTTTCTTTATTAACACGCATTGTCTGTATAAACTTTACTGATTTTCAATGATAACACGTTTATTGTCTGTCGCATTGCTTTTAATACAAAGTTTGTAACATGAGTCGATGATTTGTTTTAAGTCATCCGTCACTTAATGTATGAATGATGTAACAAGCATTAACTTACGACAAATTGACCTGATAGATATAATTTTCCATTTCCCCTCTCCGTCCAGGTGAAAGCGTGTTCATACTATATTTGAATGTAATCAAAAATTGACTTTAAATCGTATTATGCAACAATAAAGATTTTATCATTTTTATTAATTTAAGTATTATTATAATTCATAATGTTATTTAAAACGGTTTAATTGATTGGCTAAATTTTAAATATAGGATATCTATCACTGAAATCTCGATTATGACGTAACTTAAGAAGGTCGTTGAATTTTAAATATTTTATTGAATTAAAAATTGACTTGATGCTAACATTTTGCTAAAACGAGCTTAACAATTATTTCGATTTAATTAAAGAAATAAATACTTAGGAGTTTTGATTGAATCACATGTTATAGGAAAACGGGGCGAAGCCTCCAAGCACTTAGCTGCTTATTACTCGTACATGTAAACTAAAATAAGATTTTATAATATTAAGAGCTTTTCGACTAGTATACTTACAAAAAAAAGGGATCTTATGGAGGAATCTGAATTTTACAGAATAAATTATAATATTTAATGTCCATCCAGTATTATTAGATAAATAGGTGTATTGGTCGAAGGCGTTTTCTAGCTCCTATAGTATATTAATATAGATTCAATCTTCACCAGCATGTTACTCTTAAGGACAAATAATATTATTTGTAATAAAACCGTACATGAGTTCCATCTTCTCCAGTTATCGTACTCACTCGAACATTTTTAATTCTGTAAACATAGTCTTTGACTAGCATTTACAGTTTAATTCAATACTAGCTATAAAAATATTTAAAAATAGGTAATTTCATAAATTAGCAATACATTGTTTCAATGACCACATTTTCGGAATTCATCGAATCGCGTATCTCATACTGAGATATTTTGGCGGAACTCCTTGTAAGTTGGGAAAAATACTAATTTGCACAAATTTTTTATTTGTAACTAAACAAAATAAAAAGTTACTCAAAGGCAACAACGACGTGACAATGCGTAGAGCACATTTGCATTTAATAAAGAAACTTAACCAGTTTTTTTTATCATGACTGGTAGAAAAAAATAACGCCTAGGTGTGAATAAAAGAAATTAAGTAAATTACACATCAATCAGATTGCGGTAAAAATTTGTCAACTTATTGCTTGCACTTGCGCGGAGGTTATAGATATAATATAATTAACTCAAGTAGGTGCGCGTCTATAGTACTAACATATTTATTTGAAAGTTATATATTATTCAACTTCAATGAATGTATACTTATTATCATTCCTAATTAAAAAATATAACCCTTCCAAATTTAAAACGATATTTCCTCAATTATTTCTTCTGCGGCAGCAATGCGCCGGGCACCAGCTAGTACCTATGTAATAAATATTTTATATACTTATCTTGCAAGTGCGCAATACAAATCGGTTCGTTTAATAAAGTTTCTGCAATCGTCAACTTGCTATGCATTGTCACGGCGTCTATGTGTTTGCGAGTTTTAATATCTCGATTCCCGCCTAAATCAGCGTACACTGTACATGAAAAACATGTTTGCCACGTTGCGAATAAACGAGGCTGAATGCCAAACGATATTTTTTTTTGTTGGAAGGTAGCGATTTGTCAGCTATGATGATATGTCTTTAGTTTCACTGTAACTGCTATGCTTTTTTGTAGATATCATACCGATCAGCGTTACTTGGCTCAGTAAAATTAATCGCTGTTCTTTCCTATGAACGAAAGCATCTACATGTAAAAAGTAATTTAGTTTCTCAGTTATATATTATGTTCTATTTTTAAAATAAATGTTATGTTCATATCATATTATAAGATAATACAATAATTTTAAAAATCATTACGAAAACGCCGTAGCTGCACGGTACTAGTTGAAGTAGCGTGTAGCTATAGTATAAAAGCGAAAGTCTGTTTGTTGGTTTGTCCTTTTTTCACGCAGCAATGGAGCAACGGATCGACATGATTTTTGCCAAAGAGACAGTTTATGAGTCACAGGGTATAAACTAGTAACTCACAGAGTACTTTTTATCCCGAAAAATACACGGGTTCTGTAGGGTAGACATGGACTGTAATTCTATTATTACATATTTATGCTGTTTTGGATCTTGAAATAACACATTGACTGAGATTTTCGAAATGATGTTGTTTTCCGACCTCTATGCGGACAAAGCCGCGGATATACACTAGTAAGTTACCAAGAGAGCATCGACGGCAAAAATCAAATGCCACTGCGTGTAACATCTCGTAAAAATCACAGTAGGCGTTAAAGAGTGTACGTACGTATACAGGGTACACATATTTTATTTATTCATGAATTCGTAGGAGTTTGTTAGAAACCATAAGTTTTATAAATTGTAATTGATTTAATTATGCATTTACTCAAAAACTAATTTAAAAAAAAACTTAACCAAGTAGCGCTGTTCTTGATATGTTTTTGTTTTTTGTTAACTCTTCCATACCAAACCTCGTATGGACGTTGGACTGTATAGGCATTATTAACATTATTACGAGTATCATTCAATTATCATATTTGTGTACCTATAAGCTGTTTAAAAGAAAAAAATCAAGTAAAGTTGCGAGGATGTGATTAATAGGATGGTTTTGATCAGGAGGTGCGTATTCGTCATTACTTAAATATGAAGTAATAAACAATCGATGTAGAATATTAAGCTGTGGTACTCATTTTGTTAATTTGGAAAATTGAACATATTATTGAGTTTTGTTACAAATAATAGTTAGAATAAGACTGTCATGTTCTAACTCAGGTTGATTTAAGTTAAGACCTCTTCACTAGCGTATACAATCGAATGTCCAAACATCCAAACAATGGTTTGAAAGATTCTCTTGCGTAGCTCCCGCCACATGACAAAGGCTTTTATACGTGTTTCCACAAAGCTGTGCTGTTAAGACACTTTTAATTTCCCCTTCAAACTGTAAATCAAAATTGTATACTTAAATTACTCAATAAAATGACATTGATGTTTCATCGTGAGTTTTATTTATTATCACCTTGAGTACATTTAGAGCTTTAATACATTTAGTTTGACTGCCTAGTGGTCGTAACGTGGTTGCTGATCATGAGGTTCGGAGTTCGAATCCCGGGTCGGGCCAAAATCAGTAATTGGGATTTTCTGCCAAGAAATTCTCAGTAGCAGCCCGGAGTCATGGTTGGCGGTGTTTCACCCCCATGCCTCGGAAAGCGCGTAAAACCGTAGGTCCTACGCCTGATCTCTCTCCAGTAGTTTGCCATAACTCCCACTGACCTCTATAAATGGACTGGCTATACGCCGTGACATAATGAGGCGATTTGATTTTCGCCATTTTGGCGCTGACAGCAGAAGTGAACGTCAACGGAACTAATAATAGAGATAAGACAGTGTGAAAAAATATATCGATAAAAATTCTATACCCAGGACTATCCGTAACGTCCATTCTATTTATGTATCATATTAATATAATGTCATACAATAAATAAATGTATCCATTAATACCCTAGGCCTTAGACGCAAGCTTTATACCTCATATAAAACCAAGATCGACGCTGCGTTCGTTTCTTCGATCTACGTTTTTATTCGTAACTACAGAACGGATTTTGTTCCGGGTTTCAAATGAGAAAATGCCTACGCATACCTGCATTGCGGCAGGAAGAACGGATTATGTTGGACTTGCACCTACTAAACCCCATGATGTTCCACCTTCACCACACATTGACAGGGCCACGGAAACGCTTTCAAGCACATCTGCGGCCCCACCAGCGAGGACCCTCCTTAGTTGAGGACTTCCCTCCCAGACTTCCCGAGCCCGATATGTGGAGGCCATGGAGCCAAGAAAAAACGAGCACTCTAAAGCACCAAGTGGTACAGTCCCGCCAAAGTCGCGGAGGATAGTCGAGTGACGCATTACCACACCAACAATCCTCTTCCCTTGCGATTCTACCTCAGCTGCAGCGATATAGAGAAAGGATTCTCCTCTAGCCGCAGCTCACGAACACACAACCAAGGGCTCCACTCAGAGGGGCCACCTTGGGCCAGCCCTTCACTTCGGGCTAGCCATGTGAGTCGCCCTACGTTTCCCATGGGTTACCAAGCCACGGCTACTAACCCCCCCCCCCTCCCCCCGCCACGATAAGGCGGGAACCCGTTCAGGGAGGAGTTATTTCTCACCTAAACTCACGCAAACTCACTAAGGACATTAATAATTTTGCAGTTCCAATATAAATGTATTCCCTTGATACAATAAATTGGTCATAATAATTATACAGATTTAACAAACTTACGTCTTGTAAACACAAAGTCATCATCAGGCGACCTTTCTACACTTGGCTGTGGCCCTTGAGTCTGGGGGAAAATAAGGAGAGAAGAAATAAAAAAACATTCGAAATAATAATCTAATACTTTTATACTTACTGGTACTGGTACTACCAGAAAATATTGTGGGTATACTGTATTTTTTCAAAGTGGTGCGTTTCTCATGTCCAATAAACAGTCGTCTGTGAAGTGTTTAGAACAAAGATAATCATTTTGTTTCCGGACGCCAATTCACAATTTTTGTGCTTTTTAGTCATAATTTTAGTCTAGGTTCAGTCGGCGACTTTGTTTGTGAACCGATATGGGTAGAAAAGAACATCGATAAGTATTACGAGTATAGACAAGGAACTCGACAACCCTATTTAATTTTATTGTTAATCAAAACTCTGTAATATAAAGCCAAACATGTTGGTAATTACGATATTAAGATTAGTAACAAATTTTTAAGTTCCTATATTATCAAATAGTTTTAATTTGCTTAATATTAGCTGCAAATTCACTTACTTGTGGAATGTTATCCGACTTTCCTTTTGGTAACGAGTTTTATATATTACGCACACTCATTATTACTAAAAATAATTCTTATTATGTAACTAAAATCAAACATAATCAAACCACATAAAATACTTTCATTTTTTTAGTTTAAAAATTTAAAATACAGAGATACGTTTTAAATAATACAACAGACTTTGGCATATTATATCAATTTTAGTTCCCGGTACGGACAATGAGGGCGCTTCAAATCGGCATAAGCATTTTGTATGGCATAGCCAGTCCAGCGTACTTGTGTATATAGAGTGCATAACTCCGGATTACCGTCCCACCGGACTATGAGAGTGAGGGAATAGAGAGTGCACCTGTGCTTGCACAAACACTCGGGCACTATAACCCTATCCTGGCTAGTCTCCGTTCAGACTGGCCGCCGTAATTGAAATTCGGTCTGGAGGCATTTAGTAAAAACAACCACTGCTGACCGTATGAGAAAGTTGCACTTCACTCGGCGTGCTATGAAGAGAGCTATGCTCGATTTTTGTGAGCATGATAGAATTCGTAAGGAAGATATTCGCAGCCGTGTGATGGCGGCGTTACAGAATCTAATTCTCAAAGTTATCCCTTGAATGTCGTAAGAGGCAACAGAGGGAAACTGAAACAGAAGACGGGCAGCAGCACCTTTTTGATAACAACTACATCATTAAAACAACTGCGGTTACCAACCCGCGTAACCACTGTATACTCCGCATTGAGAAAGGTATAAAGAGACGGTCCCCAGTCCCTAGCGGCCCCGCTATTCTTGACTACGATGGCGACCATGGTAACATGGGGTATAAGTCTGGCGTACACGAGCATGGAGTTTAAGCATGGCATTCACCAGCTTCTTTTTTATAGAAGAGGAGGAAAACGAACATGCCGTTCACCTGATAGTGAGTTTCGACCGCCGCCCATGAATAACTGCAACACCAGAAAACTCTTAGTACATCGCGATGACGATAGTACTGTTTTATTTACTTATGATAAAGAGAATAATATAAATATTGACATTAATAATACATTGACATCTTTATTCAAATGGTTGACATTAAATAACCTGACAATTAATTTGACGAAAACACAAATAATAAACTTTAAACAAAGAAATAATTATCCTTTAAATTTTGACATCAACTACTCTGGGAATTCAATTAAAGAGGTAGACACTACAAAATTTTTGGGTTTGACTATAGATAATAAGCTGACATGGAAACCTCATATTGATAATCTAATTAAAAAACTAAACCAATTCTCTTATGCTCTTTATAAATTAAGGAAGGTTGGCAGTGTTAAAACACTCCTAACAGCCTATCACGGATATGTTGCATCAACCTTAAGATATGGAATAATGTTTTGGGCCAACACTACTGAAAAACAAAGTGTCTTCAAAGCGCAAAAAAAGTGCATTAGATCCATGTTCGGTCTAAACCAAGATGATTCATGTGAACCTTTCTTTCGCAAATATAAAATTCTGACTCTGCCGTGTATGTATATATTTGAGGTTGCAAACTTTGTTCGAAATAACCCAATTTATTTTGAAATGAATACTGCCGGAAGTCGTCGTGAAGGCACATTGAAAGTTAATCACAGATGTAAAACCCTTCTTCGCAGAATGTGTGTAAATTGTATGGCACCAAAAATCTATAATAAAATCCCATTAAATATCAGATTAATTAATGATGTTAAAAGATTTAAAACTGCACTCAATGGCTTCCTTGCTGAAAAAGTGTACTATGACATAAGAATATTTTTTGATGACAAAATGTAAAATTACTTCAATTATGTTCATATACCTTTAAGGTGAAACATGGCTGTACCTAATAATAATTTTGTGTGACATCCTGTAATACCCATGTTTATGAATGAATTAATAAATGAAATAATAAATGAAAATGAAAATGAAACGCACAGTAGTGGATTGCTAAGCATCCAGATTGTGTGGATGGTAACGAGAGTTTTGCAGCGATTTGTGTTGGCGGCAGGAATTAATCCGATCAATTCCTTAAAGCACTTCCCGCGGTAAATGCGATAGAAAATGCAAAGAGATGCAACATCTCTTTGCAGCACCAGTGAATCGAGCCGATCAGTAAGAACTCGGTCGTCGATAATTCGAGCTGCTCGCTGGATACGATCAAGTGGAAGGAGCTGGCACTGGGGTGCCCCGGCTGTGAATGAAAGAAGTATTCCATATGAGACCAAACCTGCGCCTTGTAAAGTTACAAGCGGTGTGCCGGCATAAAATACTGTCCAGCTCTGCTGAGCACGCCAAGCTTTTTAGAAGCCAATTTAGCCTTCCCTTTCAGGTGACCACGGAACTGCACGTTATTTGATATGTCGACGCCGAGGATTTCGATGCTGGCTGAGGCAGCAAGGGGAGTTCCCTGAAATTGAGGAGATACCTGTGTCTTCTGGGGGTTAAACTGGACTAGATTTAGTCGTCCTAATCCGAGACTTTGTTTAACAAAGACTCGACTTCAGACACAAGTTTGGTCCGGTACTCGACGATGTGTTCTTAAGAAATATTAGCACGGCGGGTGTAAAAAGCATCGCCAGTGCTGTAGTCCGCATAGCGATGAGCTGGTCATACAGCTACCGGGTTATATCGGAAGCCATAAGATTTTTCTGGTATTTCCCTAGTCGTCTCTTACGATGTCTACATGACAGGACAATATAAGGTGATGGATTTCCTTCATAGATAAATAAATATGTAGCTAGCTAATTTCCTTACGCCGCCACCTCACCGTATTTTTTTAAAACTTTGCTTCAATATCTAACACATATTATCTCGAAAATATTTGTAGAAATAGTACATAATATAGCTATTTTTATGCACTATGAAAGAACTAGGTATATGCAAAATTATTTATTAAAAAGTGACACGATCTTCGTTGAGAGCAGTGATGCGCAGACTTATTAAGACTAGGGGCCACTCGGGCAAATTCTGAACTGATGGCGGGCCGCCAGAAGTATAGGTAATAAAAGACAATAAAGAATTGATAATAATGTATTAAAATTGAAAAAGAATTTATTAATTTGAAGCGTGGCACTGCATAGTGCTTACAATCTTTTTTTATATTTGGCTCAAATTTACTTGTAGCAACACGTAAAACTGCTTCCAAACTTTCATTTGCAAGGCGGTTTCGATTTTTTGTTTTATTATTATTTAGTATTGAAAAGGTTTGTTCACATATATAGGTAGAACCAAATAAGCTGGCACATTTCAGAGCGTTTATGCGCAACTCTTTGTACGTATTTTTATCAATGCAGCGGTAAAAGTTCAGCAAGTCTCCTTCGTTGAATTTGTTGCGTAAATCTTGGTCGTTTTGAATGTCGATAATTTCTAACTGCATTGACTCTGGCGCATTTTCAACTGAAATCGTGAAAGGATTGCTGAATATGTCCAACAGAGGTTTCACTTTTTTAAACTCCGAAAATCTGTCTTGAAAAGATTGAATCAAAATATCTAGCTTTTTACATAACTGAAATTAATCGCAGTTTTGTTGAATTTTTCAGCCATTTTCTTATAATTCGAAAATGATTGTAATTTCAGAATTCAATTGCGATCTGAAAAGTGTCAGCTTGCATTGAAAGGATGATACATGAGCGTAGAGCTGGGATATCAGTTGATTTTTGCCTTGAAGCCGTGTGTTCAAGACATTCAAATGATTTGTAATATCAACTAAAAAAGCCAAATCACACAACCAATCAGGATTTTTAAGTTCCGGGACATCCCTTTGCTTTTCCGCCAGAAATATTCCAATTTCTTCTATTAAATTTAGAAATCGTTCCAGTGTCAATCCACGACTTAGCCACCTTACTTCTGTATAATACAGTAAATCTCCATATTCGCTTTCGATGTCATCAAGGAATTGTTTGAATTGCCTGTGATTATATATTAACTTTGGCCTCTCAGTATATTTACGAAAATTTAATGTATGTTCACAAAAACAAAGGTAGTTTTAGTAAAAAAAGTGATATACATTCTGTAAACACTAGGAACAAACACAAGCTAGTGATACCAGTTTCTCGACTCCACAGAGTCAGTAATTCATTCTTGGGGCAATGTATACGCTATTACAACAAGGTCCCGGAAAGTGTACAGGCTCTCTATTACCAAGTTTAAATGTTTTGTTAAGCTGAAATTGTATAAAAGGGTTATTATAGTATAAATGAATATATGATTGATAATAACCCTGGGAATGAGGTGGTCGCTACCAAGCAGTTTCTAAAATAAATTTTGTACTTAAATAGTTTGTACAACCATTAATGTAAAACTTACTTTAAAAAAAGTCCTGCTGGGTTTCTTGCTGGTTCTTCCCAGGACAGAGGTTTTTTTCGAACCAGTGGTAAAGTAAAAAATGACTTTCAATAAGAATTACACATGTAATCTATATTGAATAAAAAATTATTCTATTCTATTCTATTCTATTGAGTCCTCGTGATTTTATGAAATTTACAGTCGAAACTACCACTTTCATGACATTTTGAAATTCAATTTTTTTAGAACAGAGGGCTTCTTGGTGTATAATGCAGTGAAACTGCATGAGATCTTCAGCGTTTATGTTTTTTTCTTGCAGATGCTTTTTCAGCAAAGTAACTAGCCCAGAATTGACACCAATCATCGAAGGAGCACCGTCAGTCGCAACTTCCGATAATTTTGATAAGTCCAAATCAGTTTTTGAACACTCATCCAAAAGTACATTGAGTATATCAACTCCTCTGGTTTGACCTTTCAATGAACACATTCCTAATAACTCTTCTAAGACTTCAAAATCTTGAGTAACACCTCGTATGAATATCAGAAGTTGAGCTGTGGAACTAATATCAGTGGATTCGTCGAGTGCTAATGAAAAAAATTCAATGATCCTAGTTTTTTCATTTAATTGTACCGCAATATTAGCTGACAAAGACATAATTCGTCTTTGGATAGTCATACGATTCAGTTGAATTTTCTCAAACTTTTTTGCTGCTTCTGGACACATTTTCTTAGCGGCAATTTCTATGCATTCTTTTACAAAATTCCCATCATTGAAGGGGCAACTTCGCTTTGCTATCATTCGAGAAATTTCATAACAAACTTCTGTAGCTGTTTCTGAATCTTGAATGGGTTTTGTAAACATAGCTTGCTGACCAATAAGCTCCCGTTTTAAAGACAACATTTTTTGCTTCCTTAATTCGCCTGTAAACTTGGTAAAAGTAGGATGCTGCGTTTCATAGTGCCTTTTTACATTATATTCCTTTGCAATCGCAACAGAATTCTTGCAAATTAAACAAACGACTTTGTTATGCGACCATACAAAAAAGTATTTCTCAGTCCAAATTTCTTGAAACTGCCGATTTTCATCTTTAACCTTACGTTTTTTACTAGGTCCTGGCTTGTCCATGTTGCGTTCTAATCCTGGCTAGGCTTAACACAGCACCTAAAAACAATTACAGTACCTACTTAAATTACCCATCCTTTTTTAAATTACCAAAAATAATTGATTAAATAGGTAGGGAAACGCTTATTAATAACAGAGTTTTACTTACGATTTCACAACACAATTATACACGGCACTTGACGGGAAATCTACGTTGAATATGGATCAAAATATATGACACCGGCTAGTCGAGTTAAAATCTACACTAGAACTATTGACACTTCACTCAAATTAAAACCGAACTGTCGGTCGCTGCGGTTAGCGTGGCTTTTATACCGCGCGTATAGAGTCGAAAACTGTCTGGAGAAATCACGAAACCGACTCTGGAAGCTTCGTGTATCTACCTACGCGAGCAATCGGGAATTCGGGACTATTGCTATCTCGCTTGCTCTAACAATATAACCCGTGGATAAGCCGCCACCGCGCTGCCGCGGTTCCTCAAGAAAACGAATTTAACCGAGATCAGCACGAACATTACCGACCGCTGTTACCGACGCATGCACGGCTCACCGATAAGCGCACTTAAGGGCGCGCGCGCGAGATTCAAATTACCTTTCGAACATATTTTTTTTGGTTTTATTCTGGAATATAATCCAATATTTTTCGAATGTACGAGAGTATTATTTTTGCTGTCGGCGGGCCACCAGTATTCGACCGGCGGGCCGCATGCGGCCCGCGGGCCGCGGTCTGTGCATCTACGCTTTAGAGTATATTATCTATGATCACCACCATAGATAATATACTATGTAGATCGCCACCACTCACCTCTATATGGACTGGCTATACACCGTGACATAATGAGGTGATTTGATTTTCGCCATTTTGGCGCTGACAGCAGAAGTGAAGGTCCACGGAACTAATAATAGAGATGAGACAGTGTGACAAAATATATCGATGAAAATTCTATACTCAGGCCCACCCGTAACATCCATTCTATTTATGTATCATATTAATATAATGCGATACAATAAATAAATGTATCAATTAATACCTAGGCCTTAGACGCAAGCTTTATACCTCATATAAAACCAAGATCGACGCTGCGTTGATCTATCTATGTTTTTATTCGTAACTACAGAATGGATTTTGTTCCAAGTTTCAAATGGAGAAATGCATACCTGCTTCGCGGGGGCAAGAACGGATTATGTCGGACTCGCACCAACTAAAACCCCATGGTGTTCCACCTTCGCCACTCATTGGCAGAGCCACGGAAATGCTTACAAACACATCCGCGGTCCCACCAGCGAGGACTCCTCCTTAGTTGAGGACTTCTCTTCCCCCTTTTCCTTCTCAGATAAGGCGCACCAGGAACACAAGGCGCAATGCCTTTCGCGGCCTCTTACTCCACATGCACAACGGACTCCCCGAGCCCGATATGTGGAGACCATGGAGCCAGGAAAAAATGAGCACTCGGAAGCACCCAGTGGTACAGCCCCACTAAAGTAGCGAAGGATAGTCGAGTGGCACATCGCCATACTAACAATCGGCTGCAGCGATATAGAGAGAGGACTCTCCTCTAGCCGCAGCCCACTAACACACATCCAAGGGCTCAAGGCCACCTTGGGCCAGCCCTTCACTTCGGGCCAGTAATGTGAGTCGCCCTACGTTGACCATTGGTTACCAAGCCACGAATAATAAACCCCCCCCCCCGTACCCCTAAACTCACACAAACTCACTAAGGACATTAATAATTTTGCAGTCCCAATATAAATTTATTCCCTTGATATAATAAATTGGTCACATTTAAACAGATTTCACAAATTTACGTCTTGTAAACACAAAATCATCAGGCGACCTTTCTACACTTGGCTATGGCCCTTGAATCTGGGGGAAAACAAGGAGAGAAGAAATAAAAAACATTCGAAATAATAATCTAATACTTTTATACTTACTGGTATTGGTACTACCAGAAAATATTATGGGGTATAATGCACTTTTTCAAAGAGGTGCCTTTCTCATGTCCAATAAAACAGTCGTATATGAAGTGTTTAGAACAAAGATAATCATTTTATTTCGGACGCGAATTCCCAATTTTTTACTTTTTAGCCATTATTTTAGTCTAGGTTCAGTTGGAAACCTGTTAATTAATAAACATTTGATAATTATCTGTTGTCGGCGACTTTGGTTGTTAACAGATATGGGTAGAAAAGAACATCGATAAGTATTATAGACAAGGAACTCGACAACCCTATTGAATTTTATTGTTTATCAAAACTCAGTAATATAAAGCCAAACATGTTGGTAATTACGTAACAAATTTTTAAGTACCTATATTATCAAATAGTTTTAATTTGTTTAATATTAGCTGTAAATTCACTTACTTGTGGAATGTTATCCCACTTTCCTTTTGGTAACGAGTTTTACATATTAAACACATTCATTATTACTAAAAATAATTCTTATTATGTAACTAAAATCAAACATAATCAAACCACATAAAATACTTTCATTTTTTAGTTTAAAATTTAAAGTACAGAGATAAGATTTAAATAACACAAGTATAGCCAATTTTTTTGGCGCCCAAAGCAAGGACTACCCTCCGGAAGCGGTGGAGGGAGGTGGTGAATGCTCATAGCATACCACGCAGCCGGCTTCGTGGTTATGTGGGACTCGCTTTGAAGAAGTGCCTACTCACTAAACATCACCTGTGGGACTGGCTCTGGCCTGTATGGCCTCTTTGCCGCGTCGGAGACGACCCCCTTTAGGGAAGGGGGGCGTGGGGCACAACCGTCCGGGGATGGAAGCGCGGGTCAACTAACACAGCCGCAAAGAGCGGCGGTGCTGGAGTGAAGGTGTGGGAGTCGCATGAGCGAGAATGCACTCTCCGTACGGAGACGGTGAGTGTGGTCAGCTAACACAACCGCACGGGGGCGGCGGCGCTAGCTGAGGCGGGACGGGACGGGACTGACGTTATCAATTCCTCGACTGAATTGACTGAGGTAGAATACCCGTATGGGGACGGGTGCTCGGTCAGCGAGCGGACTCCACTAGCGCACGACCGCACGGGGGCGACGGCGCAAGCAGAATGAAAAAAAAGCGGCGGCTGCTCTGCACAGCGTGAGCGGTAGAGCAAAAGCGCGAGAGCGAGAGGACACTCACGTACGGGGACGAGAGCGCGGACTGCTAACACAACCGCTCGGGAGCGGCGGCACAAGCGAAATGTCAGGGGTACAGTTCCATAGTAAGGCATTTAGCCATAGATAGTAACGCCTTCAAGTGTATGATACGGGTCATAATTTCCTCAATTTAGTTAGTTTAATACTCACTAGATGGCAGAATTTAAGAAATTACACAGTGATCCATGTTACGCATTATATTTCAATTGCAGTTTAGGAGCTTTTATTTTTGCATTTTAATATCTTTGTCACCTGCCCATTATAATTATTTTTACTTATCTTATAAATTATAAACTATATATTTTGTAATATACATAACAAATAAAAGTTGTTTAATCAATGATTTATAAAGTATAAATTATATGTTCCGTTATTTTTATGTTCGATTGAAATGATTAGTCTGTACCACGGAATATAAAAAACAAGAGGAAGTAGCAAAACACATATTTTGTAGCAGAACCACTGTCGCCAAACTCACACATACGCAAGAAAGAAATGTGTACCGACAATTGTGTACCATTTCAATAATTTTTGCGTGATTGGCTATTAAAAATAAAAGATAAAGGCATTATGTTACCCACCATTCACTTGAGTACGTACCATATGTTCTTAAAAATAGAGATCATATTACTTTTCACCAACGCAGTTTCTAGAATTAATGAGCGAATTTAGCTTCTTAACGTTAGATGTCGCAATAATAAATTCACGCTATTCTAGACACAATGACAATAGATATAACGTTGACATCGCCCTACCTAACCTATACTGCTACGTGAATGATGTTAGTGATGTAGTTACTCTCCCTGAAAGTTATCTGGCTTATATCGATATTCAGTATATGATTATTATCATGTACATATATGAAATGTATTGAATGAAGAAACAGAATTGAAATAAAATATGATAAAATGAGTAAAATTGCAAAATTTATTAGAAATTGTCTTGATGTATATCCCCCTAATTCATATAGCCGGCATATAATTAATTGTCTTTAATGGAAATTTACTGATTGTTAGCTAAATTATCATTTATGAAATGGAATCAAAGAAAATAATAAAAAACAATCATTTTGCAATTGTTTATTGTCATTGAAATAACACATATTTGTTAAAAATTATCGTTTTCACACTTTTATATTAAAGTTTAGACGATAATTAATTCAGATACTAATGTAGATCCATGATATTAAGATAACTTTTATTTCAGCTTCTTTCCAAAAGTCGTGAGTATTACTAAACTACTTACTTACTTCTCTGGCTTAGCAACCCTAACAAAAGTTCATTCATAGGGTATCACCCTTTAATTTCGTATATTTTCATAGACATTCAGTATTTGCAAATTTTCATTAATATGTTAGTGAATGAACAGGACTGTGATAAAATTTTATCGAAAACTTTAATATCGGCGTAGTCACAACACTATCGCAGCTATTTTTATTCAAAATGTGATATTTACAGATAAACCTTAGAATAACGAAATAAGGTTGAATATTACTTGTAATAAAGGTAATTTGATATTTTGTCCATGTTTAGTCAAGTTTCTATCCAAAAATGAAAAAATTACACGTGCCTTTAGTACGAAACACCTCCATTCAAAATACTCTCTTTTTACTTTCGTTTTTACACTCCAATATTGCCCAAAACGGCATATTTTCGCATATATCACTTAAGCAGCGATCCGTCAGCTCGCAACAATTTGAGCCTGCAACTGACAGTCAATTACGCTCTACTGTCACTAATTCTGACTCGCCTGCCCCGCCCACTTTGGGCTTCCTCTTGTTTTTTATATTGCGTGGTCTGTACTCTGTACTACAAGCTCTGTAGGCGAAAATATAAATGTATCTGTGGCCTGTGGCTGTTGCGAAAAAAAATAACCTAGATTTTTACATATTTTTATGAAATTAAGAAAAAAAAAAGTTTCAAAGTTCATTTTTCATCAATTAGATATTATTTTAAACGGGGAAGTTTCAAATCATTTTCAAATTGAATGGAATTCGTTTTGTTTAACTTTTCTAAGCTAAATTCAAAAGATTGATGTCGATTTAGTTTATTTCGTATTTCGTAGAATAATTACTTAAGTGTGGTGTTACTAGCCAGTAAATATTTAGTTTATGGTGATTTATTAGTCGTTTTACTTAATGAAGATGTTTTACGAATAATAATGGGTTGCTGAAAACGGTGTGTTCTAAGATGCCTCCATAATCATCTAAAATTGAGTTCCCAAGTTTATTTCTGTGTATCTAATAACTGACAATTATATATTTAAATCTCTTTGAAAATAATTGTTTTATTTCTGTAAAACTATTAACCGTGTTCCATTTCAATTTTCTACTTATATATCAATGCATAGCTAATTGTTAACTTTAATCTTACTGTTAAGGTTTGTGTTATTAAATATTTAATAATTCCAATATGTACCTATTAAAAATTCCAATATATTCATTTATTACTATTTCCATTCTAATTTTCTTTTAAAAATTGGAGTGGAAATAGTAATATAAGTTTAAAATATAGAATATTGAATGCGAGGGTGGGCAATGAGCATTATACATATACTCGCAGACTCGCACACATTCACAGAGTATTCTCGTGCTCGTGTGAGTGAATTGGAATATACACACACACATGTGAATATTATAGTAGCGTAACAATCATCAGGTGGCACTTTTTCCAAGGAGCTCCAGTTTTACTCGCAAGAGGGCTCTCTTCTTCCTTATTATATATTACTATACTCTTTGCGGAATGTTTTTTGAAAAAGTTTTGTATAGCAAGTCCAGCGTACTTGTATATATAAAGGTCAGTGATCGCCACCCACTCTAATTCACTCACACCAGAGAGTACCTTTGTATAAACAGATATAGAGATTAGAGACCAATCTTCGACCTATAAAATGCAATGCATAACTAGCGCTATCTCATTTCCTTAGTTAGCAACTTTATTCTAATACCTATAGCCATAAATATATGTATACATAAGCTGTATATATATAGCCTACGTATGTATAAATAGGTCCTCATCTCAGATATTAATAATAAAAATAAAAATAAATAAAACTAACATAATGTTGACAAGATTTATTAAAAAAAAATATATACATTAATAATTACCATTACAATAATAATATTAAATAATTATCAGTACCTACCATTGAGTTATATGTACTACGTACTAGAGAAGTTATTCCAAACAAAAAATGTGCACTACTCTGTTTTCGCGCATGCGCGGGAGTTAGTAGAGTCGCGCATGCGCAGTTGATATAAGAGCGTTGTGCAGTTTTTCTCATAATAGATTAGGTAGGTATTAAATGAAGAAATTTATTTTTTGTATTGTAATATTATTACCTATTTATTCATTTGACTACTGAATTATTATTTACGTTCAGGTTTAATTAAACTTTAATTTGAAATCTCGTATTATTAGCGCAGCTCCACACTCTATGAATATTGAAGCCACACTATGCGTAAGCATCATATTAGTCTGTGGCCACACTATTTGACACTAAAGTTGTACGGATTGCAGTACAGTTCATTTGAACATAGTGAATGTTCGAAATGCCAAATCTAGTGCGTAGTACATATAATATATCGATGGTACCTACATTTTTTCAACTTGAATATAGAAATTAATGAATCGCCAAGATGATCGTAATCCCAGACATACTAATACTAAGTGAAAAGCCTGAAACAAATATAAGAACAACATTAAAAATTTTACTCACACACATCTAATCTCCCAATATAGACGCTACTTGCCGATGCCATATGTTTTAAATATGTTATATCGCCATCTACTAGAAGTAACATGAATGTGCAGTCGCATTTTACGACACCGGCGTTATACAGAGGTAACACGTTATCAGTTCAGTCCAAAGAGTATAGTAATATATAAGGAATAATATATGGTTCAGAGTGTGACCTTGATCATGTATAGATTGATGGCTGAATGATGGATTGACGAGCGGTATTAGACGATAAGTCAGAGTCAGACTGACGATCAGTCCAACCGATAACTTCTACGCGATAACACGCATACGCATTAGGTATGGATTTTAACAAGAAAAAATTAAAGAATTCACGGCGATAGTTGGATCTTAGGGTATTAATTTTCTTTTTCACATCTTCATTATTAGCTTGCGGTTTTATTTTTTTCAAAATTACTAATAGTTTCTGCATCGCCTCGTTTCTCTTATATTTATTCACATGTTGGTTATTCGTTTATCCAAAAGAATAGGTAAAACTTCTAAAGTTCTCTTCTAAAGTGACGGCTCCGTGGCGAAGTGGCTTAGCAATAAGTTACAGCGCTGGGGGCCGCGGGTTTGAATCCCGCACGGAACAAGTATTTGTGTGGCCTACAAATAATTGTTCCGGGTCTGGATGTTTGTCCTTGTGTAATTTATGTTTGTAAACTGCCTCCACGGTACAGGAGAATATCCTAATTTGGGGGTAACGTTTAAAAAAAAAGTTTGAATAAATTCTTTCTCCGGGGCTAATGGTTGAGAAGGGGACGTCAGGGGTGGCGGGTGAGTCGGCGCACGCGGCGACTCCATCGCTGGCTGAGCGGTGACTGACGTCAGACTGATAGCTATGAAACACACGTTCAGTCTGGCATCAGTCTGACCAGACTGACAAAAATTATTAAAATATTTAAATAATCATCAATCCGGACCATCAATCCAGACCATCAATCCATCAGTCTACGCGTATATAGTCAGTTTCACGTCATTCTGACATCAATCATGGATTGAACTGATGCCAGATTGAGCGTGTAACCTCCGTCTTAGAGATCTGGATTTTACGTCTAGAAAAATGATATACCGCCACCTATTGTTCAGAGATCACCCATGTAATACCTTAATGTACCTTGCATGTAATTTTTTACTATTTTTAGATAGATATTTCTCTACTTTGTTTAAAATATATTAATATAGGTGGTAACAAAATCTTTTTTTAATTCAGTGCTAGCGCCATCTAGTTTCTAAATTGCAATAATACTTATTATACATAATGATAAAAAAACAACTGTACTGTTTTGTATAAGAATTTTCCACCTTTTAAGGGGTAAATAGGAGCAGATTTTTGTATGATTCTAAAACATGTATTATTCATAATTATCATGTAGAGGATATAATTAATAGATGAACAGTGAAGTGTGACACCTGTCGGTAATGGCAGAACTAAATCTGCGCTAATAATCTTCCGCTCACTAGATGTCGCTAGTCGACACTGAGTTGAAGTTTTTTGTTACACAAATTGAGAAGTTAGTTTTAAATAAAAGTTTATCAATTTCTAGAGTATTATATTAATACACAAAACAGTGCCTTAGTGGTTTGCTCTTTAATTTTTTGCATAATTTTAACTCTTTTTTAATTTTTATACTTCTATGAATATCTGTTGTTTGTTTTTTTATTTTTAATCTAATTAATACAAAATATAACTAATAGTACAGAAAGAAGCATTAACCAAACAAATTATATTACCCGCTATGAAATCTGTCAAATTTGACACCTAATTTTTAAGTGGCGCCGCCCTGGTGGCAGAAAAAATCGTGGATTAAAAATTATATTGTTTATTGGATTTATGTATGTATGTACACACTCCATAGTCCTATGTCCATTAAAAATGAAATTTCATAAACGCTATTTTTAAACAAAATTAAACAGACTTCTGTTAAAAAATAAGGATTTTACCTAATTTTAAGAATTTTAATATAAATTAATAACATGCACTTTGTTACTAAATCCAAATTTTGAAATTTAAGTAAAGTGAGTATAAGTCAGGACAGCGTGTCAAAGAGCGCGATGGACTCTTCCCCGCTCCAAGAAAACCCTCTAAGAAATGTGAGAATGTCTATTGCCTAAGCGTAGGCCATAATTAATATAGGCTGTAACAGTGTATCTTTACATTTTAATTGAACTCATTACTCTTTTTGCGCTTATAACTGACTAGCTGCCCCCGTGACTCCGTGTGGAATTTATTACGATTGGATTTCATGGGTTTTAATTTTTTTGCGTGCAACCCTAATTTTTTTCTAAAATGAAAGTTCTGTTGTAAGAAGTAGCCAAGTTACTCCTTATAACATTAGCTATCTGCCAGTGAAACTCTCGTCAAAATCAGTACAGCCATTTCGGAGATTAGCCGAAAAAAAACAAACAGACAGACAGACGGACAGACAAAAATTTAGTAGTTTTTTGTTATAAGTAAGGTGCTTTGGGGTAAATCCGACATATTTTCTGATTCGTGGATACGATGTATATTTAATTTTTTTTTTTTAAATCTATCCAAGTTTACAACCAACTCATGTCACTTTTATTTATTGTAATACATATCCTAATTATTTCGTTATTCATCTTAATAAAATGTCTTTGCATTGCGTAAACACGATCATTTAAAATTTGACATATTTTACTTGTGGATAAGGTATAATTCCGATATAACGCGGGGTAAAACCGAAAATTCGGTAAAGTGGTCCTTTTTGACTTTCGACAGAAGGTTTGGATTTACTTTTCGTTCGTCTATACCCCTCTACAAAAAGCATTGCTACATTTTATGTCTCTAATTGAACTATATTTTGCTCACTTGAACTTTCGGAATTACCCCACATAAAGTCCAGTGGTTCTAAACATTTAAGGCACCACCACGGCAGCGTACCTTGCGTTTCCGTAGTTGGACAGTTATTAGGCTAGTTAAAGAGGTTTCTTCAAACGTTTATAACAGGTAAGCGAGAATAAAAAAATATTTTTTTATACATTACATATTTTTAATAAGTCATAGTATCCGAATTCGGGATTTTTTAAACCTTTAAAAACTCATAACTTCAAAAATATTAACTTTATCGTAAAACGTCATAGGACCTTTTTTATTTATATTTTGCCAAGAAATATAAAAAAATATTGTTTATACTTTATTCTTTTTCTTTATGCATTTTTAATGGGTCAAAATTATCCGAAATTGGAATTATCGTAAAAAGTCACGGGACTTTTTTTATTCGTATTTTATCAAAGAATATAAAAAAAATTGTCTCGTTTGAAAATAACAATTCCTTACAATTGAAAAAAAAATTGGTTTAAACAATACCTATGGCACCGAGTTGCCCCATGGCAACATGCATTTATATCATCAGTAGGACAATTTGAAGGGAATCGCACAAAAAAAATTATGTGGTATAATTTTCCATACTCTTGCGCCTATTCCTCCTGGACTATGTCTATATATTTGGCATAGCGGTAGGTACGCCTTGCCCACTACCGTTGGTTAAATTCGCGAACGTGTTAAACTTATCCAAAATAACAATTTATGCTGACGAAAGACACTTTGACAGCCACTGGAAACTACAATGGAAAAGTAATTCGATAGTCCATTAATTCGTAATTAACCCTTTTGGGTATTTCCGAATTTTGAGTTGTGACATTACAAACAGACACTTCAATTTTATTTATTTATATATATAGATATATATAAGCTATTAAGGTCGTATTTACGTTCCAAGCGCTGATTAGCTCAAAACAGTACTTTTTAAACCTGTTAATATCCAACTTTAGGAAATTTTATGGTCTAAATAGTTATGAGATTTTTTTATATTAATACAGCTTTTGTGGATGCTATCAAGAAAACTAAACAGAGGTTTCCTTAATTTCACTTTTAGCGTCAATTTCAAACCTTAAAATATCTGAAATGCATGACAATTTTATGAAACAAAAAATGCAATCAATTTGAAGAACCCCAAGGATAATAGTTACTAGAAAAGATATTTTGATTTAGGTTATATATATATATAAGAAATTAAAAATTCAAACCAAGTGAAATTTTTATGAAAATGCTTTTTTTAAATATTTTAGAATAACATCTTTTTTAACCACTGCCCTTTAAAATTAAAAATAAAATAGCTTTACTTTTTTCTATAAATATTTTAAAAGTACTATAAAACCAAATAAAACTACGCTCTTGGTAGAGAGTGATTGTGTTCTGTGAAACTCCGTGTTTGGACGTTAGGCTTTCCAGAGAGAGGTCATGTCACTCGGCGCTCTGCCTGACATTTGCCATGCATACGAGGATTGTACACTATTATAGTATTATCGATAAGTCTTAGTCCTTTATAAAGTTAAATATTTTATTATTATTTTTGATGGCTGACAATATTTATTTTAGAGTGACAACAAACTATTATTCAGACGTAATTGGAAATAAAACAAAGCTATTTTAGCAAATGAAAGAAAACGAAAAAACTTACAGAATTTAGTTAAAACTTTGGTAAGTTTATTTTATACTAGCTACTAGTTAGTTATGCATGATTACACATAAATAATAAGGTTTGTATGCTTACTAGTTTATGGTATAACTTCGGGCAAAGTAAGAAAATCCCAAGTGCTGAGATAAGAACGAAAAAGTTACAAGTAATGAGTTTTTTTATTATTTTACTTTAGGTACTAATGTTGTCTTTTTTAACTACAGCAGCTAAAATGTGCAGTTAAAGAATGTAAGCCAAAAGATAGGAGATTGATTAAAATTTCTTGAGCAGTAATATTAATAAAGAAAAAAGAGCTGGCCTTCATTTTTTTTTATAGGATCGGGTGACAAACGAGCACACAGTCCACCTGATGGTAAGTGGTTGCTGTGACCCATAGACATCTACATCTATCTTCAATAAAGAATCAAAATGCAGATGCGTTGTCACCCGTGAGGACTAAGATGGAATGCCTCTTTTCCAGTAAAAAGGGTCTCCGGTTCTCTACACTCACCATACGAAACACAGCAGCGTTAAGCTGCTCTTTTACGCTGATATTCTGTGAGAGCGTGGTCCTTCCCCGGTCGAGCCGACCCATTCGTGCTACAACTATACCAGTAATATAGCTGAAGCATGGCTCTACCACGTAAAAAATACTATGTATTAAAATGATAAACTTCTTTATTAATGTATTGAGAATTTAAAGCTCGAAAAAGTGCTCTAAGGCGATAATAAAATGGGCATAAATCAGGCAGTTATAGCAGGAATTATATCTACTGGTGCTAGATATATCCAGCTTCATATTATTCTTGCCTATTGAGACATCCCACCGTACTTCTGCGGTTGTATGAAGCAACGCGTAATTAAGTTTGCCAATGGTGGGAACAAACGGCGGAGCATTGTATGGTTGAGGCTAGGAAAAAAGAGGTGGAGCATGTAAAATTCATCGGAAATATGTCGTCTCAAGGAATACCAATGATAGCCATAATTGCAGACACATGTTGAGTAAACATTCATACGGTACAAGCTACGAGTACAATGCTTCCTCTAACGCTGCGACAATTGGTGACCAGCACAGTAAAGAAGTCCTGTACTGTGGGGTGAAAAATTTATATTCTGTCACATGTTGCCGATCAGTAAACAAAGGAATTGAGCCACCAGATCATATGTCATTCAAGAAATTTTGTAAGTTGAACAGGTAAAAGGTCTTTGTCATACCATGGACCTATGCTCATAAATACTTGACCTTATATTACAGTTGGTGAAGTCCCCAGATCAGAAAAACTTTATTGAAACGAGCACAGAGTGTATAAAGTTTTACAGAGTGCAAACTCGTTCTTGAAAACTAGAAGAAAAGTTGACAGCTTCATGGTTTGCCAGAGTTTGCAAGCAGCTTGAAAATACCAACTGTGCTCTCCTTGCTAAGCAAATACGGTGTGACTACGATTTAAGTAATATGCCATCTATAAAAAATAGCAAGAACAACGAGCGTAAAGCGTCCCGAGAATTAGAAACACATGCATTAACATATATGACTGTATTTGTCATTTCGGGTGCTAGAGACGGCAAATATGAACCTGGCTTTTTGGAAGTGAAATTCCCATGTTCTGATTATAATATGGAACCCGAAGAAGCAATCAAACAAAAGAAAATTGACTTTTGGTTGTATAAATCTGACGTTTTCACAGTCAACACAAAAAGCAAATGGTACTACGAAGTTCATTTGCTTTTTTTTAACTGGTCAAAATATGTGTATATTTGCCTGTGGATAGGCGACGGTAAAATTTAATTTGAATTCATAAAAGGAAACGACCAGTTCTGGAAGTAAAATGTTAAAAAAGGACTTTTAGTAAAATTCTACAATAACTGCTTGCCTCCAGAGCTAGTTGATACGCGAGGTATATGAATCTAAGATATCATAGCTCACATACGAATAAAAACATACCGATGAAATAACGTGTAAAAGTAAACATTTACATGTGTTATTTTTGATCTTTTAAAATATAGGTTCCTCATTCACACATGCTCATACAATCGGTACAGTCAGTCACAGCGGTAATACAGTCGTAAGCCCACTCGTGGTTGTGACGTCCTATACAAAATTATTTTTTAATAATGCTGAACCCGCACCCCACTCTCAAATTTACAAATAATATGAACATTATTATCATGCCAGATACCAAATGCGATTGCAAAGTTTCGCCAACTAAGTTTACTTAATACTTGTAAAATTATTAATACTTCAAGTATCCTCATAGCAAGAAAAAAAGAAAAACGGAGGACTGCGTACATTTCAAGGAATGCAAAAACCAAGCCAAAACCATGCTCACCTTATTACAAGGACACACACTCACGTACATGAATTTTTCTTTTTTCTTTTATCATTTAATAAAAATTAAATCATTTGCACGTACTAAAATCATTTGCAATCATTAACATGGTTTCAGGTGCACCCATGTATGCGTCCATCAGTAAATTTTTACAGGCTGATAAAGGAAAAAAAAAGAAAAAACGTTGTATGCGAGAGTGCGTGTCAAGAAGTTGAGCATGGTTTCAGCTTCACTTAAAATGTACGCAGCGCTCCGTATTCTTCCTTTGTTGGTCTGAGCAAGTATCAAGTTTAATTAAAATATAGCGGAAAACTGTTTCAATGTATGCATGCGTAAGTCAGCTTGCAATTCAAATATCTAAATTCATCTAAATCCGTTAAACCGTTTTAGAGATAAATGGGAACATTCGTTTGCACAAATATGCTTATTGCAGCGCCCCCTGGTGAGCTAACACCATAAGACCTATCTAAAAACCATTGCCAATGAATCACAAATCCTTTACAGAAAACCGTATTTCAATCAGTGAAACCGTTTCGGAGATAAATGGGAACATTCGTTTGCACACACAAACAAAAAAAAAACAACCTCTCACCCTAAACGCATACACCTTCTCCGTTCCGTCGCGGGTAAAAATGGCAAATGGCAAATATGTTCTATAGAGCCATGTCCCTTGTGCATATATAATTATTTTTGAGAGTATGTTTTCTGATTTATTTAATATACAATATATATTGTGAGCTTTATTATAATATAGTTTAATATTAAAATTGCATCAAATTAAATATAAAATCAATACTTACGAGTATTAATACATTATATTAAAATTACTAAGTGTGAACTTCGACCATATAGTTTTTTTTATATATATAGAATAAGGGTGACAAACGAGCACACAGTCCACCTGATGGTAAGTGGTTGCTGTGGCCCATAGACATCTACATCTATCTTCGTTTGCGAATTTAAATGCAGATGCGTTGTCAGCCGTGACGACTAAGATAGAATGCCTCTTTACCAGTAAAAAGGGTCTCCGGTTCTCTACACTCACCATACGAAACACAGCAGCATTAAGCTGCTATTTTACGCTGGTATTCTGTGAGAGCGTGGTCCTTCCCCGGTCGAGTCGACCCATTCGTGCTACAACTATACTATTAATATAGCTACAGCATGGCTCTACCACGTAAACATTTTATTGCAGGTTTCCTAAATCTTATAGATAAAAAATAGATCAGAGTTTGAATGATATATGGAAGTACTTTTGTAATAACAGGCTTACTTGGCTTCCCACAAGAAACAGTGTCATTTGCTCAGATCATTTCAGACCTCTGAGTTTCAAGTGTTGGCGAACAATAGAAGGCGATTGGTCGAGGGCACCAAGCCAACTTTAATACCACACTGTATTATTGTTCTGTAAACTTTTTTTACATCATGAAGGCAAACTAGCGTAAAGTCAATCTGATGGTAAGTAAACTGTGGCCCATGGACATTTACGATCTCAAGGTCAACAAACCGTGCTAAGAATATAGAATGGGGTCCATTGCTGGAGGCAAATAATATTGACGACAAAATTGTTCACTTGAATACCCAAATTCTTGACTTATTCGATAGGCCACCAGTTCAAGCAGTCAGGTTACGCCGACCTCCTGCAACGTGGACAACTGATGAAGTGCGTAGAGCAATGGTAAGAAGAGATCGAGCTTTTCAAACTGCTGTAATAAGGTGGTAACAACTGCTAATCGCCGCTACATCCATAATAGTATTTTAAACTCCTCTTTTGTAAACATATGGAAGTTCCTCAATTCCCTGGGATTTGGAAAATCACATTCCAATTCTCTAATCCCAAATATTTCACTCAATGACTTGAACATACACTTATCTTCTGCTTCGCGTCTGCATTATTCCACTAAAGTTACGACTCTCCAGGAACTTAATTCCATGCCTTTGTTATCGAGTAATCCTTTCAACTTCAGTTCAGTGACTGATGAGGATACTAGAAAAGCCATACTTTCAATAAAATATTCCACAACCGGATATGATGAGGTGAGTAGATCTATGATACTTCTCATACTCGATATCATTACTCCAGTTCTTACTCACACCATCAATTTCTCACTTTCTACTGATATTTTCCCAAGTTATGGCTAAAAGCTTTTGTCTTGTCTTGCCCCTTGTTAAAGTACCAAATCCATCGCTTCCTTCCCATTTTAGACCTATTTCTATACTGCCATTTCTTTTCAAAGCACTTGAATCATTGGTACATAAACAAGTCACCTCTTTCATTTCAAAATGCAACTTCCTTAGTACATATCAGTCTGGCTTCCGCCCGGGACACAGTACAACCACAGCATTACTTCAAGTTACAGAAGACTTTAGAGAGGTCATTGAGAGGATCACGACTTACTCCTTGGATTACTTTCACGACTTAATTTCTCCTCGTCAGCACTGAACTGGTTTTCCTCTTATCTTCGCGGTTGCCAACAGACTGTTCGGTCTGGTTAAAAATTTTCTGACTGGTGCGATCTGTCTCTAGGTGTACCGCAAGGCGGTATTCTTTCTCCTTCACCTTCAATGTTCTTACCACCTCTATGCTGACGATCTCCAGTTATACTCACAGGCGTCCTTGGCTGAAATTGATACTGCTATTGCAGCTATTAATCGTGACTTACAACGTAATTCAGACTGATTTTTTGCTTTGGTATAACGGTAAATCCCAGTAAATGCCAGGCCATCGTCATTGGTAGGCATCGATTGGTGTCAGAACTTAACATATCTGAACTACCATCCATTCACTACGAAAACTGCGTAATTCCCTTCAGCACTAATGTCAAGGATCTGGGTTTAATTGTCGACCCGTCCCTTGTTGGATATTACAGGTGTCAGAGGTTTGTCGTAAAGTCAGCATAGTCGTTCCATCTATCGCCTTAAGTTCTTTCTTCCTGCTTCAACTAAACTTCTTCTCGTCCAATGTCTTGTTTGTCTCACTAATATTTCTCAGGAGCTGCTAAACAGGTTGGACTGGTTGTTTAACAACTGTATACGATTCATCTTTGGCCTGCGCAAATATGATCACGTTTCAGAATTTCGCTCTCAGTTAAAGTGGTTGACTATACGCCAGCGCAGAGATTTCCGAATCCTGTCCACTCTGTTTTCAGTGCTTAATGATTCTTCTTCACCCCTTTTATCTATAAAGAAAGATTTCAATTCCGTAGTGACACTCATTCTCTCAATCTCAGTTCTTCACACAGTTTATTATTGTTTACTCCTCTCCACCATTCTGGGTTTATGTCAAATTCTTTTACAGTTACTTCCATCTCCCTCAGGAACATATAGCCTGTTGACATGCGAACAATACCTGCCAAAATACCTCTCCACCTTTATGGGTTTATGTCATATTCTTTTACAGTTACTTCCATCTCCTCCAGAAACAAATTGCCTGTTGACGTGCGAACAATACCAAACAATAACAAAAATATTTTTAAAAGAAAACTATACGAGCATATCCGTAGCCTACAAAGTTGAATCAACTTACTTTATATGTTGTTAGTTATTTATATATACATTTATTGAGATATATATGTATAAATGTGTGTATTTGTTTATATATGTGTATCAATTATACATATTTTAATGCAGGCGCGCCTATAAAATACTGCCAGATCCAGAGTGAAGATTTTACCCTAGCGAAGCGTCGTATCTGTGATAACGTGGCAACCGTGATTGTTTGGAGGATTTTTGAAATTAACATCATCGGGAAAGCGTACCATATTTTTGCGACTAATTGCTAACGATCTGTTTATTATATTTTCTTGTACTTTATGTTGTAACGCACGCATATTTGCGCCATCCATCAAGAGTACATCCGGGATGATCCTCTATCGCCTACATATATATATGTGTATATTTTATATATGTGTTTCATGTATTTGAATTGAAATTGATCATAACAACCTAACTGCCAAAACTCACTCTCTGTTCTACCCAAGGTTAGCTGGTAGAGAATGCCATATAGCATTAAGCTCCTTTGTACAAATCTTTGGTGCAATAAAGAATAACATAAATAAATAAACCGCCATAGATTGCAAATGCGTCGCCAACCCTGAGGACTAAGATGTGCCCTGGACCACCCGTAAAATATTGAATATGTAGTATAGTGTAGTATTTGGTTAGTCATAGTTGTGAGATGAAGCTCATATTTCTCCACTTCAAAAAATGTACAATGTTAAATCTAGTTTTCCAGAGCCATCAATTATCATTTACTATACCAGATGACAGACTGTCATCTTACGATGCCATTAGTGCCACTCTCACTATTCCTTATTCGTTGAGAGTGTTTCTATATATGTAGTTTGTGGTTGACATCTGCATGTACAACATCAACTCCTCCACGTGCGAGTTTCCTTTTAATAGTTTACTGTAGATAACATATTTATAAAAAAAGTAATTTCTACTATTTTATTATTGAGATTGAGTAAGCTGCATGGAAAGATGATAACAGCATAATATAGCCTATTCATTTTTCAGGCTTAGTCAAAAGAAACATCTGAAAATTATAATTCGATTCCCACCATTGCACATACACCAAAAAAAAAGTTGCTGGGTTGAAAAAATTTCTTCAGAATCTCGATGAAAAATCTTTGATAGATAAAAAACGGAAGGTTTTTGAAAAAAATGGCGTTGATGAAATAAACTTATTAAGCGTTAACTTTTGCGCGTTAGCGTTTTGCTTTAAGGCGCGTTTGCAAAATTGATAGGTATAGAATCGAACTATTACATTGACACGGGTCACACACACAAGTGTACGCACGGTTAGCTGCGGGTGCGGGAATCGTAATCAAGTAAAAACATTTTGATAATTTGAAAGATTGATTTTTTTTCTCATTTCTTATACCTACAAAAATATACTGAGATACGAAATACGAATAGCTGCTCCAGAGACTGCTAGGCAGTAGGCACTAGAAGCCCTCTACTAGCAGTGAGATGGTGGCTGTGGACTTTGGGCTGGTTTTGTTAGTTATGATAAGACTTTAGCTCCGGACTTGGTAAAGTGACTTGAAGGTATACTTCGGTGACAGCTACTGGAACTCCTCGACGAGTAGTACTAGGTGTGCCAAGTTTGGGCTCGTTTTGTTAGTTATGATTAGACTTTACCTCCGGACTTGATGGAGTGACCTGATGGTGTACATTCGGTGACTACCACTGGAACTCCTGGACGAGTAGAACTAGGTGTGCCGAGTTTGGGCTCGTTTTGTTAGTTATGATTAGACTTTACCTCCGGACTTGATAGAGTGACCTGATGGTGTACTTCGGTGACTACTACTGGAACTCCTGGACGAGTAGAACTAGATGAGCCGAGTTTGGGCTCGTTTTGTTAGTTATGCTTAGATCTTACCCCCGGACTTTATGGAGTAACCTGATGGCGTACTTCGGTGACTACCACTGGAACTCCTGGACGAGTAGAACTAGGTGTGCCGAGTTTGGGCTCGTTTTGTTAGTTATGGTTAGACCTTACCTCCGGACTTGATAGAGTGACCTGATGGTGTACTTTGGTGACTACTACTGGAACTCCTGGACGAGTAGAACTAGGTGTGCCGAGTTTGGGCTCGTTTTGTTAGTTCTGATAAGACTTTAGCTCGGACTTGGTAAAGTGACTTGAAGGTATACTTCGGTGACAGCTACTGGAACTCCTCGACGAGTAGTACTAGGTGTGCCAAGTTTGGGCTCGTTTTGTTAGTTATGATTAGACTTTACCTCCGGACTTGATGGAGTGACCTGATGGTGTACATTCGGTGACTACCACTGGAACTCCTGGACGAGTAGAACTAGATGAGCCGAGTTTGGGCTCGTTTTGTTAGTTATGGTTAGACCTTACTTCCGGACTTCATAGAGTGACCTGATGGTGTACTTCGGTGACTACTACTGGAACTCCTGGACGAGTGGAACTAGGTGTGCCGAGTTTGGGCTCGTTTTGTTAGTTATGATAAGACTTTAGCTCCAGACTTGGTGAAGTGACTTGAAGGTATACTTCGGTGACAGCTACTGGAACTCCTCGATGAGTAGTACTAGGTGTGCCGAGTTTTGGCTCGTTTTGTTAGTTATGGTTAGACCTTACCTCGGGACTTGATAGAGTGACCTGATGGTGTACATTCGGTGACTACCACTGGAACTCCTGGACGAGTAGAACTAGATGAGCCGAGTTTGGGCTCGTTTTGTTAGTTATGATAAGACTTTAGCTCGGACTTGGTAAAGTGACTTGAAGGTATACTTCGGTGACAGCTACTGGAACTCCTCGACGAGTAGTACTAGGTGTGCCAAGTTTGGGCTCGTTTTGTTAGTTATGATTAGACTTTACCTCCGGACTTGATAGAGTGACCTGATGGTGTACATTCGGTGACTACCACTGGAACTCCTGGACGAGTAGAACTAGGTGTGCCGAGTTTGGGCTCGTTTTGTTAGTTATGATTAGACTTTACCTCCGGACTTGATAGAGTGACCTGATGGTGTACATTCGGTGACTACCACTGGAACTCCTGGACGAGTAGAACTAGATGAGCCGAGTTTGGGCTCGTTTTGTTAGTTATGATAAGACTTTAGCTCCGGACTTGGTAAAGTGACTTGAAGGTATACTTCGGTGACAGCTACTGGAACTCCTCGACGAGTAGTACTAGGTGTGCCAAGTTTGGGCTCGTTTTGTTAGTTATGATTAGACTTTACCTCCGGACTTGATGGAGTGACCTGATGGTGTACATTCGGTGACTACCACTGGAACTCCTGGACGAGTAGAACTAGGTGTGCCGAGTTTGGGCTCGTTTTGTTAGTTATGATTAGACTTTACCTCCGGACTTGATAGAGTGACCTGATGGTGTACATTCGGTGACTACCACTGGAACTCCTGGACGAGTAGAACTAGATGAGCCGAGTTTGGGCTCGTTTTGTTAGTTATGATTAGACTTTACCTCCGGACTTGATGGAGTGACCTGATGGTGTACATTCGGTGACTACCACTGGAACTCCTGGACGAGTAGAACTAGATGAGCCGAGTTTGGGCTCGTTTTGTTAGTTATGATTAGACTTTACCTCCGGACTTGATAGAGTGACCTGATGGTGTACATTCGGTGACTACCACTGGAACTCCTGGACGAGTAGAACTAGGTGTGCCGAGTTTGGGCTCGTTTTGTTAGTTATGATTAGACTTTACCTCCGGACTTGATAGAGTGACCTGATGGTGTACATTCGGTGACTACCACTGGAACTCCTGGACGAGTAGAACTAGGTGTGCCGAGTTTGGGCTCGTTTTGTTAGTTATGATTAGACTTTACCTCCGGACTTGATAGAGTGACCTGATGGTGTACATTCGGTGACTACCACTGGAACTCCTGGACGAGTAGAACTAGATGAGCCGAGTTTGGGCTCGTTTTGTTAGTTATGATTAGACTTTACCTCCGGACTTGATAGAGTGACCTGATGGTGTACATTCGGTGACTACCACTGGAACTCCTGGACGAGTAGAACTAGATGAGCCGAGTTTGGGCTCGTTTTGTTAGTTATGATAAGACTTTAGCTCGGACTTGGTAAAGTGACTTGAAGGTATACTTCGGTGACAGCTACTGGAACTCCTCGACGAGTAGTACTAGGTGTGCCAAGTTTGGGCTCGTTTTGTTAGTTATGATAAGACTTTAGCTCGGACTTGGTAAAGTGACTTGAAGGTATACTTCGGTGACAGCTACTGGAACTCCTCGACGAGTAGTACTAGGTGTGCCAAGTTTGGGCTCGTTTTGTTAGTTATGATTAGACTTTACCTCCGGACTTGATGGAGTGACCTGATGGTGTACATTCGGTGACTACCACTGGAACTCCTGGACGAGTAGAACTAGATGAGCCGAGTTTGGGCTCGTTTTGTTAGTTATGATAAGACTTTAGCTCCGGACTTGGTAAAGTGACTTGAAGGTATACTTCGGTGACAGCTACTGGAACTCCTCGACGAGTAGTACTAGGTGTGCCAAGTTTGGGCTCGTTTTGTTAGTTATGATAAGACTTTAGCTCGGACTTGGTAAAGTGACTTGAAGGTATACTTCGGTGACAGCTACTGGAACTCCTCGACGAGTAGTACTAGGTGTGCCAAGTTTGGGCTCGTTTTGTTAGTTATGATTAGACTTTACCTCCGGACTTGATAGAGTGACCTGATGGTGTACATTCGGTGACTACCACTGGAACTCCTGGACGAGTAGAACTAGGTGTGCCGAGTTTGGGCTCGTTTTGTTAGTTATCCCTTATTGCAATGCATTATGTATATATATATTCATCCGTATTAGCAAAATATGTGAAAAAATAAGCATCAGTTTTTATTTTTTTTACGACTATTTGTGACATTTTGATAAAAAGTAAACACCACTATTTTTTATTGAATATGTCTGCCTACTTATAGTATTTTTAGAAATCTTAATACATGTTGATAATAGAACAAAAAATGTACCTAAACATGAGCCGGTATCGTTAATTTTGTAGAAAATGGCTAGGGAAGATCGTTTTTACAATATAAAAAACTATTATTTTCAACAAAAAAGTTACCACCATTTGAAGATGAAGAACCATTCTATACTTGGTAGCTATTAGGTATGTTTAATTTGGTTTAGTTTTGTCACAAAATGTACCGAAAAACAGCATAATTTTGCCCGATTTGCAAACGCACCCTTAACTTTCTATATTGATAATTTCTTTCATAATGAAAAAAGCGACCCACAAAAATGTATTCGTTATAATATGTAATATATACAAAACTAATCCATTTTAAAAACCAGTGATAGATAAAACTATCACTGGTTTTTAAAATTATATAAACATTAAGGTTATTAGTTAAATGATAGGTAATTATAGTAGTAATAAATAGTTTCATCGATAATGCGTATCGACAGTTGTTACATCCATGGCTGTACGCAACTTGCTGTTGCTGTTATGACACAGAATATAATATCTATGCGTGTGTGAAATTATTAATGTATTATTTTAATTGTTATGTGTGAGTTTCGTAGTGACAGACGATTATTTTTGTGTGGGAGTCTGAGAAAGTGTGTGTGGCGCAGATTCCCCCCCAAAAATGACAGACAGTTTGGTATCGGAAAATAACGCTATGGCTTCTCCCTCCTGTGTTGATCTATGCTTGATCTCTATACGTATCAAAGTGATAACAGTATATTAGAATCTATTTGACGAAAAATAAAATATTATTCGGGAAGACTAGTCTGGGTGAGTTGATCAGAAATTGTTTTTATCTATAAATGAATAATGTTGTGTAAAAGAAATAGAGGTGTCACCTAGTTCAATTAATTTGTTATTGTCTGACAAGTGACAACTACAACTCGCTGACAATAATTATCAGCGAATAGATACTTATTGTTCTCGACAAAGCAAGATCGATTACCGAAAAATAAATGCTGGCGACACTATTTAACAACACAGGTGACCTTGTGACATTACTACCTAACTAGGTGATATTATTTTACTCGAGAGTCCACAATATCCTTAATCTTTATAATATTTATCTGTACATATGAAATTCAGGTGTGCGTATGTTCGTAATACTTCTCCTCCTAAGCAATTCGACCGATTTTGATTAAATTTTTATGGAGTGCTTATGGGGTCACCTGGATGGCTCTTAGTTATAGTTGGACCCGGTAGGTGGCGCTGTTGTCTAGATCTAGAAATCACCCGTGCGAAGTCGGGGCGGATGTTTAATAAACTTTATCATCATTATCATCATTACAGCCCATCACAAGTCCACCGCTTAACATTGTTTCCCCAAAAAAACGTCGCATGGCCATCTAGTAGGGGTGTTCCTAAACTGCCTTTACCGGTGTGAAGTTCTGCTGCTCAATAACCTTTCTTCATTTGACATTATTTTACTTATCCGCATTGTTTTATATGTATGTAGATCAAAGTGTTAACTGTTAACATTACACTAAAGTCATCATATTAGTCTGTGACTAGAGTCTAATATACTGCTAATCACTATTCGAAAAATAGAACATTATTCTAGTAGACTAGTCTGTTCACTAGTGTTTAGTGGATAAATATGTGTTTAGAAGTAAAATCAATGTTCGTCACCAAAAGGGAAGTGTGGTAACATTCCACAAGTAAGGAGATTTACAGTTTTTATTTTAAAAAATAACTATTTCTTAATATAGGCTCTTAAAAATTTGTCACTTATCTTATTAAATGTAATTACTAAAATGATTGGCTTTAAATTACATATTTTTGATAAACAATGAAATTCAATAGGGTTGATGAGTTCCTTGTCGATAATACTTATCGATGTTCTTTTCTACCCATATCTGTTAACAACTACTACTACTAAACGAATTATGGTTAGCAATAAATGCTTTGCAAAATTATGTATTTTTTTTATTTCGTAGTTACCTACTTCAGTTTTTCCTTGTCATTGGACCTTTTAAAATGAACTCTCAAATGAACCATACATACCCAATGGTGAATTTATTTATCTATCATATATTATTAGTCTATCTCTATTATTTGTTTCGTGGACGCTCACTTCTGCTATCAGCGCCAAAATGGTGAAAATCAAATCGCCTCATCATGTTACGGTTATAGCCAGTCCAGCCATAGACTTAAAATATATACGCTAGTATATTCTAAGTCTATGAGTCCAGCGCACTTGTATAATAGAAGTCAGTGGTGTTTCAATGACACAAAAACTAAGAAGAGGAACAGATTAATTATTTATCGAAACAATTAAGGGGAATATGTTAGTAAAACAGGCCCTTTGTCAACATGGCGGCAACTATATAATTTTTCTGCCAACTGACAAAATGCTGAAATCTTTTAACTCAGAAATGTATAGTGACAGTGATTAAACTATTTTGTTCATAAAAATATTAAGATGTTCAGTTACTTTGAGGATATTATGTTTGAAATAAATGCATATTTTATTTAATAAAATAATTATTTCTTTTTTATATGTCATTTAATTGCACTGTAAACTCTGTCTACGAGTAATGTACTAATGGCGAACTATCGCTATCTCTTACTGACATACGCTGAGATCTTGTATACTTATATTTCTCTGTCTACGACTGTAAAATACCCTGTTTTTTTTTCTCGCAAATACCGTATTTTGATGTGGACAACACCGTATTTTCGAAAATATGATTTGATCTGGCAACGCTGTGTCTATGGCTGATGGCCGACCACGGTGTTTGCTGTGAAATAAATTGGTGCACATTGCGTAGTGTTTTTATGCTCAATAAAATAAATTATGTTTCTTTAATTAAATGTATAGATTAAGAACCTGATGATACCGACAATAATTGATAAGTAAACCAGGTGAGTTCTTTAAAAAATATCTGCTAGCGGACGTGGGGCACGTAATTAGTTTCATTCCACTTTTTATGTTTTCACACTTATCCCTTTAGTATCTTAAAAACAACTATTAGCAGCTTGTTCTTTTCTATGCATGCAACTACTGCCATACTAATTACATTAAAGGATTGGATCACTAGGATTTAGTATGCAAAGGTCAGTCAGTTTCGACAGAGAACTGTCCGTACGTTTTTTTTTATTGCGACGGATGCATGTGAATTCAGCGCTGCGTGAAAAAAATCTTCTCACGCTCGGAGTCCTTTATGTCGAAGTCGTGTTTTTTTGCTCGGCCTACACATGGTTTGATTTCCTGTATTCAGTGGGATGGGATGAAAAATGCAATTGATTCGTGAGTTTGTACAAAAGCTTACTGTAGACTTACGACTTTTTATTATACGTCGTCATATAGGGAACTTGTGCATTTCCTTTAGTTACTCAGTGTAATTTTTCAATAAACTGCTTACCATCTGATTGAGTTGGCCTTGATTCTGATAGTGTAGAAGTTTGTGGGCAATCAGTGCAATTATGTGGCCTTGCAGTGCAATGATTGTAAAATAATTATGCATTTTAGGTTATTCCTAGCTTCTGAGACTGATTGTTGGCTTTACTTTATGTTGCAATTACAATTACATTGGAGAAATGTTAAAGCAATAAACATAACATGGTAATTTATTGTAATTGTAAATAAAATATTACATGTTATTTTTATAATTTTATTTGGGTAACAAATTTTAATTATAGTATCACTATTCCTTATAATTAGTTTTATTGATTGTTGTTTACACTGAAATTAATAAATATATATTATAAATTCAATTATATGTAAAAGTTATTAAGAGATAACAATTCAAAAAATACAACAATAGAGAATTGTTTCATTTATTCAACAATGACCATTATAGATAATAAATCGCTTACAAAGTTTCTAGAGCCAAATATTGGTGGTATTTTTAATCTCTTTTTTTCCAAGCACCTACTTTTAGCCAACCATTGTTTTTCCATGACATATTTTTTTGGAGGTGTGCCAGGATCGTGCCAAGTGGAAGTCCGTAGTCTCTGCCTACCCCTCTGGGTGACAGGCGTGAGTGTTTATGTTATATTATGTATGTTATTTTTTTGGATATGTCATATACAAAAGAAATTATGATATGGTTTGTAAAGACAAAGAATCAATAAGCAATAAACGCTCATATTACAATAAGTACCTCTGTGAGCTGGTGCTGGAACTTGAAATGTAAATCATTATCTAAATACAAAATTTTAACAACTTGGATGAAAATTTTCAAATATATGTAAATAAGGACCTGGGTGTCTAAGCTCTGCATGGTGTTACAAAGAAAAATATAATTTTTCAGGGATTACTCTTATCCAGACAAACTTGTAAAGTAAACATTATATAAGTACAATATTTCATCCAAATCATTAGAGCCATGTCTGAGAAATCAGGTACATATAAAATATACATATTCTATGTCTTTGTGTAATGTCTTTGTTTTTTTTATTATTATTCTGGTGAACCTAGAAAATAAATAAAAGGTTTTAATAGATTTAATTTTATTATGATGATTTTTGTAAAAATATTGTAGTCAAACATTTTTTGACCAAAGCTTGGGTACCTAGTCCGCATAGTGCTATAAAAAATTGCTGTGGAGCGGCGTATGGTCTGGAATATAAAAGATAAAACCAAAAAATACTTAAGCAATATGCAGGATTTAAAATCACCCACTGTGGCTTGGTTGACCCACGCTCTAGCCTTTAGGCTATTGAGAAGATAATATCTTCAGTGAAATTACCAATCATATTGCGCGGGCAAGTCAAGTCCAACTGTTTAAGTTTGTATAGTCATTATAATTGTTAACTTCTTAACAATTTTGGTAATAATGAAAATCACTTCGGTTATTTAAACTAATGTGCATGTTTTTACACACGTCTGACAATTCTAGTTCCTTTTTTATGAGCTTAAATCTTAAGTCATCTTTGAGTTGATTTAGTGAAGAGATCACCCTTACTTACCTTAGTTAAGAATGTACCCGGCAACCTTACTTCTGTTTTTCACACTTTGCCTGGGGGAATTCCATGTAAGAGCAGCCTTGAGCCGATGCTCTGTTATATTAAATGAAAAATATCAGTACTTATATTGTATTTGTCTTACCTAAAACAAAAACCTAAAAGCACAATATTTTATTGTATTTGATAAATGGTACTTATTGTATTATTATCTAATATGCTATATTTCTTTAAATTGGTCTGCAACTTCTTAACCACCGTTCTTCATTTACAATTTTGTGCTTTATTTATTTAACAATGAAGGAGTCTTTACATAGTTAAACATACCAACCATATTGCCATCACCACAATGATATAGAAGTAAGCACAACTTTTATATGCTAGATAATACTTTGTGATAGATTTTGCAGATTCATTTTTGACTAATTCCCAAATCGTATACCTGAAATTTAAATGGTACTTGTTACAAAAACTGACTACTGAATGAATCAAATGAAATGAAAACTGTTTAATTTTTCAATGTAAAAGATTAGATTTGTTTGTCAAATCTCAACATGGTTTTTATCTACTACAATTTCAAAATGAGGTTCCTCTGTCAAGAGAAAGAAACAGCAAAAGAAACTAAAGAAGGGCATGTAAACTAATTTATATATTCAGAAATTTGCGTCATATTGCTGATTTTAACTTAATCAAAACAGTATATTACGCATTGTGTCAGTCCGTTTTGACCTATTCTATATCTGTCTGGGGAGGCACGTCGAAAACATCACTATTACTATTAGAAAGAGCCCAAAGAGCAATCTTATAAGTAGCATCCTTTCGTAATTTTCTTTACCCTACTAAAGAACTTTACAAGGAATGGAAAGTACTATCTGTGCAACAGCTATTTGTCCAATCGGTTATACAAAGACAACATCGCTTAGTTCTTTATGATCCAGAGCTCAAAAGCAAAAAGCAAAGATATGATTTGGTATGCACGAGAAAAGTATTTAAAACGAAATTCGCAAATAGTTTTTTTTTATTTTCTTGGTCCTTATTTATATGACTTATGTAACGGGAAAATTGATTTATATTCTTTATCATCATACAAATGCAGAAAAAAAGTTACCTCCCGGTTACTGAACCTAAGCTATGATGATACTGAAAATTTAATAAAAATTGTTAATTAGTAATTATTATTATCTTATTTAATAATTGCTTGATGTAACTTCCACAATTTTTATATTGTCTATAAAGGTATTGAATTATTAAAGCAATCAAAGAGGTGATAATATATGTATATAATAAGAACACAATAAAAAAAAGGATATACTAAAAATAAAGTGTGGTGATTTATAAAGTATATATATATGTGTAATAATAATATTTATGTATGTTATTAACATAATAAAATATCTATATATATATGTAACTATATTCTTTTTTTATTTATGTAACTCTACTTATTACTCACAAACATATACACAAATTTCATTATTCTACTCAATTATGCATCCTAAACCATAGTAAAATATTTAACTGTTGTCTCTGTTTGCTATTTAGTGCGACATTCACAAACATTTTTTATGAAAACATCACCACAAAACTAATAAATATGCATAATTAAAAATATAATAACAAATTATAAAAATAAATTATAAACCATCTGTGCCCCAGGAATGGTTTTACTTACTGTGCATTAACATAAAACAAAAATCACAAAGCAAACCCACAATGTTTACTGCTTAATCATTTGACCCTCACAGGTCAGCGTTTACAATCTTTGCAGTATCCATAGGTACTAAATTTAAATCAACCAAGCTATTATATGGTAATTTTAAAATTTACTTGCTCTTTTACAACTTTTATTCAACTTTTAGAGAATATCTTAGTATAAGTTTTAATTTGTTAAATATCCAAATGAGTGTATAATTTAAATAGTACAGTTTAATAACTTTGTTAAAATTTTATTTTTTGTTAGTGAAGTTGACATATAAAATCAGTTCCAGTACAAATACCACCAATTGGAATCCTTGACCATGTGGTCTTATGAGAGGATTTTCTGGAATTTTCCCATAGTTGCTCTTATAACACCCATGGAACCTTAACTTATTGTTACCACACAACATTTTAAAATTGGAAGCTGATGTAATTATAATATTTTGTTTGTACCAAAATTGTAAATAAATACTGCAAAATTCCTAGAAACAGCAACAAATTTATCATTTACTATCTGTTCCCCGCGACTTTGCCCGCATGGAATTTATTACGATTGGATTTTATGCGTTTTTTTTGCGCGGAACCCTAACTCTTTTTCTTAAATAAAAGTAGCCTAAGTTACTCCTTATAACATTAGCTATCTGCCAGTGAAAGTCCCGTCAAAATCGGTTCAGCCGTTTCGGAGATTAGCCGGAACAAACAGACAGACAAAAATTTAAAAATTGTGTTTTTGTTATAAGTACCGTATATCCTTTCATATATATTTAGTTAAAAGCTGTTATTTTGACATTACAAACAGACACTTCAATTATATTTATTTGTATAGGTTCTTGCTATTTCTGAATGATATTGTAATATTTATGGTTTTTGCAATGCTGTAGTTTTTATTTTTATCGCAACTAACTTGTATTTGGCTTTGCTTTTTACTTATTTTTTCAAATATCTTGGAATAATATTTCCCAAAAAATTTATTTTTTAATATAATGATATTTGCCATTTCATTGCGGTTATTTATATAATATAAATTGTATTAACCTCTTTGCACTTGTTTGAAAAAAAAATATTATAGCCCATTACTTGTCCCTTGCCGAACATAGGCCTTCCTAAGGAATAACACTAAGTGTCCTGAGCCATCAGCATCCAATATTCTAATTAGCATCCATTATCATATCTTTGTGCATGTTACTAAGTCGTCACCCCATCTGGTGAGGGCCGCCTTACACTTGGCTTAAAGGTATGAGGCTGCGACTCTAGAACCTTTCTTCCCCATCGGTTGTCAATAATTTGAGTTATATGGCTCGGCTAATACTACTTCAGCTTACTTATTCTTTGGGCTATGTCAGTTACTCCAATTCAACTGTGGAGGTCTATCATGCAGAGAAACTCCAAGCATAGCCCTCTCTATAGCTTGCTGAATGACCTTCAGTGTCTTTATACGGCCAGCAGTGAGTCCCAGATCCGTACGTCATCACAGGCAACACGCACTGGTTGTACACTATGGTTTCCAATTTTTGAGGTTTTGTGAAGAGATGTATCGTTATCTCCCGAACGCTGCCCAGCCAAGTTGGATTTGTCTGTTGACCTCTCGGTCAAAGTTGCCATATCTCAATGAGAAGGCGGAGGAGATATTTGAGGAATTGAGAATATATCTAGAGCCTACAATTCCTTCAGATAGTAGGTTTTGTGGGAAACTTAAAACAAACTAGCATGAAAGGATGGTGAGCTGTGAAGGTAAGAGAATTTGAAATTGCATCGGAACCTTTTGGATCAACAGTTAGCCTACTTCATGGAGGAGGTACTCTTTTTCTTTCAGAAGTGACTCCATAAAAAGTAGACCTGATCTGACCCCGATTGTTTGATGAAATATGAGATTGACTTCATGCTGACGACCAAACTGCAGAGGTTCGGTGATATTGCAATGATTGCAAGGATGAAAACTGGTAGTGAGAGGCACACTGAATTAACCTTAAATTAGTTACTAGTTTCAAATCAATATTTCTTTCCCCTCGTCCCAATCCAAAGTCCCGAAAATTTTCAGTTCCAATTACGAACTTGTTTTCAGTGCATAGAAGATTGCAATACAATCAATATAGCCCGTTAAACTGGATTACGAGGCTGAACCTGTGAAACTCTATTTTGAACTTGAATCAAAATAGAGTTTCACAGGTTAAGCTATAGAATGTCCCGCAATTCAGTGTGCCTCTTGGCATAGGCCTCCTCTAACATTTTCCATTGTGTTCTGTCTTTGACTACTCTTCTCCAGTGACGGCCAACTGTGAGTTTTATTTCGTCTTCCCATCTTGCTTGTTGACGTCCTCTGTTCCTCTTGCCATCTCTGGGGTACCAATCAGATACAAACTGTGCTCCACTTGTCATTCTTATCACGGATCAAGTATCTGGTCCATCTCCACATTTGTTGATCTATATGTGTGAGTATACTTGACGACGACAACTTTGGTTTTTTCTCTTATTTTGCTGCTTCTTATTTTGTCTTGTTTTTTTAATATCAGTCATACTTCTTTCCATTGCTCTCTGAAATCAGGTAAGCTTCTCTCTATGGTGTATTTGTACTGGAAGATTGCAATACAGTTGACAATATAAATGACAAGGTCGTGGAAATTGTCCATTCAGTCGAGGCTAAGTTCTGCAAGTCCCATCTCAAGAGAACAAGAATTCACTGATCACACTCTTAATCTCATGGCTGTGGGGCAGGAAATCAATCTGCAGTATTTAATGAAAATGACAGCATTTAAACAACTGAACAGTCAGATATCCAAATACATGCGGCAAGACTTAACAACTTCAATACAGCTCACATTAAATAAAAGCGATTAAGCTGATCCAAGTCTACAAAGTCCTTCCCAGAAGTCTGTATGCCTGCAATAGCCAACTGACGAACTTGAAGACTGACTTTGGCACCGACATCTCCAGGACACCTGATATTTTGGATGAGATTTAGAGGTTCTACTGACAACTGAACAGAACGTCGTTAGAGCCTAGAGTAAAGACTCAAGATTAAGTTCCATTCCAACGATATTCCAACGACGTCAGTTTAAACGAGATTAGAATGGCTCTCCAGCACCTTAAAACGGCAAGACCAAAGATTCAAGAAGAAGCTTATTAATTCCGCCCTCCATGGTTATTCAAGGAAGGCAACAACACTATTGAAGAACCACAGACCGATTGACATGCTGTTTTCGAGAGTCCTTCTGAATCGTCTTGTATGACTTGACGACTTCCAGCCTCTGGAACAAGCTGAAAAGCTTTAGTACCATAGACCAACCACATATATACTCTTTGAGAAATTGTACAGAAGACTAAAGAGTGCAATCTTCCACTTTGTCTTCCATTTTTGAAATTCCATAAGAGAAAGCCTATGATTCTGTCGAAATTTAGGCGGTACTATTCTTTCAGCAGTGCAAAGTCGTCGGATGTTATAAGACAACAATCATGTGTAATATTCATGTCACACCTATGCCAGTAGAAATTGGGAGCACTAGGCTGAAACTTGTTGATGAGTATGTTTACCTAGGACAAATTATCAGTCTAGGAAAGTCCAACTTCGCCCGAGAGGTCTATCGGTGGATCTACACGGCTGAGCAGCGTCCGAGAGATAACGACACATGTTGTCACATATACCTCAAAAATTAAAAAGAAATGTGTACAAACTGCGTGTTGCCAGATCTGAGACTCAGTGCTGGCCATATAGACACTGAAGGTCATTCATATATGTTTACCTAGGCGAAGTCGCCCAACTAGATAAGTCAAAATTTGAGGAAGACAATTCCAATTCATTATGCAAATAATAATGTAAATAAATGCATACGTTTGATAACATTTTTGTCATGTCCGTCCTACATTTTATGCAGACTCTGCTCACCAGTTATGTTAAATATAGTTAGCATAAGTTTAGAGTGCAGACCTCGATGGGTCTAGATTGTGCATATTTATATTTTTAACCAATCATACGGTTACATATTTCAAACTTGTATAGTTGCCTGCATTATACATTGAATGTCGTCAATAGTTAGGAACAATAAGCCATTCGGTCTGCAAGTTTAGTGCAGCTACCTAATGCGCTTTACCCAATCCACCAAGTAGATCTAAAAATGCTTACTCCCCATGTGAAGGTCAACATTTGTAATTCATGTTGTTTGCTATATTATTATGAGACTAGTTCTGCAGACGTTGTTGTGCCTTTTCCGGCAGATGGCGCAATGAGTTTCATGTTGAATTTGTAAATATTAAATTTATTAATAACTTAACCTATCGGGTCCAGAATTTGTTGTTTTCTTTTATGAATCAAACATAGATAATATATTGTGAATATTAGACAGTTTGGTTTGAACTACAGCGCCACTTATCGGAGAAACGATAGCAAACCATCCAAAATAAATATATTGTGCCAATGTGACCTCAATCGGTCAAATTCTTAAAAAGTTACATGATCACTAACAGACCTAAAGAATTATATTTATAAAGACTGGTATGAACCATTAAACCATAAAATAGAACTATTATATTTATTTTACAGTAAATTATTTAATAATTACACTAATGCAATAAAATCACTCAATCATGCAGTAATTGTCAATAATTTGGTTATCATAATTATTTGGCATGTATTTTGCATAAAGTTCTTTTTTCGTTATCCATTCACAGTAATTTGCAATAAAATCACTCAACCATGTCGTAATTATCAGTAGTATATATATATATATATATATATAAGTGTGTTAAGAATTATTTGGCATGTATTTTGCATAATTTTTTTTTCATCACCCATTCACACTAATTTCATTTATTATTCATATACAGGTTATACTGCCCATGCGACGGTAGATTCACAATTTAATACCTGTAAGTAACATTACCACTCCACCTTAAAAAAAGGATTCAACTTAATTTCATTTAAAAATTAAAAATAAATTGCTTGCAGAAACTATATGTTATAATGGAACCATCATGTTCACATTCCAATTGTGATCTTTATGAGAGAGCAAATAGAGTCTCATTTGAAAGAGCAGAGAATAAGACTGATAACAATACTAATATAGAAAATCCAAGCACTCAATGTAACAGGCAAAGAATTGATGACATTGAGCGGGAGGACTTTGAGGAAGAGAATAGAATAATTAAGCACTGTTCAAGCTTGATGGTCGAAGGAGAAATTGCTGCTTCATCACATTACTCTGGCAACCTATCTAGCACCAACTCAAGCTTAGCGTCAAGCTCTGAAACTATCTCAACCCTGTCCAACGTGATGGCAAATGATTTTAGCTTGCCCGGTTGCAGTAAGAGTGACGACTGCGATAGCAGCAATGCAATCATTAAAAACATGATCAATAACCGTAAACCCATGTACTCTGTGATTGAGGAACCCAAAAAGATAGACTTCATGCAGAAACTATTAAGCAGCGGAGTGCCAGAGAAAAAAGATTTTCCTAAAGGAAAACTTTACAAGGCAGACTTGATGAGCTCATGTGATAATGATCTGCCAGACGGATGTGATGTGGATGGAGTGAGTGGCCCATCAGGGCGGACAAGTTCTAACGCCTCTAGCATTGCAAGCGCCAGTTCTGATAGTAAAGAGTTTAGTGTACCATCAACGTCAAATGCAGAGAAATTGCTTGGTATTGATAATAATGGTAGACTAATTGATACTAGAAGCTCCAAGTCTTCAGTGAGTATTTTACTTGTATTACCATTTTTTTTAATTTGAGCTTAATTTCTTAGATACTGTTTTTGTTCAATTGAATGTGTCATTGTTGCATCAATATTTTGTATCTCTTATTGTGCATGTTTGTACAACTATCATCTCAGCATACTCAAGGGATTTCCCTTTTAATCTGTTGTCAAGGCTGAGTTTTGTGTTTCACTCATTATGTGTTCATTATGCATTCATTTTGATGTGATCATCTCCTAAAGCTTGATTTTACCTATTTACCTTGGCCAAACATATAGACACAGTAACTTTAATGCATTTTTAGTGTTTAAATTGAACATTATAGTCTTATTGTTTTAATAATTTAAAAACAGCAGCGATCTTTTTGGGCATACTGTATATAAACCTTGCACATTCTTGCGCCACTCTTGAGTAGGACTCTTTTTTTTTCTCTATTTTTTAAGTCAGTTTTTAAATTGTGCTTTGCTTTCTTATTCTATATTTTAATAAGGTGCCCGTTTGGATTATGATAAATGGGAACTGCTCTACCCAGTCTTCAAGCCAGTGCATCATAGTAGCTATTTTTGACAAAGAGCATCTTCTTGGAATTTGACGCCACGTTAATTGGTCGCTAAAAATTCGCGAGAACGAAGGCACCAGCATACTTTCCGGTACATTTATGTACTGTTATATGAATCAATCTATGAAGTCATAATGCTACCGCCTCAGTACTTTACAGTAGGCACCACATAATCTAGATAATATTCTTCGCCGATGTGTCTTCTCACAATGAAAATACCGGATGTTACAAATACCTGGAAATAAAAATTCTGACTCAAGTGAAAGTTATTATTCATTGTGATAAAGAATAAATTACTTACCTCAACATAAGATTTATTGGACGAAGGATTAGTTATTTAGGAGTCAAATGTACAGAACATTCTGTAAAATTTTGATGCCCATGAAGAGCCCACTTCAAGCTTTTATTCTTGTTTTATGAAAGCCTGATATGAAAATGTTCCGGCCGTTGCAGCCCTTTAAACCAGCTTCTGCCGGTCTTTGCCGTTCGAGCACTTATAATCTTTAAAATGTCTCCTGACAGAGCTGCGATAAGCACAGAAGACGTTTTTTTACAGTCTCTTACAGACTTGTAAATTTGTTCTGTGGCGATTAGTAGTCCCACAACTTTTCATGTTTTCATGAGACCCAGTGATAGTAGTAGCAGATTGCATTGCACACTGAAGACTATTCACAAACTTGCTTATTTAATTGAGATTTGCTTGTTCATGCAAGATTAAGATGTACCTGATACCTACTATTATCTAAGGTAATTTTACTAATATCTTTCATCTATTCTAAATATATTTCATATATTAAGATTTAATGAAATTGGGGTATTATGAATATTATTAAATCGAAATCACACAGTTAAGCTTGTACACTTTTCATAAGAAACAGATTGTGTCCACAGGTTTAGTAATATTTACTTATATTTCTTTGAGAAGATTGGTAAAACAGATGAAATACACCTAAATTATTTGTATGGACTCATTAACCATTTTTTAAAAATGTTATTTAACAATATTGCATTAATGTTGTATAGTTTATATATCTTGTATCATGATATGTATTCCACAATGAGATACGTGGATGCGAGGACACGCTTGTAATAGCAATTATGTTGTTGGAATCGCGACACGGATGTAACGTCCCGTGACTTCGCTATTATAGGCTGTTTAACGTATCCCTTACACTAGTCGTAGATAGCGGCGGCGCGGCGGCACGTTAGTGGCCGCTTGCACGAGGTAGAAACTATTTCAACAGTTTTTAATACTGGGTTTGTAATTTGTTTTACTAAATTCATATGATTTGAAATCAATACAATAAACTCTTGTAGTTCAGCAAAGTTACGGTTTTTTAATGAGGGTTAATAATCTTTCGCGCACCAGATGTCGCTAGTTGGGACTGAGGTGAGGCTTATCTGTCACGCAAGTGGTCACACAGTGGGTTTTTCATTGAAAAGTTGCATTTTAAAAAGCATTTCTGTTTCTAGCGTATTTTATATACAAAACAATGCATCAGTGGTGTTCTTCCATTTTTTGCACAATTTCAACCTTTTTTTTTAAATTCTTCTTTTAGAATTATCCGTAGTTTAGTTTATCCATTTCTAAATATTTCGGAAGCAAACATTATTTCTTACACTTTTCTAATTATTTAACTTCCCCGCTGAGATTTTATACGTGGTAGAGCCACGCTGCAGCTACATTATGGTTGTAGCACGAATGGGTCGGCTCGACCGGGGTAGGACCACGCTCTCACAGAATACCAGCTTAAAATAGAAGCTTAATGCTTCTGTGTTTCTTATGGTGAGTGTAGAGAACCGGAGACACTTTTTACTGGAAATGAGGCATTCCATCTTAGTCCTCAGGGGTGACAACGCATCTGCATTTTAATTCTTAATTGAGGATAAATGTAGATGTCTATGGGCCACAGCATCCACTTAACAATCAGGTGGACTGTGTGCTCGTTTGTCACCCTATTCTATAAAAAAATGAGATCTGTCAAATTCACGACCACTTCACCCACCCCGCACCACCCTTGTGGCAGAAAAAAGTGGTGGATTACCTGATTAGTCCAAGCATTTTAACAACGTCCCGAAAACCTAAAGTTGTACTTGTTGTTACGATTTGCTAATTAGGTCAGGCAAGGGTCTTAACCATACAGCCTATTCTGATGTGTATTTTATTTATAAAATTCTTCACAAAATGCTGATGTGTCATATTGCGACGATTTTGGAAGATTTTAACGATACCCAACCCATAGTTGGTGACGATAGTATATCTAGCTTAGTATACGTAGTAAACTACTTAAGCTAATAGAAAGAAAAGATGTGTGCAGTACACACGCGGTAGAAACCTTAAAATGAAATGAAATATAAAATAAAAATATTTCACGGAAAATATGTGCGGCATAAAATATGAGATAAAAGTTTAATTTTAAATAGCCAATAAATGTTCCTATCCTTATTTTTAGACTTAAGTTTAGTAGTGTAATAAATCAACAGAATATTTTCTTTCGAGTATAATTGCTTTGTAGTAGCGCCATCTACTTCATTCTATAGGTAGTCATTTTATCGAAAAAAATTGATCAACTCTCAAGGTGGTACGTAAATTAGACGCTGATGGTATGGATTGGTATAACTGGATTGGTATATTAAGATCATTTTATTAAATATGGTTAATTTTATGTATTTAATATTTTTTAATTTGTTAAATATTTTTTAAAAATGTGAAAGACTAGTCGAATGGCGGATTCAAACCCACAACCTTTGGAGTTCACGCTCTACATTCTCTCGCAGGCTAAATGCTATAGATGTATATGTTTGTCTCTTTTATTGTCGCCTTTTCGTTTCATCGAGTTTCAAATCGCAACGATTCTAAAGAAGTTTTCACTACAAAAACTTCAGATTTATATCATCATTATAGCACCTTTAACATAGTTTCTACTAATAGTTCACATGTGCAGACATTTAATACACAAAATCGCACCACTTTTAACTATCAAAATCCACTTTAAACCAGGATAATACAGGAGCAACAATTTGCTGGTAGTCAAGTTGCCAACAAAAACCAAAACAATGTTCTTTCTGTTGATTTTGCTATTTTTTTAATCTCACATATTAAGGGGAGGTTATCCCTGTAGGCAATTATAGCGCTTTCCCAGCTCACGTAATTTAGCGCGACGCACGAAGTATTTATTTACGGTGCGGCAAACTATAGGTACTCCGTGTGGTAAATACACGCCACAGTATAAATATTTGCAGTAAATCAAATGAATTGAATACTATAATAATTGAATTGATACTTTTCTTCTTTGGTAGGATTTCTTTATTTAGTCAGATTTACATTTTATTATTTAGTAGTTTACTTTTGTTTTTCCATAAAATGTACATATCACTTTATGGAAGTTTTAACAATGAACTAATTTTATTAATGAAACAAAGGTAGGTGGTTCCGTTACCGTTTCAGCCTATTAAAGTCCACTGCTGAACATAGGCCTCCCCCACAGATTGCCTGATAGAGGCGATATTTGCCATAGTTGCCACGCTTGGCAAGCGGGTTGGCAACCACAGTTTATTTTTATTTTTAGTCGCTATTAGGAAGACGTTGCTGTCCATCTCCTGATTCTTTTCCCTCTGTCGCCTCTTACGACACCCATGGGATGATATGGGATGGCCCAGTAGGTTGTTCACAGAAATGTATTTGTAAATTTACAACACACACGCAGTAATATAATAAAACAAAAAATTTAGAACATTCAGAATAAAAGTAAAATATTTGATAGTAGTAAAAAATTATAAAAAATAACATTTGGCAAATTAAAATAAATAAAACTACGCTTGGTTCCTCGAGAAACCATGTGACAACAACAGAGAATGGATATTGGGTATCAAACCAACAAATCGAAATTCCACGAAGTTAAGTGAACGTGTGCTAAGGCCTGGTTGAGAAATATTGTTCGATTTTTGCTGCGAAAGTGATGAAAGCTTCACATTTTCTTTATCTTGTAATAAAAGATGTCTAATCGGCATACCGAGTGAATGTCTGGGGCTTACTATTTCTGGCAACTAAACATTATAAATTGTACTATTATTCGTTTCATGTTCGTCTTCCAAAAATTGTCATCTTTTCAAATGCGTTCTATACGTATAGGTTCATTTTCATTCGCCCGAATTCCAAGGAGACATATTATTTGTCGTTCGGTCACGTGTAGTTGCCCTGTACCTGGTAGTAAAAATCACTTTTTTTTTTAAATTGTTATGGTGTTAGATTTTTAATCATATTTCAATATTTTTATTTTATTTGCCTCAATTGCACTCATTAGGCCTTTTTTGGATTCTGTAATAGGACACTTCACCTCTAGCATGTCATCACCAATTAGCCCGTCAGGCGTAGCTCCAATAAAAGGGTAGGTTTTATCAATGAACAATCCACAAGGCTCTATATTAAAGTTCTTTTGCTGCTGTATCTGCTGCAGGGCCTGCTCAATACCATGGGCAATTGACACCACATGAGATAGATTTTTCATCTACAAATTCCAATTGCTTTTTAAAATCTGGTGGAGAATATTGTGGGTGCTGCATCAACTGAAACCAAACATTTTGCATGGCAGCGCCTGCAACATCAGATCGAAGGGCAGGGGCATTATCATGATGAAAAAGCACCCCAGCACGCAATTTTCCTCCACGTTTATTCTTTAGTTCTTTGCATAGTTTTTTGATTAATGATGCTTAATAATCTCCGGTTATTGTCTCTCCTTTACTTAAATAGTGAATCTGGATCTTCTTTAATTATTGCTAAATATAGCTTTAAAATGTCAACTCTCACTTTCTTTTGGGCGTCTGTTAACATTCGAGGAACCCAGCGCGCGGCCACCTTTTTAAATTTTAAGGTACGAGTTAAAATAAACTGATTTTTCATTTTCTCAAACGAAATCTTTAGAATCTCAGCTACATAACGGATAGTCACACATTGATCTACCTTAACAATTTCTTCGATTTTTTAACATTTTCTTGCGTAGCGGCCGTTATTGGCCGCCCGTAGCGAGTGTCGTTATTGTAGGCGGTTCTGCCACGTTTAATTGCAGCGCACCAGTTCGTGTTTCTCCATTTTGCATACGAATCAAATTCCAGACAAATATAAATTTTGAAAAAAAAAAATTGTGTATAGCTTTTAATTTAGTTATTTCTGGTCTTGGCTACTAACGAATTTAAGATTCGAAGAAATAGAACTTATTTCTATAACTCATTGATAAGTGTCCTATTCCGAAAACTTCTTGATCAACCTCGTAAATTTTACATATATGTAGTCCTTAGCCATGAAGATCACATCATATCGAGACTTAGAAAATTACTATCAACCATAATCGATAGGTCGGCTTTCAATGCTAGAAGATCTAGTGTTATAAAGGAGTTTTCAGGTACGTCAGCTTCAAAGTTTTGTTGAATTTGTTCCATCTCTCTGAAAAAGAAATCACTAAGTCAAACTGACATTTTACACCTTTGTCAACTGACAAAATAATCGATATTAGCAAAACAAAGTCTGTATGTCTATGACTTGCGTGGAAATAAAATCAATTTGCATATGCTCAATGCCCGTTGGGTACTTACTGTTCTTCTGTGCATTTTTTATATATCAATAAAGTCTATTTTATTTGGTCGTACTGTACGCTTATACTGTTACAAAATCTTCATAGAAATACATTTTCGGAAACATCGGGGGAAACCCCGTGACCCTGGGTGCTGTAAAGTTTCCGAAACGTAGGGAGTTAAAAAAGTAAAAATCAAAACGCGACAACATCCGTAAAATTAGTACAAGGAATAAATCCTTGTTCTTTATTAAAAAGAACGCTAAGTCGAATTGAGTAAAAGTCCTAAATTAATTTCTTAAATACAAAAAGCTACTTTTAGTCTTATAGTACTTTTAGCTAGTTTTTGAAGACTGATCAGTTAAATAGCGATTAGGAGACTAGGTTCTAATTCTGTTTCTCTTTTTCAGAGCTACATGCACCAATACTGCGATGGAGAGTGCGATTCCGATGATGATGTCAATGAAGAATCATGGTGCACATGTCTCTCTTCACATGAGGTGGGTCTGAATTAGGAAAAAATATTTATATTTATGTTTTATATTACCTAAGTCAGCAGATTGATAAGAATAATGATCAGTGACCACAATGGTAAAAGTAAAAAATATATAATAATGTAATGTGTGTTTTACGTTTCAGTAGGGTTCTTCGGCGTAAACTTGGAATTTTCGTGTCTTACCATAAATAATATCACTACACAGTTTATTTGCGACATATTTATTACAAGTTCACAACTCTTTATTCACTGATTAAAAGTTACTATTAATAATTGTTAGGTATAATTATCCTTAAAGTTACGAGCAAAGAGTGGTTAGTCTCGGAAACGCGCGGGGAGAACAACTCGACGACGGCGCCTTTTCCCTTCGTTCTCATTGGCTAACGGACCAAGCGTAGGCAGAGAGAAAGGAGTAAAATATTGCCGCGTTACAATAAGAATTACTTGTAATCTATATTTCTTATAAGTATATATAATTATTTTATTTTTTCTATTCAATACATGCCCACCGTCAGATAACAGTACCGCTACACAAAGCGACTTAATCCCCTGCCCCCCCCTTTTAATTTTTTTAATCAAAGTATGCTAATGTCGCTCGTGTTATCGTTTAAATAATGTTTTGAAGCTACTTTTGATACATAAAGTGGTTGTGCTTCGATGGTCCCTTTATCAGCTTGAAATACCATCATCATCGTTGAGTTGAGTTGTCTTTAAAATCTCCCAAAACCTTTGCAATGTATATTATCAAAATATTAAAAATAATTTTCTGAATGAAATTCACGTTAACAGATGCTGTACGGGCATAGATCCCATTGCCTTTAAAAAAAAACTCAACGTATCAGTCCCTCTGTGACTAAAAGGAGAAGCACTCGAAACACCAGGAATTAAAAGTAAGCCTTTTTATTCCTGACTAACTTTTCCCCGCGTCTTCGCCCGCGTGTAATTTAGGGTTTTAATTTTGTTGCGCGGATTGTTGCCCTAATTATTTTTCTAAAATATAAGTAGCCTAAGTTACTCCTTCTAACATGAGCTATCTACCAGTGAAAGTCCCCTCAAAATCGGTCAAGCCGTTTCGGAGATTAGCCGGAACAAACAGACAGACAAAAATTTAAAAATTGTGTTTTTGTTATAAGTACCGTATATACTTTCATATGCAATTAGTAAAAAGCTGTTATTTTGAAAATAAAAATCAGTCACTTCAATTTTATTTATTTGTATAGATTTAACCTTCTGTTTGCCTGAAGTAGTAGTAGGGAGAATTAACCATAAGCGCCATGATTGTATTACCAGACGTCTCGCCTCTATGATGCTGCTTCCGTATCCACATGTGGTTTTATACCATATGCTTATAACGTCATCCATTGCAGGCCACTATCTTTCTGGTTTTCCACGAAGTTGCCTCTTATTTACCTCATATACGTGGTAGAGCCACGCTGCAGCTTTATTATGGCTAGTGCTGTGTTTCGTATGCAGAGTGTAGATATCAACTATCATGAACCGGAACAAACTTGTGTCTGAAGTCGAGTCTTTGCTAAACAAAGTCTCGGATTGGGGGCGACTAAATCTAGTCAAGTTTAATCCTCAGAAGACACAAGTTTGCGCGTTTACCGCTAAAAAGAACCCCTTTGTCGTATCTCCTCAGTTTCAAGGCACTCCCCTTGTTGCCTCAGCCAGTATCGGAATCCTCGGCGTCGACATATCGAGGGACGTGCAGTTTCGCGGTCACTTGGAAGAGAAGGCCAAATTGGCCTCTAAAAAGCTTGGCGTGCTCAGCAGAGCGGGACAGTATTTCATGCCGGCACAACGCCTGCAACTTTACAAGGCGCAGGTTCGGCCTCACATGGAATACTGTTCCCATCTCTGGGCTGGGGCTCCCCAGTGCCAGCTCCTTCCACTTGACCGCATCCAGCGTAGAGCGGCTAAAATCGTCGACGACCGAGTCCTTTCCGATCGGCTCGATTCATTGGCGCTGCGAAGAGACGTTGCATCTCTTTGCATTTTCTTTCGCATTTACCACGGGGAGTGCTCTGAGGAATTGTTCGGATTAATCCCAGCCGCCACATTTCACGAACGCACATCGCGGCAGAACTCCCGATACCATCCACACCATCTGGATGATTGGCGGTCCACCACTGTGCGATTTAGAAGATGTTTTCTTCCTCGCACAACTTCCTTGTGGAATAGTTTACCACCAGCGATTTTTCCGGACCGATACGACTTAGGGACATTCAAGAAAAGAGCCTACTCCTTTTTAAAAGGCATCTGCAATTCCTCTGGTTCCCCTGGTGTTGCAGTTGTTCATGGGCGGCGGTAGTCACTTACCATCAGGTGAGCCGCATGCTCGTTTGCCCCTCTCCTATAAAAAAAAATGAATCATTATTTTCTGAATCTCTGAAATGCAAATTTCAGTATAAGGGTGATTCCCATAATCGTTGTCTCCGTCCTAAGGAAAAATCTAACTAGCTTTTTACACAAATCTTTTACTCCCCATGCGATAAGATTATGGAATGAGTTACCGGGCAGTGTACGCGCAGCCACGAGCAAGGCATCGTTCAAATGCTTGCTCTGGAATCATATATAACGTTGCAGGAGTAGTTTGTGGATTTCTATTTCATTTTGATATCCTTAAATTCCAACTTTTCCCTTTTCCTGTTTTTATTTTACATTTTTTATAGGACTTTGAATCAGAAACTGCTATATTTAATTATGTGTGTATATATATATTGTATGTATATCTATATAATATATTTGTGTAATTATGTTTATAATCTGTATCTTAGTATGTAGTAGTAGTTATGGTAATATTATATGTAGACATAGATATTATTTACTTAGCTGTTTGCACTTTGCACCCGCAATATCTTCTCTGCTTAGCCTGGAGGTAGACTGGTAGAGAATGCCCATTTTGTTGTTGCATTAAGTCCGCCTTTTTGTACTTGGTGTGCAAATAAAGCATAAATAAATAAATAGATAGCCGGAGAATAGTAACGATTCATCCTTAATCCGTCCGCGGTGACGACGTATTTGAATTTTTCTTAATCTATGATAAATGTAGATTCTATCGGCCGCAGTACCGTCTTACCATTGGTTGGGCTGTGTGCTCGTTTTAAAAAAAAACATACCCATACCGGACGATATAATAATTTGATGGATTCTCCTAAGCTATTACCGGAACCTTGAAATTAAAGGTGATAAAATCAGCAATATTTCTATTAATATTATTATGGTATTGTTATTGATTATTTAACTGTTCATTATTCGTAGGACGATGATGAAGATGATGATCCGGAGCCAGATGAAAGACTATGGGTAAGTATTTCATAAAGAGTACATGATTGATAATATTTAATTGTAAACTATTGTTTCATAAAATAGTTCCACTGTGTTTCTTTCTGGTTTTTTCGAACCAGTGGTAGAAGCATAAATGACTTTCAGTAAGTATTCTTATGATCTATATTGAATAAAAATTATTCTATTCTTTTACATAGTTAGTATATCGTTGTAGTAATAGTTACTATACAGGGTTATTTTGCAATAACCTGCCAAATTCGCAGAGAAGGTTCAGAATAAGTAATATAGGCAAATGGCGAAGAAAAATTAATTAAAAAAAATCTCAAACATTCTGTCCTTTTTATCTTTTAAATTCAAAATGCGTGGTACTGCATTATTTTAATTGTCATTCATAAATATCTAACGCCTACTATTTTACTACGCACGCACACATTCATAGTCGGCAAAAACGTTGTGAATTGAATCGCACACAGAGGAGCGCGCGTACGCGTAGTTGTTGCCCATAAATCACATTCAATTTGGGATTATTTTCAAATAAAAGTAGAAGCCTTAGTTACTCCTTTTTTTAAACTGCAATGACGGTATATCATTATTTATATATTTGAACTTAAGTTTAAAATTTGGCTACTCTTGAAAAATAACCCTGTATAGTTCTATCATGTATTAATGACATAAGCCTCTCCCATGGCAGGGAGAATTTTCCTTAATCGTTACACTTGGCGGCGGTTGGGTCGACGATCGTAGTGCCAGGTGTTTTGCACCTTTAACATTGACGCCGCTCTGGGTATTTTACGTCTGGAGTAACCGAGATAGTTAAACCGCCATTTGTCGAAAGCCATGAGATTTCTGCGGCATTTCTCGTAGTCGCCTCTTACAACACTCAGGAAAATGACGTGATGAATTCGATTACGCCGCCACTGCATATATAATGTTAATTGACATATAATGCACCTATCACATTATTTCGTCTAGTGTTGACTAGAAGAGAAACGCCTAGTGGCATTTAATACGCCCTTTGTGAATCTTTTTAACTTTTTATATTAACGTTGTTAATAAACATAAACGTATAGAGACGGTGTAAGAATATTTACTATGTCGTAAGAGGCGACAGAGAGAAACTGAAACAGGAGATGGGCAGCAGCATCTTCCTCATAACAACTCAAAATAATGAAAAAGCTGCGGTTGCCCACACGCTTGCCAAGCGTGGCAACTATGGCAAAATCCTCCCTATTAGGCAATTTATGGGGGAGGCCTAAGTACAGCAGTCAACTTTATTATAGGCTATAACGCTAAAATATAAATCTTATATTTCAATGATATCTGAAGTGAAACTTTCTTTAGAATCGTTGTGATTTGAAACTCGAAGAAACGAAAAAGAGACAAATATAGATCATTAGGATTTAGCCTGCGAGAGAATGAGATAGAATATAGTATACACTGATTATTATAAATCTATCTATATATAAAAAACAAATTGCTGTCCGTTAGTCTCGAAAACTAAAAACGGCTCGACCGATCTTTATGAAATTTTGTGTGCGTTTGAATAGGTCCCTAGATGGTTTAGATTCACATTTGGACCAGGTAGGTGGCGCCGTAGTCAAGATCCAGAAATCACCCGTGTGAAGCCGGGGCGGATCGCTAGTTTATTTATATTTTTAATTAAATAAACCTTCCAATTATTCTACTTCTTATACTCCGCATTCGTCTCATTCTCTCGAAGTTTAGTTTTCTGAAGGTTTCACTTGTACCGCGTGTCAACTGCCTCGCATGTTTATTTTTTACACAAAAAGATTACACGAACGTCGTGTGTTACAGAGGAAACGTCGCTACGAGCCGCCCCCGCCTCAATCAGCGAAGAAGTTCTGCAGCGAAGGCAACACTGCATCAGGATCCGGTTCAGGAATGGACTGCTGGTCCAATTTAGCTATGCAGCCATCCTCGTCAAGCAGCATACAGGGCCCACCGGAGCTAAAACAGTGGCTCCACAGGTAACATATTTAAATTCAATATTTTCACGGTGATGATATGATGAATTTACCGTGTAGTGGCGATTTAAGAATATCTACCACCTCTAATCATCTCGCGGGTGTCGTAAGAGGCGACAGAGGGGAACAAATCAGGAGATGGGCAGCAGCGTCTTCCTAATAACGACTAAAAATAAATAAACTGTGGTTGCCTACTCACTTGCGAAGCGTGGCAACTATGGCAAATATTCCCCTATGAGGCAATCTATGGGGGAGGCCTATGTTCAGCTGTGGAATTTAATAAGCTGTAACTGTAACGGATGATGAATTTACTGTACAAAATTTAAAAAGTATAGTTACCTATAACGTCCCACAGTCGGGCACAGGTCTTCTCTAATTTCTGTGAGGGTTTTCTTTATTAAACGTTTTATTATTTCCTTTAGTAATAGTAATAATTGTGAAATAGATTTGTAAAGCTAGGCTAACTTATATCACCAATTACCATCACGTGGGATAATAGTCAAGAATTGGCTTATTTTAGGTTTTAGAAATAGATTATTATTTCACTAGCTGTACCAAAATAACAAACTATATTTTATTATTAACTTACTTAAAAAAAGAGGTTATTAATTCCACTAAACTATCTTTTTTAAACCCCTGGGTTAGTTGACCAATTTCATTTATTGATAAAAAATAGTATTCTTTCAAAGAGTTTCCATATAAATTTCAACTAGTTTCTATGGTGCGATTTAAATTACAGGGAGTTTAAATTTTTAAATAATCCCGTTATTTACGTACAAGTAATATCCATAGTCCCCTGCTTTTTAGATCAAGTTGTCTACCAACATAGAGCTTATGTGTCTTTATCATGCTACCTTTGCTTCACCAACACTGGCAGATCTGATCTTCCCATCTCTTCGACAGTTTTCTATAATACGTAACTTTACCATGTGCCACTTCTGTTATTTTTTATTACAACCTATCAGAAGTCCACTGCTGAACATAGTCCATTATATGTATATCCCCCATGGATTGCCTTGTGGGAGGACCATAATAGCCAAAACAACCATGCTTGGCAGGTGTTGCTGTTGCCCAACTCTTTTCAATTATTCTGTTGTGTGGTTCTCTTATTGTATATCCCACATAGTAAAATTAAATAAAATATATAACCTACATTGTTTTCTGTAAACATCGAAAATTTTTAATTGTTACCCGAAATAATACCTTAAGTTGATGCAGTAAAGTGATATTTAATTCGAACAGATTTCATCTCACTACTGCCTAAGGAACTAGCGCTAACCGTTCTAAGATACTTACAGCCCAAGGACTTGCTGAGAGCGGCTCAGACCTGCCGTTACTGGAGGTGAGTGAATAATAGAGAAACTAAACTGGGTTCTTCACTATATACGTGGTAGAGCCATGCTGCTGCTATATTAATAGTATAGTTGTAGCACGAATGGGTCGGCTCGACCGGGGAAGGACCTCGCTCTCACAGAATACCAGCGTAAAATAGCAGCTTAACGCTGCTGTGTTTCGTATGGTGAGTGTAGAGAACCGGAGACCCTTTTTACTGGAAAAGAGGCATTCCATCTTAGTCCTCACGGCTGACAACGCATCTGCATTTAAATTCGCAAACGAAGATAGATGTAGATGTCTATGGGCCACAGCAACCACTTACCATCAGGTGGACTGTGTGCTCGTTTGTCACCCTTATTGTATAAAAAAAAATACTAGTAACTATAAAAATACGTAACTTTACAAGTTAAATAAATGAGCTTTATAGTAAAAAATAAAAGACAAATGTTTCATTATTTTTGACAATTCTACAATATTAAGGACGAAAGGTTGATGGAAATTTGGAAATTTTAATTATATCTTTTATAACACTACTAAGACTATGCTGAGTTGGGTACCTTTTTAGTAACTATTTACCATTTTATAATATTTTATTATTGTAAGCAAATTGCCATAATGTGTTACTAAATAAACTTATTTTCTTCTTTCGATTTTCTAAATGTCAAAGTGAGACAATAAATAGTATTTTGCGCTGTTTTAAAGTATATTCGACCTATATTCCAGATTTCTTGCGGATGATAACCTTCTTTGGAAAGAGCAATGCCGTCGCATTGGAATTACGACCCTGAAGAAAATGCCTCGCTCGTTGCCACGTTGTGCCAGTCCGTGGAAAGCAGCGTACATGAGGCAGTACCTCATAGAGAACAACTGGCTCCACAAACCAGTCAACAATCCCATCATAATGCGCGGCCATGATGACCACGTCATCACCTGCCTCCAGTTCTACGGGAATCGCATACTGAGCGGGAGTGATGATACCACCTTGAAAGTGTGGTCTGCTATTACAGGAAAGGTAAGAAAGACCAAATGTATAGATGGGCGTTTTAACGATAAGCATATAATGTATCATCACTTTTGAATGTAAGAAATTTAACTAATTAAATTTAAAAAGCAATTAACGTTAATTGCTTATTCCATTATAACAGGCTCGCCTGCATATTGATGAATTTTCTAAAAACAGCACCATCTAGTACGGTTTTTAATAAGAATACAGCTATTAGACAACTGACCCCTAATATATTAATTCAAATTATATTCACACAGTCCTAAGCCTGTGTTAAGTACTAAGGAAAGTTCGTTGAATTTATAATACAGTGAAGTACAGACTAATAACAGTAAACGTTTTTAAATGTAGTTAATACATGTCATTAAGTTAAAGCAAGTAATGTTTTTCTCAATGTAATATTACAACGAGTCATGTTTAATTATAAAACGAAAAATAAAATTATAACCAACTAAGCAATTAAGCAGTTATATAAGTTGCTTACGAAAAAAATTAAGCACTTAAGTTTGTTGTCCATTTTAAGCCTATCTTCGACTATCTTACGCCTAAGACCAATCTTTTTTTGTTAACTGTATTGCAACTAAAAATATACTGTTTGCAATATGAATTAGAAATTCGTACCCAACTGAATTCACTTATTTGAACTTGTGATATTCCTTAGTCCAAAAAAGGGTAAAAATTCGACTTATAATAAAAAGTAAATAACAAAATAAAATAATTTCAACAATATAGCTTCAGAAGCCGGGGTTCTAATTCACACACTATGTCTCAGCACCAACCACTGAAGCTATTATGTGGAAATTATTTTATCCTTTTATGGTATTTACAGTCTGCTTTACTTTTTATTATAAGTGCTATTTTTACCCGACTGCCCCAAAATAAAGGGAATGTTTTAGTATGTATGTATGTCTATTTCTTTGGCACGCTCTGTAGCCTAAATGGCTTGATGGATTTTAAGATGTGGGGTGTTGTTGATAAGTCTAGTTGTGAAAGTGATGTAGGGTATTCATTTTTTCTCTTTTCAATAAACTTTTGGGTTTTTTGTTTACTGTTTTAACTATTGGGCTTGATACTAAAACAATTCAAGAGCGTTACAAGAAGAAATCAAATAATATAATGTTGTAACAAACATGGTGGCCTGTTCTAGTGTCTCCACACCCTCGTGGGTCATTCCGGTGGCGTGTGGTCATCTCAAATGGTCGGTGACTTGGTCATCAGTGGTTCGACCGACCGTACACTGCGCGTTTGGAACGCCAAGACCGGACAGTGTCTAAAAGTGCTGGCAGGTCACACATCAACTGTGCGGTGCATGCATCTCCATCAGAACAGGTGTGTTGCTAAGCGTTTTTATTCAAACACTTAATTAGAATTTTGTTTAGACCTAATAATCATTTATGTAGATTTTGTACTATTTTTTTACTTTGTGAAATATGATCAGTGGCGCTTTTGCAACTGCGACTGTTTTTAACGAACTGGAGCGATGCATTTACGTTATAAGAAGTGGTCATTTAAAAAAATAATATTTGTAATGATGATGCCATATGGTCGTAATGATATATTAAACATTCCATCATGCTTATTCGTTCAAACCATGAATAATTTCATTTAACCTTGATAAGCTTTCATGATGAGGGTATCAGCATTAGAGCCAAAGTAACCAACATAGCCAAACAGATTAGTGAAGGATCATGGGCTGGCCATGTATCTCGATGAACCGACAACCGATTGGGAAGAAAGGATCTTGAGTGGCAGCCTCGTACAAGTAAACGAAGTGTGGAGCGGACCTTGTTTAATGTGGTGACGACCTGGTTAGATGCAGAAAGTCGATGGATGAGGTGGCTCAGGACTGTGACTCTTTTTGATTAATTTATCATCATCAGCTTTGTAAATATGTAATTGTAATGTATTATTTAAATAATAAAACCAGAGTTTTCCACAAGTAACAATATTTTAATATTGTAGCTTAACTGTTGTTTGAAAAAATTTTTGCTGTGCGATACAATCCTAAACTGATTAGTATAATAAAATATAACTTTTTTAATTACTGGCATAAGCGAAAACAACAAGTCCTATTACAAAACTATTTGTAATCGAAACGCTCGCGTACAAGCTGTTGTTAAACATAATATGAATATCTCCACTATATTGTGGGAGCTATTTTTGAAATATGTTTGATATCCGTGGAGAATCGTAGGGATTTATTAAAGTTTTTTTAAACTGAAATGATTAACAAACTTACAGTCGACCTGTTGGTAAATGGTTTTCTCAGCCTATGGACACCTGAGGACTAAAATGGAATGCCTCACAGCCTGTAATGAGGGCTAATAATTTTCTGCTCACCAGATGTCGCTAGTTGACACTGAGGTAAAGTTTTTTGTTATACAATGTAATTGAGAAGTTGTTTTTTAATAAAAGTTTATCAGTTTCTAAAGTATTATATTAATACACAAAACAATGCGTCAGTGGTTTGCTCTTTAATTTTTTGCACATTTTTAACTTTATTTTTTATTTTTCTACTATTATGAACATATGTGGTTTGGTTTATTTATTTTTAATGTTATTAATATAAAATATAACTAATAGTACAGAAAGAAACAATAACTTTTACATTTTCCGAACAAATTAACTTCCCCGCTATGAAATCTGTCAAATATTATACCTCACTTTCTTGTGGCGCCGCCCTGGTGGCAGAAAAAGTCGTGGATGCCCTCATTGTTCGGACTCTATACCCGCTGTTTGGCGGCAGAAATAGGCAAGAGTGTGGTACCTATCCAGGCAGAAAAGGAGTCCTGTCACCTATTTTCGATGTATTGTGAATGTAACAGTATTTTACGGCTCCGTGGCGCAATGGCTTAGCAATGAGCGCTCTAATTGCTGCGCTGGGGCCGCGGGTTCTAATCCCGCACGGAACAAGTATTTGTATGGCCTACAAATAATTGTTCCGGGTCTGGATGTTTGTCCTTGTGCAATTTGTGTTTGTAAACTGCCTCCACGATACAGGAGAAAATCCTAGTGTGGGGGTAACGTTTTTTTTTAAAAGAACAAAAAGTATTTCTTACACTACAACCAAAACCATAACCTGATTGTATACATTTAGCTGTTGATATATGCTAAAAAATTTAAAAATAATATACCAGACAAGGGTTTGGAACATACAGACCTAAATTGTTTGCAAAAATTGTGTTGAAGAATTATTTGAAATGGAATGGAAGGAAATCAGAGGCGTAGCATTGACTGATATAGACTGGCCAGATCAATGAATAATCAGCGTTTGACGGTATGAACAGCTAAACGCACAGCTACGTCACGATATGGTCAAACATTAGTGATCATACCGTAAAATAGTTACATTATCCACCGTTAGAGGCTCTGATTTTGTGATGCGTAATGGCGACTGACAATTATTCTGATAAAAAAGACACACAAACGCGGGTGTCCACGCAACGACAATCAATGGACTATTATTGGAGTGCAAAAGTATGATTTCATGGAAATTGCGGGTGAAGATACTTTAATTTTTAAAAAGTGTTGGCGATCCTTCAATTCGTATAGTTCCCATAGAAAAATATTACGAAATACTAACAGAAGTTCACAAAACCGTTGGACATGATGGTCGACTGAAAATGATACAAATGCTCCCGACGGAGAAAATACATGGCTCATTAACTATCAAGACCACGCGACATTCGGCCTTGAGAAACCTAACCAAACCTAACTTAACCTTTTTTTTTTTTTGCGGGGGGAAATCCTCATGGACTACCACCTCCGCCTGGGGAAAGACGGAGGGGTGAACCTAACTTAACCTAACCTAACCTGGCTAACTAACAATAAGCAATTTTTTGTACTTATAAGAAAAATATATATACAAGTTCCTTCTTTATTTTTAATTTTGTTAAACCTTTGATATCATAGAAACCCTACATTAATGATATGCTCAAACGTGGATTGACACATCGTCAAACATTGACGTTTAAATGATATGGTCAGTTTTAGCTGGCCATTTCATCAAATACAACCATTTTATAAAATGGTCGGCCGCATCATGAAGTGATCAATTACAAGATCTGGCCACGACATATACATTTGATAATTTTTCGCTTCGCACTACTTTATTCTACTTTCTCAATGAACTTCTTCATTAGTCTGTAGAAAATTATTGCTCGACATAGGCCTCTTGTTGTCTTTGATTAGAAAAGCGTATTATACAATTGACAATTTAATTAATGACACAACAGCATGGTCATTTGAAAGTCGACAAGTTCCACACATAATATTTTAACCAAATGTTATCTTAGTATTATTATATGAATATAGTCTTATATATTAAGCTAATGAAGGAATGAGGGGAAATATTTGACAGATTTCATAGCGGGGAAGTTACTTTGTTAGGAAAGTGTAGAGATTAATGTTTGTAAAGTTTCTTTGATTTTATCTGAAATAGATTATAAATGTACAAATCAAATTACGGATTTTCCTAAAGTATAAGTTTTAAAAAAGGTAAAATGTGTAAAAAAAATTTAAAGAATACAGCACTAGAGGCAATGTTTTGTGTGTATACTTGCACTAGATAGCGAAAAACTTGTACTTAAAACGATTATGAACTTTTCAATGATGATGACACTGTGTGACAAATAAGTTCATGTTAGTCCCAACTAGCGACATCTGGTGACTGTAAGATTATTAGACTTATTTTATCGCCACGCTAAGTATAATGATTGACATGTATTTGTTGCTAAGCAGGCTAAACTGCTATCAGGTTAGCCTTTAAAAACCATTCCTGGATTTAGTCATGCTCGGCATGCTGGGTTTTATCTCCAGAACTATCACATAATATATTACCAGTATAGCATATCCTACTAAATTTAATATATAATTTATTTAAAATGAAATGTGTATTTATTCTAGGCTATCTTTAATGTTTATTTAGGCAACTGTAAATAACTTTTTCACATCATCACAAAGTTTTGGTGATATAAATGTCTTATAGCTGTTGTCTGAAAACTTTCACTAAAGAAGTGAAATATTGATACTATTGCCTCTCCCTTCTGAAAGGTTAAGAAGCAATTGATCCGTCGCGCTCATCGATATATATGTACTACGCACTAGATTTGGCATTCCGAACATTCACTATGTTCAAATGAACTGTACTGCAATCCGTACACCTTTAGTGTCATTTAGTGTGGCTTCAATATTCATAGAGTGTGGAGCTGCGCTAATAATACGAGATTTCAAATTAAAGTTTAAATGAATAAATAGGTTACAATAGAAAAAATAAATTTCTTCATTTATATGCCACGCTATCTACAATCATAGACTACAATCTACTATCTCCCGCGCATGCGCGAAAACAGAGTAGTGCACATTTTTTGTTTGGAATATCTTCTCTAGTACGTAGTACATAGAACTCAATGGTCGCGCTGCTCCAATGCTTACTGGCGGACTTCACATAACCTCCAAATATTTAATTCCTTAGACATATTCCTTATACGTATTTATCTGTTTGTTATTGTTTGTTGGATACAAGAGCAATTATTTTTTGCGATAAAATCTATATTTACTACCGTCATACCCTTATGTTTTGTTTCTTTCAATAGATTGAGTATTCTGAGGAATTGTTCGGATTTATAATGGCCGCCAAATTTGACAAACGCACATCGCGACAAAACTCACGTTACCATCCACATCGTTGTACGTCCGCTACTATCCACCAAATAGATTTAAATAATATAAAATAATAAAAGTAAAGAATACAGACAGCTACAATGTCTTTTTTATTTGTTTTTTTTTATAGAATTACAGTGACATACAAGCACACAGTCCACCTGATGGTAAGTGGATGCTGTGGCCCATAGACATCTACATGTATTCTCGGTTAAGAATCAAAATGCAGGTGCGTTGTCACCTCTGATGACCAAGGTGGAATGCCTCGTTTCGAGTGAAAAGTGGTATAAAAAATAAATTCAATACAATCCAGTTTTAAGGAATTTTTTTTTATTTATTTCCCCCAACATACAAAAGTTTTAAGGATGAAACAGTGAAATAAGGGAATATGATAATTTCGTCAATACTTCATCAGTAGCATCAGCCCGAGTTGAAGTTGTCTCTCTTTATTACCTATCTCGGTCCTTCAGGCACAGGATAACAACAATAGATCATTAAAAAATCTATTATTTTAAGTTCTTGTGGCACGGATGTCCCCTTAACTATTGTATATTGCATGCTGCCGGACCAATGCAATGTAGTGAGTTTTAACTTGCGGGTTTAACAATTTGCCCAGCGCGTGATCTCCCCTTTTCCTTCCATGGCCAAAATCCTATTCCACCTCTGTCCATGGCGACGCCAACCAAACGCTATATGTGGCCATCCCCCACACCATGTTGTCAACATACGTTTTGGAACCAAACGGTTTGCTTCGTCGTTCGTAACGCATACGGCAAAGGAGTGGAATACTTTGCCAGCTTATTTCGGTTTAGTCAGTCAGTCAGCTCAACCACACTCTCACAGAATACCAGCGTAAAAAAATAAAATAAGTGAAGTTACATACTTCAAGGATTTTTGACAACCCTGACACATATTTTCAAGTTTGTATGAAAAATTGAAAAATGGGAGGGCAACTTTGCCACAAGCGTTGCTATTTGCAACACAATTAAAGGAGCAAATCATAACTCTGAGTGTTGTGTATTATATTACGAGGTAAACTTACCTTCAACCTTGAAGTCAAATCCTATTATTTTCATTATAAACCCTCATGGCAAAGTTGCCACAAAGTGAGGTTAACTTTGCCATTTTATATTTTTGAGTATTTTGTCTATTTAATGTTAGTATTTGTTTAAATCACTAATAAATACAAAATATATGAAGAATATAATTTCACATTTAACATTGACGCCCAGTCTGACAGTACATTTTTTGTTGGAAAATTGGTCCTAAACTTTTAAGTCCTTCCATAAATGGCAAAGTTGCCAGGTTTCACGGTAGTTGTTTAAAAAAAATAAAGAATTGCAACTCGCTTTAAGTCGTTTAATGTTACAACCTCTACGTACTTCAAGTAATGAGGGCTAATAATTTTACTCTTATAGCTACTATTTCACAAATAAACATTAACTTTTCGAATAAACTAACTTCCCCCGCCGTGTAATATTTCATATATTTCACCTCGTTCAAATGTGGTGTAGTAAAGAATGAACGAGGAAAGAGTGACAAAGCAAAGCTATGTTGCAGAAGTGAACGGCAGAGTCGGGAGGGGACGCCCTGGACGAAAGTTTATCGACCAAATTGGCAATATATTAAAATGGGCCAGATTAAGAGTACCCATAACCGACGAGCATGTTTGCGTAGGTATATGGATGTAAAGGAGGCGAGAGAGGTGTGTCAGGATCGTGCCAAATGGAAATCCGTAGTTTCTGCCTACGCCTCTAGGTGACTGGCGTCGTGAGAGTTTGTGTTTGTGTTCATATGTGGTGACGCTCTTGCAGCAGAAAAATTCGTGGATGCCCTCTCATTATCTACCACCAGTAGCTAAATTGCAATGTGGTGACGTAATAGAATCCATACTATATTTTGTTCCGACACCCACGGAAGAGACGACTGTGGGAATTACAAGAAAGTATAAAATTCTCGCTTACATTTTACCGGGCGTAAAATATCTATACCAGCGAAAAAGAGCAGCATCAAAGGTCCTGATCGTCGATATGACAAGACTGACGATTATGACAAATTCTCTGAACAGAGGGAGAGGAGGGCATTAACTTGGTGGTAAAAAAGTAGGATTTTTTAGTGTTTCATTCATTCGTTACAGCTTATAAAAAATCCAATGCTGAACATAGGCCTCCTCCATACATTGTCTCATAGGAGATATTTACCATTATGACGTTCAATTACTATTATACAGGGTTATTTTTCAAAGAGTAGCCAAATTTTAAACTTAAGTTCAAATATATAAATAATTTTATACCGTTATTGCAGTTTTTGAAAATATGAATAAATAAGGCTTCTACTTTTATTTGAAATTATCCCAAATTGAATGTGATTTATGGGCAACAACGTTTTTGCCTACCGATCGACCCTTATAAATGTGTGCGTGACCAGTAAAATCAGAAGAGAGACAGAATGTTTGAGGTTTTTTTTAATAAAATTTTTCTTCACCATTTGCCTATATTACTTATTCTGAACCTTCTCTGCAAATTTGGTCAGTTATTGCAAAATAACCCTGTATAATAATCTATATTGAATAAAAATTATTCTATTCTATTATTTTCGTAGTTGCCACGCTTGGCAGTTTTTTTTAAATTATATTGATGTGTTATCAGATAGATGATGTGACGCTGCCCATCCTCTTTTTCATTTCCCTCTTTGTCTTTTACGACAGCTATGGGATAATTAAGTAATGGATTCTCTTACGGCGCCACTACATGGCGATTATATTTTTTTAAAAATTGATTACAATTAAAACAGATCTTATATTATTAATAAATAAGGAATAATTAAAAAAAGTATTTAATTGTAAATAACATTTTACAATGCAATTTTTCATACTGTTCAATATATGAATTAAGCCTATAATTGATTTTTATATTATATTCATAAAATAACGGGTGTAAGGGAATATACCAACCCCTTTTGTTTAAATACCCCCTTTCTTTCACATAGTAATTGACGAATGAGATTTTAGCGATCGGACTAATACGCCATCCAAAAATGTACTAATAGAGCACAATGAGCTTACCCAAGTTGACTTCCTACTATCGTTAATCCCAGTTAAAAGCTATAAGCGTTTTTTACGTTGTAGAGCTATGCTGCAGCTATATATAGTTGTAGCACGAATCACAGCTGGTATTCTGTGAGACCACGCCCTCACAGAATACCAGCGTAAAATAGCAGCTAAATACTGCTGAGTGTAGAGAACCGCAGACTCTTTTTCCTGGAAACGTAGGTATTTCATTAATATGTATCTCAAATTGGCAAGGCCACAGAGAAGTTGATATTAGTGATAGGTATAGAATAGATGCATTGATCTCGCATTTCTAAACGTACAGTTTGTTTCAGAGTGGTTTCGGGATCTCGGGACGCGACCTTGCGCGTGTGGTCGATACCAGATGGCAGATGTCTTCGGGTGCTGGTGGGACACTTAGCTGCTGTCCGTTGTGTACAGTACGACGGGAAGGTGGTGGTATCCGGCGCTTACGACTATTTCGTCAAGGTCTGGAACCCGGAGACGGGAGACTGTCTGCACACACTCGCCGGGCACACTAACAGGGTTTATAGCCTCCAGGTAAGGTTTTGTTTTTTTAACTATTTTTTTATTATATATAAATACGTCAAGGGAATACTTTGAACCCCTTTTTAAGCATATTGTGTGCATGGAGTGTGAGATTTGGTATAGTAAAGTTTATGTGGAGAAGAAGTGCAGAAAGCAAAACATGTGTTACCAGTACATTATATACAATAAAATAAAATATACTTTATTAACATTCATACTGCCAATGTCTCAAAGTAAGTACCTTTGTTATTACTCGTAAGGCCAATATCAAACTCTTACGAGGGCGACACTGAAAGTTTTTAGAACTGGCCACTTGTAAACGATATAATAAAACAATAAGTTCAAATTTTGAAAATGGAACTCTTTGCCAATATTATTGTGTATGTATTTTATTAATTTGTCATTTGTTTACGATTTGGCGGCAAATTGAAAATTGTCTGTGTCACGTCAGCATGAATTTAACGGGAGAAAATTTACGTACAATGATTTTTTATGACTTTCGCTGTCATTTAAGTCAACAAGAAAGTTATGATAGACTTCGATTGGCCTTTCACGATGAAGCCCCATCTCGTGCCACGGTTTACAACTGGTTTAATGAGTTTAAACGTGGTCGCACTAATCTCTCTGATGATCTGCGTGAGGGACGGCCTTCTACGGCGACGACTGAAGATAACATCAGTGTTGCGCGGCGTATGATAGAGACTGACAAAAAAGTGACTTATCAGCAGATTTGGACAAGCTTAGGCATCGGTATGAGTCAAGTGCACAAAATCCTCCATGAACATTTAGCGGTCAGGAAGCTTTGTGCCCGGTGGATACCTCATAATTTGACAGGGGCCCAAAAACTCCGTCGTGTTGATTGGTGTCGTGAAATGGTTCAAAGATTTAACGGAGGTGACTCAAATGCTGTGTTCGACATACTTACGGGTGACGAAAGCTGGATTTATTGTTATGATCCTGAAACTAAGAGACAGTCTGCTGTCTGGGTGTTTCCTTCCAAGGAGTTGCCAACTAAAGTGAAGAGAGGTCGAAGCGTGGGAAAAAAGATGGTGGCCTCGTTCTTCGGAAGGACAGGTCATTACGCAACAATTGTTTTAGAGGATCGAAAAACAGTTACTGCAGAATGGTACACTAACAATTGATTGCCTCTTGTCTTGGAAAAAGTTCGGGAGAAACGATCTCGCAGTAGGATCCTCCTTCACCACGACAACGCCTCGTCGCACACCGCCAAGCAAACAATCGACTACTTGGCGACGTCAGACGTGGAATTACTGGGTCACCCGCCCTATAGCCCCGACCTCGCACCTTGCGATTTTTATTTATTTCTGAAAATAAAAGAAAAACTTCGAGGAAAACGTTTTATGGACGCCGAGGAAGCAGTGGCTGCGTTTCAAAATGCCATCGAAGAGACCCCTAAGGACGAGTGAGTAAAGTGCCTTCTCAGTGGTTCCATCGGATACAGCGATGTATTAATGTAAATGGACATTATTTTGAAAAGATATAATAAAACTAATAACTTGCTAGTTTGTTCAGTTTTTGATTTTCTAAGAACTTTCAGTGTCACCCTCGTAATAGTTTTTGTCAAACATTCGCAAAGAGTAAAGATTGTCGCCAAACAATTTTAAGATATTGCCAACAAATGAAATAATTACTGCTAGACTGACCAAATGAATTCCTTTTTCAATAGTGTGTGGGGTGCATTTCAAGGCAAAAACCGTTTATTTTATAATTTATATATAAGATATGTGTGTTTTATATATTCATGTGTAGTTGAAAGTGATATACAGCTTGCTTAATATACAAATTTAAAAATAATAATATATTACGGTCGAATATCGAACACTAGGCAACCACTAGTTCTTAAAAATATGCACTGGGTTCCACAAGGTTATTTTTTATCGCCTCTGTTATTAATATAGCTTTATAGTAATTTTCAAGCTTTTAATACTGTGCAGACTATGCAAAAAACTTTAAAGTGAATAGAATTTAATGAAATGCCTGTCATCCAGGCAATAGGCACAAACTATGGACTGAACTTCTGCAGCATTAAGTTGCTTTGTCACTCTTTCCCCATTCATTCTTTCCGTGTCCAAACCACCGAAGCATTCGGTCATCAGTTCATTTCTTAATCATGGTCACAACATCTTGCAAACCAAATGCACCTTTGATATCCATATTTAAAACTGTCTGCAGATGAAACATTGTTCGGTTCTATTCGTTAAAATAGAAGTGTTGTATAATAATAAAATAAAATTTAAACAATGTGAATGGTCTAGAAGTGAATTGGATATAGAATCATGGGAGCCTACATCATTGTTGAAAGATTTTATTGCAATCACCCCGCTTGGCTGTGGAAGGTTTGATTGCGGTACCAGATGTATCGCACTTTTTACGCTGCTCCCTATCGTCACACATATTACATTTATATAAGCGCGATGACTGATCTGTGTCCCGAGTGGTCCCGTGTTCGAATTCCGGATCAAGCCAAAATGAGTTTTTCTGCCAAAAATTTCTCACTATCAGTCTGAAGGCAAGGCAGGGCAAGTTGGCAGTGTTTCAACCCTGTGCCTCGGTAAGCACATAAAGCTATTGGTCTTGCGCCTGATCTTTTCCGGTCGTGTCGAATTGTCGTCCTATGAGACTATGAGAGTGAGGGAATGAAGAGTACACCCGTGTTTGCGCACACACTCGTGCACTATAATGCTATCTTGTGCAGATTTCTATTTTGCGTTTACTGCGTTTTTGTCTGAAGGACATTATTGCATGAGATGTATACCACCATCTATCACAGGTTATGAGCTCTTCCTGACCTTTCCCATCATCGCCTCTTACAACATCCACAGGATAAAAACTAAACTAAACTTAACTTAGAACCTCCTTGTTAATGATGTGGACCTCCGATACCACAGTAGGGTAATTGAGGTGATACTTTAATGCGGGTCTCCGCTCGAATCATTAGACTAATAATTATTAATAATTATATTCTAATAATTATTAGAATTATTATTTTAAGAGATGCGAAAAAGTCCGCTTTCTCCTTAACGCGCTAGTGAACCTCTTTAACCAGAGGCAGTATAGGTCAACAGAAGTTTGCCTAGACTACTTTGGCACGAGACCAATATTTAACGTTGTTTTTAATTAATAATTATAATAACAATTGTTTATTTCTATTACAAAACAATATTACATATACAGGCTAAAACTTTACTTACTTTTATACAACTGACTTCAATATAAATAAAATGAGAACATGTAGTCGAGGTCAATTAAATATGCATTATTAAGAATAACTCAAGAACTACTGGTCAGATCTTGACCAAATTGGACTGGACCACATAAGAAGCACCAGCTTTCAAATAAAAAAATAATCATCAAATTCGGTTTACCTAGAAAAAAGTTCTGAGGTACACATAAAAATACAGTCAAATTGGGAACCTCCTCCTTTTTTTGAAGTCGGTTAAGAAATGAAGTGAATGTCAATGTTAAGTTGATTATTAGTTATAATATTAGTTTTCTATTAGCGTCAACTATTGTAGAAATTCAACTTTGCTAACCCCGCTGGCCTCCCACTAATAAGCATAAAACATTATCACATAAAGAAAGAAATACTTCAAGGCAATTATGTTTTAATTAATATGTATTGCTGTGTAGTGGCGGTGTAAGAATATGTATTTCAACATAGAAGTAACATTTAAAATGGTGGGATTTAAAGTTAGCTATGAAAATTAAATAAAAAAGTAATGAAACATACAAATCGACATTCATATTGAAAGACAGTAAGAACTACTACTACTACTATCTTATCGTGCTGTGGGTGTCGTAAGAGACGACAGAGGTAAACAAATCATGAGATGGGCAGCAGCGTCTTCCCATGTGGCAACTATGGCAAATATCCCTTCTATGAGGCAATCTACGGGGGAATTCTCTGTTCAGCATTAGGCTTTAATAGACTGTAGCGGTAACGGTAATATGTATTACAGTTCGACGGGATACACGTTGTAAGCGGCTCATTGGATACGTCAATCCGCGTATGGGACGTCGAATCCGGACAACTGAAGCACACATTGACCGGACATCAGTCTCTTACGTCCGGAATGGAGCTGCACTCCAACATACTGGTATCCGGCAACGCAGACTCCACCGTCAAAGTGTGGGACATCACTACGGGTCACTGCCTACACACATTGTCAGGTAAGTTATTTTAATTGACATGTAATGTATATTGTTATAGATATATGAAAGTGAAAGAAATATTTAGGAAATGCATAAGGATAATAGTGGTCAAAACAGTAGTATGTTACCATTTACCAATCCCCACAGGAACCAGGCATACAGTTAACCGCAAGTCACCAGCGCTTAATAAGTCGACGCGAGATCACAGGTGTATTCACATAACGTTTCGTACGTACGGCCGTATGTCCTTCGTCCAGTCGTCATTATAGGTGGGGAATAGGATTGAAAGGAGGCAAGCTAGGTGGGGGAAAGAAGTATGCGAGCGTCCGTATGCAAAATATTTCAAAGGGCTAGGTATTTACTGTACTTAAATAACTTGTCATCATTATGACAGGTTGATTGCTCAAAGCAGGGTCCTAAGTCACCTACATCTATCGACTTCTCGTATGTCTTACCAGGTTGTCACTCCAAATTCAAATTCATTTATTTGCCAGCATTGAGTTCTATGTACTACGTACTAGAAGCCGTTCAAACAAAAATGTGCACTACTCTGTTTTCGCGCATGCGCGGAGATAGTACATTTTAGTCTATGATTGTAGATAGCGTGGCATATAAATGAAGTTTATTTTTCTATTGTAATATTATTACCTATTTATTAACTTGAACAACAAATAATTTTACTTATTTGACTACTGAATTATTAATTACGTTCAGGTTTAAACTTTAATTTGAAATCTCGTATTATTAGCGCAGCTCCACACTCTATGAATATTGAAGCCACACTAAATGACACTAAATTTGTACGGATTGCAGTACAGTTCATTTGAACATAGTGCATGTTCGAATGCCACATCTAGTACGTAGTACATATATATCGATGTTTGCCAGAATTTAGGTGTACGAAAAGTATGATCTTAAATTATATCTAATGGCCCATTTACATTCTACCACTACATATGGTGCAAATATTTTATAGGTACATGCAAATTTTTAAACAACTAATAGGAACGTATTTGTATAATTATGGTTAATACTCAAACGCTACTCAGTTTTAAGACGCCATTAAGTCCGTACTGTCTCTTTCACTTTAAGTCAAAGTGACTGTGACAGCACGAGACTTAATGACATCTTAAAATTGAATAGCGTTTGAGTATTTCGCCATATGATTATTAAATATAAATTAATTAATTGATGTCAAATTTATAATGTCAATTCAAGTGATAAATTTTAAAATGTTAGATTATGTAATAAACATACTCAATTGTTAATGTACATATTTCCATGGTTATTCAGCATAAAATAATTATTAGTTACCTATATATCAATATTACTGATGTCAGATTTATTTTTCGCAATGAGTTATAAATTCCTTGAATTCGTTAAATCATTTTTCCTTTAACCATTGTGTAAACTTTTTTTAAACATGGTTAAAGGTAAATCTTTAAAGGAGTTGGGCAATTTGTTATATGCCTTTATAGCATTAGCATAAGAATTCCTTTTATACAATTCGAGCCTGCATTGAGGTATACAGAGCTTATCTTTATTTCTAGGAGCTACATTTCTTTTAATTACATCTAAATGCTTTTCACTGTGTTCCGGATGTTGTTTTACAAATAGGCATACATACTTCTTTAATGTACAAGCATGGCAATGTCAAGATATTGTACTTTAAAACAAGGGCTTACAGCTATCCGTACACCAGGCTCCATAGATTGCACGCACACATTTCTTTTGTACTCTAAACACTTTTATTATATACCACCGAATTGCCCCACAATAAAAGACCATATGAGAGTACGGACGAAACATATCCGTGATATGCACATAGAGCAGCTTCAGTTGATACCGTGACTCGTAATCTTTTTATTGCATAGACAAATCTGTCGAGTTTGTCACAAACGTAATCGACATGAGTTTTCCAGTCGCAATTTTGATCCAACATTATATATCCATTTAGTAGACTCTTTTGATTAATTCTAGTTTATTTGAATATTTATGATGTTACAGTAGAGGAGCTGAAAGTCAATCATATGGTGCAACTAACTAAAGCCAAAGAATATGTTGTCACCTCTATGGGCTTAGTTGACTTTCTACTAATGTTAATGCTATAGGAACTATAGATAACTAGGAAATTAATGGAAACGATATTCAATGTTAAGTCACATGACTTAAGTTTGATTTTTTTTAACGGTGGTGGTTTATTAAAGGTGACAAACGAGCACACAGTCTCCCTAATAGCAAGTGGAATCTGTGGCTCATAGACATCTACCTCTATCCTCAGTTAAGATTCAAAATACACACTCCTGAGAATTAAGATGGAATGCCTCGTTTCCAGTAAAAGGGGTCTCCGGTTCTCTACACTCACTATACGAAACACAGCAGCGTTAAGCTGCTATTTTTATTTATAATAATAATTGTTTATTATAAATAAAAATATTACGCTGTTACTCAATTTGAATATAATTAATTTTTATAATGTTCAATTAGCTTTAACTATTGGAGGAAGACAACTTGGCTAACCTGCTTAAAATGCCTTACAACCAGACGATATTGGCTCTTGTACTCCACCATACGAGGAATAGGTGATGTTTAATAGGACCCATTGACAAAAAGGGAGCCCTACCCTATAACCTTTTAAGTAGTGTAATTTTATGGGTATTATAATAAAAGGGATTAAAAGTTAATTTAGCATTGTATTACGCGAGATTGTACTCATTTTTCAAATGAATCTAAACTATTAACACTGCGCTAGTCGGGTTATTTCTCCATACCGACATAGAAGGGTGATTACTCCATTGTTTGATGATGAAAATAAAAACTAAGCGTCATATTTATTCGTTATCGTCGTCATTATATTGGGCTTGTACATAAACAGAACTGTAAAAAACTAATTTTGGTGTTCTGAAAACCTATTGTCACACTAATTTTACCGCTACAATTGGAAATCAACTTTTCAGCAATGTACCTATTTTATTATACTATTTTATTTATAAAATTGAAGTGACAAACGAACTTACAGTCTTACTGATCGTAAGCGACTACTGGAATCCATTTACACCCGTAGCCAACATCAAACGAAGAAGGCTAAAGATGTGTTGTCACAAACAGGGCAACATATTAGTGGCCTTACACAAAAAGAACTAAGATGGAATGCCTCACGGCCTGTAATTATACCGGCTCTCTGTACCTTTCAGACTGGAACACAGCAGTGCACGCAGTGCATTGAGGGTGGTACCACCCAGGGGACTCCTAACTCCTACTCCTCCTCGAAAACGTGTCCAACCACCTGATCAACCTAGTCGTATTTTAGAAACATTACTGTCTAGTCAATGCTTATGGAGTCTTGGGCTTCTGCCATGGTACATTGTTGATTTTGACCATAATTTCATGAACAAAAAAATGTATGCTGGGGATAGGTTTCTTTTGTGGCACAAGCAAATTATTAATTAAAAATTAATTTGGCAACATCATTAGCAACTTCCAGTTGGTGATATAACAATCGCAACTTTTTATTGGATGTTGATGTACTGTGACATTTACGAAATATTAATATTTTATTGGCTTTTAGTGAATATCCCATACTCAAAGTAGACTCACCAAAAGCAATGTTAAAATATTTCATAGTCGTTTTGTCTATTCTTATAGATCTCTCTCATTACGTGGTAGAGCCAAGCTGCGGCTATATTATGGTTGTACACGAATGGATCGACTCGACCAGGGTAGGACCACGCTCTCACAGAATACTACCGTAAAATAGCAGCTTAATGCTGTTGTGTTTCGTATGGTGAGTGTAGAGAACCGGAGACCCTTTTTACTGGAAACGAGGCATTCCATCTTAGTCCTCAGGGGTGACAACGTATCTGCATTTTGATTCTTAATCGAGATAAATGTAGATGTCTATGGGTCACAGCATCCACTTACCATTAGGTGGACTGTGTTAAAATTATAGAACATTTTTATTCAAATTCATTGATCCAATCTCGCAAGAAATAAAAAATCACGTATTATATATACATGTAAAGAATGTAACCTTTGCTGATATTCTGATATAGTTTACCAATGTACACATGTGTCAGAATATTTACCAACACAACAAAAATATGTGAAATGGACCAGGTCAACCCTTTTTAATTAATAAAACTATTCTAATTAAGAACTTAATTAGAATGGGTTAATAAATAAATTACTTAAATATACAAGTGTCTTAAAACAGTTATTTTGTAAGGAATTTGTATTTTAATATAAAATAGGTAGTCAAATGAGATATTCCAATTGGTATACACATCTGAAACTTAGGCTGTAGTAATTGTCTAGAAAATCTAATTGTGTATAATTGGAAATACAAATAAAACTAGATGTCCTACAGTTAATAATTAATCTAAACTCTAAATTGATATTTTCAGGCCCTAACAAGCATCAGTCAGCAGTAACTTGCCTTCAATCAAGCAATCGTTTCGTGATCACCTCATCTGACGATGGCACAGTCAAGCTTTGGGATGTTCGCACTGGGGAGTTCATTCGCAACCTCGTGGAGCTGAGTTCCGGGGGGTCCGGTGGAGTGGTATGGCGTATCAGAGCCTCCGCAACTAAGCTAATCTGTGCTGTTGGATCGAGGAATGGCACCGAGGAGACAAAGCTCCTAGTCCTGGACTTTGACGTGCCCGGAGCTTGCAGGAAGTGCGACGAATAGCATCGACTCAACCGGCGCCTTATGCGTCGATACGCAAACATGTACGCACCGTGGCATTGCTAAGTATGTTTCGAACGATGGGCATCAAACCATAGTGCTCGTCCCGATCTCTTACGGACTGCATAGTGTTACATTTAAGAAAATTGTGATCAGTGCATCCTAAAGTCTTTTGAAACTATAGTGATTCTAAAATTAGAGGCAGCCCGTTTGAAGTGATCGGTTTCCAATGTGGTTGATAGTGTTGGATACAATTTTTTTGAGGGTACGTGTTGAATTGTGTTTGTGCAATGTTCATTCCGAGCTGAGATATTGTGTAGGGAGTGAGAGGACAGTGGTGCTTCGATCAGTGGATTGTGATTTTTTTTATACAAAGTCTACCCATCGGGCTTGACGCTAGTATGGAAGGACCACATTCATATATCCACAACTTTTTCTGATTACCTATTTATACATTCAATGCCAATATGATACCATTACATATTTACAATTTTAGCCCTTTATAAATTTATAGTATAATTCAATTACGTTCATCAAAAAGTGGTGGCACATACGTTCATCTCGCTTTGCCAAATTTCTGTAACATTGTTGCATGGTTCATTAACCCAAAGAGTTATGAGGATATCGGACTTTAGTTCATAAGTTTTATAGTTAAGTTGCTTTTAGTAACAACAACTTGTGTTGTTAACTATAGGTTTTGTTTAAAAATATCTTTAAATGTTAACTCATTCAATACTACATTTTAGCATGTTGTAACCGAATTAAATATTGGTTTTTATTTTGTATTTATTAAATGAAATTCTTAAATTGTGTTATAACATGCACAAGTTAACAATAATGTTTGTTGGTGTATATGTCAGTTGCAATAGTAAGACATAATAGTCCTTAACAATATGTTTTAAATTAATAGTTGCTAATATCTTTTAAATTGTTTGTACGAAAGATTTATATAAAAACTTGTTCTGTCTTATTACAAAAAGGTTTAAAGTAGAGTCTGTATCAATAAAAAAAAATCCCCGGGGAAATGCGAACTAAAAAGTGAAGTTCGAAATTTAAATGTCAAATGTCAAATTTAGCGAAGGCTGTGGCGTCGCGGCTAAAGGACTTCTTCGTGACAAAGACTTCTTTAAACCCGAGTATAGACTCGACAAGAAAACACGTATTGTAATAAGACCGTTTATGTGCAGTATTAAGAAACGTTAAATTTTTTATATATTTTGTTGAAACTTCTTATACCCACTGTAATTTACTAGTGTGCCAGTAATTTCATTTTATTTTTTAACTAGCGAATCTTGTTTGATTTTATAATTGTAATTATTATTTACTTCAACTCCTTGACCCCTTTCTTATTTTGTTAGTTTCCTTGAGTTATGAACAGATCTTCTTTCACGTGTTTTATTTAAAGCCAAATTAATTGGCCACATATAAACACTCACAATTTACTCATATTTTATTCGACTTTTTTATATCGGTATACAGGGTTATTTGCAAATTGCAATATACGGCCAGATTTGCAGAGAAGATTCAGAATAAGTAATATAAGCGGTGGCGAAGAAAAATTTATTTAAAAAATCTCAAACATGCTGTCCTTTTTATCTTTTAAATTCAGAATTCGTGGTGATGCATTATTTTGACTGATTTTCAACTGATTGACATGCATAAATATCTAACGCCTACTATTTTACTACGCACGCACACATTCGCAAGGGTCTATTGGACGGCAAAAACGTTGTGAATTGAATCGCACACAGAGGAGCGCGCGTATGCGTAGTTTTTGCCCATAAATCAAATTCAATTTGGGATAATTTAAAAAAAAAGTAGAAACATTTACTTGCATTTTCAAAAACTGCAATAACGGTATATCATTATTTATATATTTGAACTTAAGTATAATAAAATTCGGCTACTCTTTGAAAAATAACCCTGTATATACTTGAAATAATTTACAAGTGAACCGTTGTTTCGTTTGAGTTATATATTATTTATTATATTGTTATAATCAATGTTTTAGCAATAGTAAGTTTGGAGTTGAGACGAACCACAACTTTGTTTTTAATAGCAGATTTAAGTGAATTCTACTCCTTGTTTTGATATAATAATTAATGTCGTGCATTCATTACTGTGTAAGAGAGGCCAGCAATTTTAATCACTTAAAGTCCGTTTTAATAGTCACATAGTATAATCAACTTGTCTATTTAGACATTCAGAATGACAGTTCACATATTATAATCTACCGAATTATGCAGTAAGCTATTGGAAGTCGATGTTAGTGCACATACGTGCGGAATCCAAACTTTGTACTCTACGTAGACAGTAAGGGCCATTACGGCTTCCGCACACTTGTAGCTGTGGTAATGTGTATATACTAATTTATATAATATGATAATATGTGATCATTGAGGAGTGGTCGTACGTATATCGTCGTATGCCTGTCTTCTACGATGGCTGATTTAACAAATAATTAAACGAAGACTGAAGCATAGGTATAATGTAATATTTAATGTATTGATGTAGTTACTGCAATACTACCCACCATCACACTCCGCTTTGTCTTTGTTGGAACGGCTATACGTGAAAACTTTTTTTTTTGTTCGATTAAAATTAGTGATGTCGACAGTCGCTTATTTTCATGAAGGATTATTAATCGTTTATTCTAATAATCTAAAGCAATATTCGAGGTTGGACCAAAATACTTCAGATTGGTTCATGTAGTGTAATGTATTTTTAATGTCGATATCAAAATAATCGATTATCAACATCACTAGACGAAATAAGTTTTTTTTTAGTTGCTAAGCAGACGGAGCTTCCCGTCTTTCAACATTTTAACTTAGTTACGGTGTAATTTAGTTATTAGTTATTAAGCGCGTCATATACACGCCAATCAAGTGACGTCTAGCAATGAGACTAGGTGGCCCTTAACTTGCTAATGTCCTATATCCTAGTTCCTTCATATATTAAATGAAATATATTATAGTGGTTTAGAGACTCTTCTGAATCGAACATTACTCGATTCAGACCCGATTTAAATGAATCGTGGTTTTTTTTCAATGGTCATTGTCTTCTTCATACTGGTATATTCAGATAAGATTATTTGGGCCACATGTTTCATTGCTAGAATCACGTTATCGATAATGTATCGTGATATATCGATTATCTGAATCGTTCGGAATATATAGATTGTAAGTGATTTTTAATTTAGGGAAGATGTCTGACATTTGGCTGATTAAATTAAATCGCATCTGTTTAATCATTCGAATGACTTTCATTTTTTGTCAAGCGTCATCTAGCGTTGCGCAAATGTATGTATGTATATATCCTGGCGACGCGGAGGCGTTTTCTTATTGTTATATACATTTTTCTTTGTCTCTTTTACCCATATCTAGCTTTTTTGTAATAACTATCATTTAATAAAGTCACGTTGTTTTCAAACTCTATTTCGTTTTATTTTGCTATAATTTAATTGTTTCATCATAATGTATTTAACGTATTTAGTTTTAAGTGAACATTTTTTAAATAAAAATTCCAATATTAAGAAAAGCAGTATTGTCTTTAATTTGTAAATATTATTTTGATTAGAAGAATTTAATACGAAATTAATATGTTATTGTTTTTTTTATACATTCTTGTTGCGATTGTAGCTTTTAAAATTAGAACAGATTATAGTGATAGAGATATTGATAGATAAACCCAATAACTGATTTTACCCCGACCCAGGATTCGAATCTGGGATCACATGATTAGCTGCCGCACTTACAAAGACAGTGATTAGATAAGTACATTTTATGTGTCATCGGGGGACAAATACACTACTCAACAATGTCTAGGGCTAGGAAACAAGCCAACTACATATACTTATTTAAGAAAAAGTACTGGCTACAAAATATAATTGTTCGATATTTAAACATTTATACCAAAATGCAAGTTTTCCGAAATAAGGTGGATAACTTAACTTGCTTGGCAAACAAGTGGTTAAATTAAAATTTTTGTACAACCGACTTCACTATAAATAAAATGAGAGCATCATCAATGTAGTCGAAATCAATTAAATACGCATTATTATGGGTAACTCAAAAACTACTGGTCAGATCTTGATCAAATTTATATGGGTCCTCATGAGGAGAGAGATTTGCCATAGTTGCCACATCAGGGTTGACCATCGCAGTTTTTTTTATTTTAGTCATTATTAGGAAGACGCTGCTGCCCATCTCCTGATTTGTTTCCCTCTGTCGCCTCTTACCACACCTACGGGATGATATAGTGAATATTCTTATACCTTCACGGTAACAAAAATAAATAAAATATTATATACTATATTATTATTGTTAGGGTATTTATAGAGTATTCTCATCTGGTTAGGCTGAATAAATATATAAAAGAAAATGATAAATATATATTGAATATACTAACATAAATAAATAAAAGCCCAACCAGATGGAAGCCCTGGGCAGGGGAGACCAAACGGCCGATGGGTTTAGGGAGAAAGGGAAAGAAACCGGCGGACGATACGGGCGGTATCGAGGAGCACCGCCTTCTGCATTTGAGCCCGGCGCGGTCCGTCATGGAGTCCCAATCGCTTCAGATGACCCGAGAGGCTGAATGGGATTAGCCCGTTCGCAGAAACGACTATAGGAATAATTTCGTTCGGCAGGTCCAGATATTTTGTTTGCATATCTGTTTCGGCTCTCGGAATGATAATGTCAACTAAAAATATCCTTGACTGTGCCCGGTCCTCCAGCACAATATCAGTCTTATTCGCAAGAATAGTCCAGTCTGTGATGATGGCCCGGTCCCAGTAGAGCCTGGCGCGGTCATTTTCGAGCACGGCTTCCGGCAAGTACGTAAACGTAAAACGCAAGTAAGTTCCGGAAACTGCCTTATTATAAGGCAGTTTCCGATCCACGAGACGTGCCTAAGTGACGTGCACCGGGATGGCAACAAGCTCGACAGATGTCGACGGGCGTCATCCTTTAGGATGTATCTCCGATTGTTGTTGGTTTAATAACCTGATCCTGTATCGCACAGACAAAACCCTCGGTTTCCCCAAAGTGGTCACTGAAACGTATCCAGTGGATGGAGGTAACTGTGTCTACGAAAGGCTCATGAAGAGTCTTGTAGAACCTCCCGTAGAGCTCCTCCTTTCATACGGTCTCCCGGTCGGAAATGCAATGTACTACTGGGTTTTGCCATTGCTCGTTGGCTAAGGATAGTGTGGTTAGCCCTTTATCACACGAAATGACGTCTTTGTAGAATGGATCATCCGATCTCGTCAGGAAATAATTACGGAGCCTGCACACTTCGCGAATAATCGCGATAAGCATAGGCATGGTGAGAGCGCTTAAAAAGCCGCGCCCACGATGTTTCCGCGGCAAGTACAGCCTCATTACTGACGATCTCGGGTGGTACATCCTGTGGGACGTCATAACAGTGCGGACTTTTCTATCCAGAGCGTCCAGTTCGGTCATGCATGACCCAACCGTTATATGCGTGTATCTTATTAATGCCCGACAAAAGACTGTTAAGCACTTTGGTCAAGCGTGCATGAAACACATCGCATACTGACTGTGTCATACCCGCCTCATCGATACCTATGTTCTGTCACCCAGGTTGGTATCAATATGTTTCAACCTCGGAATTAGCTAAATTAAATTAAATTATTATTATTGGGGTATTTATAGAGAATAATCTGGTTGGGCTGAATACATTGAAATGAATACAAAAGGAAGTGATAAATATACATAAATATATATTAAATATACTAACATTAATAAATAAATAAAAGCCCACCCAGGTGGAAGCCCTCGGCAGGGGAGACCAAACTGCCGAGGGTTAGGGGGAAAGGGACAGAAACCGGCGGACGATGCGGGCGGTATCGAGATATTATAATTATTATTTGGATTGCCCCGACTGCCCCAGAAGTAGTTAGTATGTTTTTCGAGAGTACTATGCGATTCAAATAAGAATAGGACTGACCTGGCGCCGTATTGTGACATCATAGCTATCAATTCAAACCAATGAGGGCTAATAATCTTCCACTCACCAGATGTCGCTAGTTTTGACTGAGGGTGTTTTTGTTACACAATGTCAGTTAATTGAGAAATTAGTTTTAAATAATCGTTGATCGGTTTCTAGAGCTTATATTAAATACACAAAACATTGCCTCAGTGGTTTAATCTTAAAATTTTGCACTTTTTAACTCTTTATTTTTTTACTTTTAGTTATATCCATAGTTTTATTTCTAATCTAATTAATATAAAATTTATCTAATAATACAGAAAGAAACATTAAACTTTACATTTTCTTAAGAAATTAAGAATGAACTTCCCCTCTATGAAATATTATATCAAATATTTCATTTCACCTCATTGCAAATTGGCGCCGCCCTGACTTGGGAGAAAACAGCAAAATAATAGCGGGGTTCGGTAAGGGAACCAATTCTCATTTTGCGATACTCCCCAACAAAAGACGTACCTACATAGGATGTATAATCAATTATATGATTTGTTTTAAAAGCAGTTGGGAAGCGATCAACTGATTCCTAGGGCTTATTTTAAAATACATGTTCTTTACCTATGAAATTGCCGTTCTGCAGTACTGGCCATTTCAAATCAAAAGAATTTTTGATTGGCTAAGAATTCTAATTTCAAATTAATTTTATTTAAAAAACATGGAATTGTTTTTTAAATGAGTCATTTGTTTATTGATGAGCGTTATGTTTTCATCATTTTCATCATTCATTATTTTTTTTAGTCATCATGGATACGTTAAAAATTCGAGTAATTAATAATCATCACTATGAGGCTGTGATGAATGACATAATAAATAAAGTGTTATGATTATTGATATAATAAATAAAGAAATCATTCTTTACAATAGAGATAGGTTACTAATAAAGTTTTATAATAGATGTTTTTTTCAAAATGAATTTTTATTTGAAATATTGCTAATCTTAAACATTGATTTTTATAATGTTGCCGTGAGATGGCGATGTAGAAAAATCAGATGGATTCTTTTACACCGTCTGCCTTTGAATGTCGCAAAAATTAACTAAAGTAAAAGCTTAGGAAATTATCTTATCAACCAATAGATGGCGCGATAATCAACTCAATTTCAGACTTAAATTAAGCCCAATACGGTGATAAGAGATAAATTATAGTTTTAATGATTGTAGCTACTCCAATCATAGTTAATAAAATTCTTCTTAACCCTTCACCGAATCCATAATCGTGAAGTCACGTGGAGATATTAGGTTTTGTAGTGTGCAATTTAACACCATTTTCTACCGACTTCAAACAGGAGGAGGTACTCAATTCGACTGTATGTTTTTCTTTTTTTTTTATGTTTGTTACCTCCTAACTTTATTCTGGGTGAACCGATTACATTGATTTTTTTTTTATTAGAAAGCTGGTGCTTCATATGTTTGTGGCCCATATAAATTTAATTAAGGTCTGACCAATAGTTTTTGAGTTATTCTTAATAATTTATATTGAAGTCGGTTGTACAAATTTTTTAATTTTTAATTATGTATGTGGTAGTTGAGCCATGCTGCTGCAGCTATATTATGGTTGTAGCACGAATGGGACGGCTTAAGTGGAGAATGACTACGCTCTCGCAGAATATCAGCGTAAAATAGCAACTTAATGCTGCTGTGTTTCGTATAGTGAGTGCATGGAACCAGAGACCCTTTCTACTGGAAACAGAAAAGGAAGCATTCCATCTTAGTCTTCATGGGTGACAACGCTTCTGCAGTTTGATTCTTAATCGAAAATGATATAATAGATGTCTCTGGGTCACAGTATCCACTTACCATCAGGTGGACTGTGTGCTCGTTTGTCGCCCTTATTCTTTCATCTCAGTAGTGAGATCGGGTATCTAAGTATAATGGTTTGTCCGTAGTAATCACTCCACAACTGCGTTCAGCTTTTTCATTATGTTAATGTTTTAACCTTAATAAGATATAAATATAAAAACACATTGATTTCTTTAGATAAGTAAGTAATAGAAAACGTCAAAGGTCAAAACAAAGTCAACCACGATTCCCACTAGAGTTACAAAATCTTACCTAACTGCGTCAAAGATGAGTGACAACACATCTATATTGAGATTCTTAGTCGAATATAGATTTAAGTGTCTATGGGTCACAACAACCACTTGCCATCAGGTGGACAGAAAGATGACAAAACAGCGCATAGCTCTTTTTGTCACCTTTCTATAAAAATAGTTATAAAAAATTATGACTTCAAAGAGTATTATAACTGAAACTCCGTCTTAATCCTCAGGGATTACAATGCATTTTGATTCTAAATCAAGGAATTGAAATTGGTATTTAACATATATAATAAGTTAAAGTTTAATCAAGATTTTTTGGGGTCGAGTAAAATCAAATCAATAGTAGTAAGTGAATACCTGATAGCAAGTGTCTACTAAAGGCCGTGAACACCTGAGTTATGACTTCAGACAAAGAAGGCAACAGATGCGTTGTCACCCATGACCACTATGTATGGATAGGTGTATTCACTACTGTCAGGTAGAATACGTGTTCATTTGTCACTACTGTATAAATAAATTGATTTGGTTCAGGAGCTACTGAGCTCAGTACTATAACAGACTACAATATTAATAACATAGGGTTTTCAAACTAAAGCAGCCTCAAACTCGATACTGAAGTCTAGCTGAAGCATTTGCACGATCTGTGCGGGTTTGTCCATTCACTTTGTTATTGCGAATGCATTTTTAGCAGTTCCAGTAGTTCCTCGTCCTTCCTACGCTTAAACCTCTTCGCTGCTATAAGGCCTGTGTCCAACAGTGGGACATACTAGATCCTTTCAACGGGAAACGAGGTATTCTATCTTATTTCTTAAGGGTGACAAGGTATTTGCATTTTGATTCTTAATCGAGGATAAAATGTAGATGTCTGTGGGCCACAGCATCCACTTACCATCAAGTGGACTAACTTAGTCCACAAAGGTGACAACGCATCTGTAGCCTTCTTTGTTTGTATTTGCAGGCGTCCATATAGTCACTTACCAGCAGGTGGACTGTAAGTTTGTTTGTCACTTCAGTTTTATAAAAAAATATTTTGAAGTTCAGATAATTTCCCTTTTCATGCTATGATATTGTCATAAATTTCGTTCACCCGAAAAATTTACTTGTATTTAATATGCAATAGGCTCACGCTTAACCAAGATTTTTGGAATATACCTAATAATAAGCAAGCCAACAGTCTACCTGACCGAAGTGGCTAATTAAGCATGGACACCTGCATATTACCACTTCAGATAAATAAAACAACAGATACTACGTTACCCCTGAGGACTACGATGGAAGCTTCAGGTTCTCCTGACACAAGATGCCTAGAGTGAAGACCACAGAATTACACACCCTAGTTTATACAGTCCAGAGGCCAGAGGAGGTTTTTAGTGATGTAGTGGTCGAATCCAATTCAATTTAATGACTCCATGGTGTGGTAGGGAGCACCTAACAGTCACTGATTCGTGGGTGACGTCCGTTTTTCGCATGTGACCTAATCCTAAACCTCGGTATTCTTGCATAAACTGCTTGTATTTTTCAAGTAAATGCGTAGTTTATGACATTTTTCGCTTTTGCTGAAGGAATTGTGCTAGGTTTGGATGTGCCCAGATGCTTTTAAAAATTAGTTGGTGTGATAAGATCATAGGTTATGATCATATTCCAGAGAGATAAGACTATTTTACTACAATTTTATTATATTAGTGTTGTATATGTGTGTTGTAGATAATCTGTAGCACCTTTAGCGGTGTAAATAATTGTTTTTAGTTTTTCATTTCAGTCTGTAATTTTTAGGAACTCTTAAACTTTAAATCAAATCTCAGTATTGGGTGCGAGAATTTAGGACTCGCAGACAAAAAAAAATTGTTTTACCACCTTGTAAAGATTATACTTGCATGTGATGGTGTAAGCGTCTATGTTGGTGTCGTAAAAGGCGACTACGGAAAATGCCTGATTTTTTTTTAGTTTCCAATAGATGGCGTTATAACTACGTCGTCGGACGTTAAATATTCTGTTCCTTTCAGATCAGAGAACCCATTTATCCTTTGTTGTGTTACCATAAAGTGAAAAACTTATTTACTTAAAAACATTAATAGATACTATTGCCATGTGGAGGCGGCTTAACAGGATATAATAACCCCAAGGACTAGTATTAAGTACCCACTAAGGCGTGTATGAGAAACACCAAAAAAGTTTGATTTCCTCCAATAGATGACGTTATAATCATCTTCTATGTGATCGAAAAAATACTCAAAGCAGCGACAAGGTTTCGAAATATCCGATACTGCAATTACCAAAACAGAATAATGGGAGATCCGTGTTCAACAGTGAATGTTATTGATGATAAGGTGCTTGAAATAGTTCTAAGTAGAGCTATGTCATCCTAGTACTTACAACTAAGAAGGGAGAGGTGTGCAAATGAAACCATATTGTTTGCTCTATTTTATATATTCATTCAGACAACGGTACACTGTGACAATAACGAACTTAAGAATTACTGAATGCAATTTATATAGACACTACATAATAATTTAATCAGATGAACGGCCACTAAGTGATTTAGAAACTACATGCAATATTTCTGGTTACTGGTAAGGGACTAACATCGATTTTGCATAACTTGTACTTAGCAATATACTGGCTGAAACTAATTTCGTCGCGCATTTCTGCTTGTCCGAACGAGTTTACTATAACAATTATTACGGACAGCGATAGTTTTACTACACATATAGTATTATTATAATGACATCGAGATAACATGTAATGCAATTATTAAATGGTTATAGTTAGACTTAAATGGAAACTAATTCTGAATCTACTTTCATTCGGACAGCGTTAACACACGTATTACATTAAATTTTACCTTACATTATATAGAAAGATACAGACAGATACACATCTTTGATCACAAAAGTAAAAATATCGTATTTAATAATACAGAGATACCAGGAACGCAGATAATAAAAGAGAAAAAATAAATCTTAACAACAATAATTCAATGTAAACATAATCTTTATAACGACGATAATAATCGCAACCTATTTTCTTTTTAAAAACATTTGCATAAGTTTGTTTTTTAAAGGACACTGACTATTTGGTTGCCACGCGGGTGATGTTAAAAAAACAACAGAATGAATTCTGAAAAATGGTACACTTTATATAGCTACTTAAAACAATATACCAAAACAAAGTCTTAATGATAATAATTCAACACGGTTTAAATTGAATATGTGGGCCATGTGAGCAACAAAATAGTCTATTTTGATATGCATAAAATAATTTTTGTTAGAGCCAAAAGCAATGATGATACTTAGAGAAATGTTCTTAAAAATATTGATACCCACGGAGAGCAGCGCTACTTAAATCTAAACAGTCACTTGAAATACAGAATTGCAATATTTTAAGGTAAAAAAAATAACACTTTTTGGTTATTTGACAGGTTTAAGACGTGAATATTTTGAGCCCATAAAGGCGGTAGGAATATAAACTAAACAAAATAAATACTTTGTTAAACAGTAATAGTTATTAAACTACAAAAAAGGCCATTGCTTGCACAAGCATTGTCACTTATAATTAAAAAAATATTTTATCACAAAAAGAAGAATAGATGGTGTTGGAATTGTCATGCAGTACAGCACAGAATAGCACATTGTGCGAGTCGCCAGTAATGATTTGAATTAGCTATTTAAAACCATAAATAAACGCGTAGTACATAGTTGCAAACCAAAACCGCCTCTTTAGGTTAAGGTCCAATATAACTACAAGTAATTCTTTACTTAACTATCACGAAAATAATATAGTTTTACTTACGTTTATTTAATCGAAATGTATATTTTTCATCCAGTACAATAAATTAATTAATGTTTAATTATAACTACAAAATCCAAGTGCGATACAAATCGAACCCTTTCGGTCCAAACAAATGGCACATTGCAATGTCTGCATTGTTTCCCAATGGATTTTTTCTTTCATTGTTTATAAAGAAATATAGAATTAATTTTGATGCCGAATAACTAACGCTTGCCTGTCAGGGTATTACCACATCGGCCAAATATATAATTTTATATATAATTTTTACTATATAATAGTCATATGTATTTAATTTTATATAATAATTTTGAATTTTTATTATTCTAACTTTTAATAGGTAAGCACGTTCAAGGCGGTCGTGTGGCAGTACAGTGTACGGAACTAGTGTGGAGCTTGTATCGATATACAAAATGTATGTTACCCTCCAGGCCACAGCACTGCCACAGGTCGCATCCAACCGATCATTGCCGCACCCGTCCCAACACTTACTATGGTCAAAAATTTGGAAGGCACTTTCTACATTTTCAAAATTTTTAATTTATCTTTTTGAACACATTAGCCTAAACTTACACAATAGAAAATATGCGTAGTAACATTTACCAAAATCTACGCAATTCGTCCGAAACGTATAGGCCGTTTAAATAACTTTTTTTTAATTTTTCACCTAAAATAACTTTATTTCCAAAAGGATAGCCAAATAGTTTCCAACATTAGATCAGAATCGCGAATGAATTCTTTTAATAATTTGGTCTTTTTTATACACTAATTCCAAACTTCAACCGAATCGGATAATCCAAATTCCAAACAATAGTGAGATATCAAGGCCACTTTGAGACTTATTTTAAAGTTGTTTCCCGAGCGTGTCCTGCGACGAGCTTACCGAACATGGCACCACCGAGTCCGCATCGGAGCCCTAGCGGCGGGGCCACGCCCTTTTACATGTCACACCTGAGAATTACGCCAACCAATATGCGCCAACATTTATCTAAACCATGGTATACCCTTGCGGCAAGAAGATCCATAATCTAAATTTTTCCCGCCGAAACTATGAAATAAATTAACTCTGCATCCAGGGAAGGTGTTGATGAAAGAAATTTGTACACATACACCTTAATAAGAGATTCCTTCACGCTGGCAACACTAGTGGAGCGTTAATGTCGCCCGGGACCCTGGGGTACAAAGAGAAGGTCTTAGCGTCGCCACCGTGAACTGTGATCAAATACTACAAATTGTTACATAGCTACATACTCTAATTAAATTGAAATGTTTAATACTCTAGCTACGCGGTAGGTAAGTTAGCAGACGCTCGGATGTATATTCAACGCTTGGCGATTTTAGTGCTCCTAAACCTAAAACGGGCAAAACTCGTCCCCTCACACATTAACGGTGCAGTTTTTTTTAAATGTTTATATTAATGTTATTTTATAGTAATTGCTTTTTTTTCTATTCAATTGACAAAATTGCCAAAGAAAGTATGCGCATTAAACATTTCTACTCCTCCAAAAAAAAAATTTTCTTGAACCACATTAAGAATACTAGATTTTTTTTCCGTAGAAACGCTGATGTATTTTTGTTGCGTATAGTCGGCCAGTGCTGAATTGAAGTTGTACGAAGCGGTTAATGCGTGGAGGGCGGGCGAGCCCCGAACATCTAATTTAGCCTAACATTTGGAACAATCACTACTGGCTAAGGATAAACTATATTACATTTGGCGATCACTAAATCTACTCTAACGTGAATCGCTGCACGAACAGTGAACTATGAGCGGCCCGGGGCGGGCAAGCGACACTCACTACACTAGTAGAGAAATCGACACCGACCTGACGTTAAAACGAAATGACAGACACGTCTACACCTACTTTAATTCAAGGATACATCTAGAGCTAGTTTATAATGTTTGTCTTACACGTTATGTATGTAGCTGATTATAATGAATAGGTATACCGAACAGTCTTTTTGACACTACTAGGGCCGAATGTTTTGAATTTTGTCATCCCAAGATGGATCTATGTATTTAATTTAAGCCTAACATATATCTGACGATCTACTCGCGGGCCGAGGGGCGCCGGGCCACAACAGGGCCCGGAGTCCCTCGCGGTCGCGCCTCTTAAACTACGTCACTGGAACACATACACGAACGACAATGTCTACAAAAAAAAATAATAATAAACTAAACTAAACAATATTCCTTTATTTACGAATTATGAAAACTAAACAACAAGCATTTTATTGCACAGCGAGTCCACTTTAAATAATTAAATACGACAAAATTAAACCAATGTCGGATTACGATAATGCTAGAGAACGTGCTCTTCAACGTGCTTAGAAGTAACCGACAGAGTTGCGGTTGGGTACGAAGTACGTGTAAGCGGGCAGCGGTGGGGGGGCAGGCAGCGGGGAGCCGTGTGAGCCGTGTGATCCATGCGGCACGTGTGCGCCGTGGGGTCCGTGCGGCATGTGGGCGACATGGGGGCCATGGGGCACGTGGGTGCCAAGTGACACGTTTTGCTGCACGGATGGTACGGCGGCGACGGCTTGACCCGCGCCCGCGGCCTCGCTTCAGATGTTCTCAGCCCGCGCCTCCCCAGGTGGTAGCTCCATCTTCACCGGCAGCGGCGTGGTCAGATCCTTGCCGTTCTTCGACATGCCCAACGGTGTCTTAGGCGGGCCCATCTCCGTGATATCGGCGACCGAGTCGCGCTCGCTGTAGCGGCTGTCCGGGCGTGGAGAGGCGAACGGGCGGAACGGGTCAGTGGGCTTCGGCGGTTCGAGGGCGTGGCCGGGCGGCGGGGGAGAGCACAGCGGGGACTCCAGGCCGGAAGAGAGTGGGGATGGCAAGCGCGGCGACTGCAGCGGCAGCGGTGGCAGGCTGAGGTGCGGAGGGTGGTCGGGTGGGCGCTGAGCCGCGACCACCATGTTGCACATCTGGCGGCGGAGGCCGTGTGCCACGGCTGCCACGGCGGCAGCGGCGGCCGCGTTCGGCGAAACCCCGCCTTCGCGCCCGTTGCCACACGGCACGCTCCCGTACGCGTTCGGTACGCTCATTCCGTCCTGCAACACGCGCACCGGCATTCTGTTACAAAAGCTCAAAAATAATGGGTTAAGGAATTTCGCCCACGCTTCCTAAAACCAACAAAGTCACTCTGTCTAAACTGCAGCCACAATCCTATCGTAATCTAATCTAGCCGAGGCGCCGAGCCGATTATAAAGTCGCAATTGCAATTTCGCATTAGCAGATTGGAAAGCATATTAAACGGCAATGAATCAGCGCACAACAAAGGTGTTCGTGCGGCCTCAAATAGATAAGGAACGTAGGCAGCAGTCATTACGCGATACTGACCGTGATAGCAGGGTAAGGTAGGACCTCATCCTTGATGTGGTGAGCGGAGTGTGGCGCGTGGTCTCGGAAGACCACGGCGCGAATCACGCCGCGAATGTGCTCGTCCGGCCAGACTCCCAGCAAGATGCGTTGAGGACGCCCGCGTCCCTTGGGCCTCAGATCTGGAAAGGCGCGCAATAGTAAAGCGTGAACTGACTGCAACGTTTCACTTCACCTTGTGAGACGGTTACGGGCCACAGATTATATATAACTTGTGATTTCGAAATATTATAGACTATTACTATACGTAAGATGATTTCGGTGACACAATTTGACTTATGCATACTTAAGTATTCAAATGAAGTTGTTAAAAATTATGCAAACTAGAATGCGTATAATGTAGTCCATCAAGTGTCATCCAACTCATCCTATGATAAAGTACACAAGTCATTGGGCGAACAAGTAAGAGGAAATTCAATATTTAGCTCTCATTTGAGGGTAGGTAAAAGTTTTCTTATAGGAAATAGAAATGTAATTTACAATAATGTTTGTTTTATAGCACTTTGTAGTCATTGCATATTTTCAAAATTTTCATCCCCCTTTTTGGTGTCTGAGATTTAATCATTTTAATTCAACACTAATATTATGTACATATTATTTAACAGTTAGTCAGTTGAAATTTAGACATAACAATAACAAATAGAGGTTTTAATATAAAGGAATAGAATTGGTCTAAATTTCAAGTTACTTATCCGACCTTAATACAAAAAGTATTTTTATTTAGACTCAGATTTAAACTAATATATGTTTCACGAAAAGTACCGCGGAAATATGCGAACTTAAACGCAATGGTATCGAATTTGGCAGCAAATGTCAAATTTCGCGAAGACTGTCGCGCCGCGGCTAAGGGACTTTTGAGTTAGAAGGAATATACTTAAACCTTAGTTTAAACCCGATACTATCAATAAACCATATTTTTTAACAAGATATAGTAATCTTCAATATAGATATATCTCCTAGAAAGCAAAATATAACGCAAACAATAAGTATCTATTAATTTTTTAAAGTATATTAAAATACAAAATTATTCGATAAGCACCTAGTAGAAGTGTTTATCTTACGAACGTATGAAAACTTAACAAAAAACATTTCAATTATTAATGATAAAATGTTTAAAAAAATAAGGCAGTGTAGGGATTTTAATTCTTGTATGATTTCAAATCAATAATAAGTACTTACCTGTGAGACCAAGGCTAGCTAGGGATTTGAAAACTATTTTACTGTTACTGGCTGGTAGGATTTCTTTCCTGCCTAGGATCTGTCTGGGTTGGTATCACAGTCGTACCTATTTCTGGCAACAAGCATCAGTGCCAGTTTTAACGTGGTAGAGCCATGCTGCAGCTATATTAATAGTATAGTTGTAGCACGAATGGGTCGGCTCGACCGGGGAAGGACCACGCTCTCACAGAATACCAGCGTAAAATAGAAGCTTAATGCTGCTGTGTTTCGTATGGTGAGTGTAGAGAACCGGAGACCCTTTTACTGGAAAAGAGGCATTCTATCTTAGTCCTCACGGCTGACAACGTATCTGCATTTTAATTCGCAAACGAAGATAGATGTAGATGTCTATGGGCCACAGCAACCACTTACCATCAGGTGGACTGTGTGCTCGTTTGTCACCCTTATGCTATAAAAAAAAAGTGCGCGCGGGTATTATTACACGCCGTGAGGCGTTCGACCTTAGAACTCAGAGGTGACAACGCAACTGTAGACTTTTTTATTTGAAGTTGGTTGGTTGCAGGTTTCCATAGGTCCAGTAGCCACTTACCATCAGGTAGACTGGTAAGTTCGTTTGTCGCTTCAATTTAAAAAAAATATCTCAAACGACACAATATATCTAGATAAAAAAGTTACAGCCTATATACGTCCACTGCTGGGCACAGCCCTCCTCTCATATCTGAGAGGGTTTTAGGCAAAGGAAATGTAGAGAGTTTTTAGGGCAAGGAAATGTCCGCCGCGCTGCCCCAATGCGTGTTGGCGAACTTCACATGTCTTCGAAATATATTTTTTTCTTATTTATCATACATGCAGGTTTCCTCACGATGTTTTCCTTCACCGCCGAGCACGTGGTAAATCAGCACTTAAAATTGCATTTAACAATTTCATTGGTGCCAGCGGGATCGAAAATATTTTGTTATAACTTCTAAATTAACTTTATTACACTTTTTAAACTCTGTATTCAATTAAGATAAACATTTTCTATGAAAATCTTTTTCTAAAAAGAGAAAAGTAGTAATCAGTTTTCGACTATTATAAATAATTAAATAATAAACACTCGATAATGTATGTGAGTGTAAATGTATTATAACAATGCAATGTAACGATCTCAACTACGTACATTAAAAAGTGTTTAATACTATAATTTTCAAATACTTTTGTGTACTCTAATAGAACATTTTGTAAGTTATGTTGAATTAGATATTATGTTTGTGTCATACGATGTAATTGAAAACCTTTCCTTATACGTGCTTTGGATATTATAACAAAGGTGTCTGTCACCAACCGCTTACGCGGCTGAGATTGCAAAATGTATTTTGATATCTGTTTTAAGTTAATGATCATGATTACGTTGCATTATGTTCTTTGTTCACTTCATCTTAAAATGAAATGCAATATTTTCGGTGTTATATTATTGAACCTTCAAATCATATGTTTTTAACTTTTATAAGTCATCATTTTCTGAAAAAATGTAGAGTATTAATATATAACTTATTTGCGTGGATCATGAAAGTAACGATTAATCAAATATAAAGGTATAAATAAATGAAGTATAAAGTATGCAATTATAAATATAAAATGAAAAAAAATATACAAGGGAAGAGTAGGTACTACTTAATGCGAGTGTCTGGATAAGTTACTTAATAAGTGACTAAATAACTCAATATCTAAGTATGTTACAATAATGTCGACCAAAAATAATATACCTTTCGAATGTTCACTAATTATGTCAAATACGTATGTTGTATGTATGCATAATACATTATACTAATTTTAATGTGATTGAGCAATTATGCATAGGAGGTTTGGCCAGCCGTCCTACCCAATCCAAGACGAATTATATATATTATCCGTAATTAAAACGTAAGATTTTATTTAGGATTAACTTTACAATATAAAAAATGTTTTTTTTTTTTTTTGTTTGTGGGAGGTGTAGTGTAGCCACCACAATATATATATTAGTGTTAAGGTAGAATAAGGATGAGTATAATTAAAGTTCTTGTACAAGCAACACGTCTCCTATTTATTAAAACCTTCAACATTACATGGCGATTTGCCAGGCGGTGCGCTGCTGTTGCGCACCGCCGGCCCACAAGAATAGGATTTTTTTACAAAATAAATAAATAAAGAAAATCGTCATGGATTAACTTGTAAATATTATTAAAATATATACATTATAATAACGCAATGGACGTAATACCGGATGTGACAAGAAAACTATAATATGAAATACACGAGGAGAGGCCACAAAATATATTGTTTTAGAAGCAGACTGAAAAATTAAAACTGGCGGATTCATTGAAAAAGGGAAAGAAGCGGTTGTATTCTAGCGAGCATCATCCAGAAAAATGTGAAAATTGAGTCAAAGAGAACAAAGAAGAAATTAAGAGGTAATTTCGCACCTGTGTGATTTTAATTCCATTTAAAACTTTATTTATCTGATTAATTTGAGATTGTTTTTATTTTCTTTTTGCTGTTATTTGAAGTTGTGTATTAAATATTCTGTATTTCATATATGTTTAAGTTGAAATTAATTATTAGATACTTAATAACGATTTATTTGTTATTTTATTATTGTTTCAAAAAAAAGAATCATATTACAATATTATAAATTAAGTTACGTAAGTGCTTCAGTGGCATTTGTATTAAGGCACTAGACGATTTTATATTCATTTTTTATATGAAAGATTAAATTTTTACGTACTTAATTTCACCAAATTTATAGTTAAAATAACACTGTGATACGTTTTTATTTCTCGAATCCAAATTTTAAAAAGGGTTATAATCAATTATTTTTTTTTCTAAATTCACGATCACGATATACCTTAAAGTATTATGATAGATAATTTATTTTTTCAATATTTTAAATAAATTAATGTTTTGTTATATGTAAACTCGATAGCTGCTACAGCGATTGTTTAAATTTTTTTTGTATGCGATATAACTAACATCATAATATTTCTAGCAACGTTAAATTTTAAGAGCCAATGAGTTATTGGATGTATGTACTATAACTATGAACGACGAAGCTATTTAAATTTCTGTGTAAATTAAAAAAAATGCTTAGAATCTCATTTTAAGGTTGCATTCATATTATAATATATTGTACAAGTTATATTAAAATTAGGTATGAATCACACGGTGTGCTTCAGTTCAGGCTTAGGTAATCATAGTTCGATGCAATCCCAAACGTTTCCATATACTTACTTTCGAATTTAAAACAAAGGTGTCTCATATTGCTAGCGCTGCTACGAGTACAATTTGTATTTTGATCTGTCTGTTGTTATAATAGTGATGACGACTTATGTTCCCATTATTATTTCTTTTGTTTTGTTCATTTTAATAAGAAACGTAATAATTTACTTTTGGTTTTATATTGTTTGAACTTTTAAAGCTTTTAAACTATTATAACTTAAAATAGTACTTGTGTGGATTATGAAAATAATTACTTCGTTTAATTCGATTTTGAAACTCATTACATAAGGTATACAATTAATTGATTTAAATTTTGTTGTGCCCATATTGTGAGCCTCAATTCCTGACTGACAATGATGTAACTAAATATTTTACGAGACTATGTCATATTTGTAAAAGATGGGTAAATTTATGGATAAGTAGAGAATACATAATTAGAAATGAAAAGTAATGATAATGTTGTAGGTTTGAGTGATAGGCAAGAAAATTGTCGGTGGTTAGCATATCCACATACAATCAGCCTGATCAGCTGAGAGTTTGGAAAACTAATAACCGATTAATTTTTAAGGTTGTTCGGATGCGATTAAAGACGTTATGAGTTTTAAAGAGGGAATGATAATTTATTATGAATTGTATAGAAATATTGTCCATAATCTTGGGTACAATTAAATAATGACTAATAAATATTATAAATAAAAGAAATAAATAGAAATAAAACAAAAGTTGACCTGCATAAATAAGTAATGGAGATACATGGAACGTCCATCACTGGTAAAGCATATAGTCCTCGAGCAGGGTATGTTTCCATGTTTGGATGATAAAATCGGGAGTAACGGGTACTAGGGAACAATACCTTCAGTACAAGTGAGATGTGAACAATTTTACTCACATTAGTACTGTTGGGGACCAGAGAAGTCTTAAATTTGTTACCCTAATAATGGTACATTGAGGTCGTATCCTTCATTGGATCATAGTGAACTTAGTTTCCTCCGTGACAATTGTTGAGTCTTTTAAATGACTTAAACGTTGACCTCAAGGTTGTGCACAACCAAGGCACACTATAACCTTGATATAGTATAAAAGTTTATGTACCAAAAAAAAGTAATGTAATGAAAATGTAATATAGTACCCAAGTAAATGGGGGCCCATATTTAAAGTACCCGCGTGATAAATATCATGAAATAAAATGTAAATGAAGTGAATTAATACTCCGTTTCCCGATATCTAATAAATAAATAAATGTATAAGAGAATAGAAATACTAGCAAAGGTCAAAAATATTAAGAAATAAAAGAAAGTACGTACAAGAAATATGAAAAAAAAGGCCTGATAATCGAAAACAAAGGATGAGAGTACTGTTAGTATGAAAATAAAGGACATGAGAACAATTAAAATGAGTAAATTATTACCTCATTTCAAGGAATCCTGAACAAATCTAAAATGTGAGATATTATGTTGTTATTTTGCATTTCTGTATTAGGGTGCTACCTGCAATGCTACTCAAAATGCTACTTACCTATACATCTAGTAACTATAGGATCGATCCACACAACCACATGTAAAAACAATTAAATTTGATTAATACATTTGGCGTAGATTTACATGAATTTACAAGATTTTTTTCATATTTAGCCACATTGATTCATAGTTACAATAACTCTACCTTAAATTTCTTTTGTGTTATGTTTTTTTTTGTTTATGTATAATTTGTACAATTTTAAACTAAATTTGGTATATTGTTACTAAAATCAAATCCAAAGCGTATCGATAGTCTATTATTATAAGTTTGATAATGTAATAATTTTTTTCTCTATAGACAGTCAAATCTAAATTTACGTTAATACATATTTACTTTAAAAAATTGTCTTTTCAAATGTTAAACAAATATTTTGTTATAACTTCTAAATTAACTTTATTACACTTTTAAACTCTGTATTCAATTAAGATAAACATTTTTCTATGAAAATCTTTTTCTAAAAGAAAAAGTAAATCAGTTTTCGACTATTATAAATAACTTAAATAATAAACACTCGATAGTAATAAGAGTGTAAATGTATTATAACAATGCAATGTAACGATCTCAACTACGTACATTAAAAGTGTTTAATACTATAATTTTCAAATACTTTTAAGTGTACTCATAATAGAACATTTTGTAAGTTATGTTGAATTAGATATTATGTTTGTGTCATACGATGTAATTGAAAACCTTTCCTTATACGTGCTTTGGATATTATAACAAAGGTGTCTGTCACCAACCGCTTACGCGGCTGAGATTACAAAATGTATTTTGATATCTGTTTTAAGTTAATGATCATGATTACGTTGCATTATGTTCTTTGTTCACTTCATCTTAAAATGAAATGCAATATTTTCGGTTATATTATTGAACCTTCAAATCATATGTTTTAACTTTTATAAGTCATCATTTTCTGAAATTGTAGAGTATTAATATATAACTTATTTGCGTGGATCATAAGTAACGATTAATCAAATATAAGGTATAAATAAATGAAGTATAAAGTATGCAATTATAAATATAAATGTGAAAAAAAATATACAAGGAAAGTAGGTACTACTTAATGCAGTGTCTGGATAAGTTACTTAATAAGTGACTAAATAACTCAATATCTAAGTATGTTACAATAATGTGTCGACCAAAAAAATAATATACCTTCGCGAATGTTCACCTAATTATGTCAAATACGTATGTTGTATGTATGCATAATACATTATACTAATTTTAATGTGATTGAGCAATTATGCATAGGAGGTTTGTGGCCGTCCTACAATCAAGACGAATTATATATATTATCCGTAATTAAAACGTAAATTTTATTTAGGATTAACACAATATAAAAAAAATGTTTTAAATTTTTTTTTTTTTTGTCAGTGGGAGGTGTAGTGTAGCCACCACAATATATATATTAGTGTTAAGGTAGAATAAGGATGAGTATAATTAAAGTTCTTGTATACAAGCAACACGTCTCCTATTTATTAAAACCTTCAACATTACACCGGGTTGCTCGCGTACTGTGAAACTTACAGCGAGCGCTAACCATCTGAGCTACCACGGCTCTATATCTAGATAAAATTAGAAAGTAAATCATTATCTAAATACAAAATTTCATCCAAAATGTTAGAGCCATTTGCGAGAAATCAATTACATATACATTATACAAGAATTGCTCGCTTAAAGTGTAAATGAATAGGTATGAACACATCAACAGAATCTAGGGATATTTTATATTTCATCAAATATCTAAAAATCTATGAAGAATTTTCTGATATAGTAAATGGAAGAATGATAGGTTATTTTAAGGTTTTTAATAAAAAATAAAAAATATTTCGTAATTTTTTGTTTTAAATAAAAATGTAACTTTTTTTTTTAATCGTCGTAGAAAATTAGTATGATAAAAAAAATTCATTTCTTCTTATAAAACTATTTATTTTAATTAAAATTGAAAAAATCTTAAAACATTAATTACACATCGATTGTTCATATTTAAAATTAAATTGTCTTGCTGCGGTATGAGGTCCCATGTTCTTTGAAAGTGTTCGTAAAATTGTTGTTCAGTCTTCAAATTTGGCGGGAAATCTCTCAAAGCTTTTCGTTGCAACATGTCCCAGGCATGCTCGATAGGATTTAAGTCGGGCGACTGTGCAGGCCAATCCAAAACTTGAATATCATGGTCTCGGAGAGCGGCCGACACTAGCCGCGCCGTATGGGAAGCAGCATTATCGTGCATGAGTAGAAATTCCTGGCCCATTTGTATTCTGTGTGGGACAATAACAGGCTCTACTACCTCCTCGTGGTATTTTTGTGCAGTCATGCTGCCTTGGATCCAAACGAGCTGGGTTCGTCCGCCAAGAGGAATTCCTGCCCACACCATGATTATCCCGCCTTGGTATGAGTGGACCTCCTGAGGGTGCCGTAGACGGCTAACTCTCTCCGGAGTTCCCAAACGCGTGTTCTTCGTGAACCAGAGTGAAACACAAACCGGGACTCATCGGTGAACAGCACCAAAGACCATTGTTCGTCACTCCATGGTAAATGCTCCCGAGCCCATGAAAGCAGCCGACCGCGATTGCCACGTCGCAATGCTGGAACACGTAACGGTCTTCGAGCATGAATACCAACTACATGCATTTCATCATTTGGAGAAATCTATCTTGTCTTTGCGTTACACGATATCTACCCATGTGCTGTTCAGCCACATCCCCAGTACTGCGATAACGCGACCACAACCTTTATATCACGTTTAGGCTGGTGTGTAGGGCCTCAGCAACGACGCGTTAAATAGCACCATTTTCTAACATGCCCACGGCTCGTAACATTTCATCTCGACTCAAATGACGAAGTGACATGAGTCTTAAAGCTCACACGGCACGTTAAATTAAAAAAGAAAAACAATCTAATCCCTTTTCATTAATTAATAACAGTAGAACAATTTTAATTTTCCTTGACGTAACGAATTACTAACAATTTTGCCGCCGTATTTTGTTTTTTCTTTTGTTTTCTTTTATTTACATTTTTAAATTTTGCAAATAGTATAAAAGAGGTTTTAATCTGTATATAAACTTGTTATCTAAAACTATAAAGTCGTAAATAATTTAGGATTAAGGTATCCCTAGATTCTGTTGATGTGTGTATGTGTAATAGAAATTGAAGATGGTTAAAATTTTACAGCCAATTTACCGACGGTACAAATTCATAGAAAACGATATTCATATAAAATATTAGGTCCTTACATATGAAATTAGCGTTTTGTCGTACTGACCACTTTGATCTGAAATATCTGCTCTTTGATTAAGAATTCCAAATTCAAATTTATAAATTCATTTAGCTGGTACATTTGAGTTTTGAAAACACAAACAGTCATTCATTTGTTTTGCCTCATTATTTTATTCTTTGGCGTCACTTATTACCGCACAATGGAAAACATGAAATATCGGTATATTTACAGTACGTGTTCTACCGTGGTACCAGTGCTGCAGAAACAGCTCGAAGGATTAATGATGTGTACGGCGCTGGTGTCGCAAAAGCACAGTACGTTTTGGTTTCAACGTTTTAGTTCTGGAAATTTCGACCTTCAGAACCAACCCCGTGGACGGCCGGAGACCAAAGTGGAAAATGAAGAATAAAAAGCTATTATGGAAGCGGATCCATCACAAAGTACTTCAGAGATAGCTGCAGGCTTCGGGGTAAGTGATAAAACTATATTAATCCACTTGGTGCATACTTTGATTAATTAAATATATTTTACAAAAAAAAAATGACTTTATATTCTTCCCGTATAAAACGCCAATTTCATATGTAAGGACCAATATATTCAATATCTTAAAAACTACAGACAATTAAAGATTTCGCAATAGAAATTCGCATAGCTCATTGTAATATAATTAGTTTCGCACAGGCAACATCTAAAATTATATCAAATTACAGGAATAGATATTAAATTTACGATACGGGCTTCCGTTGATTTCGTTACAATGGTTTATTTGACCGTCGAAATACATAGTTCGTTTTCTATTATTCTATTAATTAATTTGGTCAGAGTTGATGGTTACGTTAATTTGTCACCAGATACAAATAATTTGGATAGAAACGTGACAAAGTTAATTTAGAAATGTGCCAATAAAAATTTTAATTGTCATGTTACATTCAATGGAACAAATTTTACGGATTTTATCGCGTTTAATTTTAACTTTTAAAATTAGTTTCCTTTTAATGTGTAGTGAAATCATTATAGTGTTACAGTTCTAGTCCCTGCGTATAATTCCGTATAAATATTTCCCCGTACGATAATTTAAGTTTTTAGTATTAGTCATTTTATTATAGTAATAATTATTGTATATTTTAGTGTTCTGTAAATTAATAAAAACTATAAAAATATAAATTTATTTTAATGTTTTCCAAGGTGAATACTATAGACATTGAATAAAACCGCTTTTTTTGGTTCATTTAAATTCACGACGTTTCGGTCGTTTCCATGCTTTGCCACACTCATGGTGTTGGGAATGAGTTGCTTTTCGTCCTGCGGGGTTAGCAAAGGTGATTTTCTACAATTGTTAATTCTAATAGAAAACTATAATAAAATTGGAAAGACACTTAACGTTAATTAACGTGACTTAACGTTTATTTAATTCATTTTAAAAGTTTTTTTTAACAATAACGGTTGTAGGAAGTCAACATGGTTTCGTAACGATTTTACCCTTCACGAAGAACGTGGTAAACAGTTATATCGAGCTCGGGTTGCTCACCTACGTGAAGAGACTGCTCAGCCCCTGAGGTACTACTTTTTAATAAATGAGTGTGAAAAATTAAACGTATCTACAATTTAAAAGCAGTGAAACAAAAGAAATGAAGTTTTTGTACGCGGTAGAGCCATGCTGCATGTATATTATAGTTGTATCACGAATGAGTCGGCTCGACCGGGGAAAGGCCACGCTCTCACAGAATACCAGCGTGAAATAGCAGCTTCATGCTACTGTGTTTCGTATGGTGAGTTTAGAGAACCGGAGACCGCTTTTATTGGAAACGAGACATTCCATCTTAGTTATCAGGGATGACAACGCATTTGCATTTTTATTCTTAAAATCGAGGATAAATGTAGACGTCTATGGGCCACAGCATCATCCAATAACCATCACGTGAAATGCGTGCTCGTTTGTCACCCTTATTCTATAAAAAATTGAGGACGTGCCTTATATTCTTATATAATATAGTGATTCGATATTCGGCACCAGTAGGCTGTATTTTTTTTTATATATAATGCAGTAAATTGATTAAGTCTTTTATAAAAAGTACAAACTTGTATACGATAATGCTAACATTGTCTTCGGTTTAAAAAGGTTGAGATGTGTTTTTCAGTATGGGTGATGTGCGAAAGACTAAGCCTTGACCGTGTAGTGCCTGTGGAAGAATATCTACTATCCCCATATCGTCCTATGGGTGCTGTAAAAGACAACAGAGGTAAATAAACCCGGAGATGGGCAGCAGCGTCTTCCTAATAATAACTTAAGAAACCATCACCATCTGCCAAGCGTGTCAACTATGGCAAACATCATGAGCAATGAGTAGCGTTATCAAATGCGTGATAAAAAGACGAGGAGAATTTCGAAGATCTAACGGTTGATATGCCACAAACAGATGAGTTTGGCTCTGATCCAAAGATCGTGGCAGGCGATTTAATTATGTTGTTTCAGACATATCTATGTACTGTTGGAGGAATAATAATGTAAGCAGTATTAATACCCACAATCAGCGGATTTTCCTTTTTTTTTGTGAATGGAATGTTTCGAAAATGCTCCAAGATATGTTTTGTTTTAGTTTATTTTGACTACATAATGTGATAGGCATTTACACAAACATAATGGGCTCTTCATAAGGTCCTTTTTGAAGTTAATATTGCACTGACAATATATGGGCCGACGCCTGATATAAACAAATTTTTTTTTACGTATAAAGTATTTTTGACGAAAACTGTCTGATATTATTATTATTGAAGTTTATTGGAGTTTTGTTCTTAAGAATCGTTTCATATATAGCGCACGGTATGAAAGATAGATGTGTAGTAAAATCATGCGTTAACAAAAAATGAAGCCGTTATGGTTTGCCTCCACGCAACATACTCGCGCATCTCATAGCGCGAAATGAATAATTTAATATATATGTCATATATTTTCACGTAACATAATTTATGTAATATATTTTATCAAATCAATGTATATAAATATATGAGTTCATTTACTTTCTTTGCGTATAATTTATAATATTTTAAGACAATCGTTTTTCAGGAGTAAACTCCTGTCACGCGTAGGAGTCTGTCACGCTGACACGACATTTTTTTTATTATATATTATTACTTATACACAATGACATTACTCCATAGGTTTTTTTTATAGAATAAGGGTGACAATCGAGCACACAGCCCACCTGATCTTAAATGGATGCTGCGGCCGATAGACATCTACATCTATCCTCGATTAAGAATCAAAATGCAGATGCGTTGTCACCACTGAGGACTAAGATGGAATGCCTCGTATCCAGTAAAAAGTGTCTCCGGTTCTCTACACTCACCATACGAAACACAGCAGTTTTAAGCTGCTATTTCACGCTGGTATTCTGTGAGAGCGTGGTCCTTCCCCGGTCGAGCCGACCTATTCGTGCTACAACTATAATATAGCTGCAGCGTGGCTCTACTACGTATAAAGGTGCTTTATCGCGTATATAAGTGGTAGGAGTCGTGTTCTGCCGAGGAATATCTGGGTATGTACCACTCTCTTACCTATGTCTGTCACCAAACAGCAGTGCGTGCACAGCTGTTCCGATCTCAAGGGTACAGAGAGCCAGTACCATTACAGGCTGTGGGGCATTCCATCTTAGTCCTCGGCAGTAACAATGTCCACGGACTGCATTAGCCGTTTACCATCAGGTGGACTGTAACTTTGTTGGGTGCTTAAGTTTTATAAAAAAAATTACAAAATATGTATCGAATGAGGTAAACATTAAAAAATTAAGTTGATTAAAAAAATCTCACTTGATTAAGTAAGAGCCAATGATAGGGACAGTGGATTAAGTTACGTTTATTCTGTATCGGCGCCGTGTGCTAATGGTCTGAACCTTGAACAGTGTCCTGATTATTTATTCATGTTGATAAAATACTGAAAAGTGGAAAAGCGATTTTCATTGTACGTGTATTTATCTGAGTAATTAAGTAGGTCTTTGTCTATGAAATTGATGTTTTATATTTATACTAGCAACCCGCCCCGGATTCGCCTGGGTAGGATGTATTAATGTGGCGTTATTTACAAAAAAATCTTCAAGTTTTCGAAAAAAAATAGCCTAGATCACTCCTATCGTGAAGTTTCATTATATTCAGTTCAGCTATTCTGAAGAATAGCCCGGATAGACAGACAAACTGCAAATAACCTCCTCAGCTCAATATAAGGCAGTTATTTCGATATTACAAACATACCCTTCAATTTTATTTATATATATATAGATATATCGATAAAAAGAATCAAACATTTTTTGTACGATAGTTGTTTATTTAAATAATCGATATATCGACGACCATTACTGTCGACGCACCTTTGCTATTTTATTGGAAGTTTATTGATATCTTTGCTATAGATATGGGGATCGATTCGTTTAATTTTTTTTATGTAAAAAGTTATTTAAATATCAAAATATGAAAGTTAAAATCTGTAGGGACAAGGATTGATGAGTGAAGTTGAAACACAAATAGAAACTTTTTAGTCACTATCTATATATATATATATATATAAATCAATTGATGTCCATTAGTCTCGCAAAACTCGCAGAAACTTTTTAAAACAGTAAATTAATAAGATCATGGTATGAACTATCTCTTATTGTCAAAAGAGGGTAGTCAAAATTTCAATCAACAACATAATTATGATAAAAACCTTGTAACGATTTCACAGAGGCCCGCATCTGGTTATAAGCCAGTAGCAAAAGAAAACCACCTCAAACAGAAAGCAACTAACGAAAAAAAAGGTCTAACAAGTGTTAAATGATTTTCATTTGCCACTTTCATACTCGAAACGATATAGGGCATCACGTACCTGCCCCTCCATCGGCGCTAGGTCCAAGCATGTTATGGACTCGGTTGGCGTACAGCACGAACGTCGGGTACGGGATATCGTATTTCCTCGCAGCTTGCGACAGCGACAGGCCCTCTTTCAGCACCGAGAAGATGGCCTCTGCCATGGTCTCTGGTCTCCAGGACTTGAGCGGGCCGCGTTCGCGGAATCGTAGGTTGTGGACCAGGCTTTGGTTGGTGTTCCAGCACTTCTGCCACATCGACTGCAGTTGGTACTGGTAGCTATCTGCTGAAAATAGGACGTTACGCATCAGTGTACTTGTCTTTGCATTTTACAAAAGTTTAGTGATCTATTTATATAAAATAAAAAATAATCTCTATCTTTTTTTAATCTAAATCTTTATCTTTTTTTATCATTAAAAAAAACATTACCTCCACACTAGGATTTTCTCCTGTATCGTGGGGGCTTATTTACATACATAAATTTCACAAGGACAAACATCCAGACCCGGAACAATTATTTGTAGGCCATACAAATAATTGTTCCGTGCGGGATTCGAACCCGCGACCCTTAGCGCAGCAACTCATTGCTAAGCCACTGCGCCACGGAGCCGTTAGGTTTTACCACACTCCCAACTTCCGACATGGTGAAGATTCGCAAGGACATAGCCGTTAGGGAGTAGAAATTATCACACCAGTTTAGACTTTATAGCGAATGTATTCAGAATATGTGAGACAAAAGTTTCACACACACACACACACACACACACATTTGAATTTCCAAAAATCAGTCATAGTACCTCCAAATGGAAAATCAATAAAAATAATGTTTATCTATCTAGCTTTGAAACGAACAGTTAAGACTAGATTGTTAATTGTAACGGCGTATATTAAATTTACAAAACCCGTTTCTAATTAGCGCTCACTAATAAACTATAACTGAACTGTAGAAAAGTGCACCATATGAAGAAATAGCTCGCTGAGACTTACACACATAGTATTGTTAAATAAGGTCAGTTTTCTTTGCTCTCTGCAACCTACACTGGCCTCCAAAAAAAATCGACCCACCCGTTAATTTTGAGTAACAAAGTTGTTATCTTAAGTATGCGTTGACATATTTGTATGTTTTTGCTTATGCGTTATAAATTAACATCTCAGTACCCACTTGACATTGTTTTAGAGGAATACAAGTGCTCTTGTGGGTATTTGTAACATTTTAAGCGCACTGATAAAAATTGTCGACTTGTGCATAGAGTGCAAGGTTAGTTTATTTCGGACTTTTGACGCGTAATATTCTTGGTTCTGTGCATCGAAGTGACTTAATCTTTTAATTATTTGTTGGAGCAGACATATCGTTACTTTTAACCATAAAATATGGATATCACTCAAGCAGAAGCCGCTCAAGTGGTAGCTCTCGTTCGTGAAGGGCTAAGTCAGCGAAATGTGTCAAGGAGATTAAATTTGAGTCAATCAGCAGTGCGTAGAGTTTATAAACGATACTTAGAGACGGGAGAGTACCGCCGGAGACCAGGGTCTGGAAGAGGACGTCTCACAAACCCGACGGATGACCGTTTTATTGCCTTGACTTCTTTGCGAAATCGGCATCTTTCTGCTGTTGATGTTCAGGGTAGGCTGAGGGAAACTCGTGGAGTGTCTGTAAGAGAGAATACGGTAAGAAGAAGACTTCGGGAGCAAAACCTGACACCACACAAGCCAGCGACGGGACCAAAACTCACTGCATCTCACCGGCAAGCAAGGTTAGAATTTGCTAGGCAGCACGTGCAATGGAATTTGGTCAATAGGAGACAGTTCTCTTCAGCGATGAAAGCCGAATGACCCTTGTAGGTTCTGATGGATGTCGTAACGTTATGCGAAGACCAGGAGAACGTTATGCTCAGTGTTGCATAAGAGAAACAGTCCGGTTTGGTGGAGGCTCTACAATGTTTTGGGGTGGCATATCTTTAACCGGATGTACTGAGTTGGTTTTCTTTCGCAATCGTGCGGTTAATGCTGAAAGTTACATTACGGACATTTTGCAACCTCATGTGATACCTTACGCTGGGTATATTGCAGACAATTTTCAACTTATGCATGATAACGCAAGACCGCACGTCGCTAGAATTGTAACTGGATATCTTCAGGAGTTCGGAATTCCAGTTATGCAGTGGTCAGCTAATAGTCCGGACTTAAATCCGATCGAGCATATCTGGGACCAGATAAAAAGAAAGGTTAGAGCCCGAAATACAGTTCCCGAGACGTTGGATTAACTGGAAGCCGCCTTAACAGAAAAATGGGAACAGACACCCTAAGAAGACATAAAAAAGCTGATCCGTTCCCTTAATAGGCGTATGCAGGCGGTGATAAAAGCAAGAGGAGGAAACACCCCATATTAGAGTAAGGTTTACATTTTTTTAAATGTCAAAAAATGTAAATATCGATCTTCACAGTAAAATCGTAAATTTTGTAAAATGTTATGGTTTCAATGTCTCATCACATTTGTATGTAAAATATCCCGTTTCACGCGCCGTTTTTTAGTTTTTTACAACCCTATAATTGCATTATTACATTATCAAGATAAAAAATATCTATCGATTGTGGTAAAAACCCATAGGACACTTTTTTGCGAAAAAACGTAGGTGGGTCGATTTTTTTGGAGGCCAGTGTACTACTCTTTAACCTTAATAATGATATCATAACAAATAAGAAATAGAAATTAATTAAAACTAGTGTCGCATCTGGCCTACATTGACCTTATCATGTGCGTATGTTCACTTTAGTTTACTTGCCTTAACGGCAACAATATTTTTTCTGCACATCTATGGCACAGTACCTACATCGAATAATATAAGTTTAATTCTCCTGCTTTCTTTATAAATACCAAAAACGTTATTTTTACGATTACGATAATTTTCATTGTATTAATAAATCAATGTATTTATATTAAAATGAGCCGGGGGATAAATATGTCAAAGATAATCCGAATCTCAAGCCTATATGTTGTATTTAAGTAATTGCATATTATAACAATACCTAATAACAATCGTTTACGTAAAATAGTCGTGATAGACAGACACACAGTAAATCTATAAGTTCCGTTTTGCAAATTTTCGCACGGAATAATAATGATGTTGGGAAACTGGATTACAAAAGCTACGTAGTTAATAAATATAATGGAATATATTTTAAAATAAAAAAGCTGATTACAGAGGTATTTCTATAGACTACAGACACATTTTTTCCCTGGCATTAGACATTTACAACTTTATACATGCGCAAAAAAACGAAACGAACATTCCTACATACTGACCTCGCGATGAACCTGTAAGCTAAAGAAATATAGGAAATTAGTAGCGTGGGGTAAATAAAAACAAGTGTTACAAAAATATATTTATTGTATAGTGTGTTTTTATGTTCTTATCAAATATAAATTGAATAACTAAGTATTTTAAATCGAAGACAATTACTTCTTGAAATCAAACGTATACAATTAGTTCTGTAAACCATGTAAGTATTTTAACATAGAAATAACATTTAAAATGGTGGGATTCAAAGTTAGCTACGGAAAGTAAATAAAAAAGTAATGAAACACACAAATCGACGTTCGTATTGAACAACAGTAAGAAAAACAAAATCTATCTATTCCTTAATACTATAATTTTTAATTATTTACTTTTAAAATTGAGCATAATCTTGGACGGATATCCATAAAGTAAAGACGCAAGGAATACAATCCAAGCAATTTAGTCTCATTTAGGTCTATATAAGGACTCCAGCTATGTACAAAGTTCTTAACTGTGTTAATATTTAGAATCATAAACTGAATATAAATGCAAAATTTAAATGCAACGGAAAAGTTGGAGTAGCTGTTTATATTAATCAACCAACATTTAGGTTCAATATTCCAGTTTCAAAAGTCAGATAATATGCTCTTTAAGGTATATTTTTGTTAAACAACCTACTTAATTAAAATATTTTAACATAGAAATATACATCCTCATTAATTCAAACATATTACATTGAAGTTGGGAATGAGTCACATTTATTTTTATAACATAATGGGCCGTCGAGGGCAAATTACGTTCATTGGCGCTTTGATATTTTATAGCGTCCCGTATATTGCAAGTACTAATATTCATTAAATGAATTGAAAACGTATACAGATTGCTTGCGATTTAATAAAGAAGAATTGATGTAGTGATCTCAATGAAATGATTTATTAATTTATCGTTTTATAGCGACATCTTTTAGCCAACTCTTTAACTAAACACGATATTTAAAATTTGAAGTCATCGATCACTAAAGTGCCTAATGTTTGACTTTCAACATTGGTGGACTATAAACTATTTATTAAATAAGCCTGCAACCGATACTATTCCAACATATTATTTTAAAAAATACGTAAAATAGGGAGCGAAAAAACTGTAGAAGATACCCAGGGCCTAGACGAAGTAAACTTAATAACGTATAGCAAGAATTAATTATAAACACAACGAGTTATATTCGCGATTTTCAATTAAGATTGGTTAAACCGTACAAATAATTTTATCTTTTAATTATTATCTGTGGCGTGTATATAATAAATTATAAAGATGGAGGGAAGATTAGTCGTTATTACACAGAAATCTTGAACCTTGCAGTGGGAATATCTTGTTCAAATAATATAGGTGTTTCGTATAGAAAGTTATGGAGCTATTAAAGCCTTGACACAATAAATGTGTGTTACTCTATGGTGCTACTTAATTTGACGCCATTTTTATTGTTGTTTCCGGACACAAATGTTACTGTTTAAATATCGCAATCTTGCTTTTTATTTGATTAATTGTTATTTCCGTGTCATACATACTACTACTTTTACTATTTTTGTTATATTTTAAACTTAAATATGTACGAAGGAGTTGTATGGTTTGGCAGTATCTTCTGTCTTTCTATCCGATTACAATGTGGATGTTTTCAAGGCAAAAGTGAATAGGCTTTTGATAAGTCAGTTCACTTTACCATTTTTGGTTGCATCTCCACTTATCATCAGGTGGGATAGCAGTTAAGCATTAGGTTATATTAAAAGAAGATGATTACAAAACAATATTTTAGACAGAAATAATCTTCAATTGTTATTTTTGGACTTTATAATATAATCTGTGCTAAAGGTAAGTTCTGAAATTGAAAAGTTTCACTGCGATTTTGAAAGGGTAAACCTAACAAACTTTTTAATAAAAAAAAAACGATTGTAGGCAAGTGTTATACTCTCATTCAGGGGCTTAACACTTGCCGCGTACAAACTAAGCGAGCAAACGAAAGAAAGGCATCTGTTTTACAGTGAACAAAGCAACACGGATCGGCCTAGCATTTTAGTAGTGTATTCTAAGTTTTTGATGCAACAGTATTTTTATTGAAAAACGTTATATCGTCCATTTTTCTTCCCTTTTTTTAGCCCGCATACTAAGGAGGATTTACCATAATTTGCAGCGATTGCTATACCAAACCTCACATTTCCATCATTTAATCATGTAATCTTTGACACTGCTCTCCGTAGCTGGTCTGAATATTTTACATCTGCTATATACAAGATCATTGACCGTGTCGTGGCGGTGACTACACCGTAAAACGTAACGCGGGTGTCGTAAAAGGCGACAGAGGGAAACTGAAACAAATGGGCAGCAGCATCTTCCTCATAACAACTTAAAATTATTTAAAAAAACTGCAGTTGCCAACCCGCCTGCCGAGCCTGGCAACTGTGGCGAAATCTCCTTATGTGGCAAATTTATGGTGGAGGCCTATGTTCAACAGTGGAGTTTTATAGGCTATAATAGATATACGTGATCGATATATCGCCACCTATCGGAAGCTCTAAAATATTTCTGGTTCCCAGCGATATAAGGCGATGAATTTACCTCACGGCACATCGGGTAATCGGCTGTCTTTACAACTAAACTAAGTACGGTCCTACATTTATAGTATTTTTTATATTTCGGTTCTAATGTAATATATTTGTTCCTTTTGTTATTGGTTTTGCTCACCTTTATTTTATTAATTTCGTTCTACCCGCCCTTTAATAATATAATAGTAGCGCTCATATAATTTCTCTTCTATAAAACATTTAATCTTTGTTCGATTTATATTCATATTAAATATTGGTGAGGGGACAAATCTAAAACAGTGAATTGTGTACTTTTGTTAATTGTTAAACCCTACAGCTTAACTTTGCTATAAAAGAAAATAATTAATATTAAAAGGTTATAAGTGACAATTCCTTTCTCTACGCCTTAAATGTATGGACCTCCACTACAGCAGAGGAATTAAAGGTGCGTTGCCAGCCTTTTCGAAAGGAGAAAAATCTTATCCTGAAGGACCCGTTTCTTACTTGTAAAAAAAATTAAAACAGTAAAGATGACTAATGTTATTAAATTTAAATGGCATTTTTTTTAACATCAGTGTTAATTACACTGTGATGAACAATTGATCGTTTTTTTTGTAATCAGATAGCGTTTAAAGATGATTATAGAGTAATTTACGATAAACTTCGATTATAACGTATAATCAATAAAATTAAAATAATAACATGTTTGAATAGATGAGTTGTTTTAAATTATTTTAGATAAATACAGCTAAAAGAAACAGCCCACGTTTATATAAAACAAATAATCAGTTATTCCTCCTTTATAACGGTAATTATTTAAAAAACGGTCATATTTATTATCTTTTTATTAGATTATCTATTTCAATTACAAGAGCGTTAATGATAAAAGAGTTTTAGCGGGAATTTGACCGCTGGCGGATGGCTGCTTCTGTATTATTATAATCGTTTGAATAATGGTTTAAAGCGGATTTTGATACATTAGTGCTGCGATTTTGTGTTTTAAATGTCTGCCCATGTCACATCACAGGATCATGATCATATATCTATCTATCGTCATCGACTTTCTGCTGATTTTAGCTGCTATCAAAGTCGTAAATATTATTAACAAACAATATTTATATTCCGTGTATTGTATTACAGCACTGGATGTATTCTTGACTGAAGGCCTTGTAGCAAATGCCACAATAAATGAAAAAAAAATATAGAAGAGCGTTAGTAATGTTGCTCCAAAGCATACAAAAATTAAAAAAATACATTTTACAAAAAAACATCTTTATGTTATTGTTAAGTAAAGTGACATGACGCTTAAACGCTTAACATCAACTATTTTAATATTGTAAGCGACTCAACTGCCTGCGGTCTTCCACGAACCATAAAGTTACAGGTGCATACATTTGTTGCACCCTTTACCGCATTATGTATATAATTACTTAGTTTTTGCTCTTAATTACGTAAGGTGAACCGAGTAGATAACTGCAATATTCCTTCTTCCACACTTTAAGAGGAATTAATTCTATCGAGAATATCTAATTAAATAAACAATTGTATCGTCTAATTACAAATGCTAATGGGTTGAAATTAGCTTAGTTCCGATCGACTAAGCTTGACCGGTGAAAAACTAGTCAGTTGCATTTGTAACAACAATTTAAATATGTTCCTATATTATACAAAACTACTGGTAATTTATTGCGTTGCCAATATTACTTACGGTCAGTAAGTAATTATTCGAGAACAGACCGCTGCAATTTCGAGATAGTAATTTGTTACAAGCGCCCGAATGCAGTTTCTGGATTGTTGTGTGCTTATTTTATTCAAAGTCATGTGCGTCTGCACTTAAATAGGAGTGTACACAGTTAATAAGTACTTAAGTTTTATTATAGTGCAGTTTGAACCTAAACATGATGTCGTTAATAAAACAAAAAATGTATAATTTTCGAATGTTAATGATCTTGTTGTGACAGTCATGAAATTATCTCTTATATCACATCAATTTTACTGTGTACAGTGCAGAGAAAACTGCAAATACTTAAAACTAAATTAAGTTAATTTGATACAATTAACTTTTGCGACAGCATTCACTTCTTCAGGCTTCGTAACTTCCACATTATGTGAAACATTAACATAACTTAGATTCACATGAATATTACTAATAAGTATCATAATATCACAAGCGACAAAAGGCACATTGGAAATAGTAACTTAATTCTAACTTAATAATCTATCAGTCCAACTTAAAGTATAATCATGTATCTAAGAATAGATAACGTGAAACCATTGTACAAGGTATGATTCACAAAACTACAGTTATTTCGTTTAATAATTGATAAATTTGATCACAAAAGTAGTTCAAAAATTTATTAGCATTCCTTTATATATTTTTAGAAATACCATCACACTCGATCAAAAGATTACAAAAACGAATTATATAAAAATAAACGAGTATTCTAAATTAGTTATATATATATCGTTGTAGGTTGTTTTGTCGCTCATATCATACATTTTAATGGCATATGAATGGCCCAACATAAAATTGAAAAAAGAGATCCCAGACTCTTCTAAAATGCTCTAGCACAAATTTCTTTAGAAAATCGAAGGTCTTTATATGTAAGAGGACTTTTTCATTTTCTTAATTATTTAAGATTCATCATCAGTATTGTGTTCGGCTTTGACCTTTGAATTTTTTACTTTACTCAATCCTTCATAATACAAGGAAACTATAGAATGCTTCTTACAAAACGCCCACCACCATCGGAAGCCAGTTAGACCAATGAATGCAAAACCAGGGTCTCTGTTACGTCGTAACTTTTCAACAAATGCTAATACTTCCGCAAGAGATTTTTTAGTTCTTCTATTGTAAGGGGAAACGCTGGTTTCGCAACAGAAATCTAATACGGCTCTCTCTTCGTTAGCTGATAGTCCAGCTCCGTCTAATACGGCCATGCGTTTTGATTTCCCTAAAATATTATCATACAAAGTTCCTTTTGGTATTCCGTAGTGAGTGGCCGCTTGTGTGAACCGCATTTTCTGCGTGACGACTGCTTGTATCGCTTCTTGCAGTTGACTCTGGGTCCAGGTTGGTGCTTTCAACTTCAGAGTATGACCGTGGAACTCTGATCGACAGATAAAGCAAAGACGCTAGCGTAGAATTCACACTATCTACATCCGCTATAATGATGCATTACTCTTTTAATTCTATGGCTTCCTAATACAAATTCTTGCAACAACCGATACTTTGTAATGTTGCTAAAAATAATTTAATCACAAAAAACTTTACCGTTTTGTAACATATAATTACGTATGATAATGATTGAGTTCCTTAATTTCTTACGCATACTCAAAGCCATACATTTAAGTCTGTTTAACATATCCAGTAGGAATCGCAATAATAATTACGAACAGTATTAAAATAAGCAATCGGTACGTTAACTCGACGGCTTAATTAACAAGAACTTTTCCAGCGAACTCAATACTGCAATATCATATAATTTGCGAAAATAAATATACATGGCAGCCGTTATAATACGGCCACGTTTCCCACGACGGGGAAAATTTCCCACAGCGCGACAACAGTTACAAAGAACTACACTTATCTAGTTTGGATAGGAACAACGTTACGTATTGCACCATTATATGTACGGATTATGATATAGTTAGGCATGCGTGTAACACAATCTAATACAATGGAGTTGGGTTTAGAAATAATATTAAAAAATTGAATTGCCACAATCGAGCTCAAATTGCTGTTTATTATGACACAGTTAAAAAAACTCCTGGTATATAATTGTAATATTTTTCATAAACAATAGTCATTAAAAGAAAGGGGTATGAAAGTGAACGCAAGTAAGACGAAAGTGATGGTTTTTGAAAGAGAAGAAAGTAAAACGTTATGTGAAATAAGAATAGAAGGGGAGTTGATTGAGCAAGTGTATGAGTTTGTATATTTGGGATGTTTATTTAGCAGGGATGGTAGACATGATAAGGATATAGAACGACGAGTGAACGCAGGAAATAGACGCAGGAATACACGCTATTATGAAGAGTCAGAATGTGTCAAAATAGGCACGTTTGGCAATTCATAATGATGTGTTAGTCCCTACTTTAATGTATGGTAGTGAAAGTTGGGTCTGGCAGAAGAAGCATGAGAGTAGAATAAATGCTGTAGAAATGCGGTCATTAAGGAGTATGCTAGGGCTGAATCTGAATGACAGAGTGAGAAATTGTGTGTAAGAAAAGTGTGGTTTACAAGATGACGTTGTGACCAGGATTAAGAAAGGAATGCTTCGGTGGTTTGGTCATGTAGAAAGAATGAACGAGGAAAGAGTGACAAAGCAAATTTATGTTGCAGAAGTGAACGGCACAGTCGGGAAGGGACGCCCTAGACGAAGGTTTATCGACCAATTTGGCGTTATATTGAAAATGGGCCAGATTAGGAGTAACGTTAACCGACGAGCGTGTATGCGTAGATATATGGATGTAAAGGAGGCGAGAGAGGTGTGTTAGGATCGTGCTAAATGGAAATCCGTAGTTTCTGCCTACCCCTCTGGGTGACAGGCGTGAGTGTTTATATTTATGTTTATAAATAATATTCAAGAACGATGTTTATAGAGTTGTTTAAGTATTTTAACAAAACACATAGACACTGCGCGATTTAATCTCCATCGTGGCATGGATATTACGTATGATGAAACAAAAAATAATAAATGTGCTTTGATAATAGAATAATTATTAATGAGGATATCAACTGACCTGCAATAGATGATGTGGAAGCACCGAGCCATGCGTGTGAATTCTCGAGCAATTTGGCCTGTAAACAAAGGAAAGAGAATGTTATTAATTTATTTCGACATTGAAAGTTTGAAACAAAGTTGTTACAAGAAAATCAATATTCATCATGCATTGTTTACTGAGTTGATGCTGAGGGGATATTTGCCACAGTTGCCACACTTGGTATGATTTTGATTTGTTATCAGGAAGATGCTGCTACCCATCAACTGTTTAAATTTCCCTCTATTTTTTTTCGTTGTCACAAGAACAAAGATAAAAGTGATAAATAAAATGTAGTAGACAATTTATAACGGTTATGCTCTTTAGAGGTATGATTTCTATAAAATTGATATGTAAGGCGATGAACTCATCGCTGTATGCTCAAAAACTGTAGAATTTATTACAAAAGGTCAACATGTATATAAAACCTTATCTTTTCATTATATTACAGTTGTAAACGATATTCATGTGACTAAACAATAACAAATAATTCAATGATATTAAATTAATAAAGAAAAATGAAAAACCACACATTTATTGAGAAATACGCCTTCATAAAAATAAAAGTTTATATTCTTCAATGGCAGAAGCCAATCGACTAGAATAAAAGAATAATTTTTATAAAAAGAGAAATAAATAGCTTAATAACTTAAAATAACTTATGAATAAACTTAAAGATCAGTTGACAAAGCAAAGGTAATAAGGTTTTTATAAACGTAAAACAATCTAAATTCATTAGTATTTTACCTTGTGCGGTTATAATATCTTTTATTGATAACGTAATAAGTGTTATAAGAATTATTAATAGAGTTTTACAGGTGGCCGTGTTCGTTTATAAACTATACAGTTTACTACAGTTTGATATTGATGATATTTGAAAAGCTTGTATTATGATGTAAGTGTTCTAAAGGTAAATCGTAAGGTTCTTTTAAAGAATATGGGATTTAAACCAACACACAGTCCACATAATGGTATAGGTGGGTGCTGTAAACCCAAAAACACATACATCTGTCCTCGCTTAATAATCAAAATATAGACGCGTAGTCACCCGTGAGGACTAAGATCGAATGCCCCTTTACCAGTAAAAGGGCCTCCGGTTCTCTACACTCACGAACACAGCAGCATTAAGCTGGAATTTTACGCTGGTATTCTGTGAGGCCAGCGTTTTTCCACGGTCGAGCGGACCTTTTCTTGCTACAACCACTAGCACTAGGATAGATGTAAATGTCTATAGGCCGAAGCATCCACTTACCATTAGGTATTACCATTAAGCCTCTTTGGTCTAGTGGTTGCAGTAGTGCGACTGCTGATCATGAGATCCCGGGTTCGAATCCCGGGTCGGGCTAAAAAAATCAGTTATTGAGTTTTTCCATCAAGAAATTCTCAGTAGCTGCCCGGAGTCAGGAAGTTGGCAGTGTCTCACCCCCGTGCCTCGGAAAGCACGTAAAGCCGTTGGTTCCGCGCCTGACCTCTCTCCGGTCGTGTCGGTTTACCGTCCCATCGGGCTATGAGAGTGAGGGAATAGAGAGAGTCCTGCGCCGATGGCTAGTCTCCGTTGATACATAGCCTCGGAGCGAGAAAAGATACAGTTCCCTTAGGAACTTCATCGCAAGTGGACCCCACGGACCGATAGTCTCTACAGCAAGTGCCACAAATATGTAGTCATCTCTCAGATACTCATATTTGCGTCACTTACTTAGCTCAGCTGCCTTTGATGTCGCCCCGGCTCTAAACGAGCTACGCCTGAGATGAGAGGCTGCCAAAGTATCTATCTAAGTAACATCCCATACTAAAGGTTTTAAAAGTTATCAGCATACTAATTTTAAAAAAAAACTGCCTGCTGTATTAACACATTCTAAAATTTACGAGTGTGTTTATTATAATAAACGCACCGAACGTCACAATACGCTTGCAATTAATTTAAAATACAATTAAAATGTATAAATATTCATAAAATCGCTGTAGACGGCCATAAATTGTGCCAGGGTCCTTATTATTTAAATGAAATTACAACTGCTTCAATAAATAAACTTTTAATTATGGTGACAGAAAACGTCTCACTAACAATTATCGGCATTATTATATACGCTGTGGAAACGACAAAATGGCGAGTTAGCCGACTAAACTTAGCTCCAACATATTTTCATAAATCGAGGCAGGAAGGCACCGTACACGGCCCATGCAAGCAAGTATATTGTTTCCAGGGGAGTACCTAATAATATTATGGGCGAGTCGCAAACGCGGCGCGTTCATAAATCTATTTTATCGTACTGGAGCAATAAATTTTATTTTGGGATCTTTAATTCTTTGTTATTGAATTGGATTTTAGTGTTTTATACGAATAAACAAACATCGGGGCATTTCAACTGGTAGGTACTTAGTGCACGTGCGCTGGCGGTAAACAAGCCTAGCGTCGGCGCCCGACGTCGCACGCCCAACTTAATAAAACATTTTATTTGTAGATTGTACTGTTGTAACTGCCGTCTTAGCACGCCGCCTTTGTCTGCGTCCACAATTAAAACTTCGATAAAGCTTAGATCGCGCGATGGCACAAAGAAATGCCGCCCGGCGATTGTGTGCCGAACGTAAACAGCGACTGGTGTACATTCGGCGCATTAAATACAGTAGCAATCGATAAAATGCTCGATAGTAAACTTCCTGCCGGCAATGGGGAGGTGTAAATTAACGGGCGAATTGTTCTTTTTCATCTGACCGTTACAATTATTGACGCGTTAGACACCGGCGCGGGTTCACTGTGCGAAGTGTTTGATACCTTCCCGTTACCCGCTCGTTACAACGCAACAATCGTTTTGTTGTTTTATTTGGACGTGCAAATGATGTGCTTCCGAACCGTCAAGACTAGGAGGACGCGATATGTAGCTGTTTTATGTAGCGATACTTACTTAGATTTTAAAAAGATCGGCTCGGTTCGGTCTTTGAAGGTTGCCGTATACAGCAGCGATATTGCTGTGTTTGGATAGTGAGTGATGCTGTAACAAATTACTGACAGCGAAGCGTTACAATTCATAGTCTTCAAGCTAGAATTCAGAAACAAGAAGAGAAAGAAACAGAAAGAGAGAGAGAAAGGCAGATGTCAAAGATGATGTATATTAGGTGTGATTATTTAGGGTAATTTTCCTACGACGACATGTAAGCATGCCACGTGGTTAGAATAATGTTATGTCGGACACTTGGAAAGTGTGATTGGGTTTGTGTAGAATACAATAATGACAGGTATGTAGTGTATAGGTATGCAGTTAGTGTAGTATAAAACAGGTACAGTACGAGTTAGTGAGTAGGTTTGTAGTGTCCTATACAAACCTACTCACACTTTCCAATTGTCCGACATAGCTTTACATTATTCGAAACACCTTAGTAATCTAGTATATCGTATGACAAATAGAAACATTAATAATACAGCTACAACTCATTATTCATTTGATAACAAGAACGGAAATGATTTCTCATTGTTAGACATAATGAACATAAAGTTATCACATTAAAAAAAATTAATACCATATCATAATAGAATGGTTGATATCGATGTAAACTGAAATACTTAACAATGGAGTAATTTATTAATGCTAGTGTTATTTATTCAATAAGGTCGTAAGAACCAATCAAGAAACACTGTAAACAATAAATTTTGGATTAGACACTAAAATTTTATTTGGATCGTAAATGACGTTATGACTTAAGTTCTCTTAAAGGATCTATTTACAATGTAGTAGTGAAGTAAGAGAATTACCCAATTTTGGTGCCATGGGTGATGCGAAAGGCGACAATAGAAATTGTCAAAAAGGCTCCCAACTGATGGCGGTATTATACTATGGCATTTATTTTACGTCAGACATAAAATATCTAGACTAGGCAGCAGTGTTAAAGGTTCGAGACTTCTGGCATTGCGTGCGTCAATCTGCCAATTCTGAATTTTCATTTTGATATTTAAAATGTATCGTGAATATTAAGGCAAATCCTCTTTCCAAGGTGCTGTATGCAACCAGAATCGGATACCTTTTTATTGGTTGTTATGTATTCCATCCTATTCTTCAGGAGTGGCAACGTATCTGCATTATGAAATGATGAGAATAGGTTTAAGCGTCTTCTTTTTAAAAACTGATGTGACAAACGAACTTACAGTCAACCTGATCGTAAGTGGCTACTGCAGCCTGGATAACTGCAGACAACTTCCAACAAAGAAGACTACAGATGCGTTGTCGCCTCAGAGAGTAATATGGAATGCCTCACATCCTGTAATGAGGGCTAATAATTTTCTGCTCACCAGATGTCGCTAGTTTATACTGAGGTAAAGTTTTTTGTTACAGAATGTAATTTAATTGAGAAGTTGGTTTTTAATAAAAGTTTATCAGTTTCTAGAGTATTATATTAATACATAAATCAATGCGTCAGTGGTTTGCTCTTTAATTTTTTTGCACATTTTTAACTTTTTTTAATTTTTCTACTTTTATGAATATCTGTGGATTGCTTTATTTATTTTTAATCTTATTAATATAAAATATAGCTAATAGTACAGAAAGAAACAATAACTTTTACATTTTCCGAACAAATTAACTTCCCCGCTATGAAATCTGTCAAATATTATACCTCACTTTCTAGTGGCGCCGCCCTGGTTGCAGAAAAAGTCGTTGATGCCCTCATTTTACTGGCTCTCTATACCCTTCACACCGGCACAAAGCAGTGCGCAAGCACTGCTATTTGGCGGTTGCAAAAAAGTGACTCCATGGCAGAAAAAGATTCCTATCACCTAGTAAACTGGCTGTGGGTCACAATCAGCATCAGATTGACTGGGGACTTTTGTAACATATTAATTTCAATAGAGAAGATGGATGGGTGCTGCCATCTGCTTGGGATCCTATAATTAACAAAATTAAATACAACTGCAAGACTTCAAGATACTGTAAGCTCGTCCTGCGTAGATCGGACCAAAACTAAACATTCAAAAACGGAAGGTAGCCGTGCAACTATGACTACGGGACGACAAACATCTCAGTGACCGTGACCATGGGTGCTGTAAAGCACGCAAAACGTCGGAAATTAAAAATAAGGAAATTAAATGCGATAAAATCCGTTAAAATAGTTTTATTCAATGTATAGTGTTCGCGTAAAGACCAATTCACTTTGATGAAACTCAACATACGCGTACAAAAGCTTTCGCGAACGTCTCAACGATCTTTCTAGAGGGCGAATCGGCGAGGCGCTATGTTTAGTAGCTTTTCGTTCGTTTCTTGATTGCTTTCCTTCTTTACACTCTAAAACTGTCGTTAAGATTTCTTTACCTTTATATTATTCCACACGCAAAATGAAAGAAAAAAAGACATTTAAGTTGAGTGGATTTTTGGTGACACTACATCTCCGTTTCGCGTTCGATGTGTGCAAAACCAGTTTAAGCTCAATAGAAGTTCTTGTAAAGGTTGTAATCTACCACAGGTTTCAAATTTATATATTTGCAGGTAAGAAGCTATGAGGTCATTTTACCCGACTACGGTGGACATCAAAAAAAAATCACCCGCCAGACCAAATGGCGCGATGGATTAACTTACGCCGCCATCTCACAGCATATCATAGATCACTCCATAGTATCTTTGTTTTTAAGAATGAACTTGTTATATGATAACATTTTTTTAAATTCAAATAAAAATGTAATTCTTAATAAAAAAAACTAATACCAAAAACTTAAATTATCATAATATAGTCCTACTCGTTATATCGTGCCAAGAAAGCTGGCTGCGTTTTCTTGTTGAATGAAACAGCCCTCTAATCACCAACAGCGACGACCAGTCGCGGGTACAGTTCCTTTGAGAACTTCGCCGCACGTGGACCTCACGGACCGATAGTCTTGTGGCGGCGCTGTCGTCGCTCCACAAGCGAAAATACATCGAAGCCTAAATCGCGCTATCTAAGTTCCGAAGTAAAAGCAGTATATATAGAATAGCTCCGAACTACCACTCGGTTCCAGAATTAATGGCGTATCGATGTGAACCCGGAGAAGAGCTTCGCCGTTTACTTCGAACATAAACTACGCCGCCCCACTACCATTCCGCCAATTCGTATGCTATAGGGACCCCTGTCCCCTGGCATACGACCGCCAAATACTTAGGTGTCACCCTTGACACCGAGGCTCACTTTCGAGCCCCATCTTAAGAGAGTAAATCGCACCGCGCGCTTTTACCTGGGTAGGCTCAGTAGCATGCTGGGCCGACCTAGTAAAATGTCTCTCCGAAATAAGCGAACCCTATATAAGGTCTGTATACGACCAGTTATGACATACGCGGCCCCCATTTTTGCTCACGCTAAACCTAAAATCTTAAACGAACTCCAAATAGTTCAAAACTCTTTTTGTCGTCGGGCTACGAACGCACCCTGGTACGTCCTTAACGCCGACCTTCACCGAGACTTAGAGCTCCCCACAATTCAACAATTTCTAAAATCGCTCTCTGAGAACTTTTTCAAAGCCTCAGGAGTCTCACTCAAATCATCTCATTCGTGAGGCAGCGTCTATTGGAACTGCTGTTTAAATTGTTAGCAGCAATTAACGATGTAGGTAGCTCTTTCACCTTACTTTACTGTTACCAAAATGCATTCTTACAGTGGCGGTGTAAGAATATCCACTACCACATATCCTTCCCGTGGTTGTCGTAAGAGGCGACAGAAGGAAAGAACCAGAATATGGACCACAGCGTCTTCCTAATAACAGCTAAAAAAACACGACTGCCAAGTGTGGCAACTATGACAAATATCCTCCCTATAAAGCAATCTGTGTGTTTAGCAGTGGATTTTTCACAGGCTGTAAAAGTAGCGGTAATAAAAAGGAATCATCAAAATTGGTTCACAATCGACAAAGATATCGCGTAACATACATACAAACAAACATACAGCCGAATTGTAAACCTCCTTTTTTTTGAAGTCGTCCAAAAACTTTTCAATACTCACTTTCCTTAATGTAAATACTACAGGAAAAGATAAATATTACAGGCCTTTTTAATTAGTTTTATATCGTTTTAACTATTGTAAGCATTGTGTAAATAACTCGTTAGCATTTGTAAATCGCATCAAATTACATAAAATATCTGTTACATGTACAAAGGGACACCGGTTATCAGTTATTACTGCATATGTTACATGAATGCGTCAGCGAAATAATTACAACGGGGCCGGCCTTAACTATCTCTTTCAGTACTTTGTTCTTGATATTAACAATACTGAATGTTTTAGTTGGTTTGCATACAAAGTACGACCCCACCCCCGGTTAATGACTAAATGTTTGCTAAATGATACACCCCGCATAATAAATAGTCTACTCGCGGACACACGGGCAGCGGGCTCCATCTTCAAATTTTCTCTTTTTATACAAGATATTAAATTAGATGTGTTTTTTTTTAATAATGTATTCACACAATATCTTGGAGGTATTTTATAGTTGGCCTAATATTTTAGAACCAATGAAAATTGAATTAAATTTATTATTCTATTTATAATTCGAAAAACATTTTTTTTATTTTGGTTCGAAACGTGGTATGTCGCCAACAAAGGGGCGGAGACCAGCCGAGCGTCTGGTGATCCGATGATGGGATTCAGAGGATTAGCGAACTCCCAGAATCTCGATCTCCTTGTATCCTAAATGCTTCTTTCCGTGAAGGGTCTGCATTGTGCTATGTATGGAACGTATGCAATTCAACGACAAGATGCGGTGATGGGATCTAGTTGTGTTTTTCTGACTAAAATATATATCAAGCGCTGAAGCTAAGATTTAACTTTATCGAGAGTGTTCTGAGCTATGTTTCAAGAAAATATGTTCATACGTTTCAAGATCGTCAGCTCTTTTTGTTTCGGGAGTTTTTTTAATTTTTAATTTAAGTTATACTTAATGGAATAAAAAACCAATTTAAACAAGTCGCATTTTCCGGTAAACGCGATATACTTCTTTCCCCTTCTATTTCCATACTATTCTTCTAATACTTTTCGACTTAATTAAAGCTTTTAAACCTGTTGATTTCTACAACTTCTAAAACCAAATGAAACTCACAAAACGCTATTTAAAACATTATAACTTTAAAACATTTTGACCTTAAATTGTTAATTGAAAAAATAATAAATCGATATAAAATAAAGTTTTTATTCAATGAATTACAAACTAAGTCCTATGCAGGGCAATTCTGCAGTGTGTGAACGCAGCAGGGTGGAAGGAAGGACATGCCACATTATGTATTCCGCAACTAATATACAAGACCAATTGTTTTCAACACATGTAAGCACTTAAGAAATAAAAATAACGCGGTTAATGAAGCGGTTCTATACAGTAGCATAAATAATATTCGTGGATCGCACCCAAATTTCTGGATATTTTTTTTATTTTCAGGCACAGGCGTTACTTTAAAAGAAAATGTGTAAGGGCTTAATAAACTTTCGTTTTTTTTTTTTATAGAATAACGGGTAATAAACGAGCACACAGTCCACCTGATGGTAAGTGGTTGCTTTGGCCCTTAGAAATCTACATCTATCTTCGATTACGAATCAAAATGCAAATGCGTTGTCACCCGTGAGGACTAAGATGGAATGCCTCGTTTCCAGTAAAAAAAGGGTATCCGGTTCTCTACACTCACCATACGAAACACAGCAGCGTTCGCTGCTATTTTACGCTGGTATTCTGTGAGGGCGTGGTCCTTCCCCGGTCGAGCCGACCCATTCGTGTTACAGCTATACTACTAATATAGCTGCAATATATATGCTATACTACTAATATGCTATATATATATATATATATATATATATATATATATATATATATATATATATATATATATATATATATATAACAATTATAACGTCAGTGTTGTAAAAATATATTTCGGAGAGGGTGTGCAGGAATTGCATAACATAATTCCTTCCTCTCTCATCCATCATCGTGCAACAATACATTCGACCAATCTCAACCCTTTAATTGTCGACATATCACACAGTTGATCCAAACGGTTCGCTAAGACGTTCTTCATGTGAGCAGCAAAGGAACGGAATAATTTGCCAGCATCTGTCTTTCCATCCGATTACAGTGTGGATGTCTTCAAGGCAAGAGTGAATAGGTTTTTGTTAAGCTCAGTGCGCTTTACCATCTTTGGCTGCATCACCACTTACTATCAGGAGGGATATTACGAAATTTAAATACATATATTTTACGCAGCAGCTGTGACGAGATTCGACCCTTTTTATCCAATAACGATGTATTTCTTTTTTAGAACTCGACTTAACAACGCTTCTTAATCGATACGGCATTCACTTACTATCATGTGGATTGTGTGGTCGGTTATCATACTTATATTAATAACAAAACTCGTAAAAACACAATGATAAAATAAAAAGGTAATGAATAGCAAAGGCAGCTAATCATTGTAAATTTAAATTTGTCTTGAAAACCACAATAATTTACACTTAAAAAGAAAACAGGAACACTTGTAGCTTGTAGAGAGAGAAAAAAAAGAAGAATACAACGAACTTTCCCTAGCAAAGCAGTAGACAACAAAGCGGGAAACCAGATGCCAATAACAAACGAATACAAAGACTGGAAGGCTAAAGTCCGCGTTATTTAAACCAATCTTAATGTCTTTCCAACAAACGCTTTTTTTTCTATTTCAACAACCCCCAGGAAAGATCGCGCGCGTCGGAGAAAATTCTTTCTTTGTCTATACGAAAACGCGCAAAATCGCTTATAACTAGTAGCATTATAACTGATTACAATTTGCTGAGACACGTTTAACTTAAGCCGTTTCAGAGATAATATGGCCGATTCATTTGCGTTACAAGATAGAGTTGACGAAGAATAGACGCGGGAAGTGCGGGAGGGGCGTGGAAAGCGGGGATAGCACTGTGAAGGGTGAAGGATAAAACTAATCACATATCCTCTCCGCAGAGAGGACGATAAGAGCTTAGTGCCACGGATAGCGGCCCACTGAGCGGGTTACGGAAATAAGTAAAGAGATAACTTCATAATATAAACAGTTTTAAGTTATTTTCTTTTTTATAAAGCCTATTAATGAACTCATAGTCTTTTGTTTTGGTTTTGTACGGAGAAATAAATAAATTTTCGTTTCATTTCATTCTAAATAGAATCGAATTAAAATAATTACGTAATTTAAGGAGAGAACATACAATTTATGAGAGTTAAAGAATTGTTGTTAATAACTTGAAAAAAAAACAAACACGTAGGTAATAAAATATCTTGAAACTATTGTATTGTTTTAAGATATTTTATTACATATATGCGTAATCACAACATGCTACACGGTACAGTTTTAATAACCTCTAAAAGCTCTGTATTGGTTAGCCTCGTAGAACCTCCTGTGAAGTTCTTTCTAAATTAACACCGTCAGAAGTACTCTGTACTGTCAGGTCCTGCCACTGCTTTTAGGCGAAGAATAAAAATGTATCTAAATCGTCCGATAATATACACACCTATAACCTATATACAATCATCCACTGTCATTATTACAGTATCAATCCCTCCCCTGATTGATATGGACCTCTCTTGTTGTCACGCTTGACAAGCAGATTGACTATCGCAGTACCAGACGTCTCACACCTTCGATGCTGCTCGCCGTTATTTATTTATTTATGTATTTCATGTAACTGACGCAGATGTTTATAACGCCATCTATCGGAAGCCTTGCAGAATTTTTTTATGGTTGCCTCTTATGACACCCTAGTGACGAAATGTGATGATGAATGCGGTATAAAGGTATATATTATTATATGCCCTATAAGTATAGCCATTCAGCGAGGAAACGCAGCTGGCGTTCTTGGCAGTATACCGCGGGAAGTGGGACTGTATGATATATTATATTATAGAACGTGTTCGGTTACATCTCATACATCTTCCGCGTCCGCTCGCAGCATGCGCTCGGCCTGCGAGGGCCGCTTCTGCATTATCCATTTCCACATTACTGTCTTTTTGTTCCACGGTTGATTGTTTAAGCGTGCGTCGATGCGGTATCCGATAGATATTTTTTCCACGGCGCTTTCACTCGAAATGGCTTCAGCGAATTGTGGAATATGTAGCTTATTGTTTCAGAAGAACAATAACCGCCTTCATTTTATATGTTTACAGCGTCTGAAGGCCTGATAGGCACTTTGCCTCTCCATTACGCTCAACCTCCATTGTTTTGTTGTTTGCTAGTTACCTCCGCGTTTGTTGATTTGTTTGCATAATGCCGCACACTTTACCATTTGCTACATTCTCTTCTAATTGTAATTATGCAATGCTAATTGTCGTTCCTTCTTCCCTTATTTCACGAGTAAATCGCACTGCCGGGAGATAGGGTCGAGAGTTCTTTTATGATTTACTGAACGCGATTGGAATGCGTTGAATTGAAATATCTACATAAACATTTTAATGTGTAGATTCGCTTTAATATTACTTATTTGCATAAATCTAGGTACATGTAAAAAGCCATTTTTATAAAGAAATATTATTATTTGACAGCTTCATGGCGCAGTGGCTTATCGGCCGGTTCGAATCTCGCGTGGAACAAGTATTTGTCTGGTCTGCAAATAATTGTTCCGGGTCTGGATGTTTGTTCTTGTGCAATTTATTTATGTAAACTGCCTCCAGGATACAAGATAAAGTCCTAGTGTGGTGGTAACGTTTCTTTTTAAATAAATTAAATAAGATAATTATTTAAAAGATAAGAATGTGAGAACATAAAGAGCTTCTTTGAACTTTTTTTACTAATCTATATATTCTATTTTATATGTTTGGATTGTAACTGTTGGTAAGAATAAAAAAATAATATTGTCTATTTGATAAATAAATATAGTCCCTATAATTATTAAACTCTCTATAAATAGATATAGTCTACTAGTGAGTTTCTTGCCACTTCTTCTCACAAGGTCTCCCGCAGCCTTGACTTTTAAAGTGCTTTCGAAAGGCCAATGAATTTAATAAAAGTATGAAAAATCAAGTGATTTTTTTTAAAACTTTATATACTAAGTTTTTCATATCACATTGTACGGTACTAGCTCATCGGGAAGTGCTTGAAATTTGAGTTGCATGATTCCACCCAAAACGACAGACAGACAGACAAACAAGAAAGTGATGTGGTAATAAAATATTTAGGCTTTGACAGTGCGAGCAGCACAGTTCGTATGAACACAAACAAAAGTAGTTTTAATAAAAAAAATGTATATACATTCTGATAAAAAAACTACGTACTATCTAGCAATACTGATAAATTGACTCCACAAAGTCAGCAATTCATTCATGTGGTAATGTATACGCTTCTACAATATAGTCTTACAAAATACACAAGTCTCTCTATTACCAAGTTTAATTCTTTTCATATTAAACAGAGACTGTATAAAAGGGTTATTATAATATTAATGAATACATGGTTCATAATAACCCCTGGGAATGAGGTGTTCGCTGCCAAGCTGTTTCTGTCACAACTTATTTTAATTGTAAAATGTTACTATAAAAAAAATCCTCCCCAGGACATGGGTGTTTTTTTTCTGAACAGTAGAAGTGAAAAAGTTATTTTCAAAAAGCATAATTGTTAGACATTCAATAGTATTGAAAATATTTCACAAGACGAAGAAGAGATTGGTTATTGTTAGCTAATTTTTATTTTTATTTTGTCTCTTTTTGACATTTTCATGTTGCTGAGTATTGTCAATTTATTTGTTTATTTACTTAAACTCAGTTTACTGTATCATACTAAATTAATATTACTTTGAGGATAACGGTGCTGGTTACATAGTTACTCATGTTATTTATATTTAGTTTAGTATAAGGCCTAATGTAATGGTTTGTTGTCCTGAATAAAAAAATATGTTTAATAAAAATATTCTGTTCTAGTCCCTTGAGAAATTCAGTTCATATCTGCATTCTAGCAACTCACTTCAATCTAGCAGTTGATCGTGTAGATTATGTAATTTCAATTGTAACAATACACTTATTAAAGTATCCCGAGGCCTTCGCACACTAACACAATGTGTATGTGCACGGCTAACAACAACGAAAGTCAAAACTTCTTCGTGAAATATAATAACTATAACAGTAAATAAGTAATCAAAATAGTCAAGTGCATTAAATGCTAGCCCTAACAAATACAGTCTCACTAAAATACTGTGTTCGGTGCTATGTCCAGTGCATCGAATATACATAGGCATTCGATACTGCTGAAACTAAGCCCAACGGACTATCTTAGTACAGCATAACCTCTCTGTGTTCATTCACCAGTCTGCCTGGCGTGGTGTATTGGAACTCTCAAGTTATGATTGCCGGGTAGTAATTCTTGAAAAAACCTACCTCGATTAATAAAAATTAAGATGAATCATCACTCATAAATACTAAGATTGAGTGCCTCATTTTCAGTTATAAGGGTCTCCGGATCTCTACACTCACCATACGAAACACAATAGTATTAAGCTGCTATTTTATGCTAGTATTCTGTGCAGTGTTCTATTCGTCTGCGGCCATAATTCTCCTGAACTGGGGCTCTACCACGTACAAGAGATCATTGTGTTTTATATTAATATTTCTATTTTACATAATTACATAATACATGAACTCGCACACCTGTCACTCAGAGGGGTAGGTAGAGACAACATACTTGCATTTGGCACGATCCTGACACACCTCTCTCGCTTCCTTCACAATCCATATGTCTACGCTATATATGCTCGTCGGTGAAAGGTATCCTTAATTTGATCCATTTCAATATTTAGTATTTAGTAGTTTAGTTTCGTTATTTTAGTCAAGAAACTTCAGTCTAGGTCTAGGGCATGCTTGCCGACTCTGCCACTCAATTCTGCAGCAATAATTTGATTAGTCACTCTATCCTTATTGTTTCTTTCTACATAACTTATAAAACAATAATATTAAGTTTATAATGAAATAATTACAATAAATTATAATACAACTGTCGGTCCGATTGCTAGCGCAGAAAGAACTCATTACAATACTTCTTTGTCCTCCAAGTATTGCTTTATTATATATAAGATTTTCTAAAGACGTTTATTGTTTACTGACCTTTTTATGACACTATTTATAAATAAAAGAAATTCATTGCGGCCATTTTATTAGGCAAGGACGCATTAAAATTCTTTGTTTATCTATTTTGTGTTTATTAAATATACTTATGCGGAGAACAAAAACCGCTCCGAAATTATTATTTTTATAAAGGTAACTAATGAACTACACACAACTAGATGGTAAGTGGATACTGTGAGCGATAGATATCTACATTTTTCATCAATAAATAATCAAAATAGAGATGCAAGTCGTCTTTAATAACTAAGATAGAATGCCTTGTTACCAGAATAAATGGTCTCCGGTTTTTACTGTGGAGAGCTGACCCATTCGTGATACAGCCATATGCTGCTGCCTGCTACAGGCATGCCATCTATAAAAGACATTTCAAAAAAAAATATCTTTATGTGCATTTTAGAGGTACGCAACGTTAAGATTTCTGAAGAAGGACGTAGTGCGCCTTATATTAGCTTTAGAGAGAAACCAACGCTAAGACCGTTGCCTGCATACTTTACCGAAACGCTAATAATACAAGAAATCTTCGACAACTTATCACATTTCAAGTATTTTTGTGCGAATATCCGATCACGTGTATCAAACTTTGGAAGCCTGGGTCAAGTTCAAAATAATTAAATCTAACTTTTCAACGTTTATGAAAATCTTATCAAAATTTTGTGAACAGGAACATTTTTGAAGTGTAAATTTCTTTAGAATCGTTGTGATTTGAAACTCGATGAAACGAAAAAGTTACACTAAAAAGAGACAAACATATACCATCTATAGGACTTAGCCTGCGAGAGAATGAGATAAAACATTATATTAAATTAGTCGTGTTTAGGCCATCTAGAGATTTTTGTTCTATAGAATGAAGTAGATGGCGCTATTACAAAGCAATTTTATTCGCAATTTTCTGAAAGTTTCACTTCTACCGCGTGTGAACTGCACACATGTTTTTTATTTTTAGTTGTTATTAGGACCATACTGCTGCCCATCTCCTAGTTTATTTCCTTCTTACGCCTCTTACGACACCCACGGGACGATATGAGATAGTGGATATTTTTACACTGCCAGTACACGGTTATTGAAATTATTATTTCGAAAATGGTTAATAAATAAGCCTAGTGACATAATCGCGTTGGTATTTTATTATTCCGTTAACACCATATAATTTTACGTCTCAGTGCGCAAACAGTCAAACATTAAAGTTTTAATTCTTAGCATTAATTACAGTGACATTCGTGTAGACAAATATTGGTGAACGCAACGGGCTAGGACTGGGTACTTATGCAAAACGCGGAAGACTATTTGAGTTGGGCGTAGTTGCTGGCGACGATGTAAGCAAGACAAACATGTTAATTATTGCCCCACAGCCTCACCTCCCTTCCTCCTTTGTGTAGAGATACCAGGTTCTACGAAAAAACAAGGATAGATCCCAGTCTCTGATTTTGAACTCAGAACTTTGAACATAGAATACATTAGAACTCTACGTTTACGGGTATTACGTTGCAGTCCGATCGTTCAATCAATTATGGGAAACTTCTATGTCTAGCCTATTAGTTAAACCACCGGCATTCAGGTAAATGCCTAGCCTTATTGTTTGGTTACAATGTATAACAATATTAACGTTTAGCTTAAGGAAAATTTAGCCTTTCGATAAGGTCTAATCAAAAGCAGTGTTAGTTCCTTTTTCTGCCACAGCGTCACTAGCATTCATTTGACAAGATGGCATCAACGCTCATTACTTTACGGATTTAACTACAACTTTCTGTTCTTTATGATTATAACATGCATACTAGAGAAAACATGGATTTGGCCACAAATAATCTTTTACGTGGTAGAGCCACACTGCAGCTATAATATGGTTGTAGCACGAATTGGTTGGCTCGACGGGGTTGGAACATGCTTATACAGAATTCCAGCGTAAAATAGCAGCTTAATGCTGCTGTGTTTCGTATGGTGAGCGTGGAGAACGGGACAACCTTTTTGCTGGAAACGAGGCATCCGATTTTAGTGCTAAGAGGTGACAACGCATCTTCATTTTGATTCTTAATCGAGGATAAATGTAGATGTCTATGAGCCACAGCATCCACTTACCATCAGGTGGAATGTATGCTTGTTTGCCACCTTAATTCTATAAAAAAAGAATAGCTCAATGATATTAAATTTTAAAACAAAATTTTAAACTGAAATTTTTACCAAACACATGACGCAAACGCAAACGGAAACTGTAATAACAGAAGAACTGAGGACAATATTTAACCAGATGGTTAAACATTGGCTAGACCTTTTTAAACGTTTCATGAAACGATTTAGCTAAGCTTTCTTTAGAACAATTGAATGAATTAAGTAACTATCCGGCCAATTAATCGAATGACGTCGGGCTGTCACATATAAGTATAGTATTGTAGTACGCGATTGGGTAAATGAATATACAATAGATATATAAATAGATTTATACGAAGTCATGTGTTTTCAACGGACAGTATTTTGGCCCAACCTGGAATTATGTAGTTGTATTGGATTTGAATAAATGATTAGTAATTGATTATTATTTGTACTCATATTTTCACTCATCATTGTAAGAACACAGAGAAAAGGGAAACGTTTAGGCTTCTAAGAGTTTTAACTTGGTTAAAATTAAATCGATAAACTCAATAACATAAGTTTTATTCTATCCATTTTAAAATATTGTATCAGAATACAAGCTTAGGATATCAATCTTGTCCCGCTCCGATTAGTAAATGATTGCCAGCCTAACCAGGGCACCCAATTACACAGGGTGTCGGGAGGGCGCGAAGCTGAATTATTAAAGTCTAACTTTGACGAACATTTGTTTTTAATTTAAAAAGACTTTTATGCCTCTGCATCCAAATTATAACATCGATGTATTATTCACAGATCGAGCGAAACCGCGGAACTTCCTCCTCGTAGCTTACACTGAATTAATAATGTTCATAGTTTCCATATATAAGGATAAAATATTAACGCTGCAAGTCGACTCTACAGTATATTAATATTCAGTCTTTTAAGTATATTAATTTATTTTCAGTATGTAATGACCGTAATTTAAGAGTCATCGAGAATTTTTTTGTGTCACTAATTTTATTTTAAGTGTAATTTATAATACATATTAAATAACATAATATACAATATTTTATTATATACAATATTAAAAACTATAATAATAAAAAAAAAACTAAAACTAGTAATTTAATTATCAAACAGTCCTACTCCACGCGGTATCGTGCCAAGAACGCTGGCTGCGTTTCCCCGCTGAATGACTATACTTAGCCTTTGAGCGAGAAAAGAGCCAGCCCTCTTATCGCCAGCAGCAACGACCAGCCGCGGATGGAGTTCCTTTAAGAACTTCACCGCACGTGGACCCCACGGACCGATAGTATCTACAGCAAATGGCACAAATATGTAGTCATCTCTCAGAGACTCATATTTGCGCCACATACTCAGTTCAGCTGCCTCTGATGCCGCCCCGGCTCTAAACGAGGTACCCCTGAGATGAGAGGCCGCCAAAGTGTCTACGCAAGTAGCATTCCACATCATGGCTTTACCTCTCATGTGTCACTTATAAAACAATAAATTATGTAATACATCTCTACCTTAGTGTGATATTTCCTTACATTAAATAAAAGAAATATGGTTTGGGTATGCTTACGCGGTAGCCAAAATGCAGTTATATAATATTACGGCTGCAGCATGAATGGTCGGATTGACCAAGGTAAGACCATGCTCTTACATATTACCAGCGTGAAACAGCAGCATAATGCTGTGTTTCGTATAGTGAGTGTACAGAACCAAACTCTTTTTACTGATAAATATTATGTACTGATTAGTTGCTTAGTAAACACGTATCTATTTAGCTTCGCCAATAAGTTGTAAATACAAGTGCAAAATCTTCAATATTTGATATGTGGCAAACACCGTTTTGTGCGTGAAGTTAAGACCTATTTCATTGTGAAAAATCTTGCATAACAGTTCAGTGCCGTGGAGTAATCTTGTAAAAACTATCTCAACATTACCAAATCTGCGCGTGATTATAAAGTGTCGGTGATTTGTGTACACAAGTAAATGATTTATGTAAACAACAACAACGAGTCATGCGTCTCCGCGGGTGAATGATTTTGCTTCTAAACACGAATTGCTAAATTCAGGTTCAAACCTCAGTGATTTACTATTTTAGTTATTGTTTTTTTTTTACTGACTTCACTTCACTGAGGCCACGGTACGGGCTTCTAAAAGACAGGCACTGCAGTCGCCTCCAATAATAGGAGCGTCAGCTGATGAAGTTAGAGGCATCATGCAGGAGTATTGTAAGAGCATTACATCTAAAATCGATTCACTAACTATTTCCATTAGTTCTGAACTAAAATCAGTTACGGAGGAGATGCTGGAAATGAGGAGCTCTATGGACTTCATGAATTCTAAATATGAATTGTTGATCAAAGACCACAAAGAAACTAAACAGGCGATGGTTGATCTCCAAAAAGAAAACAGTGCTCTAAAGACCTCAATGCGCGAATTAATGCCCTTGGACAGAACGCACGAGCTATGAGTGTAGAAATTCAGTGCATCCCTGAGAAAAAAAATGAAAACTTATTGCAAGTAGTGATTCAACTGGGTACTGTACTTAAGTGTAATGTTAAAAGCGAAGATATTATCAACTGTACACGTATCGTCAAGATCAACCGTGCTATTAACGCGACCAAAATCAATTGTAGCCCAATTCGCCAATAAAAAGATTCGTGATGAGTTTTTGGCAGCATCCATCAATTTCAACCGAGAAAAGGCAATGCAGGATAAGCTTAATGGGATCTGGGATTCAACGGAGAAAAATCTCCAATATTCATTGTGGATTATTTGTCCCCTATGAATAAATCGCTTCATGCCGCAGCTAGAAAGATTCACGATACCAATCGGGTACTACGGGTGGCAACGCATCTGCATTTTGATTCTTAATCAGGTATAGATGTAGGTATATATGGACCACATCATTCACTTACCGTCAGGTGGACTATGTGATTCCTTATTACCCTTATTCTGTAAAGCAAATTTGTACAAAAAACAATATATAGAGTGAATGCTACACGAGACGAAGGGACTATCTGACATTTAAATAAGTCTACTAGCATAATTTGTACAACGTTCAGAATATTGATACAATTGTATTATTGAACTTTTATAATAATTATTTGAAGTTTCTATAGCTTCTACATAGTAAATATGTAGACGGGCTGTAGGACTAAATGTTGGACCTCGTAGCAATCTATAAGCATAATAACGTCTAGAGCATATTCCTTTAACAGATGGAGTTGTGTCAGTTGAAAAGTGCGTCCTGTAACAAACGCACGAAGCTCTTAGCTGTGGTTTGTTGCAGCCTTAAAGGGAAAGCGACTAAAATTACGTTTTAATTTCTTTTGATAATTATACTAAAGTCAGTTTGTTTTAAGTCTTTATGCTTTAATACTGACGGTCAATTTTCATTGCATTTTTAGTCATGTACTAAGAGAAAGATTAAGTGTAAGACGATGCATTCCCTGGCGGCTAGAACATGGCGTCTGTTATAGTTTTGGTGAATAAAAACGTTCCATCCATCCGTTACAGCCTATAAAAGTCCATCGCTGAACATGGGTCTTCCCGATACATTGCTTTATAGGAAGGATTTTACCATAGTTGCCAGGCTGGTCAGGTGGGTTGGTGATCGCAGTTTTTAATAATTTTGAGGATCTCCCGGTTTGTTTGTATCGTCGCTTCTTAAACAAAACCGCCACTACACAGTTTACACCGTTACCACACGTTTCGAAAAAAAAAACGTTATACCATTACGCTAATTAATTTATAGCGATATAGCATTTGTTATTCAATATATTTAATGCAATAATAAAACCACTCTAGTGCGCAGAGAGGCGATGCATGCTTTCCGTTTTTTACCTTACACAGGGGTTCCCAAAGTGTGCGCCGCGGCGCCCTGGTGCTGGTCTACCGTGCAGAGAGGAAACTAAACTTATGTGTTTGCGAGTACAAAAAATGAACCAGATTTTCAGCCGTAGCTGTAATAAAGAGAAAATATCGCTCAAAGATCCATGTGGAGCAAGAAATGAGAATAGCGGTGTCAAGCCTTATACCACTTTTTTTTTAAGTGTGTGGAGTTTACAAATCTCACACATCACACTGATTAAGTTGCCATTACATTTTATTTCCTATTATTCTTAAATAATAATTGTATTCTTGTGTGTCAATACTAATATAAAAACTCAGCTTCATATGGTGTGTATTTTAATTTTTGTGCCGAGACAAAATACTAAACCTGTAAGTGCGCCGCAAATTGAAAAAGTTTGGGAACCACTACACTTGCCTTACACTATTTACTTTTTGCTGACAATGAAATGCGGCGATACGGCCGTAATGTAATTGTTTATTCTAATATGTTACATATTGCGAAATGGACGCAAAGATGTGAGCATTAGAATATAAACTCGATCGCAGGTGAAATGCACCGCTTTGTGTAATGGAACAATGGAAAGAAAAAGAAAGCAGCAAATTAAAAGGTCTTCCTCGAGTATCGTAACTAACCATGTCTATTGCAATGTTATTTTGTTTCCCAGCTAACGTCGCGCGACGGCCTCACGCGTTATTTATTGATTAAGAAACCTATTTTATTTACTAACTTGTGGTACGCTCTGACGCTCCAGCTTCGTTTGGATAGGATCTATCAATGCGGTGTTGTTAGATTCAACATAATCAAAGACCATTTATTTTAACAATTATTCGTTCTTACAAAAAAAATCTTCGGATAAAATATAGCCTAGATCCCTCCTGCCATTTCTTTCTATGTTCTTTTTTTTTATAGGATAGGGTGACAAACGAGCACACAGTCCACCTGATGGTAAGTGGTTGCTGTGGCCCATAGACATCTACATTTATCCTCGTTGGCGAATCAAAATGCAGATGCGTTGTCACCCGTGAGAACTAAGATGGAATGCCTCTTTTCCAGTAAAAAGTGTCTCCGGTTCTCTACACTCACCATACGAAACACAGCAGTGTTAAGCTGCTATTTTACGCTGGTATTCTGTGAGAGCGTGGTCCTTCCCCGGTCGAGCCGACCCATTTGTGCTACAACAATACTACTAATATAGCTGCATTACATTTTCATTACAATTGGTTCAGCCGACATTTTTTGTATTGTACCTACTGCCTGCACGATGCAGGATACCACCGTACTGTGTCAAGTTTTATTAATTAAATTCTGATGTATACCATTAAACATAACCATAATAATTAAATTATAATGGTTGGAGCACGACTGGGTCTGCTCCACTGGAGAAGGACTACTCTCATACAGAACACACAACCGGAGACGCTTTTTACTGTTAAGGAGTCATTAGAACTTAGTCCTCAGTCAACGCACTGCATTTTGATTCTCAATCGGGGATAGACTTTAGTGCATGGGTCTCATCATCTTCTTACCATCAGATGGACTAATTACCCTTATTTCTATATAAAAAATGCTCCTCCACGGTATCTAAAGGGAAAAATTACTAGGACTTTATAATTTTAAAGCAGTTGCATAAAAAAAACAATAACACCAGAATTTCTTGCCGACCCTCTCTGTAAAGGTCTTGCTTTTTGAACTAATGTTTTTTAAAATACATAGGAAATTTAATTATGATGCCTAAATTGAATAAAATATTTTTTGGCTTCGTCTTAAATAAAATTAATTCACCAAAATGTAAATTCTTTCGTTTTAATATTCTCATATTATGTAAATATTTATGTACGACGTTGGTAGCGATTAAAGTAGCGTCGGTGCGTCGGGAAAATTCTTCATGAATGTTGTTTATAATTAATTTAACACATTAATATCGTGCTCAGTGCCTCCCGAAGTTTGTTGTTATGCTGCCGTAATGTACGCGAGAGAGCTCCGTTTCTGTTATGTTAAAATCGGCACCCTGTTATTTCTATTTCCCTTTAGCGAACGTACGCGGCCTGCCTACCCTCGTCCGACAAATGATACGAAGAATGCAAACGTAATTTATGATATCGTTTTGTTTTGCTCGCAAGCTAGAGTAATGGAGAATCTCTTTGAAAATATATTGAGGCATATAAGGCATATTCAATGTGATGATTCAGTTAATAATATTCGAAGAATAAAGCCTTGATCCTTAATTCTTTCTGTTACATCCAAAGCACCTCCAAAGTAGTGTTCTCTGCATATTTATAGGTTTGTAGAGAACGCCCTAAAGCGTTAAGTTAGCTTTTGTACATTTTTGTGCAACGAAGTTTAAATAAATAAATAAAAATAATAGCCGCAAGAAGATCTCTAATAATAAATTAATAATTAATTAATCTCTGTTTGATACACTCCGTAACGATGATCAGTAAACTGAAGTAGCAATAGCTCGGCCATGAATCTCGAATAATCGACAATCGATGGGGAAGCAAGGTTTCTAAAGTGGCAGACTCCACATACCGATAAGTGGAATGTTGACGACGCTAGGCTCTACCATGTTGAAAATTGTATTTATATAGCATATTAACATAATATTTATTACAATAAACAAATTAAAATCTGAATATTTCATACATTCCTACTCTCCGCAGTATAGTGCCAAGAACCAGCTCTCTTGTCACTAAGGGACCAGCCACGGATGCAGTTCCTTCAGAAAAATAATTGTTTCAAGCCATTTTCCCTTTGATCGCGTTTTCTAGGTTGACGACCACGTTACGCAAACACCGAACGACGAAGGACCACCGTTGTTCCACCACGAGGCCTCATCACACTTATGATGTGATGTTGATAAATTGTACAATGCCTCCAACACACATGCTTTACACAATTTTCGCATAAAGTCGTACATAGTGTATAAGAATAAAACATGGACGTATAAAAAAGGCGGACTGAATCTCGCTATACAACTCAGCGAGGCACCCAAAATAAGTCAGCTCGCTTGTACGTACAAGGGGTCATGCACACATTCACACTAATAATAAGTCTAGCGCCCGCCATTACGCAACAAACGTCGTCCGCGAAAAGTAGTTGTCGTAAGTAAAAACAAAAATCAAGATGCCGTCTTGCGTCGTTAAATTTTGTAAAAATCATAGCGGTTTTATCAAAAAACATCAAGGAATCACCTTTCATATGTGAGTGAGTAATTATAATCACTTATTTGAGAATTTTATGTCTTAAATTAAAATGCTATTTTTGGAACACAAAACATGAGTCACGTGATTAGTGTTGTTAATTATTTATAGGGAAAATTACCCAAAATTTCGGAAGTTGCTATTTTTACCCACGTTGGCACAGATACGATATATATGTTTGCCCAACAACCTTTTAAGGTTGTTTTATGTGCACTTTTTTGTTACAATTTTCCTGAAAAATTACCCTATCGATTATAATGCGGTTTTATGCATTTTTTGGCCATAGTTCATTATGTTGCACTGTAATCGTGATTTTTATTTTTTACTATGTTACCATTTCCTGAAAATTGGACCGATTGTAATACGGTTAAGAAGGTTTTAAATGTGTTTTACGATCATAGTCCACTACAAAGTGCTGCAATCGTGATTTAAATATGCAGGCCTTATCTATCAAAGTTTAAAATTTTTACCAAGTAAAAATTGTTTAGTAAAGTTTATTAGGGTATACTACTAAAAGTACATGATTGATAATAACCACTGAGAATGAGGTGATCGCTACCATGCCGTTTCTAAATGTTTTCATACTAATTCTAAAATAATATATTGTAAATTAGTTTTATATTAATTTTTGATTACCTATAATATGTTTATTTGTTATATATTTCGTTAATAAATATTTATAATATACTTTGTTCCAATAATATAATACAATTTTTGTATAATATAATGTTTGTAATAAAATTAATTTAAATCGAAATTGATTGAAATAGAACAATTCGATTTCAATCAAAATTTAAATCTTAAATTCTTAGATTTTTCTTAATCGTCCAATGTGTTATTTATATTACTTACGTAATGATAAATGAGTATTTCGTCAAAGTTATGTTATATTTTGACAGATTGTTTTATAAAAAAAAATGGGGAAATTTTGTTTCACATGGCAACCCTATATAACACGCAAACATACTTGCACCGCCGCCATTGCAGTGCATCAGTCCTTTCTTAACAAAATTCTGTCCGCCTTATTTATACGTCCATGGAATAAAACTTTCTTTTTACAAACTAAATGTCAACAAGGAAGCAACAAATGCAAATACCTAATGAGGGTAGTTTGCAAAAATTCTCACACCATACCAAATAAATTTCTCAACGCACAAAAGCAAGCAATTAATACTACGGGATCGTTTACAATTCAGACGAAAATATTTTCGGGGAACTTTTGTGCGGCTGTTATGGAATTACCTACAGACTTTCCAGGAATCAGATAATTCTCGTTCATTTTAGATTCAACAATTTTTGTTGCTCTTCCGTGTTTCATCGAAATAAACACTTCTCAATTTAACGGCTAAGTTAAGTAACATTGTCTTTGGAATTAGTATGTTTTAACCGACTTCAAAAAGGAAAAGGTTTACAATTTAACTGTATGTTTATGTAATGTTTTCGTAATATACATATATTACGTGATTTCATCGTGAATTGTGAACCAGTTTTAATGGTTATTTTTTGTATAAAACTATTTTTACGGATCTTGTCGCGTTTGATTTCAACTTTTTTAAAAGTCAATAATAAAAAAAAAAGTTAAAATTAAACGGATTAAAATAAGTTTTATTCAATGTGTAGGAGTCGCGTAAATATAAGAATTCATGATTTTAAGGGGGGGGGGGGATAGGAGATGAAGTTTTTTAAAAAAAAACATAGTAAGCGAGCAACCCGACCTTTTGCAATTGTCCTGGGACTTGTGCAAGATTCCATTTGTCCGATTATCCCACGACCTATACATACATCTTTAAATAGTTTTATGTAACTATTCCTTTTGCGGGTTCGAATAATATGAAAAGAGTTTATTTGAAGCCTAGTTATAAAAGTTAGCAATCAAAAGCTTTTCCAAGCATCGATAAAAGAGACACGTAACTAGTTCCCGCTTACTACTTTTTAACTTGTCGGCGTTTAATGCGAGCTATACTCAAAAACGTAATTGGTAGGGGTTAAATTAAAAAAAAAACATGGAATTAAAAACCGAACAACGCGAACGCGGTAAAGTTTAAGCGGCAACTAATTAAAAAACAAAACGTAAAAACGGCTCACTCTCCGGCGCGGGGAATCTGGCTTTCCCGAATTAAAACTTGTTCTTTTTTTTCAAACGCTTTCCTTTCCGGCCAGCTAATGAGTGTTAAGGACCTTCGTATGTTTTGACGCGATATTGTTCTATTTACGAATGCGTTGGCGGGGCCGCGCTTTTAACCTTTGTCGATGTGCGGGCCAATTTTTTTTTGTGATGTCAAAAACTTGCGGCTGGATGACATCAATCGGTGAAACATTTCGCGGTTGGCCACTGAGTTCGACTTTGTCTTTGTGAGAATATTAATTTTTGTTTTCAAAAAAGTTGTTCATAGTTTTCAGTTCCGGCGCGAATCAGAACTATTGTATGACATGATTTATTACTATCTATTTTATTTAGTTATGCTAAATACCAACCGTGTAGTGGCGGTGTAAGAATATCCACTACCCCATATCGACCCGTGGGTGTCGTAAGAGGCGACAGAGGGACACTGAAACAGATGGGCAGCAGCATCTTCCTGATAACAGCTCAAAATGAAAAAACAGCGTGGCAATTATAGCACAATCCCTATAAGGCAATTTATGGGGGAGGCCTATAGTAGCGGTTTTTAAAGGCTGTAATGGATAATGGATGCTAAATACAAACATTTAGAAGAAACAAATATATAACATTGTTTCGCAAATATTTAGATAAATTTTATAGGATTTGCTTTTATTGCACACGCAGACGTCTCGCAGACGTTACCTTTGACGCTGCTGTACCTCGCCGTTCTAGGTATTTACGTCTGACAAACGAGATTATACCGCCATTTATAGACAACCATATGATCTTCTTAGCATTTTCTTGTTATAGAGAGAGAGCGAGAGAGGGCGCGAGAGTGAGAGAGAGAGGGGGGGAGAGAGAGAGAGAGAGAGAAAGTGATATTACATGTGGTAATGGTGTGGTACTTGGGTTTGGATTTAGTCACAGCATATATGCTGCTGGGCACAGGTTTGCTCTCTTTCCTGAGAGGGTTTTAGGGCAAGGAAAAGTCCGCCGTGCTGCCCTAATGCGTGTTGGCGAACTTCACATGTCTTCGAAATAATTTTTTTTCTTATTTCTCAGACATGCGGGTTTCCTCACGATGTTTTCCTACACCGCCATGCACGTGGTAAACACTTAAAAATGTATTTAAGAATAATAATTAATAATAATGTACTGTTCAATAATTATTTTAATTAGTGTTTTTCTTACTTTTATCACTTTATCAAAGAAAAACTGGCCAATTGCGTGTCGGACCACGCACTATGTAGAGGTAGGGTTCCGTAGTTGCATTTCCGTAGTCCATACGTGGGCTTTCTTGATAATGAGCGTAATAAGTGAGTTCGCGGTTTGACCGCAATCAACAAATTTATTGGTGCCGGCGGGGATCGAACCCGGGTTGTTCGCGTACTGTGAAATTTAGCGAGCGCTTAGCCCCTGAGCCACCTCTCTTGTGTTTGGATCTCTTGGATTTGGATTTACTTTTATTAATTGACGGCTCCGTAGCGCAGTGGCTTAGCAATGAGTTGCTGCGCTAAGGGCCGCGGATTCGAATCCCGCACGGAACAAATATTTGTATGGCCTACAAATAATTGTTCCGGGTCTGGATGTTTGTCCTTGTGAAATTTATGTATGTAAACTGCCCCTACTATACAGGAGAAAATCCTAGTGTGGAGGTAATATTTTTTAAAGAAATTACAGAATCTCAAAGGAGGCACATACACACAGAGCCATTTTCTCTATTGTGAAAAGGATTTTTTTCTTAAATTTCAATAGCCTTATTTTCATCAGTCTTTTTACAAGGATTATGTCTCATAACTAACGTAGCCATTTGTTATTCCTTCAAAGCGGGAAGCTCTTACAATATTATGGTTTTAAAAAGGTTTAATGATCAAAAATCAAAATTAGAACTAACCTTATAAAGTCTGGTGAGTTGGTTCATTTTTATTTTTCAGAAGAGCTAATGAATATTATTTAGATTAACTGGTTGCTATGTACATAATATAATAATTTATTTTTGATTTGTGAAAAGAATTTTAACTAAGTCAATTTTAGTTTAAAAATATAACTTTAAGTCTTACCAACTTAACCTTTAGTCAAGTCACGCTGGTAAAACTGGTACTTTGGTGATTAATTGATACAAACGGTTAGGGTTTATAACCTTACAGTATAATATATTATCCTACTATATTTGAGGTCCAAATACTATAACCTAAAACATGGCTGACTATGGCGCGAGGCTGTTATATTATAAATAAAAAGGGTGACAAACGAGCACACAGTTTAGGTAAGTGGATGCTGTGACCCATGGATAGTAACATCTATTCTCGACTAAGAATCAAAATGCAGATGCCTGTTACCCCTCAAGACTAAGATGGAATGTCTCGTTTCCAGTAAAATGGGCCTCCGGTTCTCTCAATTACCCTTTGAAACACGGCAGCATTGAGCTGTTATTTTACGCTGTATACGTTATTCAGTGAGAGCGTGGTTCTTCCCCGATCGAGCCAACTAAATCGTGCTACAAACATAATATAGCTGCAGCATGGCTCTATCACGTTGTTGTATCCTTTACAATTAATTGTTAATTTTTATTTTTATGCCATCTAGAATATTTTTACTTCTAATAGCTTTACAAATACTATACTTTATTTAAAAATTGCAGCTTAATGCAGCAGTGTTTCGTATCGTGTAGAGAACCGGAGACCTTTTTTAATGGAAACGAGATATTTCATCTTAGTCCTCAGGGGTGAGACCACGCATCTGCATTTTAATTCCTAATCGAGGATAAATGTAGGTGTCAATGGACCACAGCATCCACTTACCATCAGGTGGACTGTAAGCTTGTTGTCACACTTATTCTATAAAAAGAATGTTCATAGACTGCAGACTTCCAGGGGCGTCGGTACCTGACGCATACGTGTATTTACGCAAATTCATGTCAAAAATTCCGCATCCGCTGATCGCTCTGCCGTCCACAGCATCATTGGCCGCGCTGCGACAGCTCTAACTAGGGTCAATGTTTATACTCCGGCCTACATCCTTTGAACGCGCATGTGGTCCCGAGGAAACGTACAGTAAACAGAGCTTTCTCGTAATGTTTAATTAAATTAATCAGTAGGTTGATTAGGCGATGGGCCGGGTGTAAACACGCCGCCGCCCGCCTTTGATCTCGCTCGCGATTGTTTGAGACGGCGCAACGCGCGGCGCCGTCGCTTTTGTTGCACAGAAAAATGCCGCCGCATGACACCGATCGACAACTGCGCTCTCCTATTCAATAATTTACGCTCTTTCTGCGTATTTTAGTTTTCTTTATCGCGAATCGTTTCAGGGCCGATTGGGAAATATTTTATTAACGGTTATTTTTACTCGACTGCCCCAGAAGGAGGGTAATGTTTTTCGAGAGTTTGTATGTAATGGTAGCCTTAAATGGCTTGGTGGATATAAACATATGATGTGACGTTAGATTTGTTTTACTTGTGAGATATATATTTAAATGTTGCATCTGCAAATACAAACAAAATGGGAGGGGAAAGGTTTTTTACGCAGTCGGGTATAACTGTTTAGACCATTTTGCTTGTTAACATAATAATACTATAATTTCTACTAATTTTTTTTTTTTTTATAGAATAAGGGTAACAAACGAGCACACAGTCCTCCTGATGGTAAGTGGTTGCTGTGGCCCATAAACATCTACATCTATCTTCGTTTGCGAATTTAAATGCAGATGCGTTGTCAGCCGTGAGGACTAAGATAGAATGCCTTGATTCCAGTAAAAAGGGTCTCCGGTTCTCTACACTCACGATACGAAACACAGCAGCATTAAGCTGCTATTTTACGCTGGTATTCTATTACCGGTATCCGTTCCAACTGACCTTGAAATCCTTGTGAAAGTGGTTTAAGACCATAATTGAATGGCGGATGTATATAGCTGGCGTTTTCTTAACTTTTAACCTACTCTAAAACCATGTACAAGTAAAAAAGTTAAGTTACAGTCTAATTATAAGCCCTACTGCTGGGCAGAGGCCTTCTCTCATTTCCAAGTGGGTTATGGGGTAATAGGCCACTGCTCCAGCAAGGTAATACACAGTGCCTTTATACATACATTAAGGAAAGGTAAATCTACATACCTAGGTTAAAAGTTATGTGTTAAGTTACTCAACGGATTCAAACCTGAAACATAGTGGCAATAGCGTTGCATCTGTGTCAACAGATGTATGGTGTGTAATGAACGTTGTTTATTATTTAGTGAATCGTTATAACCAAATATCTCAAACGAGTGTTATGCATAATCAACCGGTCGTATTGTTCAACTAGTGATGGGCAACGGTAGCGATAATATCCATTCTAAATTATCGAAACTTTTGATAAAATTATACACTAATTTAGAGTCACAGACTGATAGTCAAGACTACATTAAGATTACGAAACTAAATGGCGAACTAAATGGTTTATACTGTCCAGGTGAGAATGGTGGAAGAAATTATTATTAATTAGAAAAAATTTATCAAAAGAATTAATGTGTACTTCAATTGACAAAGTTTTTATTTTGAATTTCACTTTGTATAGATTCTTAAAAGTAACTGGTAATAAAGATGAAATTAAAAAAAAAGTTTAAATTAAAATGTATCATTATCGAACACGCGTAGCCGAAACTTAAGGTAACAGAACATCTTTGCAAGCGGTCTTTTATCCAGCAATGGCCGCACGTTTCAGAAAAAAATAATTTATAATTACTCAAATATCTTACATGCTGGTTGACCGATATGAGCGTTATACTCAAATACTTTGTAAATTAATCGATAGCAAAAAAAGATTACCGTTCTGATAGTCAGTTTTTAGAACTTTACAAGGCAAGAAATGCATTCTTAAAGGCAAGAAGTATTCATGATTTACTATATCGAGATAACCAACGCGATGGTATCGTGTGCAGAGTCGACGGTGTCAGTGCGCATCACTAGCTACGCCGCCGTCCGTGGCGGCAGACGATCCCCGGCGCCTCGGACTTTAATGTTCGCTAATAATAAATTTTGTTTAACATATAACAGCTCAACAAATGCGTGAACAACTGGTACATTATTGTGTGATGTGCTCAGGGTTACCCCGCCAGTTAGTAGCTCGGGATACGGCCTATTTGGACGTATTTTTATATTTCGCGAGCTTCTCTCTAAGTGCATATAATAATAACAAGCACACCAAAATTCTGTCACGACAACCAGTCTAAACAGTGACTAACCAGCTGCGCAGTTTAGGATTATAGTACACACGTGTGTAAAGGTGCATTCCCTATTCCCTCAGTCACATTGACGAGAAAGAGATCAAGCGCACGGCCAACGGCTTTATGTCCTTATTAGGTAAATCAAAGATAAGAAAATATCATTTTTATTAAACGCACGTCCCATTATTGAATAAAATGAAATGAAATATATTTATTTCTTCGAAGTAAAAAATAAGATGCGTTAATTAATAGAATCAGGCCATACTTTGCGAAAATCGATTTTGTAAAATGTAAATAAAATGATCTGTCTAACATAGTTTGAAGAGCATCTCCCTCCGCCCCTCGATTGCGTGCACTATCACCGTCTCCACTAATCCCAATACCACTACTCCCAACACCGCTACATTGTACTAATGTCTTCATCTTAGCTCATTAAGTTTATTGTTGCTTATTAATTGTAGTATCGTTGTCACCTCATACCACTTAGACGGAACGTTTAGTTACATCTTCTTTCTTATTTCTAATCTCATACGTAATATTTTTGGTCATTACGAATTACCAAATTAAAGATATAAATTTACCAAATTAAAGACAGATCCGACAAAACCCGCACGTGTGGAAACACCAAACATTCGCTCTTTATCCACTCTGAGACGGACTACATTATTTTAACCTCAAAGAAAGCGCAGCTTGTGTTTGTTAACTCTACTATTTTTTTTTTCTAGATATACACAAAGATCGCGTGAAACCGTTTGTACAGGTTGACGCCGTGCCGCAATTAATCTTCATTTGATTATAAATATCGCGAAGTTAAAACGGACGCATTTAAAGTTCTGTACATCGATCCCTTTGTGAGGTTTAACGATCATGCTAATATAATTCTAATTATCCGAAGGAAATGTACGCGGAGCAAATAAAATGAACCGTACGAGGTAATCGAAACTCTTCGTTCTGGATATTAGCACTCGTGTTGCGTGTATTGAGTATTGGATGGCGGTGCAATATTCCCCCTTGCAACACATTATTGCACCGATATGAACCTTATTTATAAGCAATTGCATGCCGCCCGCCCACCGCCGCCCGCCCTCGCCCGGGTGCGTAAGGTTACGGCCCGGAACCGAACTCAATCCAATTGACCGAGCCGCTGTTTCAATCTAACCCGTGATTGATTATTGAGGTCCGTCTGTTAGGCTTTGTGAAAGTATTTAGGCTGCAATCATTGCATCGGTAACGAAACGAAAATAACTTACAAAAAAATTCAATATTCTGTAGACAAAAAAGAAACATAAATCGTAATCAAAATCATTAATTGTGAAATTATGAACTTATTTTTAAACGAATATGAATTTAAAGTTACAATTTAATCAAAAGAATACATTGTTACGAAATATAGTGGAACTATTAAATATAGTTGGTCACTCAGATATTATGAAAAAAGTTTGAAGGATACAACCTCCTACATTTTTAATTTAAAATGAAGTGACAGCTGAACTTACAGCCTTCCTAATGATAAGTGGCTACAGCATGGACACTTCCGACCAACTTCCAAAAAAGAAGATTACAGATGTATTGTCACCTCTTAAGCCTAAGACGGAATGCCTCTCAGTTCGTGATTATATTGGCTCTCTATACTCTTCAGAACGACGCACTGCAGGCAGAAATCCTAGTGTGGAGGTTATGTTTTTTTTTTAAACAAGAAAAAAAAGGACCAACAACAAAAAAAGAACGACAGTCCTTGAACGAATTGTGAGTAGAGTTTGGAGTCTAGTTTTCGTAAGAGTTAACTATATTGTTGGTTTTGAAGTTCAAACAGCGATTGTGGTTGTACAAGAGTGTTTTGGCCACAGTAGTTTCGAGATAAGTCAAGACTTAATTACAATTTCGCAATGGTTTTTCGCTGCCATCGAAATCTGAATTTATAACTTTAATACGTGGTAGAGCCATGCTGCAGCTATATTAGTAGTATAGTTGTAGCACGAATGGGTCGGCTCGACCGGGGAAGGACCACGCTCTCACAGAATACCAGCGTAAAATAGCAGTTTAACACTGCTGTGTTTCGTATGGTGAGTGTAGAGAACCGGAGACCCTTTTTACTGGAAAAGAGGCATTCCATCTTAGTCCTCACGGGTGACAACGCATTTGCATTTTATTCGTAATCAAGGATAGATGTAGATGTCTATGGGTCACAGCAACCACTTACCATCAGGTGAACTGTGTGCTCGTTTGTCACCCTATCCTATAAAAAAAAAAAAAATATGATTATAGCTAACACTGTTTCTAGAATATAGCAAAAGAAGCAAATTCATTGATTGGACCTATTGCGTCCAATATCCTCCAAACAATGCCTTTGGAATAAACATGTGAATTCAGTCTCAACGTAAAAATCACAATGCGCAAAACTGAGTCAGTGACTAATTACAGCAACTATTACATATGCGGAATATGACGGAGAGGCACTTTGGGAGCACAGGGGTCTTTTAAGGTATGTAGGTATTCATTGTTAGTACCGTTAACGTCAATTTGGTCGCACTAAGCCCAATTTCACACGCGAATGGCCCCGGAGCAATACGGAACATCAAACGAGCGAACAATTCCAAGTCTTTCACAGAGTAGCTCTTTTCACATTAACGTCTTTTTGAACAGAGACCGACTTCTCCACGAGCACGTCAAGTGGAATTCTAGTAGTTAATTAGGCATACGGAGAAAAGGTTTTAGCGCGTTTTAAAAGTTGGTTCGCACGTTTGGATTATTGTTTTAATAACACCTAGGGCGCTGCGTTTTTTTTTTATAAAAATTAGATGACAACGCACTTACAGCCCATCTGATGGTAAGTAGCCACTGTAATCCATTGGCATGTCGCAGGTTCATGGTAAAATCATGTTTTTGATCAAGAACCGTTATGTTATCATAAACCTGAGAAAATCCAGTTCTTTGATCAAAAATCTAGATTGATTTATTTTTATGATAAAATCAACCTAACCTAACCTAAGCTTAAATTTTATCATAAACCTAAACAAGTTCAGGTTTTTGATCAAAAAACAGAATTTACCATAAACCTGCGACATACACTTATAGACAACTTCATACAAAAGCTACTGATGCGTTGCCACCTCTGAAGACTAAGATGGAATGTAGTGTCTGTAAATCTACTGGCTTTCTATACCCTTAAGAGCGGAACATGACAGTGCAAACAATACTAATTATAGCAGAAATATGTAAAAGGGTGGTACCTGGTACCCAGGCGGCTTCCTAATATGCCTAATATACTTTTTTTTAGCTTCGTGTAGTATTTTAGTGTACCTATTTTTTCTTAGAATAACTGGTACATGTATTTATTTACATAACATAATTCATATAATAATTATGACAACAAATGGACGCTGGTTGCGTTTTTTCTAAATGGTGGCGCTAAGCTTGTGATCGGGAAGAAGTGCAGAACGACTTAATTAATTTTATTGAGCTGTTTGGTGGGGCGAAAGTTTTAGAGATAATGACTCTCACATATAAACAAAGATGTGAAAGTGCGATGTGATGATGTGTCAGGGAATAACGCATGTCACCCAGAGACCTTCCACTCTGGGTGACATGCGTTATGTTATGTTATGTAAACCGACTCGTTTATTACTAGCGCTGTAGTATAGATGTGAATGTGTAGTGCCTTAAAATACAAGATATTTTGTTCCGTGGGAATCACTAAACTAATGTAAGCATGCGAAAACTACTCGAAACCATAATATGTAGGTCATATACAAATTACAAACTTTTTCTGTGAAGGAAATGAACCAGAATCCCCGTAGCACTCCAGCCGAACGCTACCCAATGCACTACCAAGTATTATTTCGTATGAAGTAATGAGAACCGGAGCTTTTTATGATTAGATTAAAAGTCCACTACTAAATATAGGCTTCCCTCATAGATTCACTCATATAGGTTATAATTGCAATAGTAACTACGGTAGCAGCAGGCGAGTTGGCAACCGCAGTTTTTTATTATTTTGAATTGTGATCAGGAAGATACTGCTTCCCGTATCCCGTTTTTCCCTCTGCGCCTCTTACGACACCCACGGGACATTGGGCAGTGGATTCTACGCCGCCACGACACGGCTACCCTTTTTACACGGGAACCCTTTTTACTGGTAAAAGAGCGTTCCATCAAAAGAAAAGAAAGTTCTCAGAAACAACTACGCACCTACATTTTGATCCTTAATCGAGGATATGTCTGTCTACGTGTTACAGCATCCACTTACCACGAAGCTACACTGTATGCTCAATTGTTTAAAAAACACCCTAACTTGTCTAAAAATCGAAATATAGAAGAAAAAACATTATTGAAAAATTATGTTTTTTCTTCTATATAAAAGAAACATTTTGTCCTCAAACAAACTGTTATACGTGTAAAATTATCGAACATAGCGCTCATGCGACGGCGGCCGCCTGTTAATGTCAGAGAAACACATAACATCCTTATTAAGCTGTCAGGTTCCTCTTTTAAAGTCCATTAAAATTTCAAAATGATCTTTAACGTGTAGCGTATATGAACAGGGAAACGTTATAAGTATAACGTAATAATAAAACGTTCCAACAAGTTATTACGTTAAATCAATATGCGAATTCGACACGTTTTAGACGTGGTAGAGCCATGTTGCAGCTATATTATTGTTGCAGCGCGAATGGGTCGGCTCGACCGGGGAAGGATGACGCTCTTAGAGAATACAAGCTGTGTTTCGATGGTGAATGTCCTCATGGGTGACAACACATCTGCAATTTGATTCTTTTCGAGGATATATGTAGATGTCTATGGGCTACAGCAACCACTTACCATCAGGTGAACTGTGTGCTCGTTTGTCACCCTTGTTCTACAAAAAAAATATGATGATAGATTCTTATTCTATAAAAAAATGTGATGATGAGATTTTAACGTTGAGTGCTAGTGGAGTTTTAACAATAATAGAGTTTAAAGAGAACTTAAACTCATTGATTTAAATTAAGACGACTAAAATTGCCAGCTTTAAATCGTTCGTAGGTTGTGGAATCAATATTTTGTTTTCAGCAGAGATTAAAACAAGGAGGAGGGTTACCAATTCGATTGTATTTATGTTATGTATTTATTCGATTATATATTTTATATGTATATTACGTAAAATGTTCATCATTTGTGAACCGATTATAAAGGCCTCTTTTTTATTAATTAAGTTATACTTCACGAGTGGTCCCATATAAATATAAAGTGAAAATTCTCCCCTAAGGGTGGCAAATTAGGAGATGAAGTTGTTAATGGAATTATTTAGATGACATTAAGAATGTGATATTTCATAATCAACTCAAAAGAGTATAAAAAATTAAATAAAAAGTAAAAGCCGAATTCAAAACAATAAAAAGAATATAATAATTTCACATTCTGAAGTCAGGGCATAAATTCTTCTATACACTATGTCTTAGCACTGACTTCAGAATGTGATATTATTTATTATTTTTAGTTGTTGAAAATCGTCTTTTAATTTTTATTTAAAGTTAATTTTCAACCGACTTCAAAAAAAGGAGGAGGTTCTCAATTTGACTGTATTTTTTTTGTGTGTTACCTCATAACTTTTTCCTAGGTGAACCGATTTTGATAATTCTATTTTCTACCGACTTCAAAAAGGCGGAGGTACTCAATTCCACTGTATGTTTTTTTATGTGTTACCTCATAACCTTTTCTGGGTGAACCGATTTCGATGATTCTTTTTTGTTTGAAAGCTGGTGCTTTTCATGTGGTCCCATATAAATTTGATCAAGGTCTGACCAATAGTTTTTGAGTTATTATTAATAATTTATATTGAAGTTGGTTGTACAAAATTTTTAATTTTTAATTATCATTTGAAAGCTGGTGCTTCTCATAAGGCCCCATATAAATTTGATCAAGATCTGACCAGTAGTTTTTGAGTTATCCTTAATAATGCGTATTTAATTGACTTCGACTACATTGATGATGTTCTCATTTTATTAATATTGAAGTCGGTTGTACAACATTTCTAATTTTACTTCCACTTGTTACTTTTTACATAGTAAAACGGCTTGCAATAGGAACCAGTCACTATAATACGATTAATATCAAAATCGTAGCACATTTTCGAACAAAAAATCTTCGAAGAAAAACAACTTGTTCACAACAAGGGCGGTGGCGAGCAGTTCCGGGAAAACTCGCGGCCGCCTTACCGTCCGTGTGTTGACATTTGTCTACGAATATAGGATGGGTTTGAACGTTTGCCCAAGTGTGTTTGCTTTTTAAATATACCGCAGCAATATAATACGTGAATTTATGTGACTTTGACTGTTTGGGTAAATTAAAAAAGAATAACGACGGATAATGAAGGTATTTTTGCTCAACGCTTTTGATTTCTCGACGGGGCAGAGCCAGGCTGGCTTATTACAGGCTGGTTGCAGAAAGAATGGCTCGGCTCGATTAGGGAAGGAACACACTTTCACAAAATACCAGCGTAAAATAGTAGCTCAATGCTGCCGTGTTTCGTATTGTGAGTGCAGAAGTAGAGAACCAGAACCCTTTTTCATCATTACTTCAATTGTAACGATGAAAAAGTTATCTTAGTCCTCAAGGGCGTTTGCTAAAAGTTTAGTTTATATTTTAAAACACTGAAATGAAATCTAGTGAAGTGTAATAAGATATGTTTATTAATCCAACGTTGGAAACTGAAATTTCGTTTCTCTAATATAATTTTCTTTTACCAAATCCACTACCATTTCGAAATAGAGTTCCTCTGTATTTTAAGGCTTGTAATACAAGGCAAAGCATATGCCTAACAAATGAAAAATAACAGTGACTTTTGAAAGGCTGCAATAAAAAAAAATCGCTAACAAAAGTGAAGTGAAGTGAACTACTGCTACTTCTATACTGTTTCTATTAAATACTAGCTATCCGCCCCGGCTTCGCACGGGTGTTTTCTGGATCTCGACAACAACGCCACCTACGGGGTTCAATTGTGACTCTAAACCATCCAGTGACCCACTCAAACACACACAAGAAATTTTATCAAAATCAGTCGGGCCATTTTCGAGTATTAGCGAGACTAACGGACAGCAATTGATTTTTATATACAGAGAAAATTTCGTTAAGCCCGGAGTTGGTGAAATGTTTTAATTGCATCTTCTCTTTCTAGCTTCGTCCAATAATCCAATCATAATCCGTAAAATGTTAGATGGAGAGGTTCGAAAAGGGAATACAAAAGCAGTAGACGAACTAATAGGTAGAGGCGGACGAGATGTTGCCCGCTACCAGCGTAAATGCATTTAAGCGGTGGCCGGCCAAAAGTCCCTAGAAGGCACGTACACTGTTCCACACTAGTAAATCCACTAAAAGCTCTGTAAAATGTAATGGCTTTGGTAAAATCTTGTACGGTGCGCACTAAGGTTAGTGCGCACTTGAGATGGACGAGAATTTACTGCAGGGAATAAAGATATAGTAAAAAATATAATTAATTTTTAATAACCCTAACTATAGCACTAGATATAATTTATATAAGTGATGTGTGATGTGTAATAATATGCATCACAACCAGTAAAAAATCGGTTCTCGATGAAAATAAGAGGTACCTTTGTGATTTTTTTTTCTATCGAGTTAATTTTATTCTATTATTATTATAGCTACGCACATCACTCACAGGTGTGGGTGATGTGCGTAGCTAGGTTATTGATTATTTAAAACTAGGCTTTTTTAGGCAAAGCCGACTTCAAGGAACTAAAAAGCTTGAACTAATTTTTGCACAATATATTCTGAAGTCGCTGCTTTGGCATAGTTTATAGAAGAACTAGCTGTTGCCCGTGACTTCGTCCCGTGATTGGCTTTTGTGGGTTTTAATTTTTTTGTGCGGAATCCTAATTATTTTTCTATAATAAAAGTATGTAGCATATGCTACTTCTTATAACATTAGCTATCTACTAGTGAAAGTCCCGTCGCAATCAGTCCAGCAACAAAGAAACAGACAGACAGACAAAAATTAAAAAAATTTTTTTTTTTTTGTTGTAAGTACCGTATATACTTTCATATGCATTTAGTAAAAAGCTGTTATTTTAACATTACAAACAGACACTTCAATTTTATTTATTTGTATAGATTAGACTAGAGGCTTTTTATCCTGACTACCTACTTAGACCCTGAAGTATATTTTATTAAAAAAAATGAAAATGCAGGGAGTAATTAATGTTTCTTGGAATTCGTATGGGCCACCCTTTTTAATTAAAAAAATTATGAACATCGGTTCATAATTGCTAATGCAATAATAAATGTAATAAATAGTTCAAAATATTGAACATATTAAAAACAGGCATTTAGCCGAATTGTGAACCTTCCCTTTTTTTGAAGTCGGTTAAAAATCGGAACGTCGACTAGAAATATGTAAGCTATCCGATATAATCTGCCCAAATCATAATGTATGGTAAAGAGGGGCAAACGAGCATGCGGCTCTCCTCTCTCTCCTGTCTGCAACACCAGGAAAATAGCAGGTAGGTTGCAGGCCTTTTAAAATAGAGAAGCTCTTTTCTTGATTATCCCTAAGTCGTTTCGGTTCGGAAAATCGCTAGTGGTAGCCGATTCCACAAAAAAGTTGTGCGAGGTACGAATGATAAGAAAACAATAAACATTATTTTTAACCGACTTCAAAAAGGAGGGGGTTCTCAATTGGACTTAATGTCTTTTTTTGTTACGCGATATCTTCGCAGGATGTAAACCAATTTTGATAATTATTCTTTTTTTATTAAATAGGTTATACTTCAAGGGTGGTCCCATATAAATTTGGAGAAAAAATGCGGTTGACCCTGCAGGCCATCCCTGGAACTTCCCGCTTATTTTCGAGCGCAACGCTCGAAAATCTGTTTAATTTTTATTTTTTTGATTTTTATTTTTTGAAAATCTTTTAAACAGCTCGATCGATTGACTTAATTAGATTTAATCAGCTCGAAGTCTCAATGAACACTTTCGAACGCCATGTCGCCCATCTCGATCGGTTGATTCGACACACACACACACGTCCGACGTGTGTATGTCTGTGTGATACACACATACACACGTCGAACGTCCAGCCGGAAATAGTAGGAAAGGCTTCCTAGGACCTCAAAACGTGAAGATCTGATGAAAACTCTGATACTCAAAATCGGACCGAAATTTATAACTTCCTTCCTACTTTTGAAAATTATTAATTTTCAAAGCGGGAACTTAAAAATTTCACTCCTAAGGGTAGCAAATGAATAACTTCTTTTTTAGCAATTTGAAGTCGGTTTTTACTATTTGTTAAAAGTTATAATATGGTGTCAATAAAGTAAATAAAGAACTTTGAACATTGGAAGTACTTAATTGAGTTTGTCTAAAGCAACATTGGCTCACATCGCGCTGGACAAACAAAATACAAATGAATGAATGTATAAATAATCAAACAACATTCACAACGGTATCCGAACAGTATAGCATTAGAAATTATGAATAATGTTCAATAAATTATACCAAACAGCGTTTTCAAACATTCGGCGCCAGGGACATAGTGTATCGAACACTTTACGTCCCGATTTCGAAAGAATAATTTTACCTTAATTTTTGAAAGTACAATTATTCGTACCCATTTTAGAGGGTTAACGAATGTCACAAGCTCAATGTACTGGAATGTTTTCTAAACAGTACAAACCCCATTCAAAACTACAAATCCCATTTTATCCATATTTACGAGTATAATTTTTATTCACATTAGAATGGGACACTTGAAGTACTTATAGCTTATTTAATAAAAAGTAATCATTAAAATCGTTTCACAATCAGGGCATCCACGACTTTTTCTGCCACCAGGGCGGCGCCACTTAAAAATGAGGTGCAATATTTGACAGATTTTATAGCGGGGAAGTTAATTTGTTCGAAAAATGTAAAGGTTAATATTTCTTTGTGTAGTTATAATTTATATTAATTAGATTAAAAATAAATAAAACAAACCACAGATATTCATATAAGGAAAAAAAATAAAAAAATAGTTAAAATGTGCAAAAAATTAAAATGCAAATCACTGAGGCATTGTTTTGTGTATTAATATAATACTCTAGACATTGATAAACTTTTATAACTAACTTCACATTAGTGTCAACTAGCGACATCTGGTGAACGGAATATTATTAGTCCTCATTGGCAAAGATATCGCGTTACGTACAAAAAATATTGTCGAATCGAGAACCAGTCGAACTTATTTTAAAAGTCTGCTAGTAATGATACCATAATAAAGTCAGATCTCGAGCAAATCATGGGTGTATTGGATTTATTATAACATCAAACTTCCATCTGAATAAAACGTGATTTAAAAAATGAACGAAGCAGAAATAACAACCGGCAACGTGAATGGCGATAACTACGTGAAGTAAGTTTGGAAGGAGTTTATTTAGCGACGTTAGAAAAGTTCTTCTTGCGTCAGTAATAATTTTCGATAGGTAATGAACAAAAAATTTTTGGCATTTCCATGTAGGTAAAACGTGAGTTAAGAATTAAAGGAACAATCACGACCGGCAACGTGAATTGTTTTATATACTTGTTAATAAGTTATGAAGAAATTTATTTAGAAACCACAGGAAAGTCGTCCACCGTCTATTGTAGTTTTCTTTAGGAAATAAACAATAATAATGAAGACTTATATATTCCTTGACCTTCAAAATACTGTTTTGTGAAAAACAGTCAAAAGTTCTTATCCATTACAGCCTATAAAAGTCTACTACTGAACATAGGCCTTCCCACACAGATTGCCTCATTGGGGGAAGATTTTGCCATGATAGCCAAGCTTGGCAAGCGGGTTGGCAACCGCAGTTTTTTTATTTTTTTCAGTTGTTATCTTCTTGATAACAACAGCTGCTGTAATCTCCTTTTTTGTTTCCCTCCGTCGCCTCTTACGACACCCACGAGAGAATATGCTGTAGTGGATATTCTTACACCGCCCCTACACGGTTAAAAGTACTTATGTACGAATAAAAACAGTTCCTGCAGAAAATTATTGCATAATCCGTCCTGTAGTGTGTGCACGGCGTAGATGGGAATTCCGCGAAGGGAAATTGAATTGCAAGATTATTTTCACGTAGTAACTGATCAATATTTACACGACTCTTCATACGTATCACCTTCATCATCATCGTCATAATTACAGCCCTTCAAAAACCCACCGCTGTACATAGACTCCCAAGGAATACAACAATATTACACATATTGCACAGCTCCCTACATTGCGAGAGGCCCATATTCGTTGCGGTAATAAAAGCTTTTATTGAGAATACAAAACTAGCGTTATGCTGACGAGGAAAACATTTATTCATCTTTTTTAACTGGTAAAGAAATATTCCATTTTAACACTCACCTACCATCAGGTGGTCTTTGTGCTCGTTTATTATTATTATATTATTTTTTACGCAGATCTTGGCTATTTAATTCTTAACATCTTTATTATAATCGATTTTCGCAAAGTAACGCCCGATTCTGTTAATTTATCTATATATTATATATTATTATATTAAATATAATACTGTGTAAAATGTAGAATCGATTATAATATATTTTAATGTCTCATTTTAGCTTACAAAGTTGTTATTTTAATGAAATAACATATCGAAGTTGGATGATCCATTTCCATCGGCAACGATACCCAAAAGATTTCAACTATACAACCAGGAGTAAACGTGTAATTAATTCGTAAAACGTGGCGAGTGAGGCTTTTCTTGACCTGAGTTCCGCTTATGTTAAACATAACCTTCGTACTAAGAGTTATTTGACGAGTCCTTTGTTAATTCGACGGATTTAACGGCTAGGTGGCGCAGTGGCTTAAGAATGAGTTGCAGCGCTAAGGGTCGCGGGTTCGAATCCCGCACGGAACAAGTATTGTAAGGCCTATAAATAAATGTTCCGGGTTTGGATATTTGTCCTTGTACAATGAGGGCTAATAATTTTCTGCTCACCAGATGTCGCTAGTTGACATTGAGGTAAAGTTTTTTGTTACACAATGTAATTTAATTGAGAAGTTGTTTTTTAATAAAAGTTTATTAGTTTCTAGAGTATTATATTAATACACAAAACAATGCGTCAGTGGTTTGCTCTTTAACTTTTTGCACATTTTTAACTTTTTTTAATTTTTCTCCTTTTATGAATATCTGTGGTTTGGTTTATTTATTTTTAATGCTATTAATATAAAATATAGCTAATGGTACAGAAAGAAACAATAACTCTTAACTTTAATAAATCTGTCAAATATTATACCTCACTTTTAGTGGCGCCGCCCTGGTGGCAGAAAAAGTCGTGGATGCCTTTAATATTTTTAAACGGTGCCTCCACGATTCAGGAAAAAATCCTAGTGTGGAAAAGTAAAACGTTTTAAAAAATAAGTAAGGAGATTTCATGTTTTCAACCAGGAGTACAGCAATGTGAAGAGCCATTCGTAATACGTGGCGCGTGAGGCTTTTCTTGTCCTGAGTTCCGCTTAAATTAAACATAGCCTTGGTACTAAGTGTTACGTGTTTTCCTTGCTATAATTAATACAAATCGTTAGTATAGTAAACCATTTGTTGGTTTGGGCGGGTTTCGTTCGTCGGGTGAAAAACGCTGAGACGCATGCGACATGCTCCAGAAACTTCGAATTCTTTACTGGTCTTTACGATTTTTTTAATTGAATGTAATAATAAATGTTAATGCATGTTTATGAGAGTCAAGTAATCAATGTATAGCAAAATAAACATATATTCTGTAGGTAAAGTACTAAACTATTTTATCCGAGTTTATACAAGATTGTTATTATCAGAATAAAACATAAAACTTAAAACTAATATTATCATACAGTCCTATTGCTTATGCTATAGTTTCAAGAATGCTGGTTGAGTTTCCTCGCTGCAAATAGGACCAGTGGTAAATTTATGTTCTCGTAAGACAAAATGCCAACCTAACGTCAGTCAGTGCGAAGGGTAGCAGGTTCATTCTTGGACAGGCGAGATTAGGCTCTGACGATTAACTAATGGCTTAACATATAATTGATACATTTAGTTAAACCAAATTTGATCATTAGTGGTACTTACCTGATTTTTGCTCAACAAACTACTAATCCAGAATAGTGAGGTGGGAGAAAATCTTAAATGAAATGTATGTAATGGGAGGTTTTCCGCCTGTTATAGCTCGTTGTTAGTAGCGTAATTTAAACTCTTTTGGCCCGGTTGCACTTGTTTGTTCTTGGACGGCCGAGGAATTAGAGTTCCTTTAAATAGCACTAGTCTATAAAGATAATTTCTGATGATAATCGATTGAAGTGGTAGCTGAAATTACCCATTGAAAGTCGTATTAACGCAACGATCATCATCATTCATCATTACAGCCCTTCACAAGTCCATTGCTGAAAATAGGCTTCCCCCAATGAACGCCACAAGGCACGGTCCTGAGCATCCATCGACTTCCTGCATATATTAGCAGGTCATCACTCAACATTCCATCTAGTGGGGGCCGCTCTGCACTTCGCTTACCGGTACAAGGCTGCCACTCGAGAACCTTTCTCTCCCATCGGTTGTCGGTTCTTCGAGCTATATGGCCGGCCCATTGCCACTTCAGCAGCTTCAGCTTACTAATCCGTTGTCCTATGTCGGTTAATCTGGTTCTTCTGCGGATATCCTCATTTCTAAGTCTATCAGAGAAACCCCGAGCGTAGCCCTTTCCATAGCTCGCTGAGTGACCTTGAGCTTCCTCATACGGACGGAACGATAAAACTTTTTTTATATAGAATAAGGGTGACAACGAGCACACACTCCACCCCTGTGATTATCTACCTATAGACATCTAAATCTCTCTATCCTCTATTAAGAATCTAAATGAAGATGCATTGTCACCCCTGAGGACTAAGAAGGAATGCTCCGTTTCCAGTAAAAAGTATCTCCGGTTCTCTACACTCACCATAAGGCGTGGTCCTTTCCCGGTCGAGCCAATCCATGCTACAACCATAATATATTAGCTGCAGCATGGCTCTACCACGTAAATATTTTTTTTAGAATAACTTACAAAATAAACATCAACAACCAAATTTGAAATGGACTTCCGTCTATATTCGTCGCACGTTTCGCTTCGCGGACCCCCAATTCGGTCGCAACACGGCATGCGAGCGGGCACGTATGCCTTGTTAGTTCAGCGTACATCAGCGTGCGGGGCGCCGTAGCACGGTGGCCCGTGTAAACAATTGCAATCCAATAAATGCTACCGAACAATGAGCGGGTCGATCACGAAAAAATCATCTTACACGGCGGTCGTGCGCGGGAGTTTCACGAGCGAATACGGTAGTCGTGTCGATCGCCAGGGCTGCGCAGAGGTAAGAGGGTCGCGGCATTTGATGGACAATTGTCCAGTTAAAGGAAATAACATGATAATTTTTTAATACATTGATTTGTTCTAATTTGTGTTAAAAAAAGTTTCGCTAGGTTGTCTTGCTGGTTCTTCCCAGGACAGAGGTTTTTCCCGAACCAGTGGTAAAGCTTAAGTGACATTCAATAAGTATTCTTGTAATCTATATATTAAATAAAAATTTCTAGATCTCGTCAACAGCGCCACCTACCGGGTCTATTGTGAATTTAAACCGTCGAATCAACGTAATCACACACACACAAAATTTCATCAAAATCGGTCCAGCCGTTTAGGTGGAGTTTACATAGGTACACACGAACAGAAGAATTATATATATATATATATATATAACTATACATTTATTTAATTAATCTCCTCCTTCTTCCAATTAAAATCCTCTTGAATCATTAAATCTATTGATGAAAACCCCATCAAAATCTGTTACGTAGTTAAAAAGATCTAAGCGTACACACGGCGGGAAGCGACATTAAAAGTCATTTTTTTTATCGCCCCCGCACTGCCCTTTGTGGGTGGAATTTATTAAAATCCGTTCTAGGTAATTTTTAACATGCCATAAAGTATATTCTGGCCAAGTTTTATACCTATAAGAGCTATAGTTTGAAAATGTGAATATTTTTAATTAACGCCCCTGCAACGAGCACGCTGACGCTACGAAATTCCATACGTAAAATCCGTTCTTAACTGACCTCTACTCGGCGAAAGGAATATTCCTACCAAATATATATATGTATATATAGATGATTTTTTTATGTATGTTATGCAATATCTTGGCTAATTGTAAACTGATTTCAATAATATTTTTTAAATAAATATGGACCATTTATTTATTTACCGCAGGGGCTGTTCCTTATAAATTTTAAAAACTCCGGGTGGCGAAATTATGAATTTTTGTGAACTTACTTACCATAATAGCTACTGATGTCGAGGCTTTAAGTTTTAAATACATATTGTGCACAGTTTCAGAAGCTAAGAGAAGCTAGGAAATTATTTTAATGAAGTGCAACTGCTTTATCGACGTAGTGGATAAATTTAGTACGGTTTCCCTGTCCGCGAAACAGATACCTACAACAGTTAAAACAATCGAAATGTTCGTATATGATTCATGGGACAGGGAAAGGGTTAAAAAACAAAAACGTCACGTTTTTTTTGTAACGTTTCACCGCCGAGGCTGCGTCGATATAACAAATTAATAACGAACTGAAGGTTGGTTCGGTCAATACTGTCCCCCAAACCGAATTTCGGTCAGGGCAGCCAGTCTCAAAAGAGACAAGACATCTGTGCAGGACAGGATTATAGCGCACGAGTGTATGCGCAAGCACAGGTGCGCTCTCTATTCTCTCACTTTACGTCGACAATAATGGGACGGCAATTCGACAAGACCGGAGAGAGATGAGGCGCAGGGCTAACGGCTTTACGTGCTTTGCGAGGCACGGGAGTGAAATACCGCCAATTCCTGCCTCCGGACTACTACTGAGAATTTCTTGAAAGAAAAACCCAATAACTGACTATTTTTAGCTCGACCCAGGATTCGAAGATGGGACCTTATGATCACCAGCCACGAGGTAGTTAAAAAGAGACTCGGGTCACATACTACATTAAGATGTTCAACATCTCGATTAATATAACTAGATACAATCATTCAAATAATTTCATTCAAAGTTATATGATTTCCAAGAAATTATCATCGTAATACAAAAGAGCACTTTAGATCTCTTAGCTTAGCACTTAGATCTTCTCTGATACTTATGGAAGTTCAGATAGCTATACAGATGACGTTATTCCTTAGTCATTAAATTTATTTTATTAATTCATTATTCGAAATAAAAAAAAAGTTTCATTGGATATGTTCAGTGGTGGATTTATAATAAGGAACACTAGGCACTGGCCTAGTGCATCGCCACAGATACAGTCACTAAAATATACCTTAAAAATTGTACCTATTTTACTTCAAATAAAAACCAATATAAAATGAAAAAGTAGGGCACCAGTAGGTTTAAAACCTGGGACACCAAAATATACTTGCATACGAAGTAATATCATAGGAATATGACATTATATAACTTTCACAGAAGCGACGACTTTGGGCGAACGAAAGCATCGTTGTAAAGTATGCCCCATTCTCCTGGACTGATTTCTAATTTCTAATTAAGTGCAAATTTATCAGAAATGCGTTGAGATCCAAGATGGCCCTTTCCTTAATAATTTATTTATTCAAGTGAATGCACATCTCATCGACCCAAGAAAACCGACGACGAAAAAATGAATTTATTACCTAGATGTACCACGAAATATGTAATGTTTAGATCAGAAAAACAAGCAAAAATGAAATAAAAGAAGTTTCAACTTTCTTGCATTAGTTTTTCTTGAAAGTGAACTGCAAATATTAAAGCATAATAAGGACCGATCTCGATAAAAATCAATAAGTTCGCAGTCTTCTAGACTCTCAAGAGTCTCGCCAGAGTTGTACTTACTCGTTCAACATTAATTCAAACAAATCATATGGTTGCGTTCTCGCACAAAACACAAGGGCTATAATATTTAATAAAGTATACAACAGTTTAAATGATAATTTATACGCCATTGTTATTCATTGATGTTATTATATGTATATTTTCCCATTGTTTCAAATCAGGGCATATTTCATGCATTTAATGTTTAAGCCTGGCGTACACTGCGAAGCGATAGATATTGCACCGATATATTGTGATGTACGGAACGACAAATAAGAGGTTTTGAAATGCAAACGTATCTCGGTCGGTGCATAAACTAGGCATATATAAAACACTCAATGTGGAATTTGGAGCGATAGAGCAATGAATATGTTTATATGTGGACATTATTGAGATTTATTACATTAATTTAAAATTTCAATGGAACGCATCACGCATGCAACAGATTCAGTGACGTTCACATCCGCGCCTCTTAACATTTCAAATGTATTTCACGTAAGGAAACTGATCACAGACGTTGCCGCAAGACGATTCATGTAAATATATATTTTTGAATACATTATGGAAGCAAATGTTGAAAACAACGGTTAAACTTGTTTTATTCAGCGGCGACTTATTAAAAAAACGTTAGGTAGCGATGATTAGAAAACGCATTTTAAACATGTGCGTAAATGAGAAAACATCTTTAGAATCGTTGTGATTTGAAACGCGATGAAACGAAAAAGCGACACTAAAAAGAGACAAACATATACATCTATAGGATTTAACCAGTGAGAGAATACAGTGTAGACCGCGAACACAAAAGGTTGTGGGTTCGAATCCGCTATTCGACCTGTCTTTATTTTGTCTTTAAAAAATAATACTATTGCAACAATTTTTTTTTAAATACATGTTTCCTATTATCTCGGTCTCCTCTTTGCGCGGTGCTTTAAAGATGGTTAGTGTAAATTTTAACTGTTAAAATAAACTATAAAAAATTAACATTGCTACAACCATAATATAGCTGCAGCATGGCTTTATTTACCACGTGAAAAAGTCCCCGTGGATTACCTCATATGAGGGATATTTGCCACAGTTGCCACATTTGGCACGCGGGTACTACAGTCTGTACAGCTACAGCCTTTCATTTTTTGGTTGTTATTAATACGCTGCTGTCCTTCCCCTGGTTTGTTTTTCTCTGGATATTCTTACACCGCTCCTACACGGTACAATGATTACTAACTATCGGCTAATCTTTGATTGATGAAAATTGAAGATCAAAACTTTAATTTGTTATTTTGTCACATCAAAACTTTATATTGATATAAAATTTTAAATCTTACTGCATAAGTTATTATCTGTTCCATTTTCTAAACACATTTTAAAATGAATATCGGAATTGCTTCAAGATCCCTTTACACTGCACTTTATAAAATGTTTTTAAAATTTGCATCAGCACCTTAAATTATAACTAAGTCCAGTGTAAGAAGTGTCTTCTGTTAAGAGGGTGCTATTTTTTATTTCAGAAACAATGTTTCTCAATTAATATTCAAGACAAGGCGGGGCAATAAACTCTTAATGAAATCTCTAAGGTGGCAATAAAATTCAACGGCATGGAGACAGTGATCACGCACTTACTTATATTTTTTACTTTTGTACTATGTGCTTATTTTAGTTGTATTACTGTGTAAAATATGACTTTTGAATTAGGTAGTAGATATTTGTCGTTCGCAAGGGTTTTAATTTCTAAATAAATGTGGCAGTGATTTCGATAACTAAAATATGAAAAAAAAAAATTGAGTATTTCTCCAACCTGTAACATTCACTGCTAGATCTTAGTCGTTAAATTCTGCGGACGGATCGTCGACCACAGTATCAGAATTTCTGACGTCCTATTTTTATACAACTGAAGTGACGAACGATACGATTCTCGTAAACATCATTATTGTCATCATCATGACAGCCTATCACAGTCTACTGATGAATATGGGCAAAGATTGCCTTATTTTCCACAGTTTCCACGCTTGGCAGGGTTGACAACCGCAGTTTTTTAATTATTTTGAGATGTTATTAGGCAGATGCTAACAATTTCCAATTCCAGTTTCCCTTGTCACCTCTTACGACGAAATCACGAAATCAATCAACAAATATGCCTAGGCTAAATCAATAGTTCAAAGTATTTGAATATTAGTTCTTGCTTTTAACAAGATGAATCCCGTTACATTATAATTTGATTAAATCTAAATATTCATTTTAATTTTAACCGGACAATCGAACACTTGGCTATTAAAGTTTCTTGTAAAGTTCCTAATTAATTGAAATGCCTATTTGACCCAATTAGCTTAGAATTAACCTAAATTATAAAGTTTGTTAACCGCACCACAATAGCGTTTATATTAGAACTAGTTTATGTTTAGGCCATAATAAACTCTGTCTTAAGTTTATTGATAGTCTTGTGTTTAAACTATAGTTTAAGAAAATCTTAAAAGATTTATCGATAGTTTAGAATTAGAGAGAGTAATAGTAAAGTTATTGTGTTTTTGTAGTAAACACTAATGCTTTGCGTTAGTATTATTGCAAAAATTTTTGTTTAGCAAATGGATTTATGAAGATTAATGATGTACAATACATATTGTCCTAATTCTTGTTAACCATCACTCGTTTTTATTTCATACAAATCAAACGTATATTTATCCTTATTATTTTTGTTTTAAATGTTAACACACTGATTTACAAACACTTATTTAAAAGCATATAAAGGATTAATGATAGCGTACTCATCATCATCATCATCATTACAGCCCCTCACAAGTCCACTGCTGAACATAGGCCTCCCCGACGGAATGCCACAAAGCACGGTCCCGAGCCATCCGCATCCATCAACCTCCCGCACGTCTCACCAGGTCGTCACTCCATCTAGTGGGGGGACGCCCTACACTTCGGCTGCCGGTACGAGGCTGCCACTCGAGAACCTTTCTTCCCCATCGGTTGTCGGTTCTTCGAGCTATATGGCCGGCCCATTGCCACTTCAGCTTACTAATCCTTTGGGCTATGTCGGTTACTCTGGTTCTACTGCGGATATCCTCATTTCTAAGTTTATCACGCAGAGAAACCCCGAGTATAGCCCTCTCCATAGCTCGCTGAGCAACCTTGAGCTTACTATGGCCAGTTTATTTATTTATATACCTCTTCACCGTGTACTTGAGGTGTAAATATATCCACTATCCCATATCGTATCGTGGGTATCGTAAGAGACGACAGAGGAAAGCTGAAACAGGAGATGGGCAACATCTTCCTGAAATCACTCAAAATAATAAAAAATGCAGTTGCTAACCCACCTCTCAAGCGTGCCAACTATCGCAAACTATGAAACAATCTATGGGAGAGGCCTACTTCCAGCGGTGGACTTTTATAGTCTGCAATGTAATCTATATCTCACGGTGTACAACCAACCCAAATCGTCCGTATTGTTCGATACGTTTGTTAGTGTGATCCGTGCGTTGTAAACATACAAATCCAGCGCACACACACATAGACGTCCGGCCGTTATTTGTATTTAAGACTCGGGGGTCGCGTGTCGTCGGCGTAATGTAAAGACAAATATAGAAACGCTACAGATTTGCCGTGGATATTATTTTGATTTTCCATATATGTCGCCCGGGTCGGGCTCCCTGGGTAACACGGACTTCTGTATTAATATTAAAAAGGTGAAATTACACAGTCGATTTTTTGGGGTATTCCCAATAGTCTCACCAACTAGTTTTACTAGTAAGACTACTGAAAATTTTCTTCCCAGTGGTCATACCAGTTAGGTCTACTTGGTAAGAAAATTCCCAATAATCTTACTGTAAAACTAATTCCGACGGCTACGTGGCGCAGTGGCTTAGCAAGGAGTTGCAGCGCTAAGGGCCGCGGGTTCGAATCCCGCACGGAACAAGTATTTGTATGGCCTACAAATAATTGTTCTGGGTCTGGATGTTTGTCCTTATGAAAGCTATGTATGTAAACTACCCCCGTGATACAGGAGAAAATCCTAGTGTAGAGGTAACGTTTAAAAAGTCCCAAAAGTTTTACTAGTAAGACTAATGGGAATACAGCTGAGGCATTGTTTGTGTATATTAACAATTTTAAAACATTATACATTATAATCACTCATTATTCCCAGCTAAATAAATGATCAAAATTCAATATGTATTGTTATGCTTAGTATTCAATTAAAAGAAACGATGTAATTACTCTATCAAACAAAAAAAGTGTACTGAAACAAAGTTGAAAGGGTATTATTATACCCCCATACTCTGTGGAGTTAATTGTGTAATTAGATGAAATTATTGACCAAAAAAACACTAAAATTTTATTGTGCTTTTTAAAGCGACATCTACATATAAGGCTGGCCACATATTGTAAGGAAATTGTTGTCAGAAAATTTCTAACGTGTGTCGGAAAACACTCTGCACATACGTTTTGTACTAGATTTTTGTTTAGACCTTGCAGACTGTAAGACAAAATATTAATGCCTATGGAATATTCTGGATAAATAGGATTTCCGGGACGAAATTTCTAATAGTGTGCGGGTGATGATCGTCCAGCGTAATTTAGTAATGTTCTGTGTGGCCGGCCTAAATCACTCGAAAGGGTGAAGCAGGGGGAGGGCGTAATTATCACTACCCGGACGGTAGGTGGTAAAAGTGGCAATTAAAGCTATCATGTTGTTGTATTTTATATTAATATATAAAGGGATCACTGCATCGGTAGTCTAGTGGTCGTAAGCTCGATTGCTGATCATAAGGTCCTGGATTCAAATCCTGGGTCGGGCCAAAAATCAGTTATTTGGTTTTTCTGTCAAGAAACTCTCCGTAGCAGCCCAGAGTCAGGAAGTTGGTGGTACTTCACCCCCGTGCCTCGGAAAGCACGTAAAGTCGTTGGTCCTGCGACTGATCTCTCTTCGTGCGTGTCGGATTACCGTCCTATCGGATTATGAGAGTGAGGGAATAGAGAGTGCACCTGTGCTTGCGCATACACTTGGGCACTATAATCTTGTCTTGCGCAGATGGCTAGTCTCCGTTGAGACTGGCCACCGTGACCGAAATTCGGTCTGAAGGACATTTTTTTATAGAAGTAGGGCGAACGTGCATGCCGCTCACCTGATGGTAAGTGTTGACCGCCGCCCATGAACAATGCAACACCAGGGGAATTGTAGGTGCTTTGCCGGCCATAGTCCATAGACAAGTTTTTGTTTAGAACAAGGGTGACAAACGAGCACAAAGTCACCTGATGGTAAGTAGTTGCTGTGTTTCCCCTGGTGTTGCGGATGTTCACGGGCGACGGTGATCACTTAACATCAGAGCCGCATGCTCGTTTGCCTCCTCTTCCATAAATTAGATGTACAAGTATATGGGCCACAGCATCCACTTACCATCAGGTGAACTTTGCGCTCGTTTGTCACCCTTATTCTATACAAAAAGTTGTCTATGGAATGTAGTAGTCACTCACCTTTACGTATGATCGTTTGTCACTCCATTTTTATAAATAAAATATCCATAAGAATATAAAACAACAGATATGACGTTTTACAAGCCTTTTCCACTAAAGCGGAAACGATCGCGTACGATAAAAACGTAACAAAAAATACAATGAGAATCCGTTATAACGCGTTAAGAAACCGGAGCCCTGTGTAAGACCCCGACTTACAGCGAAACAAAACATATTCGATTACGCCGAACGATAAATAAAGTTTCTAAAATAATATTTTATATGTAAATATGGGGTATTGTTACTGTAACGAGGCCTGCAAAATCACAATATGAAGTTGATTTATATCTCAACGCTCCGCTTACCGCCTTCATGGGAGGGCCGTAAAAATTCTACCGAAATGCAGCCGACTCGCAAACACCTAACCCCAGGTTTGTTTATTCCACAATACAGGCCAATTTCATTCGTATTCTAATTGGGTTGTTGTTTAAAATTGTCTGCCCCTCGCAAAAGGTACGTCGAAGGGTTTGCATCGGTTAATTGGTCACATTGCGCGGGATAAAGTGGATGCAATTCATGAAACTTCGACGCGTGACGCGAAATTCGACACAATCCCGCCGTCGAAAACGTTACGAAATAATGAAATAACCATTGCGAATAATTAAGGTTATTTGTTTCATATTAAATCGACCAATCATTCCAGTGGAGTGTGAACGTCTACCGGCCAGATATTTTAAGAGGTTTTAATAAACAAGCCTTTAGTAAATGAATGAATGATTTTAATAAACTCGACCCACCGTTGGTTTAATTTTGCTGTGAGCAACATAGATGCTTTTCGGCCTTATTTTTTATTGAACAAGGGTGACAAATGAGCACACAGTCCACCTGATGGCAAGTGGATTCTGTGGCTCCTAGGCATCTACATTTATCTTCAGTTAAGAATCAAAATGCACACCCCTGAGAACTAAGATGGAATGCCTCGTTTTCAGTAAAAAGGGTCTCCGGTTCTCTACACTCACCATACGAAACACAGAAGCATTAAGCTGCTATTTTACGCTGGTATTCTGTGAGAGCGTGGTCCTTTCCCGTTCGAACTATAATATAGCTGCAGTAAGGCACTACCACGTAATATTGTGTAAGTAACACATATTATACTTAGTAAATTTTCATATAGTTATTGTGTTGATCTTTAATTATTTCTCTTACACATCATATTGCACCTCCAAAGTAGTATTCTCTACTTACTTATACGTCAACTGGTTTAAAACGCCTTAAGGCGTTAAATCCGCCTTTGAACATTATTTTGCAACGAAGTTTAAATAAATAAGATAGGTATCTAGCGGGTGTTTTCGTCGGTTTATAATTTAAAACAACCTCGTTGCGAAACGAAGCGATCGCGCTCGCGTATCATAGACGATATTGCGGCTCGAGCCGTAGGAGCAAGCTAATATCATTAGTGAACTAATCAGGGGCCGTTGGGGCGAGGAAATTCATTAATATCCTGCCTAAACGGCAACCAGATGAAAAAGTAGCTGCTACACGAGCGGGGGGGCGCAGTGGAGTGGCGGGTCAGATAGGGGGGCATTCCGCATTTTTCCTTTCATTTTTTTTGTGTGTAAATTCCTAAAAGTGACGGTTGAAAGTTTCGAAGCACTTTCAGGCTGGAATGCCGGTGATTGAGTGCTCTGGCCATTGTACCTCTCGTCACGCGTTCGTTCATATATTTTTAAACGATAACATTTCGCAATATGAAGGTCGATATTGAAAATAAAAATAAAAAGTAATTACGAATACAAATATGGTTTAAATAAGCATACACTGAATGTTTTAATAATTTCTTTATTCATGCTTTATTGCTATCAACTTAAATAAAAGGATTACAAAGGGCGGACTTAATGCCTTTGGCATTTTCTCCCAGTCCGTCCAGGGCGTAGTGAAATATAATTAAGAATAAAACAATAATAACAATCAAGACTATTAAATATCAATAGTGAAACAAATTGAATTAAAAATGACACATACTCAATATACACATAATCATTTAGTATATCAAACAACATTATATTTAAAAAAATATATTAGGAATGCTATTAACATTACTAATAATCTCTTTAACCGCTCCTGGTAAGCTTAAAAATGCTTGTGTTAGGAGTGGTTCACGACAGTAGTCGAATGGCGGATTCGAACCCACGATCTTTTTGAGTTCGCGGTCCGCACCCTGCTATTAGGCTACTGTCGCTTATGAAATACTTGTCTTAATTTGTCTTAAACGTCATACTTCGACACACAGATATGTCTCAGATATGTCTACGAAAAAAAGTGAAGACATCACTCACTCATCATTAAAAAAATGCGTGAAAATATTTATTTACTAAAATTAAAATATCTTTATTCTTTTGAACTACTTATGCCTGACATTATTGCCTGACTTATCCTATCTGTGTGTAGTTTTTTTTTATAGAATAACGGTGACAAGCGAGTACACAGTGTAGATGATGCTTAGTGGGTGTCAGCCTCTCAGTGTCCTACAGGATACATTTAGGACAACGTGCGTAGAAATTGCATGTCATAATTTCTCCGACTGCCTTCCCCAATTGAACAACCATACGCTCAGCCAGTCTCAATCCCTTTGTCGTCGATATACCACACATTCAAACGAAAAGGTTTCTTTTCTTCTTTCGTAATGCGTACAACAGTGGAGTGGTATGATTTTCCCTTTTCTCTCTGTTTTTACACCTATTGAAAAGGGTGAAAAGGGTTTTTTAACCTAAGTTACCTTAACCATCTTCGGCTACATCACCAATGAGGGCTGATAATCTTCCGATCACCAAGATATCGTTAGCTGGGACTGAGGTGAATTTTTTGTTACAAAATGTCATATAATTGAGAAGTTGCGTTTTAAATAAAAAATTATCTCGTTCTAGAGTATTATATAAATACACAAAACAATGCCTCGATAGTTAGCTCTTTAATATTTTGCATATTTTTAACTCTTTTTAAAAAATTTCTACTTGCCGGAATAATAAATATAAATTGTAACTAATAATATTACATAAAGAAACATTAATCCTTAAAATTTTCTAACAAATTGACTTCCCTGCCTTGCAATCTGTCAAATATTTCACTTCATTCCTAAGTTCCTAAGTTGCGGCGCCATGATGGCAAAAAAAGCCTCATTACCATCAGATGAGATAGTAGTGAAGCACTGGCTTAAAATAGTTAAAAACAGTTTATTGGTGAAAAGTCAGACCCATCGGCCAAATGGTCATGACCAGATGGTCAAAAATCGGTCAGACTACAATGACAACATGCCCTGCTCTATTTATCTACCCTTCAGACCAGCACACAGCTTGGTGGCGAACTAGGTAAGGCGGTAGTAGCTACCTACACAGACAACGTGACTAAGATTAGAAACCTGGACCCGTGCTGAATTGGTCACATGCTTTGATTTGTAGTAAATGTACATTTAAAATAATATCTGTAAAAGTAAATTCATGTTGCTGCTTAGTTTTCACTAAACCTTATTTGATCGTACCAGTATTCGATTTAACTTCACTACTATTTCACTGAACACTAAGCAATAAATGTTCCAGTGGAATTGGAGAAATTGAATAAGCAACGGGAATCCTAATGCCGGGAACAATCCTTTTTCCGTTCAATATTCCGTTATTAAACTTTTGAAGGATTTTTCAATGTAATGCAATACACCTTCGAGTACTATCCAGGCAAATATTAAAAACGCTTCCTAGAAAATGTGCTGAGGTGGAAATTGGTTGAGTGCAATACTGAAAATATGTATACCTATATATATGTACTTATACAGAAAAAAGCTAAAAACAGAACAACAATATTATGCATATCGATTAACGATTGATGTTAGTTAAAGATGTTAGCGCACCAGTGTTTTGAGGGCTGTCTTATTAGTTTCATTTTTTATCTTCAGGCAGGGTGCTCCAGATTACATAATATAAGTATAGTGGTTATCAGTTTATATACGTCGCACTACACAGAGTACAGTTACAGTTACAGCCTATTAAAGTCCACTGCTGCTGTGCTTTACCATAGTTCCCACGCTTGGCAAGCGGGTAGGCAACCACAGTTTTTTTGTTTTTTGTCGTTATTAGGAAGACGCTGCTGCCTATCCCTTGATTTGTTTCCCTCTGTCGCCTGTGTACGACACCCACGGGATGATATGGGATAGTGGATGTTCTTACACCGCCACTACACGGTTAACTCCTCACATGCCTTCACCGTTTCTGAGAGGGTTGTTTATAGAATTAGACCACCGCGCTGTATCAGAGTGTGTTGCCGGGCTAGATATCTTCGCAATATTTTTATTCCTCATACATGCGCAGGCTTACACACCATGGTTTCCTTTAACTTATATATATATATGTAGCAGTCAACTAGCTTAATTAGCCTTTCAGTCAACAGCCCAGCCTTTTTACTAAATGGCGCCGTTCAACTAGCGACCTGAAAGATTTCAGTCAATGCGTCTAATACTACATTGCGTCTATGTTGTAAATTCAGTGCCAGTAGGTAAAGGTGCGGCTGAATATCATTCAGGTCGCTAGTTGAACGGCGCCGTTTAGTAAAAAGGCTAGGCTGTTTACTGAAAAGCTAGCTCGCTAGCAACATATATATATTTTAAATAGGTCAAGAGAGATTGCCAACACTTCAACAAATACCTGCTGCGGGAGACCGTGTGTGAAGAGGCGACAAGAAACACACAAGACAAAGACTTTAAGTGAAAATAGTCTAAGTAAGCTCATTATGTCCACGCATTCTTATATTTTATATGATCTACTAATTTATCCTTTGTTTAGAAGAATGCTTTTTACATGCCCTTTCTACAAAAAATCAGGGAATCTTTTTATAAATAGATAATAACATTAAATGATAATAGACATTTAGCCCAAAATGAGCCGCGTGTTTTATGAAGCAACTTTAGATTTATTAAGCCTCTAAAGTTTTTGACATCACTTATTTCGTCAAATGTATCAAAATATTTTCTTACACAAATAAAAATGAATTGTAATGCAACAGTTAAAATATTATTATCCTTCGAAAGTCCTGCAACGCATTCGGAGAATAAATAACCGCCACGGGTTTAAATTAACAAGGATTAATCTTCTACGCTGGCCTCATAAAATGAGGAACGCGAAATTGCGATTCGAATCAAATTAATTTGGTACATCCAGAGCTGCAGCGTCATCGTCAGCTCTCTGCTGAAGTCAATTTGGTCTAATTGAGTATTAATTTACGCTACTTTGAAATCTATTTGGGAAATAATCCTTATTACGGGAGCGTTGGTAATCACGCGCTATCGACTATCGCACAATAATGTAATTTTCATTTTGTATTCAGCGGGAACTGTTATTAGTTAGAGCTGACTTCGCGCCATGTATTTGACGCATGAGACTAGATAAAACAGGCAGAAATTTAACACATTTTACTAAGTGTTAGGGCTTTTTTGCCTAGGAGCCCGCCTGGGTAGGTACACCCTTTTAAGTATTTCTGCCGCCAAGCATGATTACGTGCACTGCTGTGTTCCAATCTCAAGGATAAAGAAATAAGAATTATTAAAGGATGTAAGTAACAAAGTAAGGAAGAAAAAAATATTTAAAAAAAAACCTTAATAACAAAAAAATTAAAAACAAAAACATTTCCCAGTGGATATCAGCGTCAAAAGGGCTCCCCCATAGATTGCCTCATTGGGGGGATATTTGGCATAGTTGCCACGCTTGGCAAGCGGTTTGGCAACCGTAGTTTTTTATTTTTAGTCGTTATTAGGAAGACGCTGCTGCCCATCGCCTGATTTGTTTTCTGCTGTCGCCTCTTACGACTCCCACGGGATGATATGGGGTAGTGGATATTCTTACACCGCCGCTACACGGTCGTCCCTAAGAATGATACCTTTTAAAGCCGAGCAGAGCCCGGCCTCTCAGGTACTAAACTTATATTTGCCACAACTAAAAAACTAATTCCTAAAATGGGGTAGTGGATATTCTTAGAAAAAGGGCTACCAACTCGGCATAATGCTACAGCAAAACAGTTACCGCAGCGCTGATATTCTATTGGAACCACATAAGGTGACTTGCGAGCAATCGCTGTGCATAACATTATTTTTCTTCTAAAGTTTCTGTTTGGGTAAATAGCCTAGGTAATGCACGCCATTTACCGCTTGCTTGAAAAAGCTTATGTGCAGTAGTGGACTTAAAAAAGTTGATTGTAGGCAAATTTAATACTAATAAAGTGGGAAATATTAAAAAAGTCTTAATTTATAAATGAAAAAATGTTTGCCCAATAATAGCAGTTGTAGCGGTCTAGCTATTGGCCATTATTACTGGCCATCTGTACAGGACAGGATTATAGAGTCCGAGTGTGTGCGCAAGCACAGGTGCACACTTATAGTCCGGTGGGACGGAAATCCTACGCGATCGGATAGAGATCAGGCGCAGAACCGACGGCTTTACGTGCTTTCGAGGCATGGAGGTGAAATACCGCCACCTTCCTTACTCCGGGCTGCTACTGAGAATTTTTGACAGAAAAACTCAACAACTGATTTTGAGCCGACCCAGGGTTTGAATGGCCCTCATACCACTGGTACCACCACTAAACCAACGTGGCAGTCTGTGGTCTGTGCACCTTTTTTTGGTATATTAATAGCATGGTCGGTAAATCCTTCTATTGATCTTTTATTTAAATGAGTAGCTATAAGTATTATATACAAAGTTACAAAGCTAAAGACTGGACTGAAGCATAACATGTAGCATACGACACACTGATTAGTGAAACACGATTCGTTCGCAGCTAAAGAATCCACCGGGAAATAATCGAGAGATGTATCGAGCTGTTGCGGAAATTGCACGATTTGACGCCATTTTAAAAGGTGTCGAGGCGAAAATACGGCTCCGTTACTCGGTAGAGAACATGTGTTAGTTTAACTGTGATGTTTGTTAAGAAGGAAATAGCAGGACTGTTTGTTCAAAGGTTTGGCCTACATCTTGGGTTACATTTGACCACTATATCTGATGGTAAATAACTAAAGAGCTTAGTTTTTTTTTAAATTATTATTTTTTTACTTAGAATAGCCAATGCTTGACTATAGTTTGTTTTATAGAATAAGGGTGATAAACGAGCACTCAGTCCCCCTGTTAGTAAGTGGATGCTGTGGCCCATAGACATCTATATCTGTCCTCGATAAAGAAACAAAAATTAGATGTGTTGTCACCCCTGAAGACTAAGAAAGAATGGCTTGTTTGTAGTAAAAGGGTCCTCGGTTATCTTCACTCACTATACGAAACATAGCAGCATTAAGCTGCTATTCTGTGAGAGCTTGGGCCTACCCGGTCGAGCCGACCTATTCGTGCTACCGTAATATAGCTGTAGTATGGCTCTACCAAGTTTTAAACTATAATTCAAATAATACGTTACCAGGTGGTAAGTGTCGATGAAACCATAGATGGTAAAGTTCACTCTTGCTCATATTGTAATCGGACGGAAAGACAGACGCTGGCAAATTATTCCACTCCTTTGCTGTACTCATTATGAAAGACGAAGTAAATCGTTTGGTTCAAATGCGTGGAATATCAACAACAAAGGGAGACCTGCCGATTGTCTAGTTTTCCGATGGTGGAAAGATAGGGAAATAATAAAACCATACAATTTAATAATAATTGCATTCACACAAATTTTATAAAGAATTCTTTGGACGAAACGGTTAAATTTCAACAAAATTTAGTATTTATTTTCTAAAAGCTCAAATAAACATGTTACTACATATTATTAATAACAATAAAGTCTTAAATAAAGTCTTAAGTTCTTTGTACGTGGTAGAGCCATGCTGCAGCTATATTAGTAGTATAGTTGTAGCACGAATGGGTCGGCTTGACCGGGGAAGGACCACGCTCTCGCAGAATACCAGCGTAAAATAGCAGCTTAACACTGCTGTGTTTCGTATGGTGAGTGTAGAGAACCGGAGACCCTTTTTACTGGAAACGAGGCATTCCATCTTAGTCCTCACGGGTGACAACGCATCTGCATTTTATTCGTAATCAAGGATAGATGTAGATGTCTATGGATCACAGCAACCACTTACCATCAGGTGGACTGTGTGCTCCTTTGTCACCCTATCCTATAAAAAAAAAAAAAAAATAACGGAGACTAGTCATCTACGCAGGACAAAATTATAGTATACCAGGGTGTGAGCAAACACAAATGCACTCTCTATTCCCTCACTCTTATAGTCTGATGGGACGGCAATCCGGCACAACTGGAGAAAGATCAGGCTCAGGACCAACGGCTTTACGTGTTTTCCGAGGCACGGGGGTGAAATACCGCCAACTTCCTAACTCCGGGCTCAATAATTGATTTTGGCTAGAACAGAATGAAAACTGAAACTGAATGACCAAAAAGAAAGAGATCTGGAACCTCATGATCAGTAGTTGCGCTTATGGTCGGCAGGTCACATTATACATACCACATTACACAGTACACATTCCAGAACTTTCGATGAGAAATGAATCAGGTTGAAACAATAACTGGAACTAAGTTAGTTTTTCACATGGTAGAGTCACGGTGCAGCTATATTATGGTTGTAGCACGAATGGGTCGGCTCGACCGGGGAAGGATCACGGTCTCAAAGAATACCAGCGTAAAATAGCAGCCAAATTCTGCTGTTTTTTGTATGGTGAGTGTAGAGTAGTTTTGTATGTATTCCATCTTAGTCCTCAGGGGTGACAACGCATCTGCATTTTGATTCTTAATCGAGGATAGATGACTGGGCCACAGCATTCACTAACACTCAGGTGGACTGTCTACTCGTTTGTCACCCTTATTCTATTAAAAAAAGCAACTTATAAGTTTACTAACTATGGACTAATAATTTGCCGTTCAATTAACGAAACACAAAACGTTGTTCAAATACGAAATGGTCAAACCGACGCGACGTTACCTCTACACGAGTAAGCTAGACACGTGAAAAAGTTTTCGCGCGCATCCAAAGTTATTACGGCTTTTGAAATTAGAAACGCAAAATATTCTCCTGGACGACACGTTACGTGAGGATTAAAATGGAAATATTTTATTTTTATTTTACGTCGATACGGCGCGGCTTTACTAGGGATGATCGTTATTAGAAAAGCATCGATGTTAACATCGATTCAAATGTATTGTACGATAGATATCGAATGGCAAATGTCGATGTCCAAATACATCGATGTTATAGGTGGCAAATTAAACAATCTAGGATTATTTTATTTATTAAACGTATTGATTAGTACGGTAACTATACAAAAAAAATATTATTGCCCGCATTTTTTGTTACAGTGCAAAAAAGTAAATTTGTCAGGAGTTTTCCTATTAATCTGTTTCTTTGTTGATACAAATGTTGACCAGCTTTTGAGAAGTCTTTCCAAAACCATCGATGTCGCTGTGCAGCACAAATGTTTAATGGCTACTTTCTTCAACTTTGGATAAGTGGATCCTAGGACTTGCCACAAATGTAATGGATCTTAATTGCCTAGAGTGTATCGATGTTCCGATATTATTTTCGTAATATCGATGTGTACATGTTTCCGTGGACATAACATCGATGTTTATCTACAATTGATGAATATCGATAATCCCTAGGCTTCACCGCCACTCGAACGTTTTCATACGCTACAATAAGTACATACGGTCGTTTTGAAGTTTTCCGTTGACGAGTTGTAACTATTTTGTATTATCGTTCGGCGTTAAAAGCTGGAAAAAGGTATTGGCTGGATAAAGAGAAAACTAGTCGGGGACGTGTTCTGAATGTGGGACACATTTTCGGATGTTAATTGAGTGTGATTCTACATAGGTGGGTGGATGAGCATAGGTAACATGGTAGTAAGTTTTTTTTATATAGCTACATGTGAAGCGGTATCTATTAATGCGATCAGTGTTCCATATGAAATAATTTACAAGTATTTTTTTTAGAAAATAAGGGTGACAAACAAGCACACAGTCCACCTGACGGTAAATAGATGCTGTGGCACATAGACATCTACATCTATACTCAAATTAAGAATCTTAATTTAGATGCGCTGTCACCCCTGAGGACTAAGATGGAATGCCTCTTTCCCAGTAAAAAAAAATCGGATCGGTTCTCTACACTAACCATACGAAACAGCAGCATTAATCTCTAATTTTTCCTCGGTGGAGTCAGCCCATTCGTGATATAACCAGATTATAGCTGCAGCATGGCTCTACCACGTAGTATAAAAGTATGAGCGATGAGTATGAGTGACAAATGAGCACACAGTCCACCTGACATTAAAATGCTGTGGCCTATAGGTGTCAGGTGGATGTCAGGTGGACCTACCTTATCCCCATCCACCTACTTTATCCTCGATTGCGAAGCCAAATGCAGATGAGTTGTCATCTCTGATGATTAAGATTAAATGCCTTGTTATGGTCTTCGGTTCTCTACACTGTGAGAAACCTCGGTTCAGCCTCGATGTAACTCATTCGTGCTGCAGCTGTTATTATGGCTATAATGTTGCAAGGTGGTTTAACTTCGTGAAAAGGCGGCAATACTGAGTCCAGTTAATTTGTTTGTGTTCCTCACCAGTTGATTCCCAGACCCAGATCGTGTCCGCAATTCCATGTTTAAGCGCGCATTTTGGGTGTACCGTTGTGCAACGATTACATACTCGCCGAGCTCAGACGACGAGCACAGGCACGTAGGAGTCCGAGTATGTTCCGCCTTGTTCGGGTGTTCTCGCTACTCGGCCTGAGTATTCGCCTGTTTTCCACTCGATGTCGGTTTTTTGGCCCGAGTAAAAGGAATGCTCATGTATATTCGTGTCGGTGTTTACATACTCGTCATTATTCGCTTGACCCATGAAATTGTTGCAGGTGGTTATTATTTTTCTTATAAATATAATTTAGTAAAATAATAATATACTATTTTTATAGAACTTTATCAAGGAGAACCCGGTGACATAGGGTCCTAGAAAATAAAATCAGTTTTAAACAAATGTGTTACAGCCCTTCACAAGTCCACTGCTGAACATAGGCCTCACCCAAGGAATACCACAAAGTACATTCCTGAGCCATCTGCATCCACCGATTTCCTGCATGTCTTGCCAGGTCGTCACTCCATCTAGTGGGGGTCGCCCCACACACCCCAGATAAATATTTGTGTATAAATATCAAGTAGCAGTAAAGCCGTGGCAACGAGACGCACGTCATCCATGTTTAAAAGATCTACGTTGAATGAATACAGACGAGTATGTAAGCGCGTCGTACTTTTCCACGAATAACTCGGCAAGTTACTCGGCGAGTTGCTCGTGCCAATAATGTAAACGTGCCATTACAGCCTATTAAAGTTAACTGCTGAACATAGGCCTCCCTTATAGATCGCCTCATAGGGAGGTTATTTGCAAAAGTTGCCACGCTTCGCAAGCGGGTTGGCAACAGTAGTTTTTTATTTTTAGTCGTTATTAGAAAGACGCTGCTGCCCATCTCCTGATTTGTTTCACTCTGTCACCTCTTATGACACCCACGGGATGATGTGGGGTAGTGGACATTCTTACACCGCCACTGCACGGTAATATTAATTTTTTCGTGTAGGCAGAATTAAATATAAAACGAAACAGTGTAGTTATAATCAATGTGTGCTATTGGCATCGGAAAGAGAAAACTTCTGCATGCATATTCATTTATTGACATCATACAGGTACCAATTTTTTTTTATAGGAGAAGGGGCAAACGAGCATTCGGTTCACCTGATGTTAAGTGACTACCGCCGCCCATGAACAACTGCAACACCAGGGGAATTGCAGATGCGTTGCCGGCCTTTTAAAAAGGAGTAGGCTCTTTTCTTGAAGGTCCCTAAGTCGTATCGGTCCGGAAAAATCGCTGGTGGTAATCGGTTAATTTAATTAATTAGTTTAATTAGTTCAATAGATTTTTTCTATAGTTATTAAAATGTTATAGTTATTTAAGACGGCTCCGTGGCGCAGTGGCTTAGCATTTAATTGCAGCGCTGAGTGCCGCGCATTCGAATCCCGCACGGAAAAAGTATTTGCATGTGAGACATTGTTCCGAAAGTGATTGCGTCCTTATTCATTTTATGTATGTAAACTATCTCTAAGATACAGGAGTAAATCCTAGTGGGGGAGTAAGGTTTTTTGAACGGAAAATAAAATTGCATAACCTATAATTTATACGAAAATTATCTAACATAATACACATGTTAATAAACGAGAGATGGTATATATACCATATTGGAGAGCTAAATCGGAGCAATTTACTGGGAAGTTGAAATATCTGCTATCTCAGTTTAAATTCGCATCATACGCGAACACCTTTGAGTGGCGTTTAGTTTGCACTGTTGCAAATGAGTAGGTACTATGCTGGTCGAGGTTCGTTACACTGTTAAAGTGCATTTATCGGTCGGTAAACAGCTAAGAGCCAGGGAACGGGCAATCACAAGTAATTCCCGTTGTAAACGCCCTGTGGCCCATGAGGGCGCAGGGCGCGAACTAGGGCTGCTAATTGTCTCACATCCGGTTACGTTAATAGTTTATACTACTTTAAAAAAAATGTTAACCTCAAACTAGGATTTTCTACTATATCGTGGAGGCAGTTCACAAACATAAACTGCACAGGGACAAATAATCAAACCCGGAACAGTTATTTGTAGACCATACAAATACTTGTTCCGTGCGGGATTCGAAACCGCGGCCCTCAGCGCCACAACTCAATGCCAAACCACTGCGCCATGGTAGACTCATGCTAGTCCAGTCAATGCTAGTCTAACTACTGTCTAGTCTAATACCATTCTAACAATGTTTAATTTATTACAATAACACACCCAATTCTCTTATCTAAATGTTACGTTTTTGGAAAAGAATTAACATACCTACGCAGTATATTTATTTCGGCGTAATTATTGAATTCGGTTTTTGAAAAGATATGAACAACTCGTAGATATGAGTTTTATTTAATTAACTGAGAACGAGAAACGAGAAGGTTCTGTATGCGACGCATGTCTTTATTTGTTATGTATGTTTTACCGATTTCACGAGAAACGGCTGAACCGATTCTAATGATGCATTTTTATTAAATAGGCCATACTTCAGGGGTGGTCCCATACAATTATTAAGAAAAAAGTTCACCCTTATGGGAGTGAAATAGGAGATGAAGGATTTAATGTAACTATTAATACGACATTCTAGTTGTGATCTTGAACTGTGAAATGCTTTAATTCACTCAAAAGAATGTAACAATTAAACCTTAAAAAATAAAACCGCCTTCAAAACTAAAAACATTAGAATAATTTCCAAATAATACCTTTAAAATGTCTTAGCAAAGAATTCAGTTGCTATTATGTAAAAATTATTTTATTCTATGTATTTTTTTTAATTCGTTCAATTTAATTACTGAGTTATATGACTGTATAAAGAAAACATCAATTTGGAAACAGACGACGAAATGTGTAAAGGTAGAAATATGCACACGTTATGCTGTAGGTAGATTTTATTTATAGAATAAGGGCAACAAACGACCACCCAATCCAACTGATGGTAAGTGGATGCTGTGGCCCATAGACAACTACATTTATCCTCGATCAAAATCAAAATGCAGACGCGTTATCACCCCTGAGATGTAAAATGGAATGCCTCGTATCCAGTATAAAATGTCTCCGTTTCTCTACATTCACCATACGAAACACAGCTGCAATAAACTGCTATTTCACGCTGGTATTCTGTAAGAGCGTGGTCCTTCCCCGGTCGAACCGACTTATTTGTGCTATTATTAGTTACAGACTTGTTACCATGCTTGTTGTGCAGACGATACCACCTACGGTCTGCTTCATAATATACATATGTATGTTCTCAGTGAGACAGTTTGTAGGAAACAATTGTGATTACCTTTGTTTATTTTACTTTATATAATTTTTCATATCTTTTGTTTCTGTTTTGTCTCCAATAAAGTAAATAAATAATAAATAATAGTTGCACTATAGCTTTACCACGTATAGGATAAAGCAATACAAGTAATATTCATAGGTAAGCTGCCATAGATATTACTTTTAAGTTACCCACCCTTTTGGCAGCCCTGTAACGAATATACACCGCCATCGCATACTTGATACCACCATAATGATTATTAACATGTGAAGGCCCGTGCCAGGCACCGCCGCCCTGCTGGATATATTTGACATAAGTCAGTTATTTTAATATAGGCAATTAGAGGTTCCTACTGGATGCGTTCGCTCCATCGCATCGCCAAGTTTTCGATTAACAGTCTGCGGTAGGCTTTAAGTGGATTTTAAATTGCTCGCTAAATCGATTGCGCCGTCTCGCGCCTCGGATTCGTTGTTCGAATATCGGCCTTGTTGTGGTGTTAAAGTTGGGGTTGGGGAGTGAGAATCGTGTCCAAGGTTCTGAGGGGTAGCAAGCCTGATATCAAACGTAAGAACTGGCCCGATAACACATTAACATTGTCCCTTTTGCTATCACGGTTTCTATTAGATCATTCTGTATCAGCACATCCATCCATTACAGTCTATAAAGTCCACTGCTGAACATAGGCCTCCCCCAGGCCACTTGGCAGGCGCGATGGCAACCGCAGTTTCTTATTATTTTGAGTTGTTACCAGGAAGACGCTGCTGCCCATCTCTTGTTTCAGTTTCCCTCTGTCGCCTCTTACGACACCCACGGGACGATATGAGGTAGACGATTTAGGATATTCTTACACCGCCACTACACGGTATTTATAATGTAAAACTGAAATGACAAACGAACTTAAAGTCCACCTGATGGTAAGTGGCTTCTGCAGTCCATGGCCACCTGCAGCCCACTTCAAACAAAGGTTGCCACACACACATACGCGTTGCCACCTCTGAGAAATAAGGTGGAATGTCTCACAACCTGTAATTATTCTGGCTCTCTATACTCTTCAGGCCGGAACACAGCGTTGTAATCACTGTTGTTTATAGGAAGTAGGTCAGAGGTACCGACCACTCTCATAAAATTACCGAATACCAGCGTGAAATAGCATCTTAATATGCTGCTGTGTTTTGTATAGTGAGTGTAGAGCACCGGGACCCTTTCCACTGGAAACGAGGCATTCCATCTTAGTCCTCACGGGTGACAACGCATCTAAATTTTAATTCTTAATCAAGAATAGATGAAGTCTATGGGCCACAACATCCACTTAACATCAGGTGGACTATGTGATCGTTTGTAATTCATATTCTATAAAAAAAAATAACGTTTCTAGAGTGAAGTTGTCAGTAAATCCGATTTTATTATTATTCTAAGAGCGTAGTAGATTTCATATAAACTGACTACACTTTCCACAAGTATATGTGATTTATACCGAGTTATAAAACAGTACATTATACTAATCTGTTGGACTCAACGAGCCGAGGCAAATCGGTTGAAAGTAAATCCCCAATCAAGCGTGGAAATGTGGATACCATTCTGCGAGTATACTTATAAATATATGGCAATAGGAAAGTGAGAAACGTTATGGTACTGTTGAATGAGATTTCACGGAGGAAGTTACAGAAAGGACATAGAAAGGCCAGCTGTGTACTTTTGACGATAATAAAATATGAACAAGCTTAATGGTTAAAACAGTAATTAATAAAACCCGACTGCGTTAAAAAGTTTACTGAAAAAAACACCTTCCTCTCCCTTTTTTGTGTGCTATGTCACTCCCGCAATTAAAACTAATCTAACAACACCTCATATGTTAAAATCCATTAAGACGTTTAGGCTAAGGTGCCAAAGAAATAGACATACGTACCTAAATACCGATACTCTCGAAAAACATTCCCCTCCACGGGCAGTCGAGTAAATAATATGTTTATCGTTAATCAACTCTACGATTAAGATTCTAAATGTAGTAAGTGTTGACACTCCCGCGGTGATTACAATGATAAGATGGTTATTACTTGTTATCACTGGAACACGTTCAAAACTTTAAACGTTCAATTCTCGACGGGAATAGCGAGTATATCTATAGAAAATGGGAGTATTTTTATAGAATAAGGGAGAGTGTATTACTATGTGAGTGTATACAATTATATTCGATTAAGAGTCAAAATGCAGATTCGTTGTCACCTGTGAGGTCTACATTTTCGTGCTACAACCATAATATATACACATATACTATACCGCATAATGTATACACGCGTTAGAATCACGCTGCAGCATGACTCTACCACGTGTACTTTTAAAAACGATAGTCCACTTAATTTCATACTCCAAAAGTATTGAAATTCACCGTAGCAACCGTGCTACGGTGTGGTGAGCTCGCGGGACCGCTACGAAGCGCAGTGTTCAACTGATAATGACATGACAAAGACTTCACTTATGAAGACATGCCCGTAATTCGCTCGTTCGTCGCTAATGGATGGTTTTCCGCACTTAAGGTTTTACATTCCCGCCTGTGTTGCAACTAAAGAGCGTCATTTTATCGTTGCAAGACTAACATTATACATTATCTGAGCTCTCACAAGTAGTAAAAGTCATCACTGTTTAGGCTTAAGGTGATAAAGATTAAATATGCGACAGTGCATATTAAAATGTATGAATATATCATATACCACGGATGGGTCGGCTCGACCGAGGAAGGACAAGCCTCTCATGTGTTATGTTTGTTGAGTGTAGAGATACGGAGACCCTTTTTACTGGTAACGAGACATTCCGTCTTAGTCCTCTGGGGTGACAAGGCATCTGCATTTTTATTCTTAATCGCGGATGTAGATGTCTGTGGGCCGCAGCTCACTGTTACCATCAGGTGGACTGTGTGCTAATTATTTAAAACAATATCGTGACTCGAGACCGTGCTCTCAGCAGAGGACTTGATGTTAATGATGATTTAAAGTAACGTGTTCTAATCTTGAAAAGGCCTAAAACATAAGTCAGAATATTATTAGTTTTTAGTTATTACAACATTATTCCACGTAGTTTGTTTTACTACATAAGTAAATCTTCTAAAACCATACTGCAGCATTCGTGCTAAGGTCATTGAGTCGACAAAAACACCGCAGCAAGGCTCTCGAGATCCTGTAGTGGATTAGGAAAGTATGTCAAAGAAGACGCTGAAAAATAATGAATGTGTAGGCACGATAACTTTTAAAATGTGTTTTCGTAAAAGCTCAGCAGAATTTCGTACCTTTTTAAAGTAATTTGTAATTAAAATGAATTTAAAAATAATTTTCTAGGTGGAAGGACTCCTCTTCTAGGGGTCAGCCTGGGTAGACACCCTCTTACGGGTGCACTGGTTAATGCTGTGTTTCGGTCTGAAGGGTATGAAGAGCCAGAATAACTCCAGGCTGTGAATCATTCCATCGTAGCTCTGAGGGTTGACAAGGCTCCTGTAGCTTTCTTTGCTTAAAGTTCATGCAGGTGTCCATTGGCTGGACTATCCACTTACCACTTCCATCATATGAAAAAAATATAAAAGGAGTTTCAACCGCTGCTGCAAATTATCCGTTGAGTTAATATTGTTTTAATTGTGCCTGATAAAAACCAGCGCCTTTTGTCACAAATAAAAAGCAAATGAAATCCATAATGAAAAGGTCATGAACGTGCAAGCGCTGAAAACAGAATTACACCAGGATATCTCAGAGCAACAAAGAAAGATAGAATATTACGTGTGTTTCGAGTGTATTTTCAAATTATTATAAGTACACCACTCACTAACACATGTAGCAAATAATGTGTTAGTGTGCGAGTACGTGTACTTACAATAAGGTGCAGCATGGTTACTGCGTCATTTAAAATGTACGTAGTGTTCTGTCTATATTGCTGGCCAGAACAGGTTATAAATAGGAAGAATATAAAGAATGAAACAGTTGAAAACCTTTCGACTAGTAGTTGAAATTGTAATTGAAGTTTGACACGACATATTTCATCGAGAACAATTTAAAATGTTTTTTTTACCAAATAGGGTGACAAACGAGCGCAAAGTTCACCTAATGGTAAGTGGATGCTGTGACCCATAGACATCTATATCTATCCTCAATTAAGAATCAAAATACAGATGCGTTGTCACACCTGAGGACTAAGACGGAATGCCTCGTTTCCAGTAAAAAGGGTTTCCGCTTCTCTACACTCAGCATACTGCTATTTTACTTTGATATTCTGTGAGAGCCTGGTCCTATCCCATTCATGCTACAACCATAATACAGCTGCAGCGTGGCCCTACCACGAAAAATAATATAGACGGTTATTTAAAAAAATGTATCGATATAATAATTAAATGTCGCACATATACAGCTGTATTTATCTTTGAGATGACTTGCAACAAAAAAATTATACCAACAAGGATGCCTTCACCGTTAGTGACGCGTTGGCACGACGCTAACCGACGTCAATGACGTCACTGACGTTAATATTCATATAGAAAATATTAGGCGGGTGGTTGGTGTAGAGGCTAGGGGGGCTGGGCTAGAGGGGGGGACAGGCGGCGATCGACGGCCCCCAGCGCCGGCGGCCACTCCAACACGCTCAGTTCGCCTTTAATGAACTTTGTCACCGTACAGAATGAGAGAACACTTCTTTGACGGCTTTGTTGCTAACGCGTATTAGTTCGAACAAAGCCCATGTGTGAAGTCACTTGGAAAGGGTGAATGCGAGCTGGCACTTTTGCCTGGTCTTATTGTTTTCGCTTTTTGCAAAGTCAAATGGGCCGATGGGCGCAAAATGTTTGATGCTCGTGTGCCAATAACAGCCGCAAGGATCGTTGCGGGACACGCCGTGGTATAAATAAAATCATCTTAATTTATTCTCTATAAAATTACTACTCATCAAAAAGTTATACTTTATGGGAAAAATATTTAAAGTTTTATTTCGTTAATAGAAAAGAATAGAATAGACTACAATATAATAGATAGATTACAAAAATACTTATTGAAAGTCATTTAAGTTTTACCGCTGTTTCGGAAAAAACCTTTGTCGTGGGAAGAATTAGCAAGAAACACAGCGGGACTTTTTTATACAATTAAGTATGAAAACATTTAGAAACTGTATGGTAGCAATCACCTCATTCCCAGGGGTTATTATCAATCAAGTACTCTTTAGTAGTATATAATAAACCTTATTAAACAATTTTTGATAAAAAATTTAAACTTTTTGATAAATAGGTCCTGCATATTTTTTACAGTCAATTTCATTTATATTTACTTGGAAATCACAAATATTAAAATTGTTAAGTTAAAAACAAATTCTTTATAAATTGTTAAAAAAAATGGTAAACCCTGACTTATACGGAAGAACTACGAATAATAATGTGAGATTTGCAGAACTGTTAAATATTAATTTTAATATTTTGTAAGAATTGTAATAAATAAAATTACATATAAAATATTTTAATTACATGAGTACACAAGAACTAGCAAAGAATCAGGACAAATAATATATTTGATAAAAGTAGGTTATTAATTTCTCTTTATGTTGTAACAATAAATACAAGTGTATATATTCTTGTTATTTTGTCTGTTAACGCCCCAAATTGAATGCTACATAGCCGCATTACAAAAGAAGTCCCGTGGAAAATATTTGCATTAAAATGAAGTATTTGTTTTAGGAGAAGGCACGGTAAACATATGAAGTATAAAACTTGACAGTACCCATCAAATTTCGCGAACGGCGTGTTGAAGCAGCCAAGAGACTACACTTTCTTGAAACATACGCGCACTTTTAATAAAATAATTTAATACCGACGATTCTTATTATAATGGCGTCTCGGCTAGAAGTTGCCACTAAAAGAAAATTGCAAACGCTTTCCCAAGTACCGCAATATAAAATCTTGAAGTCAGAGGAATTTTTTACCGTGGAATGTTATTAGCGAAACAATGAAATTCCTGCCGCGATTGTTTCTGTAACTATGTCGGTTAGCGATTTAGTTAAGAAAAATTTAATAAATGTTATTTATTTAATTTTCTCGAATAATCAAGTAGCTCGATGCCATCGATCGAAGATCGATCGATTGGTGTGATAACACCCTTACACGTCTTTATAGGAAAATGTGTTTTTAATTGTGCAATATGTTCATGTGCCTGATTAAACTGTAACTGCAATAAACCTAATAGTATATTTTTGGCTGCATTGTGCGAACTGTTCAAATCAGTTGATCTTTTTTATTTAGCATACTTAAATAGACTGTGAGTGCCTTTACTACCATAACAATTACATAATCATTACAGCCCATTATAAGTTTACTGCTGAACAAAGGCTTCCCCCATTGATCCTCCTCATAGGGGGAAATTTGTCATAGTTGCCACGCTTAGCAAGCGGGTTGGTAACGCAGTTTTATTTTGGGTTGTTATCAGAAAGAACCTGCTACTCATCACCCTCTGTCACTTTTAAGACACCCACTTACCAAATCAAATTTAATTGGAAGTTCCTGGTGATTATTTCTACTATTTTCATTCCATTTTCAAAGTAAACCATTGACATAGTAAATGGTGATTGGAAAAACATACCAACTCTTGAAAATTTACATAGAAATTTCTCAATTTATGCTGGTCGAGACGATTGCAATTGACACTATAAATAGAGAGATCTGGTTAATTGCACCGCTCTATTCACACTGTCACCTAACTCGATGCACCCCGTAAACTTACTCAAGATGTTAGATGTAGAATCCCCGGTTTAAATTGATTTAGATCGTAAGCTTTAACTTGAATACCTAGAACATAACTAGAAAGTAATTCAATATGGCCCCTAAATTAATCTTCGAGATGTCCATTGTTTGATTTTACAGAATTCAGCGGAAGTTTCACTCCGGGTGACGCAGTTTAGCACTACGTTAAATTTCAATCGATTAAACGAATAGAATGAATAATGACAAAAAATATAACCTGTGCCACAAAACATATTCATAGTATAAGTATTTTGTAAACTGTAAGTACAGAGTAACTGACAATGTGATTCCCTTAGGATTTCCTCAGGCAGAACTAAAGAAGAAGTTACCTAAATAAATAATCTGTAGAATAAACTGTCCTTGCCATATACAATGATGAAAGATTCAAAAGACCTTTCTAAAAATATGTAATAAATAAAGCAGCGATTCACAACCAGTGATCCGCGGGCCACCAGTGGTCCGCAAGAGCTCTAATATGGTCCGCGAAATATTTAAATATTTTACCTATCAATTTTTTTTTAAATGACACATTTATTATTTTCTCGTCACGTGGGTATTGCAACACAGCGCGTCGCGTCTCAATCATAATAGCAATTTTTTACCAAACATGCATGGTTTCTTTTACAATTAATACACAAATAATACTGTGAATGAATGTTTCTTTTCAATTTATTGTATGTTAAAAGTTGTGATTAAAATTTATTTTCAGATTAACATAGTGTTTTCCTTCACTTTGTGGTCCCTGCTAAAAACAAATAAATCAAAGTGGTCCCTGGTGAAGAAAAGGTTGGGAAACCCTGAAATAAAGAATTCGTACTTATTATTTGCATTATAAGTAACACTTCGTGGGCGATCTGAAATTTTGTTTTTAGATCAAAATTATTATTAGATTTTGTTTGCTTTTGCTGTTTATTTTAATCGTGCGTAAAATTTAAATATAGAACGGTTTTTTTTCAAATTGGGTACAGACACCTCCTAAGTTTTTCATCATCGAGCAGCGTTCGAGGTAAGCAGTACGTACGACCGATTCTACACTGACAAATTAACAAAATTTGACTTCACGAACTTGTGTGGCGCACACCTCTCCTCGACCCGGGTGGCGGGTGTCGGGGTGCGGCCTCAAGGGGATGGGATGGTGGCGAGCGCCGTTAGATCGATTGCTATCGTTGATATTATTCTGTGGTAATTAGAATCAGCGCGGTGCGGTGCTACGACTTGTTTGCCCGTCGGCTCTGCAGGCACATCGTTTACTCGTTTACTCTGTACGTGTATGTGTTGCGATGCAATTCATGAATAAGTATTAATAAATATTCCAAAATTGCTGGTGAAGATTTCTATTTCAAAATAATATACATATATTGTGATGTATTAAATTGAACCAAATTATATCACGATCGATATAAAGCTTTATAAAAATAATGGCGTTTAACAATTTCATACAGAGATTGAGAAATCTACAAAAGATGTGGTAAAGGGTGAGTGGTTACTAAAATGTCAAATAAGCTAATTTTACACGGACGAAACTTAGATATAAATTTTTATTCAATTTACTTCTAATTAAACGTAATGAGTAAGAAATTTTACCTTATTTTTTTTAAATTTATTGAATTAGCTCAAGATCATTGATGAATCACTAAAAAGAGCGTCTAGATATGCTGTTTGGTTGTTGCATAAAACTATCCTTAAATTATATTAAGGAGGTTTAAAATTGTACACTGTTTTGGTAAAGTTCGATTAAACCGCAAGTATTACAGTGGGTCAATGTGTCGCTCACCGCGTACGTCTAAGTTAACCAACTGAGGGATGACTTCCGAAGATCTAGTGGTGCTGGATGGTGTATTTAAAACTGTAATTACAGATAATCATTTATTTACATAAAAGGAATTTCGCATATAAAAAATGATTTTAACTTTTTAAATTATTAAAATCAGTGACTTAATTATGAAATATACAAGTAAGGAACGTCATAATATGTTTTTATATGATGTATCGTAAAAATATCTTTAAAAAAAAAGAAATATTAATTATTTGGTTTTAATGTTTCTAGGTTGTTTTTAAGAAACTTGAACTAACTACGAGGGACAGGGTTGTAATTTTTTGTAATCACTTATTTTAAATGACCAAAAACTTATAAAATATAATAAACTGAAAAAATCATATCCTGAAAAGAGATAAAGCGTTTAATTACTTATTCCTGTTACTACGATTTGACTTAGGTTTCATTTATTTGTTTAGCGAAAACCTTAGGCGCACTACGAAATTAATTACACAATACACACGTCAGAACTGCTTTTGCTTTAGTCATTAGCTTGAAGTAATCAGTTATTAGAGTGTGTAAAAAATCGCTGTAATGCTATCAAGCGTAAAATTGTTATTATTAGTTGCAATCGCGTTGTCGGCTGTAATATTAATTCAAATCCTGCTAATACGCAAGGAAAACATATAAAAAGTATGTGTCTTTTCCTATATATATACTTACTACTACTATTAATAATAATTACCTGAAATTAACAACTGTAGATATTTCTTATGTTAACATCATAATTATAGCCTACTGAACTTTCTTAGGTCCACAGTTGGAATCGAGTCCCACCGAAGTCCTCCCAGATATGCTAAAATGGACACGTTCACGTCACATCGTCATATTATTTGCTAACTGCATAGATAGATATAGTGACGACCTGGCAAGAGATGCAGGAAGTCGGTGTAGGTGGATGCAGGTGGCACAAGACCGTGCTTTGTGGCATTCCATGGGAAAGGCCTAAATATGTTCAGCGGTGGACTAGTGATGGAATGCAGTGATGATGATGAAGTATATGAGTGATATTTTGGTGAATTTTTGGACCGAAGTTCCTTATCGGACGTTACGAATTTGGCGGATGGAGCTAGGCGAGAAAAAGTGTAAGATTTTTCCGTCACGACCCGACGAAGTGTAGACGGCCTTGGCGGCTATAAGGAAGCGAGATGGAATAATATCCATCTCCCTCGCACTTTTTCTTATCTTGCCATGAAAGAAATATTATTTTAAATGACGCTTCATTTTAATAGATGCTAGTAATTCATTTATTTGTATTTGTTAATCAATAATAATATACTACGAAAGAAACTTCGTTCCAACCGAGTGTTTCACGACACTCACGCATGTTTTTTTATAATTACGATTTATCGAGCCCTTAGTCGATTTTGTGCTACCGACGAGTTTCATATGGATTCTTTTTCGCCACTAACATGAAATGAACACAGAACGCCCGTGCTTTTATTTATTAAACATTGAAGTGGCAGTGTTTGACTTTATGAAATTTTAACTATACATTTCTTATTGGATAATTAAAGACCATTTAAGGACGGAATGTTATCAAAACGTCGCTTCCTAAATAATTAGATCCGTGTCGCTGAGGATTATTCTGATAATAAGTAGTCATTCCGCTCAGCGATCGTCGCTACAATATTTCTCTTTCAGCGCTTTATTGCATTTCTATAATCGTGTGGTAATTGCTGCACCTGTGCTAACAATAGGTCACGCTTCAATGAATCGGGGCGGGGGTGAAATTAAAACAACACAGATTCCCAATTGTACTCGCTAACACATTTTAACAATTAATTCAATTTTATTTTTCACAGCTCGATAATTGTTCCCGCTGACGCTTTTTTGTTCGAAAATTGAAATGCGTGTTAAATTAAAAAAAAGTCATTATACAAAATGTATTGATGACGGAGAAACAATGGAATTATATCTGTGTGGTTTTTCTAAGGAAAAATAAAATTATTCACTAATAATAACGCTATTTAAAGTATTGGAGCGGTAAAAAATCGTAAAGAAATACAGGTAAGCCTATAAAAGCGACTAAATCTGGTGTCGAGTGATGCCCTTACTCCGAAACATCTCGACGGCACTTTGTTTGCGGAATTATCAGACGCTACTTATACAAAGCGTGGAACGAGTCCGGGGCAAATGGGCGGCGCTCCGACACGTCGCTACGGAATAAACAATCAACGCACGGAGGACTCTTTCGACGCCACTCTTGCCACAAAGCGTTGCCCTCATGATAGGCTAAATCCCGGGCAAGACATTTTCCGCTGTGCCACCGGGCTTTGTGGAATCGCAATCAGCCGCCGCCGGCCGGCAATTATTCAAAATAGATCGGGTGGTATTAGATAGGTGTGCGGGCGATTCGTTTTGCATTGTGAATGAGGTGTACTTTGTGGTGCTCGCCGTGGGGCCCGTGTTTGTGTGTCGTCCTGGCAGCCTTTTGCTGAATTGTCGCCGCTCCGAGGGATCGCACACAACGCGTACGAACGAAACGTTAATGGCCACCGTTATCGTGTGTGTCAAGGCGCATTTTCGGGGGCTTGTTGCTCGTTTGCGTCTACTCACTGTATCTTTGGTGCATTATATCAAGTTTTGCACAGCGATTTTACGGCAGGCTGGAATTTATTGAGTACTACGCTAGAATTTGTTTTGTATTGGCTCTTGTAACTCAATTATTTTATGATTGTCTCGTCTATAGTACTGACGTTATATATGTGAAAGTAAGTAAAGGTAAAGAAAGCTAAGTATGTAAATATAAAAAAAGGTGGTTGAATGTTTGATCTACTCAATCATGCAAAAACGAACATAAAGTTAATAGTCAAACCGTATATAGGCTGTAACTTTAACTACGTAAAACGAACATGTCCTGAATGAATATGCGGAAAAATATACTGAGGAAAAATTAAATTTGGTTTGGGAAACCGCATGATAGGGTTTCTGATTTCAATCGGGTAAAAGCCCGCAAAAGCTAGATTTAAATATTTCAACTATTAGCGATGGGTCAGTTAATTATTAATTTAACAACAGTTAATTTTTTTATTTAAAAAAATATTTTGAATTTCAATATAAAATTAACTTTGTCAAACGACTTTATATGCTATTTTTATTATAGCTAAATCAATGCTACACGATTTTTCGTAACTTAGATAATGACTTAAAATCATATTTTTTTATAGAATTAGGGTGAGTAATAAACGGGCACACAGTCCACCTGATGGCAAGTGAATGCTGTGGCCATCTACATCTTTCCTCGATTAATAATCAAAATGCTGATGCGTTGCCACCCCTGAGGACTAAGATGGTATGCCCCGATTCCAGTAAAGGGGGTCTCCGATTCCCATCACTCACGGTACACAGCAGCATTAAGCTGCTATTTTACGCTAGTATTCTGTGAGAGCGTGCCCCTTCCCCAGTCAAGTCGACCCATTCGTGCTACAACCAAAATATAGTTGCACCATGGCATTACCACGTCAAAACGAATGATAAAGCAAATATTGAAATCAAAAAATCTAGACTGACGTTCCAAACTGTCCGATGCGGCATAAAAATTATGCAAAAATGCCACCGGAGGCCTAAATTGGTGACAGCGTGCAGCAAATCGCCCGCCACCGCAGTCCAGCGACGTGCGATTTAACTTTAGGCCTGCGTTGCTTGCATTAGTATTCCTTTTGCGCAGTTCGTAGCCACGCCGTACATTATTTGTATACACTAAGCATGAAATGTTGCCAAGCAAACGTGTACTATTTGCGAGGAGGTTTAGAAAGCGGGCGCGAGAGGGTCGGGGGCGCCGGCTCACCCCCGCATTGTACCCACCCTCACCCCATGCGTGAACGGATGAGAAACCCTCACCCACTCTGAGGTTTCTATATTCCATACCGAAATGCATTCAATTGCAATATTTTTAGACAAATGGAAAAAGAGCGCCTGTCGCCGGCCCCTAGCGGCAGAAAATCTCAAAACGACTCGCTGCGCTGGCTGCGTGTTTACATTTGTGACCGTTTCATTTCACGTGCAAGGAAGTGGACTTGGTGCTCTTCTTGCGTAATTTAATAAAGTGGTCCGATTAGAAAATATCTTATTTCGACGGCGACCATTCGTCCAACTGATGAACCTGAACCATAAGACCAACTGAATGGAATCAACGCTAAGTAGTACAACGCTAGTCGGTACTAGTAAGCGTAACTTTTTTTTGTAATATTTTCCCATGCATGAAAGGTAAAGGGATCTTGCACATACAGCCTTGAACATGTGTGTACTTTTAGTTTATTTTACGTGCCTCAATGGCAGCATACACACATGACTTTTGTGGCCTCATCTATGGCAGAGTGCATTTAGTATAATTAAGTTACATTTCTCTCCTTTTAAAAATACTAAAAACGGTACTTCAACTTTATTGATATAAAGTTTATCAACCAAATTGGCGATTTATCGAAGATCGGTTAAGAGTTCCCTTAAGCGACGAGCGTGTATGCGTAGATATATGGATGCGAAACAAGCTACAGAGGTGTGTCAGGATCGTGCCAAATGGAAGTCCGTAGTCTCTGCCCAACCCACTGGGTGCCTCGCTTTAGAATTTATGACATGGTCTCGATTTTACTGTCAACTATCATAATAAAAAAAATCCCGAGAGTTTTATTCAGAAGTCGTACCTCCATCTTTTTATACGCAAATAAAAAAAAATCGATGTTATTATATTCCATCAAAAATCATCACCCACAGATTATTAGTTAAAGTTGTTATCAGGAAGATGCTGCCGCCCATATCCTATTTCATTTCCGTCTGTCATCTCTTACGACACTCACGGTGTGATATGTGGTAGTGGAGTCTCTTAATCCGCCTCTACACGACCAAAGTAAATATTCTATGTTGAATAAAAAACATCTAATCTATTCTGTCCATTAAACTTAAAAACAAAATATTTTGTTTTAAATTTGAACTAGTTATCTGGGAAATAACTTACAATGCGGATTTAAGGAGGATAAAAGGTTGCTGTTTTATTTATGCTATAGCCATCTAGGCACGATGTATCTACACAAATAAATAAAATTGTCCAACATGTTGTACAAACATGCTGCTTTTGTTGAATAACAAGCTGTTGTTAAAAAAAAATCTGTTGAGTAACAGCTTTTTCCTAAGCATATGAAAGTATATACGGTACTTATAACAAAAAAATTCTTTAAAATTTTTGTCTGACTGTTTGTTTGTTTCGACTAATCTCCGAAATGGCTCAACCGATTTTGACGGGACTTTCACTAGCTAATGTTACAAGGACTTAGGTTGCTTTTATTTCGGAGAAGGAAAATTAAAACCCGTGAAATTCAATCGTAATAAATTTAATAGTTATAACAGCATATTTAATGTAATAACAGCCAGTTTACAATATTATGTGTTAAGTTTGAGAGTTTCTTCCTAATACAATTTATTTATTATTTCTCCGTATATCCGTCTTATATCATACGGCATAGTGCAAGGCGAATCAAAACGCGTTAACCCGGGTAAAACCCAGTTATTAGTAACGGATTGTGCATTCCGCAATCTTTAAAATCACTTGTAATATAACGTAAACCAAATTTATGATAGCATTTAATTTAAATCTCCGTTATGGAATTATAATAAGAATATTTTTCTAAGAAACATGTCTTACTGGATAGAGAATTATCATCATGCAAATACAATGCCTATCACAAGTCCGCAGGTGAACATAGACTACCCCATAGATTGCCATAAAGCACGCTTCTGGGTTACCTGCATCCATTGACTGTTTTATCAGGTCATTACACCATCTAGTGGGGGTCGTCCAACAGAGCTGTTCTGAGAGAACTGTTCTTCCCAGCGGGTTAGGATTAAAATTACGATTTCAAATTTATTATAAAATTGAGGGGCTTTATTATTAAGCTAGCCTTGCAATCCGCTGCCCTCCTATGGCTAAAAGCAGGTAACGAAATAAACGTGGTTTCGAGTTAAGTTTAAAAAATCGTGGGAAATTAAGTCCAAAGAAATTGTGAAGTCTTTTATTTTTTTTATAGGTTACTAATTGGGTATTATTAAATTAAATTTGTATAGTAAACGTCAGTTCTTAACAAAGATGACGTGCTTGTTGTAGATAAAACCGACCTTTTAGTTTGAGACCCTCACCCCTCGAGATTTAACTGTCAGAAACAAATCCGAAGTAATTATTTTAAAAATATATTTATAAAATAATATTTTTTAACTTCCGTAGAAATATTCAAGCCGTAAGTTATCATACAATAGAGTATATCTACCACTTTGATAATAACGGTTAAAATTTAAGTGGAATGCATTTTGATCTTACAAATTAAAAATCCTTTAGACACAATTTCGCCCACGGAGGCTAACCTTAAGAAGATTAGCCATATGCGCAGCCAGAGAATTATTGTGCACGAGTGTATGCGCAAGCAAAGTTGCACTATCATTTCTCTCACTCTCATAGTCTGATGGGACAATCTGACATAACCGGAGAGAGATTAGGCGCAAGACCAACAGCTTAACGTGCTTTCTGAGGCACGGGGGTGAGACACCGCCAACTTCCTGATTTCGGGCTGTTACTGGGAATTTCTTGGCAGAAAAACCAAATAAGTGATTTTTGGCCCGACCTAGGATTCGAACCCGGGACTTCACGATCAGCAGTCGCGCTGACGGGCACTAGACCTCGGAGGCAGTCACGTACTACCGGATGTGTTGTGTTTGTTTAACACCCTTACTTGTATAAAAACGAAAATCTCATTCGAAGTTTTGTGTGAGTTTTTTGAAATGCCTCTCAATGTGGAAGCAAATTTAAAGACGCATTCACGTCAAAAAATGTTTGGCAATTTCTCATCTCCCAACCTCAAAATTTAAACGTATGAATAACGTACTGCGGACCATCAAGCGGTAACTTTGTGTAGCGTGCATATTACGAGGTCCGTAGACAAGAGTACTATTGAGCGCGATAGAAATTACAAACGAAACGTCGAGAGTCCTCACATAGACATCTGTCGGTCCGTGCGAGTGGTGAACCGAAGTCAGTTCGAGCGTATCGCACGAGATAATTGGTGTCAACAATGCTATGTTGAAGCATTCACTGTAGCGATTCGTATGTATGGGTTTGCGGCAAACGGTGGACCACAGTGATTTATTAACACGTTTTTTACTAGCTTCACGTGTAACTGTCTACTATGTGACGAAATCTTTTAATGTAATTTTCACAACTTGTAGAGGGTCGATTCACTTGAAAATTTGCATTCGTATCAAGGACCGCTGACAATACAATAATTTAATAACTTTATCCTAGTATCCCGATCAGGATCATCAGGATAATTCTCTCTAGAAATATCACAGCTCATGGTTAATGCTTGTTTTTAAGTTTTCTTAAATTTTAATATTATTTTAGTATTTCAAACATATTCTAATGTTATTTTTTATTATAGCACTAGCGACCCGCCCTGGCTTCGCCTGGGTGGGATCTATTAATGTCGTTATTTATATTTAAGACGGTCAAACACCATTTATTTTATTTTATTTTTTTAAATTGCAAGTTTTTCAGACAAAGCCTAGATTACTCGGTATTGCTCGCTCTCTGTTCGTGAAGTTGCAATACAATCTGTTAAGCAATTTTAAAGATTAGTCCGGACAGATAGACAGACAATTTTTTTAAAATGGTTATTTATGTATTAATTGCATTCAAATAACACCCTCAGCTCAATATAAGGTAGTTATTTCGATGTAACAGACAGGCACTTTAATTTTATTTATATGTATATATTATATATTGTATTCTAATAATATTTCAACTAATGGTAGAGTCCGTCTGGGAAGGTAGCACGTTCTTACGTATTTCTGCTGCCAAAAAGCAATCTTTTCACTATTGTTTTCCGGTCTGAAGGGTATAGAGAGCAAGTATTATTAGTGTGAGGCATTCCTCAGTCCTCAGAGGTGACGTCCTTAGCGTTCTTAGTTTGAAATCGGCTGCAGATGTCCATGGACTGAGTTAGCCACTTACCATCAGTTCGACTGCAAGTTCGTTTGTTACTTCGGTTTTATAAAAACACGCAAACTTTCAATGCGGCATTATGTTATAAGAACTCTTACGCTTGAAGATTAATATTGTATTATTCAAAACTTTGATTATAAAGTTATTAATTGCAAATACTGCGAGAATTGGGGACTTGGAACTTGTCACTGTGTGTTAATAATAATTATGAATATCAGTGCAAAATAACAGCTGAACGTCGCTGTGTTACGTGTGGTGAGTGTAGAGAAACGGGGACCCTTTTTACTGGAAACGAGGCATTCCATCTTAGTCCTCACGGGTGACAACGCATCTGCATTTTGATTCCTAATCGAGGATAGATGTAGATTTCTACGGACCACAGCATCCACTTACAATCAGGTGGACTATGTGCTCGTTTTTCACCATTATTCTATAAAAAAATCGATAGTAGAAAATATGAAAATATTTAATTCCGATTTCAAATAAATTTTTCAAAAAGACTGAAAATTAACTCAATTCTTGCAAGGAATGGAAGATAAATGAATAAAAAGCTCCTTTAAAGAAATAAACTCGTGCGATAGGTTTGGACGTTGCAAGATTTTACTTTGGCTCTGGAGACGAACGCTTTGTTGAAGTCAAGCAGTTGAATCGAATCTTAGCAGAAAATAATCCCATTACCGAGGACGATAGAAGATATTCAACAAAGCTTTACTGTATAATATTTAATGCAATATCAAAACTCTTTTACTGTTTGACTTAACTTTAAAATTTTTTAGTCACATAGCATATACTTCTCACTGCTTCGCACAGACCTCCCCTCATTTCTGAGAGGGTTTTAGAGCAAGGAAGCGTCTGCCACTCTGCCTCAATGTGTGTTAGCAGACTTAATATGTATTCGAAATATTTTTTTATGTCTGAGTTTTCCTTACGATGTTTACCTTCACCGCCGAGCGCGTGGTGAATCAGCACTTGGCAATATAAACAATTACATCGGTGCCGGCGGGGATCGAACCCGGGTCGTTCGCATACTGTAATATTTACGGCGAGCGCTTAGCCCTTAGCTACCATGACTCTTAACGTAACTTTAGGAGTTAAATTTCTCTATAAGAATTTTTTTTTACACTTTACACTTTAATCTTTTTCTTCTAGTTTTATAAATGACGTTATAAGCAATCTAAGATGAGTAGCAAAGAACTTAAACGGATTTTTCTTATCCTTACACCCGTAACAGTTTATTCCTGGACACGGGCTTTTCTGGTAAGTGGTAATGAAGGGCTATATGATAAACCGCACTGAATTAGCGCAAGTGGCTGCTTTGATGCATTGACATCTACATATATCCTCGATTAAGAATCAAAATGCAGATGCGTTGTCACCCCTGAGGACTAAGCTGGAATTCCTCATCTCCAGTAAAAAGGGTCTCCGGTTCTCTACACACCATACGAAACACAGCAGGATTGAGCCGTTATTTCATGATGGTATTCTGTGAGAGCGTGGTCCTTCACCGGTCGAGCCGACCCATTCGTGCTACGAGTACAACCATAATATGTCACTATGGCAAGCAGGTCACAGTACGAATACCTTTCGCAACCTTGGCCCCGCTACTGATCTGGGCATTTTGCATCTTGTATATACGAGATGAGTTTTTTTTATATAATCTAAGTTACCTAAGTTTAGGAGGTTTATCTTAAATTTATTTTTCATACTAGTATTAAATATTTATGCATGTAACATCTATATTCAAGAAGTGTTCTCTTGAAGTATTAAAATAATTTCTTAATTCACACAAAACATTACTCACAAATTAGTTACCAAAATAATTTGATCATAGATATTAATGTAAATTTTGTCTAGAACTGAATTAATTATAAAAGTGCAACGACCAGGAAAATCCCACCCATACGATTATTTAATTAAGATGATATTCAGAAACAAATTTTGCAACGAATTTATTTATAGATTTCTTTTATTAAGTATGACCAACTTACTAATATTAAGTTTCAAAATTATTAAAATGATATTTTAATAATTTTGAAAATATTTAAAATGATATTCTAGCTTAAAACAATGTTTTCTATCATTTTATTTGCTAATTATGTTAATTATATTAATTAACGTAGTTAATAGTATAATTTAACAACGATTGTAGACATTTAAATAATTAACTAATTATCTTACACTATATTAGACCGAAAACGTCTCATGGCATTTCGGCGAGATGCTAACTAAAGATCATCTCAACATCACAATATTTGTACAAGAACAAAAACTTTAAAAAAAAATCTTTATATCTGCAAAGCGTTTCATGAGGCCCTGAGCGATAAGTTCGAGGCCTCCTGGTTTGCATTGCATTGGTATCTATAATATTTTTGCTTGTTAGTGTACTTTTTATCGTCATTTCTAATCATTTGTATTATTTATTATATGTAGAAAAATTCATGATTACATGCTAAATTTATAAAAATCTACCTAATTTGTCACTCTAAGCTTAAAGATGTCAAAGCAAAAAAAAACTATAAGAAAGAGATAACAACACATGTTCGTATATACCCATGATTAAAGAGAGAAAAAATGTAATGTAGAACATCTGCTACAGCCTATTAAAGTCTCTGTCTCCCCATAGATTGTCTCATAAGGGGATATTTGCCATATTTGCCACGCTTGGCAAGTGTTTTATTTTTATTTGTTATCAGGAATACGCTGCTGCCCACCTCCTGATTTGTTTCCCTCTGTCGCCTCCTACGACACCCAAGGGATGATGGGTAGTGGATATTCTTACACTGCCACTAAACGGTAAACGTTACGTATAACTTATAACTATTGTGTATGTTCTACTTATTATTTCTTGATATTTGAGGGAATCAAATTTTATAACGCTAAAGTTTTAACATAAAAGGATTAGGTAATGAAAGTTTACGATGATCTTTATCTGCGCCCACGTACTCAAGTTTTTCTTTGAAATACTTCGGTATTTTCGGATCAAATAGTAGAGTGTGAGTATTTCAACGAATTGAGTTCAGTGTGAAAAATATCATATCTACTTAGATATTAAACTATCTGCGTGATTTAAAATGAACTATATATATCACGACGATTAAACAGAAACAGAAACTTTTTTATTCAATATAGATTATAAATAATACTTATTGAAAGTCACTCTTTTGTTTAATTACCACTGGTTCGAAAAAAAAAACGTAAAAAAAACGTAAAGTCGGATATATATAAATATTAAAACGCAATCGCGCGATCGGATTCGAAAAAGAATCTACCGCGCTGGCTGTCGACCTCCGAAGCGTCAGATTTTGAAAGTGTTATATGTCCGTCATTCATCATGACTGAAGCCTCCCCCGTCACTCATTTACTGAGAAGGTTGAAATATTCAATATCTAACACATCGCCCTTTGTCAATTGTTTTTTTACACAAATTTTACTACTACACCGTTCAAATATATTTACCACACCATTTAAATATAATACTACACAGGCCAAGCACTTGCATAAATTTTAAAGTACGCGAACAACCCGGGTTCGATCCCGCGGACACTGAAGTTGGTAATTGCAATTTCAAGTGCTGATTTTACTACGTGCTCGACGGTGAAGGAAAAGATCGTGAGGAAGTCTGCATGTCTGAGGAATATTTTTCGAGAGCATCTGAGGTTGGCCAGCACTCACTGGATTAGTAGGCTTATTGCACCGTAACCTTCTCAGAAATGAGAGGGGTTTTAGATCTAGAGAAAAAATTAGTTTCTTCGTGATACGACGACGACTCTCTAGGACCAATAATAATATCATTAAATGCATGAAAAATAATATAATTTTTCATGATACCTACATCTATCACAGCCTATAAAATCCACTTCTGAACATAGGCCTCCCCATAGATTTCCTCATCAGAGGATTTTACGGTAGTTGACACGCTTGGCAGTCGGTTTTCACATATCTCCGAAATGTATGCAGATGTCCTCACTATGCGTTGCTTGGCTGCAAGCACGTGGTAGATCAGAATTTAAAATTGCGGTTTTCAATTTTGGCGGTGCCAGTGGGGATCGAACGCTGGTGTCATGCGTCAAATGAAGACATAAGAAGCTCCTTTGATAGCTCTATAGCGCAGTGATTAAGCTACAAGCAGGGCCGCGGATTCGAATCCATCACGGAAAAAATGTTTATATGGGGGATGTTGCTCATGGTTGCCACTTGCCACGATAGGCAGGCGGGTTGGCAACCGTAGTTTTATATTGTAATTTTGCTGTTATCAGAAATATGCTGCTGTCCATCTCCTGCCTCAGTTTCCCTCTGTCGTCTCTTACGACCTCCACGGGAAGAGTAATGGGATAATGAGTAATGGGAGATAAATGGGGTAGTAGCCTACAAGTTATGGCCTAAAAAAATTGTCACGGGTCTCGATGTGTTTTCTTTCGCAACCCGCCTTCGCTACACACGACAAAATCTTAAACGAGCTCACCTGATGGTAAGTGGATGTTGTGGTCCATAGACATCTACATCTATCTTCGATTAAGAATCAAAATGCAGATGCATTGTCACCTCTGAGGACAGTTTCACTTACACTTACCATACGAAACACAGCAACGTTAAGCCGCTATTTTACGCTGGTATTCTGTGAGAGCATGATCTTTCCCCGGTCGAATCCATAATATAGCTGCAGCATGGCTCTACTACGTATGATTTATTACAGAAGTTAGTGAGAAGTTTTATCAGTTACATTTTTTATCTCTAATGCATGGCATAATCATTGACTTTTTAGCTCCATAGCAAAAAAGGAGTTATGTAAGCACGCAATATAAGCTCACTTTCTTGTTTGTCTGTTTGTTTTTTGTCGGTTTGGTATTTACTTCCCGATGATCTAAAGACATGAAACTTTAAACTTGCACAGAACTGCAAAGGCAGTTTAAAATATGATCGCCATTTTGAATTATATTTTGTTATTTATGATTATAGACCGCGTAAGGCTTTTTGCGCACGGGTCCTAAGTGTAGGCAATAAAAACTCTTGTTACAATTTCATTACGGAAAATTTTAAGGCAATGCCTTTCGCGCGAAAATTTATTCTGAATATTCAACGAGTATAACGTTCGGGAATAGGTGAGTGTGCACCAAACGTTATGTCAACGGCTTTATTAATTTCGTAATAGGGCTCGTATTCGCCACAGCTAACAAACTCTTGTCCACTTTTAGAAGCTTCGGGCTGTAAGTTATGTACACAATTTTCTATATATAATTATGGCATCACGTGTAAAGTTTTATCAATTTGTTTTTAGTAATAAATAAATTATAAATCGGTTTCATCAATTTAAAAACAATATTAAGTTTTTATAATTTTGTAGTAAATTTTGGATGGAGGTATTCCACTTAGAAAATAACCACTTAGTTTCGCGCGCTATCCGAGTTCGAAAACGAAAAGGGCGATGCACCGATAGAATTGGAATTACAAACCATTTCGAATTAGTTTCAAACCCCCCATAACTTGAAAGCTATTAAACCTACACAATTGTAATTTTGTTTACTTAATAATAACCCGTTAATAACCTATAATCCTAAATTTCATGAATAAACCAATAATAGTTCCTGAGTTATTAAGGTCTGAACGATGTTATTTTTACCATGGTTTTACTAACTCGCTTTTGTGTATGTCTTGAAATTTTTAACATAGCTCAAATCGGATGACAATTTAAGAATAAGAAACACTCACGCCTGTCACCCAGAGGTGTAGGCAGAGACTATGGACTTCCATTTGGCACGATCCTGACACACCTCTCTCGCATTATTTAAAAAAAATGCACAAATTTAAAAAAAATATCTTAATCACTTACTTAATCACTCATTAAAACCAAGCCCCTTTATAGGTTTTTAAAGGTTAAATACTCAAGCTCTCCTCAATTTTAAGATGTCGTTAAATTTCATGGTGTCACAGTCATTTGACTTAAAGAGATAGAGACTTAACGGCGTCTTAAAATTGAGCAGCGTTTGAGTATTTGGGCACTAGACCCCTCGCCCCCACTAGATGGGTGCAGATGGCACAGGACCATACCTTGTAGTAAGCTATGGAGGAGGCCTATGTTCAGCAGTGGACTTGTGATGGTCTGTATTGATAGTGATTATAAATGTGTCGCTTGAACAGATTCTAATGGAGTTGCCATGTGCCTTGCGAAAGTTCGGACAAAATATTAGCTTGTTTATTTCGTTGTTCGTCTTCACGTTTCCATTCATTTGTTCATTCCGATTACGATAAAACTTTGCTGAGTTGATGTGCGCACGCAAAGGTTTTGGACAAAAAAGGGGCATTGCTATACATGGCACAGCTAATAACTTCTAAATGTGGAATGACACGCCGACCGTGTGTACTTGCCCTAATGGCAACAAGGAAACACACGATACTTACTAGCTGTGCCCGTGACTTCGTTCGCTAAGAATTAGTACTTTTGTTATGATGCGTGATGAAACTGTCGCGAAGATCTAGAAAGATACTTAGCTGGATAAAAACATTCAGTTAGTCAATCAATCAGACAAACTAACAAACGAACCAACGACGGACCCACAATTGAACCAATATCTTATGTTCCTGCTCGTTTAAATTATTTATTTAGGCTTGTGAAAGGTCAGCGCAGACCTTACGTAAAGAATGTCTTTGTGAAGAATTTTTATACAATTATGTACTTTTTTATAGCAGAGGGGCAAACGAGCATGCGGCTCACCTGATGGTAAGTGTCACCGCCGACCATGAACAACTGCAACACCAGGGGATTGGCAGGTGCGTTGCCGGCCTTTTGAAAGTTAACTTTTTATCGCGAGCTGACCTGTCCTTTTTGGAACTCCCGAGCCAAATGATGTGTGAATATCAACAGGGTCAGCGCAACGTGACCCGACTGTTGGAAGTAATTTTAAATAAGATTTTGATAGCACTACTAATAAACATACAGCTCTGTACGTCGAATTCTTAACCAATTTTGAGATAGGTAAACAGTTTTTATACGCGGTAGAGCCACGCTGCTAGCACGAGCTATATTATGGATTTAGTAAATATTGGCTCTTGACACCCCTGAGACTAGAATTACCACAACTACTTGCCACGTGTTTGGCGGTGAAGCAAGACATCGCGAGGTAACCAGTTTATCTGAGCAATGGTTGTACATTCATGTAAAATTTACTTAAAAAAAAGTCCCGCTGGGTTTCTTGTTGGTTCATCCTAGAACAGAGGGTTTTTTTGAAACAGTGCAGTGGTAAAGTAAAACATGACTTTCAATAAGAATTACACATGTGATCTATATTGAATAAAAAGTTATTCTATTCTATTCTAATAATGGACCTATTAGACAAGATGTCTAAACAATGAAGGCGTCCACGACTTTTTCTATCACCAGGGCGGCGACACTTGGGAATGAGTTGACATATTTGACAGATTTCATAGCGGGGAAGTTAATTTGATAGAAAATGTAAGGGTTAATGTTTCTTTCTGTAATATTAGTTATATTTTATAATAATTACATTAGAAATGAATAAACCAAACTACGCATATTCCTAAAAGTAAAAAATAAATAAAAAAGTGTTAAAAGTTAGTAAAAAATTAAAGAGCAAACCGCTGAGGCATTGTTTTCTGTATTAATATAATACTCTAAATACTGATATACTTTTATATAAAACTAACTCCTCTATTAAATGACATTGTGTAACAAAAACCTTCACCTCAATCCCAACTAGCGTCATCTGGTGAGCGGAAGATGATGAGCGGGGACTGTTTTATTGAGGCATAATTTCAGTGCAAAGTCGACTTCTGAACCATTGCAAGAGTCTTATTAAATACAGACAGAGAAGCAAGATATATTATATTACTATTATTTTTATAATATAATGTCATAAGTAAAATACTCCATAGCTCTTACATTTACTTTGTATCGCAGCTGATCAAAACCCATCTTTCCTGACACATTATAAAGGTGACAATGAGAGATGAGAGACTCCTTCTCTTGTCTGATAGGTTTTGGTTAGATTTTAACGTCGAATACATACACAACGTCGTTCGAGATGGGAGGGCGGGCGGTCTGACGTTCACTTCGTGCTAAGATTATTTTCTTTTGCACTATGCTACGAAATGTCCAATTTGATATTTTTCGACATAATATCTTAGATTATTTTTTATTTTTGTTACGATTTGAGATTGAATTCATTATTGTTTATTTTATCTACCAAAATCCCTCCATAAAATACAGTTTTACCTTATATATCGAAACAGATATATTTTTTTGTCATTAAAACGTTAAATTCAAATTACGCAAAATCTACACCGACCCGCAAAATAAGACCTTCTTTCTTAGTCCACGGTTATAATTAAAAGATACATCGAAAATAATTATAATTCATTATAAGAATGCAGGAAAATAACAGAACGATCAAATCGAAACAGAGCCTTATTACATTGCATCGGAACCACTCAAGTATACTCCTTGCACGTAAAGGAGCGGAATACCTTTATGAGTTTCCTGAATGTTATCAATATTCGCTGAGAAATTGTAATATTATGTTTATGTTTAACAAATTGCTTGAATATTTATTGAGGGACCGTGTAGTGGCGGTGTAAAAATATCCTTATTATTAATAGTGGATATCCTTTAGAGTATTTATTAGCATAGCTAGCTTATTTATACTCTAAGGAATATTCACTAAAGCACGTTCGCGGAGCAGGATCTTTTTTATTGCTTTGCATTTTTAAACTTAATTCCCATCATAAAAAGTTTAATTTCTATTGCAACTAAGATAGTTTTAGGACCTTTTAAACAGTGTTTGTGATTCGAAAACCGACTTTATTCTTAAGTAACTAAAGTTCACATTTGTATGAATTGCCATAATTTGAAATTCTTCCTGCTCCTCGATCACACCATACCTATATCGTTCCGTGAGAGTTGTAAGAGGCGATATAGGGAAACAAACCACAATATCGGTAAGAGTATCTGCCTAATAACATGTAAAAATTTAAAAAAAACTTAGTAGGGTTATGTTCATTATTGGACGTTTGACTGTAATGAAAGACGTAAAGAAAAAAAAAACTATGTCGAAGATATATTATGATTTGAAATAACAGAATTCTAAATAAAGTTAGAATCAGCGTGAAAGATTGCAATTAAAACTTCCTGTGATTTGCTTTTACGGAGGGGCACCCTAGCAGCCCGTGGGACTGTGACATAGAAAAAGTCTAGAATTTCCAGCGTAAACGTATGCCGGGCCGGTCGTCGACATCTAATTTTTATAATAGAACAAAAGGAGCAAACAATGCCTTTCGTCGAGAGGTATAGGCAGAGCCACAGCGTAGCCTGCGTTTGATTGAACGCATAAGAATGTGGGGTACAGCGCACACTACCCCGGGTGCGAGAGAGAGCAACGCGGGAGCAACAAGGATGCAGCTATCGCAATTACCTCGTGAGATTGTTGAATAAATTTACATTCAGTTGATTGAAATAATAATGAAATTGCTACAGCACACTCCGTATCTCCGTACGCGATATTTAAATTAATAATAAAAGCATAATGTTATACAAATCGTGCATATAATACGCGTCGCCATCTCTATGATAATTAGGTTCTTTCTCGCGCTGTCTTCTGTATTGAATAATTCAAATTCGCTGCGAATTCAATACCTATTATTTTAAGAAAATACTCTGGATATTATATTTTTTATCATAAAATCTACGTCTTTATAATACCTGGAATAATTTTACGATTGGGAGATTTAATATTCTATATTACTTGGGAAAACGAACTAAAGTGCAGATCATTGACACCAACTTACATGCCTGTAAATGTTCTGATAGTCTAACCTACCTCCATAGTTTCCGTACATAACAGAACACAATGATTTGAAATGAATGCATGAATGAGCAAATGAATGGCCTAACTAGACAGACTCCTAGTCTGAACCTAGACAGGAATATGTTCAGTCTTAATTCAACAATGAGTGAATTTATTTTAAAGTTTGATACTTATAACTTTTGTTAACATCGTTTTACATTCTCTTAACTGAAAAAGTTATAGAAAGTAAAGTATATATGTAATATAGAGATTAATTTTTTTTAACCATCGCTAATGAATTAAAGAACAAAATGAACTCTTATTTTAATATAATCCAACTAAAATATAACATTATAAAACTCTCCGTGTTATAGTGCCAAGAACGCTGGCTGCGTTTCCTCGCTGAATGGCGAAATATGTCTTTGAACTATTTAATATGACTCTCTTTAGTATTAGCTTTACTACTATCCCACATATATTAATATGTAGCTGAAACACAAATGACGTAGCCGAAGATTGTAAAGGGCACTGACTTCGCTTAACAATTTAATAATTCATTTCATAGACACTCCGTGTCACAGTAATAATGCTTTTAGGACTCGCGACGTTATGCTAATTTAAAAAGTCTAATTTTTGAATGAGAGAACAAGGTATAATTTTGTTTTCCTTTTCTTTGTAGTAGTAAGTTGAAACATTACACTGCAGGTTAGAGGTCTCTCCCAGAGTAGAAAGAACGTCCCGTAATCTCTATGCTTGGCGATATGATTTTAAAATGGTCTTTCAAAAACCCCAAGTTCTCCCGGGCATTACTCTATGCCATAGTCTATGGTCTCTTACGGCACCCGAGGGTTGTAAGTGGGTAATGGATGCTATGAAATCGTTACCGCGGGGATTTAACCTAACTTTTATCATCCTGTCTTCGTCGTTAAAATCAACTAATAATTTATAACTTCGGAACTTACACGGTGTATTCGAAATTTGTTAAGCTCAGTCATTGCGCTTAACCACCTTCGGCTACATTACCACATACCATTAGGTGAGATAGAAGTTAGGCGCTGCTTTTAAGAGGTATAAAAGATCTTTCCTCATAATCTTTGGATTAGTTATTCAGCCAACGTAAATAATGTTGTAAGGCGGCACCAAGGTCTCTGATTGAATCGGAAAGTTCACTTGGAACGATGTAATAAAAGATAAGAAAAGTAATTTTAAGTTAGGAGAACAGATAAGTCTCGAACAGCGATATATAACTTATAACACAAAGGTCATTAAAATCCTCTTATTTCCCAGAGCGATGTAGTGGCTGATTAAGATAATACTAGCCCATGTTATCATCCCGTGGGTGTCGTAAAAGGCGAAAGGGGAAACAATGTGGCAGCCGCTGTCACCTGATGAAAACTTAACTAAAAAACTACAGTTAGCAATCGGCTTCCCAAGAGTTGTAATGGCAAACATCCCCCACGAAAGGACATATTTTGTGACACTCTTTGAGGTCTTAGCTAAGCAGTAGACTTGTGAGGGTCTGTAATGATAGTGATGATGACCCAGCGGTCTAACAGTCCACAGTAATACATGGGCCTATTATTCATTATCCCTCCAGTCATAATAAAGGAAGTCTACAGTTCCGTAGTCCTACGGACGCGTAGCCGTTAGACCGTGCAAAAAGACAAATTAAATTAAGACAGGTTAAGTACGTTATCTGTCTGTCCCACACGATTCATTCAAATATATCTGTTTTAAAAATGTCGCAGAGGGAATCTGCGAATGCGTATCGCGTCACAAACAATAATACTACGCGAAAATCCTTTAAGCAGATAAAAATAAAACATCAAACGGAAAAATAAAAAATAAAAACACAAACAATAACGCATAAGAGGGGGAGAGAATTAGTCTCGGCGGTTGCCTTTGCTAGATTCCGCAAATCCTATTTTTAAAGTGATTATCCCTATTATGAAAGGGTTCGGGGCGGTTGAAAGGATACAATTCAAGAAGTTTATCAAAGTGAAATATTCTGAAATACAATGCAAGATAAAGACTTCGTAATAAAATTACGTGTAAGTTATGTAGTTTCCGCATCTATAGTGTAATAATATTTGGCATAAATTGTCTTGTTTTGATTTAGCTGTAATTGTAAACGATGCACACTAGGAATTTATTCCGAATCGTGGAGGCTTTTGACTTGTTCAAAAAAACACAGGACAATTATTTGTAGGCAATACAAACACTATGTTTCGTGCGGGATTCGAACCCCGCCCTGTAGCTACGCAGCGCGCTTTACCATCTTCGCTTATATTACCACTTGTCATCCGGTGAGCACTTATTCTTTCTTACATTCATTACATCCCTATTGAAAGGCTGCTACCTAATATATACTACTCTTATAGATTGCTTTAGAGAGCGGACATTTGCCGTAGTTACCTCGCTTGGCGTTCGGTTTTGCAACCGCATTTTCTTTGACTTGTTATCAGGAAGATGCTGTTGCCCATCTCCTGTTTCATCCACCTCTGTCACCTCTCCCGACGCTCTTGACTTATTATGGAGTAGAGAATTCACTTAGGCCAACGCTACACGATAAACAAGCTTCAAGGTTTATTAAAAAAAGCCCACTATATCCCACTTGGTAAGTACTTGAAAATTGATCGTACGTAATACTTTCCTCGACAAACAATACTATATTTAAAAAAAGGAATAGTCTTGTATACGTTGTACAGTGAATAAGACAATCCATAGAAATTGTGACGTTGTAGTTGAAATTCTACAAAACAAAAGAGCAACCATGCATTGTTAAAAATATGTTTACTCCAGTATCTAAAAAAAGTCCAAAGCAAAAGAATTCACGGAATGATAAATTGGAGAAGTGGGTTATAGATTTTTATGAAACAGACGAAGGAAAAAAACATGCGTGAGTGTCGTGGAACGCTCCGTTGGAAAGAAGTTCCTTTCGTAGTATATTATTATTATTGATAAACGTATTATATTATTGATTAACAAATACAAGTAAATTAATTACTGGCGTCTATTAAAATTTAAAATAAAATAATATTTCTTTCATGGCAAGATAAGAAAAAGTGCGAGGGAGATAGATATTATTTCATTGGATATATTCCATCTCGCTTCCTTATAGCCGCCAAGGCCGTCTACACTACGTCAGAAGGGGTCGTGACGGAAAAATCTAACTTTCTCTCGCCTAGCCCCCATCCGCCAAATTCGTAACGTCCGATAAGAAACTTCGTTCCAACGAGAGAAAAACTGTTTCATATTTAGTACTCACTGTTATTAAATTATCGCATGAATAACGAGAGAACTGACAAATCAAATTTCAATCGGTACACTTCTTAAAAAAGTGACACAACTCGCTTGTTGTTTACGTGAAATACGGCTCAAATGTACTAACTAAGCACAGTTCGTAGAAGCCGGAGCCGGATAACTGAATATAGGAAAATTGGCGTTATTAAGCCCCCAATACGTATAAGCCGGCGAATTCCAGGTTCCGGAAACATAAATAGAACGAATGGGCACCCGATTAAAGGTACGAGAGAGTATGTGATAGAAACGCGGTCTTCAATTTGTTTCCTCGTCGAACGCTTTGTACGCTTTCTTTAATAACACGGAATGAAAAATTTCCTTTCATATTTGTCTTGCTTATTTATGGTAATTGTCATACGGCCTATTTTAATGACGAATAGCTTGGAGCGAATAGCTCTAACCTATGATAGAGTATTTAGTTAATTCAATAGCGCACGTCGACCAGCTCATGGACGAGTAAGTAAATTAGTCGTTCTAAAAAGGAAATTTCCGTTGAAAACATAGTATCAAAGGAGTCGTCGATGCATTTCAAAAATATTAAGTGGAATAGAAAAGTACGTATTCGTTTATTAGAGACGTACGGCAATTCGCTGAACGTTTTTAATGATTTACGGTAGAAAAAATACGTTACGACGCGAAGGTGCTTGTTTTTTGTTTTAGTGTACCGTACCAAAATCACCACCCGGAACATTTACAGGATCCCTAGGCGTCCGTAAAAGTCTGTCAAAGGCTATTTGGTGTATTTTTTAATCTACTGTAAGCCTTTTCACTTTAAATCAGATTATCGGCGTTAAGTACACAAAGTTTAATTTAGATTTCAGGGGTTTAATTGAAATGTAAAAAATTCAAGGACAACTTAGAATACCAAATAAAAGCTTATTAAAGTACGAATTTCTTTTTTGTTAATTTCTTTTAGTTATTTTCTTTGTTAAGTTAGTTTTCGGGAAATCCCAGCAAATTGTTCTCTTATGGCTGTATCACAAGAACATTGTTTAAAAAACTGTAACAAAATTTTAATTAACGAACGTTGAATATCTATATTCCGCTGATTATGAAGAATACTATATCTAATTTTACTAAATGTTTTGTATATTGATAAAATCGGCTTAGTAAAAAGTACAATATTTATACGAGAATTTGTTTTTGGAAAAACAATATCCCAAAAATTATGCATTCATTTAATGATTAATGAAAGTTATTATAAAAAGATGCAAGAAAAGTTTTGTAAGGATGTAACGAACTTAGAAAATTGGATTTGGCGTCTTATACTTGATTACATTACTAAATTGTATAGATAAATATAAAAATATAGAGCAGCCACAGGAAGCATGTCTAAAACAAATTCATTCAAAAATCGCAGATCCATGACCTGACCCAAGAGGTCAAGGGACGACCCGACGGACACATTGGGAACTATTCGAACGGAAAAATCGGGCGAGGCGGTGCGGAAAGGCGAACGTCGTCCGTTTAGACGTGACCCGTCGCTCTGTGGGCGCAAGCTGCGGTTCGGGGTCACAGGAAGGCTCGCCGGCTTTCGCGGGCGACCCTGACCTAGCTCAAAAGCTGGGCGAGTCACGTGGCCGGGCGGGGGTGAAACTCCGGACGTTCACCTTGAGACGTGAAGCTGAGGCGGACACGGGAACGGTTTGAATGCGCTTCCGCCCAAAGGGTAGACTTTTGAGGGTAGATGATCGAAAAACTTGGTGAACTATCTTTAATATTTGAGGGTAATATCCTTATAAAAGAATTAACCCGGTGTTTCTTTAGAGTAAAAAATAGTTTGCTAGATCATGTGCAATTATCGAATTAGAACGCAACAAATTTAATATTGAAAATTATAACCTATGTAACGGGATTTAAATAATTAAGGCGTGGCCTTTAAGTTGAGTTTCTAAATAATAATCAATAATTTCAATAATAATAATCAATTATATACGTAATATCGACCATAGGCAATAATCACAAAGACGACTTTTTTAGTTTTATTTTTGGTCTTTTTATAGAAGAGTGAGCAAACGAGCATGCGGCTCATCTGATGGTAAGTGTCGACCACCGCCCATGACTAACTGCAACATCAGTTATCGCGAGCAAATCCAACTAAATAATATAAAAAAATACAGATGTAGATTCTGAAGCTGCAAACGAACATGTTTATGTGAAGAACAGGGTGAGAAATTGTGTGATAAGAGAAAAGTGTGGTTTGCAAGATGATGTTGTCACCAGGATTAAGAAAGGAATGCTTCGGTGGTTTGGTCATGTAGAAAGAATGAACGAGACGTGAACGACAGAATCGGGAACGGACACCCTAGGTGAAAGTTTATCGACCAAATTGGCGTTATACTAATTTAGTCGATAAATTAACTAGATGAATGGCGCATGTATGCGTAGGTATATGCATGTAATGGAGGCGAGAGAGGTGTGTCAGGATCGTGCCAAATGAAAGTCCGTAGTCCCTGTCTACCCTTCTGGGTAACAGGCGTGAGTGTTTATGATTATGATTATGGTTCTCCACACTCACCATACGAAACACAGCAGCAGTGATCTGCTTTATTTTACGGTATATAATATAATATATATAATTGTTATAATATTATTGACACAAATGAAATGAAGGCCAAGTCGGGATCCGATTAGTAAGGAAGTATCCAAAGTAGGACGCTACAAGTGACCGGGATGGGAACGTCCGCCTCACCACTGGATTCGCCGCTTGGCACGACAGGCGATGATTACACAGTTATATCTATATAATAAGTCGACGATTCATAGACTAACGCGGACTAAGTATACTAGATCAGGCTAGACTGGACAGATCTACGCTTGTGTGATATTTATATAGTTAACATGTTGTAAAAAGGTGAAAGATTTATACGTTTTGGTGATGTGGTTGTTGAAATAGTCTGTTGGGGAAGCTTATTATTGTTCAGCAATGGACTTTTATAGATGTTGTTACAGCTGATTAAGCACTATTATTGGTTTTGAGAGGTGTGCTAACTTGACGAAGTCACAAGTAGAAAACTCTGAAATCTTGCAATCGGTATTTCCTTTTTTACAACTATATTATATTATCCTAATTACCAAGTACGTAGAACCTTGGAGTAGTTGTCGAGGGGCGAGGGGGGAAACAACTGGTGAGAAACGTCATAATTCCATGCAATATGTGTGTATATTTGCCTCATAATGGCAAACGCAGTGTTGGACGACCCCACACTAGATGGAATGGCAACCTGATGAAACATGCAGAGAGTCGATAGATGTGAGCGGCTTAGGATCGTGCTTTGTGACAATCCACAAAAAATATCTCAATCGCTTATTATCGATCATAGATTGCCTCGTGGGTTATTTGCCATAGTTTTCACGCTTGGCCGGCGCGTTGGCAAACACAGTTTGTTATTATTTTGACGTTTCTTTTCTTTCGTTTCCCTCTGTTGCCTTTAACGCCACCCACGGGATGATAAGGGTAGTAGATACATCTACTTCGCAACTACACGCAACAATAAAGTGGCAACTGTACGTGAAAAAAAATTTTGCAATCAGATAAAATTAAAAAAATGATTGTCAGTTAATAAAAGGCGGGATAGCACAGAGGAATCAGTAAGTTGTATCAAACAATGCGGTTAAAGTTTAAATAACAAACAGAATTGACAGCTGAACTATGCAAAATGCTTTGCCGCGGTCATATTGAAGACGACATCCGCTCACAGAACCATCAAATAATGTATACCTGACTAAGGTTTTAAAGAATAAAAAAAGAACAAAACAGGTTACAGACTGATCTTTATATAGTATACGCAATCAACACAAGTTCAATGATGAAATTTTAATTCTTGATTTACCACTTATTTTGGGTTGAAAGAAAACACTGTGAGAAAATTGTAAAGAATATCGAGTAAATGTGTAAGTGGTTACTTTTAACTAATAACTTAGAAGGACAATCCACTAGAACAAATTGAAGTAAGGATGCAGTAAGTCAATAGGTGTGCTTGGTTTATTACCATGCTATGTGAAATCTATAGAAATACCTTTTCAGCATTGGACTGTAGGAGTGCCATGAGGATATTAAAATCCCGAAATCATTCACTCACATTGTTTCTATCTTTAACTTTTAATTAAACTTTTAATAAAAAGTGAAAACTGCGTTTGCTAGGAGACAGTGCAAGAGATATTGCAGAATTGAAGCCCTGACTTTAGAAGCTATTGTGTGGAAATTATTTTATTCGTATTGCTTTCGAAGTCGGGTTTATTTCCTAAACGTTATATAGTAATTATAATAATAATATTTATTTATTTATATATAATATAATATAGTAATATAGTACATAATATACTGGGTGTTGTAAGAGGCGACAGAGAGAAACTGTGACAGGTGATGGGCAGCAGCATCTTACTGACTACAACTCAAAACCACAAAAAACGGTTGCTAGCCCGCCTGCCAAGCTTGGCAACTATGGCAAAATCTCCACTATGAGGCAATCTATGGACTTATGTTCAGCAGTGGACTTTAATAGGCTATTATGGATGGATGGATAATATATAATTTGTTGTTCTTTTGAGTAGTTTGAGGAATGTCACAAGTTGAAGGTGACAATTAGAATACCGAATTTTGGCCCCCTATTTTCCTCAGTTCTTCATCATTATCATCATCAGCATTACAGCATCCCCAAGGAATGCCACAAAGCACGGTCCTGAGCCATCTGCATTCAGCTTTTACGGATGGATTTTTTCAAATTTATATGAGATCACCCTTGAATGTAACGATATATATAAAAAGATAATCATTACAATCGGTTCTCCATTGACGATTAAATCGCTTAAAGTACATACTAACAGTTTCCGAGTAATCGGTAAACATAAAAATACGCATCGAATTATTATGAACCTCCTAGTTTTCTGAACTCGGTTAAAAATGTAAGATAACGCAGTTCTTATATCTAGAAAAAACTTGTGTACTTTACATATGACGCAATAGCTGAAGCACCATTATATTTATAGTGCCAATCCCTGTGACCCGGTAATAACAGTTATTGCTTTGAAATGTTCGAGGGAGTGGTTTCAATCTATCAAATGCACTCTGCAAGACAAGGCGTTGGCAACGGGCAGTTATATTTTATATTTAATAAAACCGTTAGTTGATATTTTAGTGAAAAACGGATTCCACGTTTGAAATGGAATCAATAATATTATTTTTGCTACAATATACTAAAAAACTTAAACGGGCCCATTTACAATTAAATTATATTAGGTACTGTTTAGTAACCTGTAAGAATACAAAATTTTACTATTAATATTTATTATTTTAATTAATATTGATTCTTTGATAAGTGTAATATAATTTATGACAGATATGTAACAAAACTGCATATGGGTGACGTAATTAGTTGGTTATTTTTATGTAATTCTTGTGTAAACCTGTTTGTCACAGAACTCCTCCTTAACGGCTGGACCGATTGTGATAAAATTCTTTGTATGTGTTTGGGTAGGTCTCCCAATTGTACCCGGTAGGTGGTGCTTTTATCGAGATCCAGAAATCACACGTAAGAAGCCGGGGCGGATCGCTGGTATACTATAACCATTAAAGATCTCATGACATGGTGGGTAACAAACATAATCAAAACAGGAGATATTTTCCCGATTACGGCTTTTATTAAGAGGTTCATAGGAATTCGGCAGTGTCAAAGACGTACACAATACATAAAAATACTAAATTATATTAACGTATATTCACCACGATTAGCGGAGAGAACATCACACGGCAATGAATGTGAGGCGATGAAAAACATTTCCAAGTTCTCCTTGCTCGACTACACGATATAATGAAACTCCGCGCAAAACAATAAATATATCTGAGTATCGCTTGAATGATCGTTCAATCAAACCTCTGCCCTCTCTTTTCTTACCCACGGGAGAGAGAGAGAGGAAACGCACAAAAACTGAATCGCGTACCGTTCTGAAGGCGTAACGCGATTTTCACACCCATATATAAGTACAGTAGCTCGCTAAGTTATTGTGATATTTATAAATTGTGCATCCTAATGTCGTCTGTATAACAATGCTGTTTGGTCTATAATAGCGTACATTGTAATTGGAAAGCATAAGCGACTGAATCGGATGGGGTTTGAGAAAGTTATTTTGCCATCGATGTTTAATTACATTAATGTATTCGTTATATAAAGAAATATTTGTAAACACTGCATACGCGAGCCTTATATAGAACGATAATTTCTGAGAAATTCCGTGTTATTTGCGTTCCGCATAAAATAATCTACCTATAGTTTGTTTTTTAAATCCATTTTACATATTTTAACCTGTACTTATAAACTCGTCAAGTCGGTGTACTATTATTTCTTTCTGCAGCTGAAAATAGGCTCCCAAGAAATACCGCAAAGCACAGTCCAGAGTCACCTGCATCCATTGACTTCCTGCATCTCTTCTTAGGTCGTCACTCAATCTAGTGGGAGGCCGCCCTACGCTTCGCTCACCGTTACGAGGCTGCCACTGGGGAACCTTTTTCCCCATCGGTTGTCGGTTCTTCGTATATGACAGGAGCTTTGCCACTTCAGCTTACTAATCCTTTGGGCTATGTCGGTTACATAAACATAAAACAAACATAAACACTCACGCCTGTCAGTAGGCAGAGACTACGGAATTCCATTTGGCATGATCCTGATACACCCCTCCCCTCCTTTACATCCATAAACCTACACATAGATGCTCATCGGTTAAGGGTACTCTTAATCTGGCCCATCTTCAATACATCGCCAATTTGGTCGATAAAATTTCATCTGGGGCGTCCTTCCCGAATCTGCCGTTCACTTCCTCTGGCTCTACTGCGGATATCCACATTTCTAAATCTATCACGCCGAGAAACTCCGAGCATAGCCATCTCAATAGCTTGTCTCACTAGGTTATCTCTCCATCTAATATTTATTAAAAAACTAAAATTTATAAGTCTTCTGTTAATGCGGAAACATAGAAATTTTGTAGCAATAAAAACATTACTTGGATTGTAATAAATTATTTTTACTACGCACTCAAATTAATTACTCTACCTGTCCATTCATTATAAGGTAAAGTCGTTAAGCTTCCGAAAAGTGCTTTTAAGAATGTTATAATATTGCAATAAAAACAATTTTATAAGAAATTAAATCGCTCACCATGAAAGTACAAAGCATGGAATACTTTTTTGTATAATTATAAACTCATGGGATATTTCTAGAATAAGTTTCCGGTTACTGTCAGATACATCTGCGCAACATTCAATGTTGTCATCATCATCATCATCATTATGACAAGCTATCAAAGTCCAGTGCTGAACAATGGCCACACCCATAAATTGTTTCATTGGCAATAATTGCCATAATTGCCACGCTTGGCTGGCGGGTTGGCACCGCAGTTTTTTTTATTATTTCGAGTTGTTATCAGGAATCTCTGCCAATCCCTGGTTTCATTGATGTCGTAAGGGACGACCAAGCAAAACAAAAAGTTACTCAAATTAGAAAGATAAATGTATAAAATACATATCATGTTATACTTATAATATGTATTTAATAGAAAATAGATGTAGATTTTAGGATTACTGTTTACTTTTCAGAAGTCATTCATAGTTGAAAATAAACTGACAAAAGAGCCTTTCATCCATTATTTCGGCCATCTTTCATCACAACATTTCTGCACAACATGGTCCCGTAGCGATATTCAAAATAATTTTGTTTACTTTATTTTTACAACGGAAGCCTACCAGAGAAAAAGCAACCTGATATTTTTTTTTGACACAACTATAAACGCACAATGACATCGGAAGTCAACCGTCGGGCTTTCCCGCGAAAATAAAAAACGTGAAGGCACTCTAGCACTAGCATTGCTTCCAATTACCACGCCACTGCGACGGACAAACAGGGCTGCCAGTTTATGTAAGTGAATACAAGAACCCGCATGTCTTTTATATTTTTTTCGTATTAAATAATTGGACGAATAACTGAATGAAATAATTGATTGAATAAAAGTTTCACGAAGAAGGTAAAAAGTAGTATTATATTATTTTCAAATTAGAGAGAGAGAGAGTAGATATAATATTATTTTAGGGCAGCCCTAATGGCCACAAAACGGGCCTCGCCAACAAGAAAGGAGCTACCGAAGCGTTCGCATAAAATTAACCGTTTTTTTCCATAAGTACTACAATTAAGTTGCTCCAAGTTGTAGTTTAACAGTTTTTTTCGCGATAATTACACCGATAAGAATTAATGCCTACCTACATTTTGTTTTTATGTTAATATATTGTTTTATTAAAGTAATGCTATTTTTTTTCTTTAAATTTTTAAATTAGGTTTAAACAATTTAATTTTCTCATAAGAAACAGAGTTTTTATAATGAGAAACATAGTAAATTATATATATGAAAAAATTCAGACATTGCCTCTGGTGCTCAATTTATAACTAAATAGTAGAAGAGAGTAATGTGTTAACATGTTTTCTTAGCTTATTTTTAAATGTATTAACATTGTCACATTCTTTAATGTCATTTGGCAAAGTTATTGTATAGCTGCACTCCTTCGTATATAATTGTTTTTCTTCCATAATTAGTTAAATTAACTAAATGCATGCGTGTGTACTAATATCTAATTGACGAATATTTAATTATGTATGGGATAAAATTAATTATTTATTAAATGTACTTGAAGTTCGATTTTGTACATATCCATGGTTTGATAGTCCCATTATTATAGTGCAACATAGTCCACCTATAAAATAACTAGAAACTAAAACTTATTCTGTAGTCCTCCCGAGATAGTACTGAATTTGTCTGCTCGATAAATACCCATAAATAACCTATGGGCGAGAAGTGATCCAGCTTATCTAGTCTCTAAATGAATAGCCAGTTTATAGATATGTATAATTATATTATATAATTATTTCATTTTTTATCTTAATATGGTTATAATTTTTTTCCAAATTTAAAATTTAGTAGATTTGTGTAAATAAATTTTATTTGCACAACATTTTAATATGCAGTATTTAGAATATAATTGACTATAAATTTGTGCCATTTGCTGTAGACATACCGGTCCGTGAGATCGAAGAGCGGTTTATATTTTAAAGGAATATATCCGCAATTGGTCTTCGCCGCTGGAGACAAGTGGGCTGATTCTTTCCTCGCCCAAAGGCTAAGTATAACAATGCAGGAGGAAACCAAGACAGCGTTCTTGACACTATATCTCTGGGAGTGAGACTATTTGATAATTTTGGTTTTAAGTATTGTAATAAATATTGTATTTTATACGTGGTAGAGCCATGCTGCAGCTATTATTAGTATAGTTGTAGCACAAATGGGTCGGCTCGACCGAGCAAGGACCATGCTCTCACAGAAAACCAGCGTAAAATAGCAGCTTAATGCTACTGTTTTTCGTATGGTGAGTGTAGAGAACCGGAGACCCTTTTTACTGGAAACGAGGCATTCCATCTTGGTCCTCACGGGTGACGACGCATCTGCATTTTGATTCGTAATCGAAGATAGATGTAGATGTCTATGGGCCACAGCAGCCACTTACCATCAGGTGGACTGTGTGCTCGTTTTTCACCCTCATCTTATATAAAAAAATATTGTATAGTAGCTAGTAGATGATCGGGATGATTGGATCTCAACAACAGCGCCACCTACCGAGTTCAAATGTGAAACTAAACCATCTAGGGATCCATTCAAACACACACAAAAAATTCATCAAAATCGGTCGAGCCGTTTTTGAGTTTTAGCGAGACTAACGGACAGCAATTGATTTTTATATATCGATATATAATTATGCTATCTAAATAAAAGTATTCTTCTTAGTATTTTTTTATAGCATAGGGTGACAAACGAGCTTCACCTGATGGTAAGTGGATGCTGTGGCCCATAGACATCTATATTTATGCTCAATTAAGAATCAAAATGCAGATGCGTTGTCACCCCTGAGGATAAGATGGAATGCGTAATTTCCAGTAAAAAGGGTCTCCGGTTCTCTACACTCACCATATGAAACACAGCAGCATTAAGCTACTATTTTATGCTGCTATTCTGTGAGAGCGTGGTCCTTCCCCAGTGGAGCCGAACCATTCGTGCTGCAACCGTAATATAGCTGCAGCGTGACTCTATCACTTATAATTTTTTTTTTTATAGAATAAGGGTGACAAACGAGCACACAGTCCACCTGATGGTAAGTGGATGCTGTGGCCCATAGACATCTACATCTATCTTCGTTTTCGAATTTAAATGCAGATGCGTTGTCAGCCGTGAGGACTAAGATAGAATGCCTTTTTTTCCAGCAAAAAGGGTCTCCGGTTCTCTACACTCACCATTCGAAACACAGCATTTAAAAACAAATAATTCGTTATTGGAATCCGACCGAGCTGTCTCTAAGCGACTTAAAACGTTACTGCAACAGAATTTACGAAGCTATAATTCAAATCTACATGAGACCCTTGAATTCTAGAATAAGATTAAGTCACATTCAGATTGCGTACGCCAAAGCTAATACGCGAGTAGGCCTATGTCGTCACCCGGCCACCCGAAAAGCACTTTCAAAAACACCAAGCACTCCTCGGGGTGAGTATAGGGGTGAGGGAGAGGCCGCTTGGCCTCCACCCACCCCTACTTCGAAAAAAGGCGATGCACTTCAAATCGTTCCTTTTATGTCCGGAATCGATCGTTCCGGTAAAAGGAGTGCGTTATAGTAAGTGTAGTTTTATTTGTCCAACCTGGACGGATTGCCGTGGCACGGTTATTTCACACGTAGCGCACTAATTGGGGGGAAAGGGGAGCTTTCTGCGGTAGGTTCTACAGTTTCTTTGCCTCGCGCTACAGAAATATATAAGAATGAAAAAATACACTGACGAAATTATAAGCGACGAAACAAATAAAGATATGAAATATAAAAGATAATGATAATTATTTATGAAATTATCACTAAGAATATTTTCTTTTCAAATTATTTCAGTTTGAACATATTGTCTAAACATTTTTATGGAAATTTTCATACTTCGTAGAGTTGCACAGTTTTACGTATAGTAAGTGTAGAATACTGGAGAACCTTTTACTGGAAACGAGGCATTTCATTTTAGTCCTCAGGGGTGAAAACGCATTCCGCATTTTGATTCTTAATCGAGGATAGATGTAGGTGTCTATAGGCTACAGCATTCACTCAGCATCAGGTGTTCTGTGTGCTCTTTAAACACCCTTAATCTATAAAAAAACTGGTTTGGAAATAGAAAAGTACATTGCGCTGCCCATTGCTTTATATTATACTAGCTGTTCTCCGCGACTTCGCTCGCGCGGAATTATTTTGCGCGGAACCCTAGAATAAAAGTAGCCTAAGTTACTCCTTGGCTTACGCATAAAATATAGATATATACTGTCGCGGACTTTTTTGTGAAACTATTTAGGAGAAACAATTCTACCATACATTATATTTGTGTAACTCTTACAGATTTTGCGCCGCACGCCAAAATACGCGCAGATGACAGATTTTTTCCGACTTACTTATTATTTATCGATATATTTTGGCCAATTTATACAAAATCTCTATGAATTATAGCTTATGTGTTATTCTGTTGTATAAGCTATATAATTGTAAAGTTTCATTAAAATCCATTTAGTAGTTTTTGTGTGAAAGAGTAACAAACATCCATACATCCTCACAAACTTTCACGTTTATAATACTCGTATTAGTAGGATAAGTCAATGGCGTTGTCACATTGAGCCTTAACGGGTTTAACGTGTCATTTCAATTTTTCAGACATTTTCTTCAACACTTGGTGAATCGGTACATTTAGACGAGGTAACAATTACAAGGTACCGTCAGGGATCATACTTAGATCTCTATCTTACTATGAAATGTTCCTTCTTTATACAACCGCTGAGAAATTAAAAGATGTTTGTTATACTTCTTGTACTATTATTTATTCTGTGGTTATACCTAGTTATAGACAGATAATAGATGTTGAACTAAGAAGAAACGACTCCGCGATTATTCCGTCTCTTTCTCGGGACTTACCGTTACGTACGTACTCGTAGAACACCCTTCAAATCCAGGAATTCATTAACTTACCTGAAAACAAAAAAAAACTACTTTTAGAAAAAATGTTATAGCGAGTCACAATTATTGAACATAAACTTCATCTATTATATATATTACTAAAATAACCTATTAAATAAATTTTTTAAGTTTTTTTTTATTAAATAATAATGTATCACGTGTTTTATCATATTTTTGCATTGAAATCCAAATTTGAGATAGGTATATTCAAAATTTCAAGATACCAGCGCGTTGCGAAATTTGTTTAAAATCAATTACTAAATTCCACCCGGAACGACAGACAGAAAAACAAGAATATGTGACTTAAAAACGTGGTAAAATCGGGTTTTAAGGGAAATTTTTTTTAAACTGTAAAAAATTTACACCTATCGCGAGTAGTGTGCTATTTGTGGGTCGATGTAGCCTTGATACGCGATACCTAGTACACGAAGATGACAGTAGAAATTGTATAATATCGCCATTTGTCTGACAAAATGAAATTTATGAATAAGCCGGTTCGGCCGGGGAAGAGCCGCGCTCGCAACAAATAAGCAGAACAATGATGCAGTGTTTCGTATGATGAGTGACGGGAACCGGAGATTCAATTTATTGGTAACCAGGCATCCCATCTTACTCGACAACGTATCTGCATTTGTCTCTTACTTGAGCATAGATATAGCTATCAATGGACTTTGCAAGCATTCAATTCAAACACGTGAACTGCGTACTAGTTGTGACACCTTTACTTATATAAAAAAAAACATTACTAACTAGTTGTATATTTTATTTGTTTATCAGATATAAACAGGATACAATAGGAGCTAAATTGTTGACATATTACAAACAGGACATTACATCTAATTAATTATACAGAAACAATAAATTGCATTATGCAAGACATTTTTTTCTTTTTAAAGCACAAATGTAGGGACGTTACAGTATTAAAGTTTAAACGAGTTTTAAAATGAACTATTATAGGGTCGTAAGATTGCTAACGACCAAGCGAAGTAATTAAGACTATTTAATTTAAATCCATTACCCGTCAGTAGTTTTTATAAGTGCAAGTCCACTGTTAGATCGTTGGCTTCCAAAGAATGCGCCAGCTGGCTAGGAAATATTTTCCACACCATGCGGGGTAGGCCTGGTGGCCTTGGTATGTTGGTAGCATGTTGGTAGGTTAGTAGAATAGTAGTAGGTAGCAGTTACCATACTTTAGCTCTGATAACGACGCTCCCCATCAAACGTTTGTTGAATTAAGAATTAAGTTCTTCCGGTAATCAACATGATGCACCGGATACAGGTATGGGTGGCACTTTGAGAAGAAATTGGTAAATTACCGCACACATCTAACTTTCATTAATTTCTCCTTAATCCATCCATTTTAGTCCTCAGGGGTGACAACGCATCTTGATTTTGATTCTTAATGGTGAATAGATTTAAGTGTCTTTGGGCCACATCATCCACTTACCATCAGTGGGCTATGTGCTCGTTTGTCACCCTTAATTTTGTAAAAAAAAATAACAAAATTTTATGATTATGGTGATGACTTCTATTTGGAGTGCCAACACATCACGTATAATATTATGGTATCATCATCATTACAGCCCTTCACAAGTCCATTGCTGAACGTAGGCTTCCCCCAAAGAATGTCACAAAATATGGGCCTGAGCCTCCAGTATCTATCGACTTCTTGCATGTCTCGCCTTTCGCCGTCACTCCTTTAAGTTGGGGGCGGCCTTGTAGCCTCCCCTAGTAGCCTAGCCCCCGATATACGAGTACTAGAAATTGAATGTCGGATTCGCTTACCCCTCCACCACGTGGTAGAGCCATGCTGCAGCTATATTAGTAGTATAGCTGTAGCACGAATGGGTCGGCTCGTCCGGGGAAGGACCACGCTCTCACAGAACACCAGCGTGAAATAGCAGCTTAACACTGTTGTGTTTCGTATGGTGAGTGTAGAGAACCGGAGACCCTTTTTACTGGAAGTGAGGCATTCCATCTCAGTCGTCACGGGTGACAACGCATCTGCAATTTGATTTGTAGTCAAGGATAGATGTAGATGTGTATGTTATGTAGATGTGGATGGTAAGTAGGTCCATAGCAACTACTTACCATCAGGTGGACTGTGTGCTCGTTTGTCACCCTTATCGTATTAAAAAAAAACACACGACAAACAGTCTCATACTATCGATAATAAGTGCTAATTGCTTCTTCTTTATCATTTCTTCATTCAAAAATTAAGCACTTAAATCACATTGGTTTGATTGTTTGTATTCACTAATTTTTTTAGGCAAGTCTGTTGAAACGGTTCATCTTGTCATACTTTCAATGTGGGTAGACTGCGGTAGTTACGCGTTAGGAATCAAAAGCTTTTAATTAAGCCGCGACTGTCACTACAACGCGGTTGCACAAGATGTCAACATAAGCAGAACTAATGCAATTATTTGCTAAATGTTTTAAAGGCGATGAGTTTATGGTTAACTAGTTAATTTGATAATGTCCGTGAGATTTTATTTCATTGTGTAATTTATATTTTACATATCTTTCATATTTTTTTTATAACAGCCTAACAAAAGTCCACCGATGAACATATGCCTATATAAAATTTAATATCTAATATATAAAATATGCTCGATACTTTTTACTTTGTCTCGACAGAACCGCAATTGCATTGCGTTCTCAATACTAATTCATTGGGTCGTATTGGACTGAAAAATATCCGTGTACAATCAGGTAAAAAACTGTTTAAATGGAATTTAATAAAATGGAATGAATACGTGCTTCCATACTTATTAAGGTATTATCATTATAAAGTACACTTATATCATTATTTTACCTTGAGCTTGTCTAAAATAACATGTTTTTGCTATCGCACCTGCCACATTAACTGAATTAAAAATAGCAGTTTGCACTTAATTGTATCGCGTGGTACCGTCAAAGAAATGCGCAACATTAATTTGTTTCTTTGAATTCGTAATAGTTTCGTTATTTTTTAGCATTTATATTTTGTGTCGTGTATTCAATAAATTGTGAATGTCGGAGCGCGTTTTTACTTTAGCCACAGAATATATAATGGCTTTAAACTTTAATACTTAATCTCTTACTGACGAGTGCAACACGTTAAATTACTCGTAACTAAAATTATTTTATTATAATAATACATATTTATATTGTTTTCACAAATTTGTCTCTGGAATTAGTTCTCACAAATTAAAAATATATTTCATTTTGTATGTCCAGTATATTCGTTATATAAAATTTTAATTAAATATACCGTAGCGTTGCACCCTATTTAAGTAATTATTACCTTCACTAGTAATGTTAATTATAAATAAATAATAATATAAAATACTATTATACCCAAATACTCAAACGCCACTCAATTTTAAGATGCCGTTAAATCACGTGCAGTCTGTATTACTTTAAGTCAAAGTGACTGTGACACCACGAGACTTAACGACATCTTAAAATTGAGTGGCGTTTCAGTATTTGGCCATTGGATAATCTTTAAATTTACTGATTTGGAGTGGTTAAATACTTGTTATGACTCATCTACAAGTAAGTTACTTCCCAAAGTTTTTTTTAAATAGAATGATGGTGACAAGCGAGCACACAGTCCACTTGATGGTAAGTGGATGCTATGGCCCATAGGCATCTTCATATATGTATCCTCGATTAACAATGAAAATGCAGATGCGTTGTTGTTATAATCAGTACCATAGATCCCATCTATGATAGTCTGTGGTTGTGGATAAGGTATTAAGAAAGCCCAAATCTAATTCGTATTGAGCCCCGATGGAAGGAGTTTTTAGCTTGTGTCGTTATCGGTGTTAAATTTTCCATTTAAAATTGTCGAAATATATTTGAAGAATTATAGCGTGCAGTGGCGGTGTAAGAATGTCCACTTTCCCATATCGTCCCGTGGGATTCGTAAGAGGTGACAGAAGAAAACTGAAACAGGAGATGGGCTACAGCACCTTCCTGACCCGCCGAGCTTGGCAACTATGGCAAAATCTTATATCCTATGACGAAATAATAAAAAACTGCAGTAGCCAATCCGCTTGCCAAGCAATCTATGCGAAGGCCTATGTTCCGCAGTGGACTTTTATAGGCTGTAATGGATAATGAATGAAATGATATTTATGGAATAACTTCAATGACATTATTAATTATTTTTACACCTTTGCATAGAACTTTTATATACGTAGTAGACGCTGCAGCTATATTAGTTGTAGCAAGAATGGGTCGGTTAGACCGGGGTAGGACCACGATCTCACAGAATACCAGCGTAAAATAGCAGCTCAAGGCTGCTGTGTTTCGTATTTCCATCAAGTGGGTACTACTTATCTTTTTTTAAATAAATACAATTAAAATAAAGCTTACCGATATTTTTAGTTCCCATCACTAAACTATATGAAAAACTGTCCTTATTCAGTGATTCTAAACTAATTAACCCAACCAAAGGTGGCGGCAGATTTAGATGTGTGCTTGTTGGTCACTCTTATTCTATAATAATATTATATCTTGTTATATATATAAAAACTTGTTGAAATTGAACCTAAGTATCGTAAACAAATAGATTTTATCGTATTTTAATCACACTACACTAACCGGCTAAGGAAATTAGCGTGGTCATCCGCAGCTTTTTGTTTCGTCACTATTCGCAAGTATGCGAATTCGTAGGAACAATTACGATGAAAAAGGCAATCAGTGGGAACTTTGTATTTAATTATAAACAACCCATTGCGAACGGTGATGCTTCGGCGGGGTAGATTTATTACTAGTGCGTTTTGTTAAGATTATTGAAACAAAAACACACAAAGTTGGGCTTTAGAGATCAAAGCCCAACTTTGTGTGTTTTTCTTTTAATAAACGTCCGCTGGCTTAGTTTCCGTAATTATAAAATAACAACGGACGTTTCCCGCGCGCTTTTTGTGTCATATTTAAGTGAGCTTTATTTGCGGACAATGTAAATGTAATTTTATTAGTAACATGCCTGCATTGTAGTCTGTTTCTGCACTAGTGTTCGGTGTACTTTTTGTTACAACATTCGTTTACTGACTACGACTGTTCCCATATTTTAACTTGAAGTTAATTGGGGTAACTACTGATCATTTTACATATAAAGGTGTCGAACTTCAGTAAGAAAGTAACTTAAGTTTGTATTTTTAATAAGCGACGAAGAGGCAATTGTAATTATTCTTTATATTTAAGTATAGGAGGGTTGTAAATTAAAAAAGTTTTTTCAAAAAAATCTGTGGGATGACGAAAAATATAATACCCACGTGTTGTCTACTGTTACTTGTGCGAGTTTTAATTTATATCGACTCAAATTTGATACATTGTTGTCTGTTCAAAAAGTTTTTATACATGGTGGCAAAGGCCATACAGATTACCTGATGTTAATATATGCTCCGGCCTATAGAATCCACGAATAAGAATCAAAATGTGTATGGTTACTAAAGTTATTGTAAACTAGATAGAGCCAAGCTGCAGCTATATATGGTTGTAGCACAAATGGGTCGGCTCGACCGGGGTAGGACCACACTCTCACAGAATACCAGCGTAAAATAGCAGCTTAATGCTGTAATAATTAATGTTTCGTAGAGAACCGGAAATCCTTTTTATTTGAAAAGAGGCATTCCATCTGAGTCCTCAGGGACATCGCATCTGTATTTTGATTCTTAATCGAGGATAAATGTAGATGTCTATAAGCCACATCATCCACTTACCATCAGGTGGACTGTGTGCTCGATTGTCACCCTACTTCTATAAAAAAATGGAATGCCTCGTTATCAATAAAAGGATCTCCGGTTCTCCTCACTCACCATACGAAACACAGCAGCATTGTTTCACTATTTCGAGTTAAACTAATATATAATCGTTATAATCTAAGAAATCTCAATTAAAAATATTCGTAAATTCCAGTAAGAAGATATTCATTTACTTGTTTATTCAATCAAGTAAGAAACGTCATTTATTTTCTAAATTTATTACAAGTTAAGTTTCTAAAAGACAATGGTTATAAGGAAAAAGCGAACGAATTTTCAAGTACGGCATAATAAACTATTATATTATTCATACAACTGTCATTTTTCATTTGTTTACCGTTACCGTTACAGCCTATTAAAGCTCACTGCTGAAAATAGGCCTCCCCCATTGATTGCCTCAAAGGGGGTGTATTTGCCATAGTTGCCACGCTTCACAAGCGGGTTGGCAACCACAGTTTTTTCTTCTTAGTCGTTATTAGGAAGAGGCTGCTGCCCATCTCCTGATTTGTTTCCCTCTGTCGCCTTTCACGACACCCACGTGATGATATGGGGTAGTGGATATTCTTATACCGCCACTATACGGTTATTTGTTTATGTTGTATTTACCCTATGAATAACTTTTAGCAAATTATAAAAAATACCTACTAATAATGAGTTGAATAATTTGCCAAAATCTGTCTTTCCATCTGATTTAATTGATTCTAGACTAGGTGTCTTCAAGTCAAGAAACAATAGGCTTCTGTTAAGCTAAGTCAGTGCGTTTTATCATCTTCGGCAGCATCACTTACTTACCATCAGGTTGAATACAAGCAAACAATAGTTAAAAAAGAAGTTAAAAAAGTACACAAACAAATACTTGTTAGCGATAAATTAATCATATTACATTTCAATATGAAAGAGACCGTTCGGTACCGGAAAATGAAGTAAACAATACGCCGATGTCCAGTTGATTTCTTTTGAATCCTTTTGAAGTTATTCGAACAATTCTCCATTGCGAGGATTCGATCAAATTTAAAAACAGAGATTTATACTGAATTCCATTCATTCAGTTCAATTTTATCTTTATCCTGGAATCATATTAGATCCGTTTGAATGTGGAATAATATATTTATTATAAGTAATCTGATTTATCATTCATTGTTGTGAAGTAATGGCACTACTATGGATAAAAGTTTAACATTTTTTTAAAGTATTATACGTCAAAAGAAAAACGTAATTTTATATTATATATTTAATATTTATATATTTAAAAAAGGTGCTGGCATAATAGTAATAATATAATTCATCACCTCATTCCGTCCCGTAAGTGTCTTACGAGGCGTCTTGGAAAGTGACAGAGAGATGTAATGGCTTCCAATAAATGGCGATACTATCTCCTATTGGCTATACGTTAAATACCCATACCGGCGATAGAAATCGAAGATTCTAGATATCAGGAACTACGAACACTAATCCGCCAGCTAAGCTAGGTGATTATGGCGAATTGTCCATTCAGCTCCGGCTGTGGACTTTTACGGACCGGTTAAGAAGAATGATGAAATTATTAAAACGGTAAAAATAAGATAATTACATTTTACTTTTGAAAATATAAATTGTTGTGTATTGGATGAATAAAAATAATATGATTCATGATCCCTCGTCTTCAAGTAGCTCAGTGGAGATAAAATATAAGCAATTGAGCATATCTCATTTATCGATAATATACCGGCTGTATATTCATTATTGGAGGAGAGGGTAAAACGTTAAGTATATCGCTTCAATCAACTAACTCGAGTTAAATGTTGAGACGGTAAGAGCGTATCGTTGAATTTTTTATTAAAAATGTCAATTTATGCAATCGGTACAATTTAATCTCAGTTCCTATGATATTATGATAATGCATTTATAGCCTTTCCAATAATTTCCATAAAACTAAGGAATATAATATTATTGGTGGGTCATAGGGAATATCTTAAATTCTTCTCCTAGGTGGTAGGACCCTTTTTGTACCTAGAAGGCCATCTAGTTACATACTTCCCTATACTTATTTCTGCCACAAAACAGCAGAACAGCAGTGTATGCTCTTATTACTGCACTGCTGTGTTGCCCTCTGGAGGTTATCTGGCGGTGTGAGGCATCCACTTTAATCTCCCATCTCCAGGGATAACAATGAATCTGTAGCTTTATTTGAAGTTGTTTGCAGGTGTTCATGGGCTGCGGTAGCCACTTAACGTCAAGACTGTCAGTTCGTTTGTCACTTCGATTTCATTAAAAAAAATATGAAACTGCCTAATAATAATGCAAGTTTGCGGTACCGACATTGGGGTCTACGGCGTAGCAAACAATTGCTCATTCATTTCATGCAGTTAAAAAAATATGATTTGTATTGTGAAACAGTAACAAATGTGATTGATAACGATGGACATATTATTATAACTAGAAACGGGAGTCGAGTAGAGAGCACGATGTAGTCAACCACGCAGCCCGCGGGACCGCCACCGCTTTCTGTATCCATATGAAATTTCAGCTGAATGGGTTCAAAGATATAGCGTGATTAAACATGCGTACCGTAGCGGCTTTTATTTTGTCTCTGTTTCAGCGATATTAGTTTTTTTTTATATACACAGTTCCGGTGCATGCGATTAGACATAAACAAAACTCAGTGCTGGTGTGAGTTTCGTTATTTAGAGTTGCGGAAATTCATTGAATCTGTTTTCGGATTTATTCAATGTACAACATTCGCAAATAATTCAAATCAGTAACGATTTTGTAAATTCAAACAAAATCTGTCATTTCTATTAGATATTCTCGCCACTTCAGCATTTAAAGAAACTTTTTCCATGATGATTGTTATGTGATGGGACGAAAGAAACAGTGTTCATAAAATTAATTAAAATTAATTATTAATAGATTATCCTAACTTAGATATAAAATATAAAGACGCTATTAAGGTGTTCACCAATAACAAGGTGTTACATGTTGCAAAAGAAGTAGTAAGTCAAATAAATAATAATATAATTTCACACATAGTACTTTATTTTTATGTTTAGAAACGCGAGAAAAGTAAATACACTTTAATTCCTCAAAAAATAAAGTGACAACCCTAGTCACGCTGCCGCTATATTATTATGGCTACAGACGAACGAGTGAAGGACCAATGTCTCGTGAAACAACAGCGTAAAGCAATAAAATAACGCGACTATGTTTCATATAGTCAAGAACTGGAAACAGTTGTTACTGATAGAGAGGTATTACATTTTAATCTTTAGGGGTGTCACCACATTCGCAGTTTGATTTATTATTGAGGATAAATGTTAGTAACTTTTTTACGTGGTAGAGCCATGCTGCAGATATATTATGATAATCGAGGATAAATGTAGATGTCTATGGGACACAGCATCCACTTACCATCAGGTGGACTGTGTGCTCGTTTGTCACCCTTATTCTATAAAAAAAACTGTAGGCTCCCCATTTGTGTCTTTAGCACTATCTCGCGAGGGATTGCGCAATAATTATCATAAACACGGTGTGTTATGTACCTAAATATAATATATACCCTAAATAATATAATTTAGGGGATGTTATTACACCGCCACTATATTGTAGAGCGCGTCGTAAAAGGCGACACACAAACAAATTCGGAGATGGGCATCAACGTCTTCCTAATATCAGCTAGAACTGAAAAATATACCTATTATGAGACAATCTTTGGTGAATTCTACCGTATAATTTAGAATATGATTATTGTAACGTAATAAATCGTAACCGGCGTCCACGTTTCGTCCCCAAACGGCGCTACAAATTAGCCTTTCTCTTTTAACTTCCCGCCGCCTTATTCTTTTATAAACATTTTTATTTCTTTTTTTTTTCTCTTAAAAAACGTTACCTCCACACTAAGATTTTCTCCTGTATCGCGGGGGCAGTTTACATACATAGATTTCACAAGGACAAACATCCAGACCCAGAACAATCATTTGTAGGCTATACAAATACTTGTTCCGTGCGGGATTCGAACCCGCGGCCCTTAGCGCTGCAACTCATTGGTAAGCCACTGGGCCACGGAGCCGTCAATGATTGAGATGAAATTTATCCGCCTTTTTCTTTTATAAACATAGGTAGGTACGGCCAATGAACCGCCATTATTGCGAAGAAAAGATAGCGAACGTGCATTAATATTTCATGTGTTATTCATGCATTTCCAAATACCCATGAATATAGGGCACGACAATGGACTCGAGACGTGAAGTTGCAAAATATGTTAGTATTGCGTAAACGCTCTAGTAAATTACATGTCTATTCTTAGGTTATTTCCCTTTTAAGTACGCTATTATAAGCTTCGCGTTATATCTACATATGTAACGGAACTTTTTAATGTAATTTGCATAAGTATCAAAAACCCTCTACTACTAAACTAGTATCCTCAGTAGGATTATTACGGCCAAGGATCCACGCGCTTTATTTAAAATTAATATTATTTAGGATGCCGATGTAAGTACCTGTACGAACGGGAAACGAATTTATGAATCTCATTGACTTCAAATTAGCATTGTCATTGAAGCAGTTGTGATATATGGCAACGCTGATGCGAGGTAATTCAATTGAGTGATTTATTTATTACAAGTGGTGCGCCCTTCCTGGTTGACCCGACCTAAAGTCGAAATTCTGCACACTTGAAGCTTATACAATTTTAGTAACCTTACAAAACGTTGATATCAATCCAACATCTCACGCATAGGCGTGAGATGTTGGATTGATATCAACGTTTTGTACCACTTGTTTTGTACCGTTTGTTTTTTTTACCAGCCATGTTCGATCAAGAGGTCAATCGACGAATCCAAGTTGACTGGTTCTTCAAAAGAGCTGGAAGCTCCAAAACAACAGTCTATAGCCATGACACATACATTTGGGACGTGGCCCTTCACTGCTGGCCGTATGAGGAAGCTGAAGTTCACTCAACGTGAAATGTGCTCAAGCGCCCTTTCTGGATAGAGTGACGACCTGATGAAATGGAGGTAAACGACGGATGCAGGTGACTCAGGACCTTACTTTGTGGAAATATATGGGGAAGGCTTATGTTTAACATTGGCCTTGTGATAGAATGTAGAGATAGTGATCAATATTGTTACGTGTGGTAAGTATTAACGCTATTATGTTTTGCGTGAAATTTTCTTTATGTGGTAAAGAACATTTTTTTTATAGAATAAGGGTGACAAACGACCACACAACTCACCTGATGGTAAGTGGATGTTGTAGCCCACAGACATCTATCCTCGATTAAGAATCAAAATGCAGATGCGTTGACGACACCCCTGAAAACTAAGATGGAATGCCTCGTATCCAGTAAAAGGATCTCCGGTTCTCTACACTTACCATACGAAACACAGCTTTGAACTGCTATTTTACGCTGGTGTTCTGTGAGAGCGTGGTCCTTCCCTGGTCGAGCCGACCCAATCGTGCTACAACCATAATATAGCTGCAACATGGCTCTACCACGTTTAAAAATTGGAGAGTTTCAGATTTCACTGACCGAAAAACTGTTAGATTAGGCTTAAAACAGTCCAACTATAAACGGACCGCTTCCACCCCCTCCCTCTCGTCCACTGCCCCCATTCCGCGGCTTCACCAGTTAATTGCCAAAACAATTAAGCCATTTATCAACAATGCGAGTTTTAAGTGTCCGATTTCGTTGGAAGGGAACAGCGCGCCCACACGCCCCTAATTATTGCACGTGGTTACACAATTTACCATTTATTTTCATCTTCAAACCAATATTAATGCAGTTGTGCAATTATTCGCTGCTATTTCGTCTGAAGTGATCGTTATAGTCAAGTAGTTTTTTGATCGAAACGCTTTTAATGAGGTGTATTAAGGAGGTATATTAATTTTTAACATGCTTTTATTAGCTTTGCGCGCTAACTATCTATGTAACGGAATATTTTATGTAATTTTCACCAATTTGTAGATGGCCGAATGATTTGAAAATTTGTCAAGGATCGATGACAATACTATAATTTAATAACTTTATCCTAGTATCCTGATCAGGATCACCAGAATAGTTCTCTCTAGAATCATCAGAGCTCATGATCAACGCGTGGTTTTTTAAGTTTTCTTCAATTTTAATATTATGAAATTATAATTGCAAAAGTATTTAATTTGCTTTTACTTTTTCAGACTAGCGCTAATACTACTAAGATGCGTACATCTGGGAGATGATACTTGACATTTGGTATAGAGATTATAGGTCTTGGGTCACACGAGCGAAGTTCCGGACCGATACGACTTAGGGACCTTCAAGAAAAGAGCCTACTCTTTTTTAAAAGGCCGGCAACGCATCTGCAATTCCCTGGTGTTGCAGTTGTTCATGGGCAGCTGAAGTCACTTGCGCACGTTACGTTACGTACTACCGTCAAGTATTTCAGTTGAATGTAATTCTGGATATAACACATTCATATAATCCACTAAGGTTGTATTTTGAATGTGTGATTGTACTAACATATTAAGAATTTAAAAAAAACAAGGCTTCAAGTAGGTTACTTAGGTAGGTCTTAAGGCAGATTTATAAATTAAGCTATTTTTTCTTTCTCAAAGTATGTATGTACATATATTTATTTAACATTACCTTAAGTCTTGCCGTCTTGCTTGTTAGCACTAACAGAACGAAATAGCGACCATTTATTGCTTTAAATGGGTTTGTGAAATGAATCGTGTTCACGCATAGCCATCTGAATGATTCTCTCTAAATCCGTGTGTCCACGCCGTTTCGCTCGCTGTATCCAATCGTGGCACAGAATCCAATATTTCAGAGACACACTCGGCCGCATCCGCGATTCCGTTTTAATAACGGCTCAGATAGATCCGTGGGCAAACATTGAAAGGTTTTAGTGTATGGATAAAAAAGGCCGTGTTAGGCCGAACTAGCGCTCCCGCGTAATAGGCCGGAGTTATTAACACTGTGTCGCTGTACTCGACCTGTTTATTCCGGCATCAGTTTCGTTTAACCCACGAAACGTTCGCCCGCGGCCACTCCACGCCCACTGACAATCGACTGTCGAGACCGTGTAAAAAAAAGATGTATTGGAATGATGTTCATTTATTGCAGATTTTTCTTTTTAGGGTAAACTTTATCAGTGATAGGATGCTGCCTCGCTTGTGTCTTAACATTTAAAGTTATTAAAAGTGAAATTCATATAGGCTGTAACTTTATTTTCTACTTTATTTGATATGTCTGGCTGGAGCCATTAAACATTCATAAACTGTTTAAAATTTTAGGAAAGTACACTCATTCTAATTCTTCTCATTATGTGTTTTTTCCCAACTGTGTTTCAATAAGATTAGGGTGGTAAATAGGGCTTACATATCCGTTCAGGATAAAAGCCCCTAAATAAATAAAGAGAGAAAAAAGAAAAGTAAACTAGAGTAAGTACGTCGGACGTATATCAGTTAATTTTTTAATTAATTAAATCTTTATTAAACATCAGGATCAAAAGGCTAACTTTTAAAGCTATGAGCATTCTCTGTCGGTCAACCTTAGAGCAGTGATAACACTATGAAGGCGCAAGAAATAGATATACTTTTTTTTTAAATTCAATATATTACTAGCGTAGATTATATATAATACTTATTGAAAATCACTCTCATGTTTAATTTTATTTGAAGCGATCACCTCTTTCCCAGGGGTTATTATTTTTTACCCTTTTTGTACAATCTTTGTTTAATAAAGTTTTTAAACTTGGTGGAAGTCAGATTTTGTATATTTTCTGGGATTTAGTTGTAAAAGCGTATAAATCGCCCCAAGAATGAATTACTGACTATGTGGAGTCGAGTAACTGGTACTCCTAGATTGTGTAAGTTAGTAAGAAGGAGTATAATATATTCTCAACTCACAGTTAAGAATATCATTACAATTGTTAAGATAGGTTAGGTTAGTTGGTTCATTTTTTCATGATTAGATATTCGTTTATTTCGTTTATTATCAATACAATTAGAATCAAATGGTTTGGTTCAAATCACAGGAGAACTGCTCGAACATTTTTCAATTGATATTAAATTATCAATCTCAAATAAGAGTCACTTCTTTGTCTCATATCATTACTTGCTCTATTTAAATTGTATAAGGACTACATTAAAATAACCATGCGAAAATGCTTAAAAGAGCAGTTCACCATCTGACCTGAACTAGGCCTAAGTCTACCATATTCAAATGTTGATGGAAAATAGGCTTGGAGCCTCGTCTGGACGCAAACCGCACTCCTGCCCTTAAATATGTAATCATTAAAGGGATGGACGGCAACACTCAGGAGGGCCACATCAGTCCCGTCCCAGTTTCTCAACCCTAAGTCTAAAACTAAATTAAGGATACCCTTAAAAAAATTGAGGTTGGATTTACAGGAATGGCTCGAATATGAACGTCTGTGTCTTAAAATTTAATTCTGGCTAAAGGCTTTTTATACGTGGTAGAGCCATGCTATACACCACGCTCTCACAGACTACCAGCGTGAAATAGCAGCTTAACACTGTTGTGTTTCGTATGGTGAGTGTAGAGAACCGGAGACCTTTTTACTGGAAAAGAGGCATTCCATCTTAGTCCTCACGGGTGACAACGCATCTGCATTTTGATTCGCAAACGAGGACAGATGTAGATGTCTATGGCCTACAGCAACCACTTACCATCAGGCGGACTGTGTGCTCGTTTGTCACCCTAAACAACAAACAGTTATTAAGATATATTGAACAACTTAATAACTTAAATGTACATAAAATTGTCTTGTTAACACTGCCTTACATACAGGGATTGCCACAGGAAAATAATCTAAGACATAATTTAAATATACAAATGAATAATGTAATATGTAACAATAATTTAAATTTGACAAATAATTGTAATGATAATAATGACAAATTTCATTTAATTGACATAAATAATTTAATAAAAAAGTTTTGGACAAAAGATTGGTATTACCTATCCAAATATAATTTAAGACTGGTAGCAAATGTGCTATCTTATTATTTGCTTTTTAACTCAGCCAAGTTTTTGGCTACCAAGACTGCTTTTATTGAGCATCATAATCATTTGACATTTAATTTGGAATCAGTTCCAACTAATTTAAATTAGTAAATGCGACAATAGAGGCAATCTCTAGCAATAATAAGAGTTTAATTAATGTTGAATGCAGCCCACAAATAAGCAATAAAAATTGTTTACACCTGGTGCATCAAAATATACAAGGCATGATGGGCAAAGAATTGGACGTTGAATTTTTCTTAAATAGTAACAATATACATATCTTTGTATTACTGAACATTGGCTAAAAGATTATAATTTCATGTTTAATTTTAGAAATCACCAGGTGGTCAGTTCCTTCAATAGAGAAAAAAGTTTACGTGGTTAATTTTTGTTTTACAGAAGAGGGCCATTAGAGCTATTTACAACCTAAAACCGAGAGAGTCTCTTAGAGATAAGTTTAAAGAAATAAATATATTTACTTTGGCCTCTCAGTATATTTACGAAAATTTAATGTATGTTCACAAAACAAAGGTAGTTTTAGTAAAAAAAAGTGATATACATTCTGTAAACACTAGGAACAAACACAAGCTAGTGATACCAGTTTCTCGACTCCACAGAGTCAGTAATTCATTCTTGGGGCAATGTATACGCTATTACAACAAGGTCCCGGAAAGTGTACAGGCTCTCTCTATTACCAAGTTATGTAATAGAGAGAGCCTGTACGTGTAAATGTTTTGTTAAGCTGAAACTGTATAAAAAGTATAAATGAATACAAGTTGATAATAACTCCTGGGAATGAGGTGGTCGCTTCCAAGTAGTTTCTAAAATAAATTTTGTACTTAAATAGTTTGTACAACCTTAATGTAAAATTTACTTTAAAAAAAAGGCCCGCTGGGTTTCTTGCTGGTTCTTCCCAAGGCAGAGGTTTTTTTTTCGAACTAGTGGTAAAGTAAAAAATGACTTTCAATAAGAATTACACATGTAATCTATATTGAATAAAAAATCATTCTATTCTATTCTATATAATTTTTACTAATGCTCATCTTAAAACCATTCTTCAAACCGTCAATCCGGTAAGCGAAGTGTAGGATGGTCTCAAAATTAAAGGAGTGAGAACCTGGTTAGAAATCCAAGAAGTTGATGGATGCTGGTGGCTCAGAACCGTGGCATTCCTTAGTGAAGGTTATGTTCAGCAGCGGACTTGTAAAGTGTTTTATTGACACTGGAACATTACATTTACACATAAAAAAGTGTTTATGTATGAATGGAACATATGATTAACAATATAGTTAGGTCGTAAATTGACACTGGAACATTACACGTATAGATTAAAGAAGTGTTTATGTATGGCGGCAGTTATATGATTAACAATATAGTTAAGCCGTAGGCCGCTTGCCACATTTCATTTTGATTCAATATTTTGCAGCGATATCGCGGGCCCGACCGGACGGCTGCCCAATATAGTATAACTATCGTTTGGTTAACACTTCGATATTAAAATGATATAATAAATTTGTATTATCGCTTTGGGGCGGACAAAATTATTTTTGGCCACGCTTGACTTAATTCATTACTCCCAACATATCATAACGAGGTGTTTGCTCCTACGTTGGTTTAGATTTTTTTATAGAATAAGGGTGACAAACGATCGCACAGTCCACTTGATGTTAAGTGAACGCTGTGGCCCATAGACATCTATCATCGTCTTCGATTAAAAATCAAAATGCGTTGCGTTGTCACCCCTGAGGACTAAGTTGGAATGCTTCGTTTTCAGTAGAGTCTCCGGTTTATATACACTCACCACGTGAAACATAGAAGCATTAAACTGCTATTTTACGCTGGTATTCTGTGAGAGCGTGGAGCTTATCAGGTCGAGATGATCCATTCGCGTTACAACCATAATATAGCTGCAGCGTGGCTCTACCACGTGTGAAATAGACGAGAATGTTTATTATGTTTTTTATGTTGATAACTGTTTACGATTTGTTGTGTTCTTTTGTTTATTCTTACACCACCATTACACAGTGGCGGAATATTCTCATTCCCATATCGTCTCGTAGGTGTCGTAAGAGGTGACAGAGGGAAACAAACTAGGAGATGGGCAGCATAGTCTTCATAAAAGAACTAAAAAAAAAAAACTTCGGTTGCCAACACGCCTGCCAAGAGTGGCATCTGTTGCATATATCCTATGAGGTAATCTATGGGGGACGCGGTTACGGTTACGGGAGCGGTATGGTAGGTATTCGAAATAAAAAAATCTAAGCTAAAACTCTAAGCGGTCTAATTAAAGGTAGTAAGGTAACCGCAATCGGAAACTGTATAATAGGTTTATGCGTTCACTAATGCATATATCTACGGTAATTCTTGAATAAGTAATATATATTTATCCCCCAATCAGTATACACCAGCCGCGGTCGATTATATCGTGCCTTATTCTTAAAGACGCTGAAGAAGGCCTTTTAGATAGGAGGCATTTTTAAGAAATCTCCTTAATGTTTCATAATTCTTAATGTTTGTTCTTTTTCTTCTATTTTTATTAAATTTAATCATTTTGTGACATCCTGTAATTTCTAGTTCAATAAGCATATTACGTTATGCAAAGATAGAAAGCAACAAATATTATACCTCCATTGTAACTACAGTAGGATGTCCTTTAAAATAAATATATAAGATTTATGTAAAACGATAGGAATATAAAATGGGTTGCCGGTTTTTTTTCTTCAGGCTTCAATTCTGGAGTACGCGAATTAATACAAAAAAAAAAATGCAAGCTATACTGTCTGTAATTGTTATTCCATAAACATTGCAACCTGAGACCACCGGCGCCATGTCTTCAAGCGCAGGTTCGTTCGTCTCAATAAATAAAATAAAAAGTAATAATAAAAATTACCGTTTTATCATTTAGAAATTGTAACAATTTAATTAATTTTATATTTCATTATTATCTTAATTTTCGTTATCGTTAGAACATATCATTTTTTTAACTATTTAAATGTTAACTACGTTACTAAATAACATGAAGTTATAAGTTCAAATACTTTCAACTTACAGAAAATGATTTTATTTTAGGCAAACTAAAAACTTTCACAATACGATTAGGAACTAAACTTTAGGCGTTCCAAGCCATTTCAACAGCACACTTACGAACAGAAGTCATCTTAAGAAATTCCTTTAACGTCTCGTTGATACGAACGTTTTGTTATAAAATCCAATCCCAATATGAAAATATGAATTATGAGCATTTTATATTTAAATGTATGTAAAAATACTTACATCGCGCATGTCTTTGAAAAATTAGTCAGTGCACGTCCAGATATCCATACAATAATATTTAACCTCCTGCGTAATTACAAGATCCCTAATTTAAAGTCATAAGTTATGAGCGCTATAAAGATTAAAGATAGACAAGGGGCAACAAACTGTTTTAATTTTATACCGTGTCGAATATTTTTTAAGAACTCCTCTGAAGTATCTATTTGCTAAAATTTATGATGTGTGAAATGAAAAAAAAAATATTGCATATATTATAATGGGTGTTACAAAACTACCCGTAAAGCCGAAAGGAGGTTAAATGGGGCCTTATAACGAGTCCATTCATAATATTTAAGAACCGTAGTAACGTGTATAACATGCCCCAAAAAAATAAAAAAATATTATTATTTTCAATGATGTGCAAACCCTATTTCAGTAAAATTAAAGAGTAAGCTACGCAGAATGTACCTACATTTCTACCTAATTCGCGGAACGACAAAAAATTTAAAAGACCTAACCTAACGAAACAACCTAAACAAACACTTACTTTTTCATAATAAACGTCACATTTACAGAAACGGCTCAGTGTGCTCCGCCTTGCTCAATACACAACCTCGCTCGTCGGGATATGGCTTGTTGAATCTTGTTCCGGCTCGCCTCGTACTTGTGGTCGGCTCTTCTTCAGAATGTTCTAACAATAATTCAGCCTGCCTGGCGTCAACTGTGCTTGGACGTCCACTTCCAGTAGACCGATGAAAAGAGCCGGTAGAATGTAGTCGTCTTGACATGTTCAGAAAACACTGGTACGAAGGCAGCCGTCGCTGTTCAGTGGGGGGGTCTACCATCGATAAATCATTGCCGATACAGTTCACGAGCACTCACTTCATGGCATATCGTAATATTCCGAGTTAGAAAGCATCGTTATTTTGCAAAAAATGTTGGAAAAAAAACTCGAAACAGTTGTAGGATATCGATTAGAACATTTGAAATTGACAACATATTTTTTTTTTCAACTTGAAATTTTTTGAAGCCAGTACTTGAGTATAATGACATCCTTGTATTGAGGTAGCAAACATTTATGAATAAAAAATAGAAAACTAATAAAGTAGACAATTATTAAGTAAAATAGGTACGTAGGCCTTTCTGTTTAATAATCTGGTTCCCTGACATGACAGTTTACTAGGGTTGACAAAATTTTGGCTTTGATAATTAATTATATTTTTACGGGGTATTTTGTAACACGTTGTATTATTATGTTTTACGTTACATTCAATAATATAAATTCCGAATTTAAAATGTTTTTAAATTGCTACGTGTACCATGTAGTGATAATGAAACAACGGAGTTCAGATGACAACTGTTTTAATCGACTATAAAAAAGGAGAAGGTTCTCAATTCGACTGTATTTTTTTATGTGTGTTACCTCAGAACTTTTTTCTATGTATACTTATTTTGATTATTCTTTTTTATTTGAAAGCTGGTGCCTCTCATGTAAATTTGATTAAGATCTGACCAGTAGTTTTTGAGTTATCCTTAATAATGCGTATTTAATTGACTTCGACTACATTGATTATGTTCTCATTTTATTTATATTGAAGTCGGTTACCACTTGTTATTATTAAAGACATAATGTTCCCCAACACATAATGCTTTAAGACTACCCACAACACCTTCCCCTTAAAGAATAACTTTTTAACAAATGTGATTTTTTTTACATAATCTCACCAAGTTAAACATGAATGTAAAGCTTACTTAAGTACTCATAGTACTAATATTTTTCGTATCATTACTTCAACCCTTATATTTAAGTGATCTCAAAAGCTATATAACGAATTAATTAAGATGTTTTGTTATTTTATTTATCTAATACATCTAAATACAGGTAAAGGCATGTAAATCATAATACACTTTATATTTTGTTTGTCTAGTATAACTTTGTGTTGTCTGTAATTATCTACATTTTTTTATTTTTTTTAATTTTTTACATTTAGCCTACGACCCATTAGCAGCTGTACGTGAAAATTCAAATTATCGCCTCGCGATAATTTGAATTTTCACAATGAATGCTTATGTTACAGCCTGTAGTCGAAATGAGTTTAACTATTAAAATCAACAGATTCATTCCCACAACTTTGAAATACGAAACCTAAAAGTATCCAGCCAGTTATAGCGATCCAATAAGTTTTTCCAACGTACATATCTCATTAACGGGCGCTATTTGCACCGTAGATATAGCTGCGACATGTTCGAGTGAGTTTTTACATCGCCCTATGTAGAGGTTCTATGTAGAAGTTCATTTGCCAAATATTACCCCCCTAATTACGTACTTCAACACATGTCGATGATTAAAAACTGTTGAATATGATTGACTATAAGTGTGTTTATTGTTTTTGAGGTAGACGTGTGTGTGTGCGTTGGACGTTTTATAGGTTTTAGCACTTCGCAACTTCCTGTGCCTAGAGGGATATATTCTATTTTTTTTTTGAAAGAACGATACCCCCAAGGATTTTCTCCTGTATATTCAGCACAACGATAAAATCGCACAAAAAAACACGTAAGCTGTACGCTTAATGACCTGGAATTAATGACACTGAAGTGGAGAGGATCGGCCTTCTGATAGATCTTATGTTTGAAATAGTCGTACGAAATTCAAATTTTGTTTATTATAATTGTTTTCATAATGGAAGCAGCCAGTGGCTTGCCCCACTTTTTTTTAAACAATATAATTTTCTTCTGTATCATGGAGGCAATTTATATACATAAATTTCACAAGGACTAACATCCAGACCCGGAACAATTATTTGTAGGCCCTAGAAATACATGTTCCGTGCGGGATTCGAACCCGCGGCCCTCAGCGGCGCAACTCTTTGCTAAGCCACTGCGCCACTGCGCCACGGAGCCGTCATGCAACAAATAATTGGCCCCGATAGAATAATTTCTTACTACATAATCCCTTTTAACAATAAAACCTGTGGTCCAACGATGGTACGTAAATATGCTTATTTCTAGTTACAGGAATTTTTTTATAGAAGAGGGGCAAACGGGCATGCGGCTCACCTGATGGTAAGTGACTACCGCCATCCATGACCAACTACACCGCCAGATTAATCATTCGTTCTTGAAACTCCTTAAGTTCTATTGCTTTTCAGTGATTGCTACTCAGCCTACGACGCAGCAAGCCGCCCGCCGGCATTTCCACGACAATGTCGGTCACATCGTCGACCAAGCATCGTTCATCTAAAAACGTTCCTACTGTCGTGTAACGTGTTAAAGTTAGAAAGTTAAAGTTACAGCCTATATACGTCCCATTGCTGGGCACAGGCCTCCTCACGTTCCCGAGAGGGTTTTAGGGCAAGATAATGTCCGCCGCGCTGCCCCACTTGCGTATTGGCGAACTTCACATGTCTTCGAAATATTTTCTTTTCTTATTTCTCAGATATGCAGGTTTCGTTACGATGTTTTCCTTCACCGCCGAGCACGTTGTAAATTAGCACTTAAAATTGCAATGAAAGTTGCAAATGTATTAAGATTTAACATCTGTTAAATTTTTAACGCTGCTCCACTAGAGAACACAGAAGTGATTTAGCATAAAATGCGTAATGCGTTACATTGAGTATACGTTACGTTACTTCACAATGTTGAAGAGCAATCGACACTAGTTTGTGAAAACGTCGAATGCGAATCGTTCATGAAAAAATATATTGCGCAGAATTTACAGACAGCGTATATACGAGCAGCTTTTACGTACAAAGCTTTGTCACGGAATTTTGTTTGCTTAATCGATATTCCATTTCAAAATTGAACATTTGATTAGGTTCCTTTGACAGGCTGAAATATTCGGGAGTCAGCCCAGAGTAAAACTATACAAAAATTATAAATAAGGGTTTAACAAATTTAGGTAAATAAAGTTTTTTTTAAGACGTTCCCCCTCACTCTAGAACTTTTTCCTGTATCGTGGCGGCAGCTTACAAGCATAAATTGCACAAGGACAAACAGATCCGGAGCAATTATCTGTAGGTCACACAAATACTTATTCCGTGCGGGATTCGAACCCGCGGCCCTTAGCGTCGCAACTCAATGCTAAGCCACTGCGCCCCGGAGCTGTGGCGGCGCTGTCATCGTGCCACAAGCGAAATACATCGAAGCCTAAATCGCGCTATAAAAGTTCCGAATTAAAAACAGTATATATAGAATAGCTCCGAAATAACACACGGAGTGTTGGCCGCTCCCCGGGCAGAACAACTTGCCCGGCGGGATATCTCCCCTTTTCCTTCCACCGGCCAAACTGGTGAGTGGTGACCAACCCAGGTGATGTAAACACGCAACCAACAACCTTCGGAAAACTACAACTTCAAGCCTTCGTCATTATCCTCAAGAATAGGGATGAACGATGTTGCAGAACATTGGCATCGATAGCTCAACAATCGATGTTCGATGTTTATCCTACTCAAAACATCGATGTTAGCCATTATCGATGTTTTTTGCACATTTATTTAATAGGTTAGAATTAGATGAATAAAAAAATAGTCATGTTGTTTATGGTTTATAATTAATAAAATAAAAGAAATTAATAAACAATGTAGTGTAAAACAGTAATTAAAAAAAATTGGAAGAAGTTCACAAATATCTAGTTCATTTGTTATATAGTCCAATACTTTTGCCGATTAATTGAAGAAATAGTAATTTTGACAAAGAAGTACCTTTCAATCTGTTTCTCTGTTGATAAAGAGTTGAGCCAGTTTTTAAAAATAATTTATAATTAAAAATTTTGTACAACCGACTTCAATATAAATTATTAAGGATAACTCAAAAACTATTGGTCAGACTTTAATCAAATTTATATGGGACTACATGAAAAGCACCAGCTTTCAAATAAAAAAAAGAATCATCGAAATCGGTTCACCCAGAAAAAGTTATGAGTACACACATTAAAAAAGAAGAACTTACAGTCGAATTGATAACCTCCTCCTTTTTGAAGTCGGTAGATAACCGCTTAGATGGCGTTGATGTGGCGATTGTGGTCAAATATCTCACCGCAAGTTTATTTATTTTATTTTAGATAGGTAGAACCAATAACATTGTTCTAAACGTGCATTGGATCTTGTTTAAGATCAACCATCGGATTTTTTAAAAAACAACCAACAAAGTAACAGACAACCAACAACGACACCACAGCATAACAAAGCGAAATCAGTGACAACTGCGACATTACAGTTTACACTTGACAGTTAAATTTGATACACCATAATGATATATTTTTAGGTTATCGATGCGTTGAGGAATTCTGAATTATTCAAAATTTCAAATATTTTAGGGGAGATGCAAGATTTAGTTGATATTGATTTCGCGGGTTCGCAGGTTCCCAATAATCGATTATGGGCTTATTGACATTATTGATGTTAAAACATCGATGTTTTAATTTTTGGCATCAATGATCATCGAACATCGATGATCATCGATCATCCCTACTCAATAACCCCTACCAGTCACTCCCAAGAATCGTCTTCTGTAGTCTTCAGCTTCTGCAAGCCAGTCCAACTTGTCTTCATCTCGACTCACCGCAGATTTATAAGGCAGACTTCTGGCACTTGCTCCGGCACATCGTTCTCACCGGCATCACTTGCAAGTGCGTAGTACGGCATACCGTTATTTATAATTAATTTAAGTACACTAAATTTTTAAGTTGCCACGTGTATTTAGCATTGGACTTTATTTGGATCTTCGGATAAGATTTAAAATTCGAACAATTTACTTCAAAATTCAGTCTAATTACAAACTCAGCCTTTATTAAATCAAAGGCGGCTGTGATGTGAAGAGAAGCTGTTTGTCTGGAGATTTTGAGTTTTTTCGGGAGTGTGGAGATCATTTAGAATGTCGGAAGAATCCAGACGAATCCCGACCATCTAGCAACCCTAATTCTCAGTTAAAGATGCCTCACATCCTATCGACGATCTGTGTATTTTACGCCTGACATCAAGAGATGGGTTAACCGCAACCAATGCACTTAAGTATAAAATCGCCTAGGGAAAAGAGATAGATAAATAGATACCGCCATCAGAAGCCATTTTTCATAGTCGACTTACGATACGAAAACGTTACCTTCACACTTACATAAATTTCACAAGGACATACATACATGCATCCAGACCCGGAAAAATTATTTGTAGGCCATAAATAAATACTTGGTCCGTGCGGTATTCGAACTCGCGGCTCTAAGCACTGCAACTTACTGCTAAGCCACTGCGCCACAGAGCCGTCAATGATTGAGATGAAATTCATCATACCTTAATATTTTTGTTATAATATGTCCTATTAGTGGTTGGGGTTGGACTCTTTTTCTATCGAGGAGTCCGTCTGGGCGGGCAAAAAAAAATTATATTATCCAGTTAATGAATAAATCAATTAATAATAAAATTAAAAAATTAGGGAATAAATTAGTGAATAAATATATAAATAAATGAATGAATTAGTAATGAATAAAATGATGAAAATTTTAAAGGTGATAGTGATGAAATAAGTCTACAAAGGCTCAGTCAGGACGGACGTGAGAGTAGTTTAAACCTATAGGAATATAAGATTTTATCTTGACGACATTATATTACGACCTAACATTGATCGATCGATCCAAATCATGTTCCACGGTGTACTGTCGTATCCCGCTTACGTGCTCTCCACATATATGTCCTGAGACCATCTAATTGTGTCACTTATCATAAACCTCCTCATCATCCCTGCGTAGAAGCGACTAATTTTGAGGAAGTCCAAAACTCTTTGGTTGTTATCATCCCATTCACCCAGGGAACCCACTATAAATGTGTTGACACTGACCCGATATCCTCGTGCCCACCTTCTTACCTATTTCTACCGTCAAATAAAGATTGCATTGCTGTGCTCTGGTCCGGTGGCAACGCATCTGTAGCTTACTTAGTTTGAATTTAATTACAGGTGTCCATGGTTACAGTCACATGCCATCTGACGGACTGTGAGTTCTTACTTAGTGATGAATCCGTAAGCCTGATAATTTTATTAACTGTGAGGTCTGTGAATATTTTATCAGTACGAACTTTTCGCATTTCAACATATTATAGAATATGTACGGGATGTAGGTGACGCCATTTCACCGGAGCATCGTATTTGCACACTGATAAAATCAAAGTTAAACAATGTGCAGGTCGAAAAGTTTCCCGCACTCGTGCGAGCACAGTCCCGATCAAATATTGACCGGGGTTCAACATGTTAAATTTTCCCGCTAAAAACAATCGCAAACAAAATGATTACGCAGGCCTCCCGAACGCGACCGAACCGTGCACGATATAGTTCACAAATTAGTTTGGCAGTGGGGTAAAATTTAATTGAACAACCGATTCCGATGGCTGCCGACGGTGATGTATTAACATTTATTGTTTCACAAATTAGAGATAACCCCGACAGCGTTCACTCGCGAATTTGTAGCGTGTTTTTTTTTGTCCAATATGCGCTCCAATATTAAAACGCTCGCTAATCGGCCGCGTAAAACTTTTATTAATGGCCGCTTGTTTTTTTTAAATTGAAATAAAAACAGACTACTGTCCAACGCGTACGCGTTCGTCGTACGTTCCGTCGATGCGATATTATAAACGATAAATTATGCACCGTTGAGGTTTTCAATTTATCGCACTTTACTATCAGCGGTAAGTTATTGTAGCAACCATGTTTGCTTTATGTTACATTGTCGCATTTATTTAATTCTAACAAGCTAGGGAGCAAGGGAAACGACATAACATTTTTGTGTAAAAGGCGTTGATAATTACTCCTTTAAATTAAAATTTGTAGCGAAACTATCTGAACACACGCAAACATTCCGATGTTGTTACGTTGTTGATGAATTTTTACTTTCATTTATGGCGAATGGGTTAAGAAATTATTCGTCGTCATTTCAATGTCACTTTATTGATTTTGGAGCATTAAGTGCCAATTCAGGCTGGTTGTGAGATGCATAATGGATGCATCAAACCCATTGACAGATTATTAAAAACTTCCTGAAGCAAACGCTAAGGCGTCCCTTCTGATGAACAATGCAAATACGTCAATAACGGGAGCGCGCCAATTACATGTGCTTAGTAAACAGTCGTCGCTAAGGTAGCCCTGGCTTGTTAAGAAAAATTGAGGACACCGATCAAAGTTAACAATCAACGTTATCTTCTATTCATTGCACTTGTAACTAGCACTAAAACACTTTACCAATATTGCTCTTGTTATTTATCAGCTCAAAAAAGGTCCAATAGCATGAGTGTCTCCTACAGATGTGAGAATTTGCCGTAATTGCTGCGTTTAGTAGGTGGATTGGTGTATCAAATTCCTCCCACTTTAGCGCCATGTCCATGATCTGGAATTATACGTCTGTCATAAAAAGGATGCTTAGACCGCCATTTATCAGACGCTATAACAACTTTTTTTTATAGAAACAAGGTGACAAACGAGCACACAGTCGATCTGATGGTAAGTGGATGCTGTGGCCCATAGACACCTACATTTATCCTCAACTAAGAATCAAAATGATGCGTTGTCAGCCCTGAGGACTAATATGGAATGCCTCGTTTCCAGTAAAACGGGTCTCCGGTTCTTCAAACTCACCATACGAAACCCAAACTGCTATTTATCATTTCCTTCCCCGGTCGAGCCGACCCCTTCGTGCTACAATCATAATGTACCAGCGTAAAATAGCAGTTCGATACTGCTGTGTTTCGTATGGTGTATGTAGAGAACCGGAGAATCTTTTTACTGGATACGAGGCATTCCATCTTAGTCTGAGGGTGACAACGCATATGCATTTTGATTATTAATGGTGGATAGATATAGATATAAAGATGTCTATGGTCCACAGCATCCACTTACCATCAGGTGAACTGTGTGTGTCACCATTATTCTATAAAAGTCTTGGTATGAACGGACTGTCCGCGTGCGTGGCGTCCACCTGGTGGCCCTACGGCTGCCATAACATTACTGCCCGAAGTTACGACCGGCAACGCGACTAGGTGCTTACAAATCGTCGCGAATGACATCTCAATCTAGCCCCGACAGCCACGCCCGGCTGCTGACTTAGATTTATACCCGTCGAGTGGCACGATGGCTCCGAAAACGAGCGCGCTACTGCCGGCCCGCTTTTTTCACAAACACTCCGCCGTAATGTATCAACGTGAAAGCATAGCACTCGACACCTTTGTCGTTTGTTTTACCAGTACTAGGAGTGACGGCGCATATTAGTCCTAAAACGAAACGAACTAGTTATATATGTGTGCCTTTCTGTGAAAAACGTGTATGTGTGAGTATTAAAGAATTATTCTTTAATTAGTAGTATTAAAGCATTAATAAAGACGTTGACAGACTGGCTGACTTGTCTAATTCGAATATAATTTGATCCTATGTATGTAACTACTCTGACACTTTGATAGGAACAGAGAACATCGAAGAAAAAAATTAGTGACAGACAGAAAGAAAAAATTTTATTCGAAAATTAATATTATTTTTTTTTGCGACATTATGATAGATCTGGTCCATCTCTATAGGGTGATATGTGTGTAATGATTACGCACTGCTGATGCTTTGACAGCTTAAGGTTATATTTGATGCTGAAATCATATAGCCAATATTAAACGCGCAATTATCAAAATCGGTTACAGTAAAAAAAAATCTGAGTGACTGATTTTTCAATTTTAAGGTAAAAGTAATGAAAAGTATATAAATACAACATAAACAAATTTAAAATTACAGCGCTATGAATAAATTGAATTCCACCATCGTACACTGCTACAAACCTCGAAATTTCATCCTCATCTCGATGGGTGGCGGTCCATAACTGTACGATTTACGCAGAATTTTCTGCCTCGCACGACCAAACTGTGGTTTCCCCGGACCGATACGACTTAGGGATCTTCAAGAAAAGAGCCTTCTCCTTCCTAAAAGGCCGGCAACACACCTGCGATTCCCCTGGTGTTGCGGATGTTCACGGGTGACGGTGATCACTTACCATCAGGTGAGCCGCATGCACGTTTGCCTCCTCTTCCATAAAAAAAATTAAATTCCTCCATTGTTTCCCTTTTATATTTAGTCACGTTATAATTTAGTTAATGGATTCATAATAAAGCTCGAAATCTGTTACAGCTTTACTTGCAGGTAAAATTTAAAATTTAGCTTATACCTTGAACTAAGAGCCTAGGGTTAAAATTAGTAGTGAATCATTTGTGTTTCACATATTTAATAATGCAATAAGCTAGTAAGTTCTCGCTTGGAAAAAGTTTGAAATTGAAAAATAAGTCTAATGTATCAGCGGCGAGAGATTTTCAATAATTCAGATCGGCTTGGACACGGCGCGACAATGGCCTCGAGGTTAATTAATATGTATTATTAAAATAGAATTACGCGTTCTTTCTTCATAAGTTCACCACTTTATAACCGTATCTGCCTCTAAAATCGAAATCTGGCCAATTAAAAGAATGTAAGTACAATTATTAACTTAGTACTTTATACGACATTGATGCTGTTGACAGTTCATTCTTACAGTTTTTGAGCCTCAAAGGAGATCTGAAAGCACTGACGGCTCCGTGCCGCAGTGGTTTAGCAATGTGTTACGGCGCTGAGGGCCGTGGGTTGGAATCCCGCCACGAACAAGTATTTGTATGGCTTACAAGTAATTGTTCCGAGTCTGGATGTTTGTGCTTGTGCAAGTTATATGTGTTAACTGCCTCCACGAGTTATAAGAAAATCCTAGTGTTTAAAAAAGGGGGGCAAGCCACTGGCTGCTTCTTTTGTGAAAACAATTATGACAAACAAAATTTGAATTTCGTGCGACTATTTCAATAATAACGTCTATCAGAAGGCCGATTCCCTCCACTTCAGTGTCATTAAATCCAGGTCATTAAGCGTACAGCTTACGTGTTTGTTTTGTGCGATTTTATCGCTGTGCTGCCGCATTTGCGTTTCTATAATCCGCCGCACTGTGGGGGAAAAACGGTGATTGTTTAAATTGTTTCCGAGGCCTTGTACTGTTATAATAAAATAAATGAATCTTAGTCCTCAGGGGTGACAATGCATCTGCATTTTATTTATTTGTAACGGGTGATTTCTGGATCTCGACAAAAGCGCCACCTATCGGGTGTGAATCTAAACTATAAAAGGACCCATTCAAACACACACAAAAATCATCAAAATCGGTCGAGCCGTTTTTCAGTTTTAGCGAGACTAACGTACAGCAATTGATTTTTATATATAGGTACAACCTCCTTCATTCAGTGATACATTACTCTTATATTATAAGTCTTTACATAATGCCAATAGTAGTCATCCACTTTTTACAATTTAGCAAGAATCAGATTATGATTCTTTATTGAGGATAGATGTAGATGTCTATGGGCCACAGCATCCACTTACCATCAGATGGACTGTGTGCTCGTTTAGTACCCTTATTCTATAAAAAAACGAGTGACGAAACTAACGTAGACTAGTATTGGTAGATGGATGCGTAGTGACCTCTGAGGACTAAGATGGAATGCCTCGTTTTCGGCCAAAAGGGTCTTAAATTCTCTACACTCACCATACGAAACATAGCAGCATTAAGCTGTTATTTTACGCTCGTATGCTGTGAGAGCGTGTTCCTACCCCGGTCGAGTCGACCCATTCGTGGGCTCTAAGCCGCGGCGCCCACCTAAGCGTCGTGATTTCGACATGGCTTGTAGCATGATTCTGACGATGCTCTGACGCGACCACGGGTGACACTGCTTGCACCGACCTGTGCAACCATAGCATGTTGCAGAATTCAGTTTGAGCCAAAATGTCGTCTGAAGAGGATAAACATGCCCTTGCTTTGCTACAGATTTCAAACATTCAAAGTCCAGGAGAAGATTTTGGGTACATTCTTTGAGGAAAAAAATGAAAAGTGGTGGTACTTTCAATGTTATGAAGGAATTAGAATTATATTTTGCATATACAAGTCACTACAAGTTGCAAGAAGCATCTTGTGAGTTTCTGTTACTGTAATCGGGTCTAGTATAATCATATAAATATGGTCTTTCATGAACTAACTCAGTGAATTTAATATTAAAAACTAGGTCGTCTTTCATTTTGCATAGACAAGTCTGAAGCAAGCTGAATGGCACGTCAGGACATGCAGCGTCACACCACGCGAATGGGCGCTACTAAATACAATCGCTTTGAATGTTGAGGCGAGTGACAAGTTACGCGTCAAGTCACGCGTCAGATCACGCGTTACGTTACTTAGGTGGGCGCCGCGCTTACCACTACTCTAGATCCTTTGTCTTATCCCACGACATAATCTACTTAAATACCAACTTTTAACATTTTTATTATTATTGAGGGTCAAACGCCAAAATAAACATACTTTTAATTTATAATATAATATAATATAATATCTTCGTACTGACAAGTGCGATGTTAGGCAAACCCCCACTAGATGGACAACCTGATACTGATACAACGCAGGTAGGCGATGGATGCAGGTGGTTGAGGACAGTACCTTGTGGTAATCAATGAAGGAGGCCTATGTTCAGCAGTGGACTTGTGATGGGCTATACTAGTAGTACCTATAATTTATAATAATTAATGTCATTGTAATTGTATATTATACATTAACAATGACACAATTTTTAAACGCAAAGCAACTAGAAACAAAATATTTCCTGGATATTACGTCTGCATTGAAATAATTGGAAATCAACCGACACTTCTACCCAAAATGGGCGTCAAGGTGAAAAAAAAACAACTGTCTAGTTGGATCCTGAGTGGCAATCGGGGCAGCAATGAGAGCATCGAAATTACGTAGCGGCGGCTTGAACCCCCCCCCCTCACAGATCGCCAGAAAACGACACAGATCAATTAAAACGGGCCTCAGCGTATTGGACGTGGAATTAAAAGCTAAACTTCGTTACCGTCGAGTTATCACTTCAATTGAAAGAAACTTGTTATGTTGTAGTCTATGATTCCAATTTTGGAACGGATGAACACCTTGATTGGTTCCCCGTGACCGTGGACGATTCTTTTATGGAAGGCGCGACGTGTCCCCGCGATTACAGACGGCGTGAGGTTGCCACGCGCGTTTTTTGAGAAGAGGCTAAGGCTTAGTATGCACTGCGGTTAATCGTAAGCTGTTTTGGTATAGTTGAAAACGACAAACAATACAAACTCTCACTGCGGCTGGCATTTATTCTATTTTTAATTCCAGTACCACGATAGATTTCTGGCGAGCGGCGTGTGTTTATTTTTGTAGAATAAGAGTGACAAACGAGCACACAGTCCACCTGATGGTAAGTGAGTAATGTGGCCGATAGACCTACATTTATCCTAGATAAAGAATCAAATTGCAGATGCGTTCTCACACCTGGAGACTTAGATGGAATGCCTCGTTTCTAGTAAAAAAGGGTCTCAGGTTTTCTACACTCACCATACGAAACATAGCAGCATTAAACTGCTATTTCAAGCTGGTATTCTGTGAGAGCGTGGTCCTACCCCGGAGGAGCCCACCCATTCTTGCTACAACCATAATATAACTGCAGCATGGCTTTACCACGTATATAAAGTGTTTGGCTTTGGTTTTGTCCATTTACTGCACATATTTTGATATACCTATTGCCAAAGCTGGGGCTTAATATTTCAATCTCTGTATTGATTCAATTATCGAAAACCGAATGCGGTTAACCTCTATGCGTGCGCTATCATCCTATTACTAATGGGTACAAAAAGATCGCGCGTATCCGAATCAACAAATTATGATTTTAAAATTATATATTAATAAATTATTAATTATTATAAATTATACATTATATTTATAAATTATGATTTTATAATTATAAGCTATGCGTTGTATTTTTCGGCGGTTACAAAACGCTTGCGTTTGATCATGCGTGTTAAACCTAACATTGGGTCGGCGGAGCCATAGATGGCGTCGACAGGTTATTACTTGCGATTTATAATAAACTTGTGCGATACTTGTGCAACGAGGAGCGACACCCGTGGAATATGTTGACTGCATTCTGACGAATCGATTATATGTACTTAAGTGCCGCAACTCCTATATATAGGGGAGTCTATAGATTGCATCAGAGGGGAGATTTTTCCATAGTTACCATGCTTGGCAGGCGGGTTGGCAATCACATTTTTATTATTATGAGCTGTTCTCAGGAAGATACTGCTGTCCATTATCTGTCTCAGTTTTCCTCTGTTCCCTCTCACGAAACTCACGGGGTGATATGGGGTAGTGGATATTCTAACGCCGCCAATACGCGGTGTAATAATAATAATACAATATTATAGTGTGTATTTATTACTAAATAATAAAGTTTATATCGTGGGCTCTACGTTCAAATATCTTTACTTTTATTAAGCAGTTTAATTTACATTTTATTTTGACACATGTAAGGGTGAAAATGTAATAAAAAGTTACGTTGTAGTTTAACCACATAAATTAAAAGACACTAACATAGTGGAAAAAAAAACAATAAAATATAATAGAAAGTTCTGCACCTTAACTCCATTAAGAAGAGTAAAAAGAGTAAGAGTGGAATAAGAGTGACAAACGAGCACACAGTCTACCTGATGGTAAGTGGGTAATGTGGCCCATAGACATCTATATCGATCCTCAATTGAGAATCAAAATGCAGATGTATTGTCACCCCTGAGGACTAAAACAGAATGCCTCGTTTCGAGTAAAAAAGGGTCTCCGGATCTCTGCACTCACCATACGAAACACAGCAGCATTAGACTGCTATTTTACGCTGGTATTCTATGAGAACGTGGTGCTAACCCGGTCGAGTCGACCCATTCGTGCTACAACTATAATACAGCTGCAGCGTGGCTCTACCACGCTACCACATATATATACTATGATTAACCACTCACATATTAATAGATCCCTGCAAAAGTAACACTCCGTAACCATTATCGTTACAGCCTATCAAAATTGCACTCTTGAACATAAGCCTCCCATAGATTGCCTCATATGGATATCTGCCATAGTTGCCGCGCTTGGTGGGCGGGTTGGAAAACGCCGTTTAAATTTTTTGTTTTTATTAGGAAATGACGCTGTTGCCCACCTCCTGGTTTGTGTACCTTTGACGCTTCTTACGAGACCCACGGAACTATATGGGCTAAAGGATATTCTTATACCGCCAGTACAAGTTCAAAAGTAACGCTCAGTTCATTAAATGTATTCTAGGTATATCTCAAAACCTGAAAACGATATTGTACAACCAGTGCGTGTTGCCAGTGATAACTTATGGATCTGAGACGTGATTCTTCACTGCTGGCCGTATGATGACGCTCAAGGTCGCTCAGCGAGCTATGGAGGGGGCTATGCTTGGGATTTCTTTGCGTGATAAAGTTAAAATGAGGATATCCGCAGTAGAACCAGAATGACCGACATAGTCCGAGTAGAAGAACCGACAACCGATGGGGAAAAAAGGTTCTCGAGTGGCAGCCTCGTACCGGTAAGCGAAGTGTAGGGCATCCCCCCACTAGATGGAGTGACGACCTGGTAAGACATGCAGGCAGTTGATGGATGCAGGTGGCTCAGGACCATGCTTTGTGGCATAACTTGGGGGAGGCCTATGTTCAGCAGTGGACTTGTGAACTGCTGTATTGATGATGATGTATCACCCACATGCATAAATATATATCATACTAATAATAATTATATTAATCTAGACGCCTGTGGAAGTCGTATTTATAATGCCCTTAATAACAGTGGGGGAGCTAGAAATAACACACCCGACTCCAAACTGTATGAAGTAGCGCTTGTCGGCGAGAAATTGCCGTATTTATTATAATAGTTAATACAATTGTTAGTAACATTGAAATTGAAGTCGATAATGCTACAGTTGTGCCGTTCATTTGACAAATTATGGACGTTTCTCTATAATAATATATCGGCAACATTTTAGATTTACTATTCAACCTATTTCTAACTTAAATTGTAAATGACTAATTTATTTTAGAAATATGTGTTTGAGTGAACTCTGTACCCTCTCAAAAATTTGAGAAGAGCTGGACCCAGCTGTGGGACGTGTAAAGGCTTTTAAGTAACTAAGTTAATTTTATTTGTTTGTATTTTTTTTTGTAATGTACTTGTACTGTGGTACTTTTGCCAGTGTCAAGTATATTAAGAAATTATCCTTTTTAATAATTTCTTTAAAAAAAACTTCATAACAATATGTTGATGCGTCACATTGTGAAGTTTTTGGGAGATTTTGACGGCAGCTTGAGCCAGCAGACAGTTGACGACGATAGTATTTCAAGGTGCCTAAGCAGATACATTATCTTGAGGTTCACATCACCATCGGAGCACTTGTTTCATTTCTTTCACTAATAGTTTCCATGCGCATACATTTAATACACAAAATCACACCACTTTTACGTATCAAAATCTAGTTTAATCTATTTTCAAACAACAATACAGGAACAGTATTCCGCCGCCGGTCAAGTTCCTGTCAAAACTCCTAAACAATATTTACAACGATAAAAAAACTTAAATGATCATACAGCACTACTCGCGGCACAGTGACGTGCCCTCGCTAAATGTGCTGTGACGAAAACCAGAAACCCTTTTTAATGGTAACGGGGCTTTCTATCTTTGTCCTCAGGGATGATAACGCATCTGTATTTTCATTCTTAATCAAGAACCTATAGTAGGTGAAAATAGACTACCCATTTGCTATCGGGTGGACTGTGTGCTAGTTTGGCATCTTTCTATCAAAAAACTAACAAAGAGTGTAAGGTGGAATATTCTATAATATTATTTTTTCAACATCTCCAAATTCATGGTTATCTATTCTATATTATAATTTTTGGTGCCATCTACGCAGGATATATAAAAGAGATTGTTGAAGAGTGATACACGAGTTAACACGAAAGAGTAGCTACGAAGAATGAGTAGCTACGAGAGTCCGTGGACAATAAGACTCAAATAGTGAAACCAGCAGACGGATGCTCACTCGTGACTAATATTGTTTTGTTACAACTGATAATTTAAAAATATTTTTATAATATATAATTCTTCTGTATGTGTATTCACTGAACTCCTCCTAAACAGATGGACCGATTTTGATGAAAATTTTTGTGTGTGTTTGAGTGGGTCCCTGAATGGTTTAGATTTACAATTGGACCCGTTAGGTTGCGCTGTTGTCGTATTTGTAAATAAAATTTTAACATGGCCCAACGGCTTCATGGGATTTCATTCGTCGTTCATCATTCACCATTAATTTTGACCCCACCCCCATGAAACTGGGTTAAAAAAGTTTCTTACTAGTTCTTCTCTGAAAAGCCGGTTTCTAGCAGAAGGTTTTGCAAATCGCTGTAGATTCTGACGTTCGTAGGCGCTTTGAATAAGCCTAAATTGAATAAAAAGATTTGACAATTCCTAACAATTAAAAAGTATTGTGTACACACTCATAATTTTATTCTACGTGGTAGAGCCACGCTGCAGCTATATAGTTGCAGCACGAATGTGTCGGCTTGATCGGGGGATGACCACGCTCTCACAGAATACCAGCGTAAAATAGCAACTTAATAATGCTGCTGTGTTCCGTATGGTAAGTGCAGAGAACTGGAGACCCTTTTTACTGGAAACGAGGCATTGTATTCATGGGTGACAACGCGTCTGCATTTCGATTCATAATCGCAGATAGATGTAGATTTCTATGGGCCTCAGAATCAACTTACCATCAGGTAGACTGTGTGCTCGTTTGTCACCATTATTATATGAAAAAAAAACCTACATTTTACAAAAACAGTAAGTAAATAAAGGAAAGTTTCGAAAACAACATATTCAAAAGCATTCCGTGGAAATTATTAAAAATCAAATTGTAAAAGACAATTGTGTGAAGCCGTGAAAAACGAGAATAATTATTTCCAGGACTGCACATGTCGTTTGTAAAAACTTTTCATGCAAATAACTTCAGTGGTTGGTAGTTTTTTTAAATTAAAACTACGACCTGTAAGAGAGCCGTGGTAGTCGCTCAGATGGTTAGCGCTCCCTGTAAATTTCACAGTACGCGAGCAACCCGGATTCGATCCCCGCTGGCACCAATGAAATTGTTAATTGCAATTTTAAGTACTGATTTATCACGTGCTCGCATGTTTGAGAAATAAGAAAATAAATATTTCCAAGACATGTGAAGTTCGCCAACACGCATTGGGGCAGCGCGGCGGACACTACCTTGCCCTAAAACTCTAAAACCCTCTCAGAAATGAGAGGAGGCCTGTGCCCAGCAGTGGGACATAAATAGGCTGTAAATTTTTCGTATGACTTTTGTGTGTATGACTGTATACCATGTACAAGTCGCTTTGCTTTGACCCTGTTTTTTTAAAAAAAAATATAATTGCAATAATTAAGGCATACTAATGAAATCTACAGTGATAGCGGTGACCAAAGAATCAAATACAATAAGAATGACAAATGAACCCTATAGTGATAGCGATGGTCAATTTTGGATTACAGAAAACACAAAAATGGTAACTATTCTTTTTTCATTTAATTTTAAATTACAATCTCTCAATTACATCGGCTTCAAAGACAAAAGGTAACCAACGCATTGTCAACACCTAAACCCACGATGAAAGGCCTCACCGCATGTTATTATACTTGCCCTCATACCCATCAAATAGAACACAACAGTAGCTGGCCTGCAAAATAGATAAGAGGATACCAACCAGACAGGCTACTAGAGCAAGAACATAGTGGTGCCTAATTTAAAAACAAAAATAAAAAATACGGTCAATTTACGTTAATGATTCAGAAACATGTTTTTTTTATCACTCTCTGTGACAACTATTTTTATAGAATAAGAGTGGTAATCCACCTGATGGTAAGGAGATACTGTGGTCCAACATCTACATTTATCCTCGATTAAGAATCAAAACGTAGATATGTTGTCACCCACGTACGACTTGCTGAATAGAATGTATGCAATGATGGTGAATGAAGAAATTCGCGAGTATCAATTTCTTGACGCACTATAAATTGATTCGCTCGTCCAGTCGAACCTTGGAATGTCTAACGACATCTATCTATCTATCTATGCTATAATAAAACTCTAACACGATGTCTGTCTGAACACGCATCACGCAAAAACTTTTCACTGGCAGATAGCAGACTTTCACTGGCAGATAGCTGATGTTATAAGGAGTAACTTAGGCTACTTTTATTTTAGGAAAATAATTAGGGTTAAAATAAAGATTAAAACCCATGAAATCCAATCGTAATAAATTCCACGAGGGCGAAGTCGCGGGGAACAGCTAGTAATGAATAAAAAAGACATTCCTAACCACCAACCAAAGTGGGTGTACGCGTACGTCGCCCCCTTTAATATTAATCCGGGGGCGGGTTACGCAAATAGCGCAACAGTCAAGTTTTGTTGTGTAAGTCCGAAACACCGGCGCTTATTAAATAAAATATTGGGACGCACTTAGCGCCGGCCAAGGTGCCCAACTAACATAAAAGTGTTGCATATTTTATTAACCGCGCCGTGTCTTATGGTTTATTCAGAATTACATTTCCTAGTCCCGGTTAGCGATATGAAGTTATATATAATGCATGGCCGACGTCGACGCCCTTTAAAAAATATCATTCATTTTATACGTAGCCAGTCTTTAAGCGTTCTTTGCAGACGGCGAAATTCGATAAAGAGCCTTCCTGCTTGTTTGCCGTGTGACGTTTAACTCAATAAGCTAGTCTACTTGGTCTCTCCGAGGAATACAGGAATAAATAACCCTTTCACTACAACTTTAGAAAGTTAAATTATTTGTTATAAAATATACAAGTTTATTTTTATAATATCGAAATCCCCTATCTCGTGGGTATCGTAAGAGGCAACTGAATGGCAACAGCATCTTCCTAATAACAAATCAAAATATTAAACAAGTTTAAAGGTTAAACCATAGATATAGTAATATACGAAATATATGGTTAAAACAGTAATTTACAAAACCAGACGGACTAAAAAAAATACTGAAAAGTGAAAAATTTAATACTCTATTCCACAACAAAGAAGAATCTAACGATATGTTAAAATCCATCATGCTGTTTAGGCTACATAGCGTGCCAAAGAAATAGACATACATACATATAATACATACTCTCGAAAAATATCCCTCGTTCTGGGGCAGTAAAAATATTTCCCTTATGAGGCTAGGTGTAAGGCCAGTGTTTATCAGTAGAGTTTTGATATTTTTAGTAAAATATATTTGTTTAATCTGTGAGCACTTACCTTAGTTATTTAAATAAACAAAAGCTTACGTACTTAGTACTTAGTGTTTATATAAATTTTGGAAACTTAGACTGCGGAGTAAAAGCCTCTAATAGTTACATACTTATCAAGTTGACCATGATGGACCTGTATGGGTGAATATGGACATAGGGGGAGCGGTTAGTATTATCTTGAGGGAAGTGGAGAACGTTACTCGTCGTCGAGCTTAAATTTTGCATGAACCACTGCGTACGAGACGTGCAGTAGGAGCGAGAGGGCGCACGAGAGGGACCGCTTTTGAATCTACATTTTAAGCGCATTGTAAGCAAAGGCATTATTAATGGATCAGTTTTAGATGTCGGGGAGCTAGGCGCGACGGCTGCCAAGAGCATGCTAGCGTTATTCATGGATCATGCATGTGTCATTCATATTTGATTCCTTTTAATTCCAGGCATCTTACGTCTGCGGAGGTGGCTCTCGTTGGGCTTTAATTTACCGCTTGATGGGGCGATGTTGGGACTCCACCGGATACCCGCGAGGACGAAAAACTTGACAAGTTCAATAACCTTTATGTTATTCATCTATTATGATTTATGACGTTATAGAATTCGAGTTTCATAAAATATTTTATGTTTCATTAAATTTAAATTTTATTACGCTAAGACAGTGTGATTTACCATCTAGGGCTTCACCACTACTTACATCCAGATGGGATTGTAGTAGAGTACTTGGCTTATAAAAAGTTTAAAATGTTAGAAAAAATTATTAAACTGTATTTTTAACCTCAGACGCAAAAAGAGGGGTGTTATAAATTTGACCGCTATGTGTGTGTGTGTCTGTCTGTGACACCGTAGCTCTTAAACGGGAGAACCGCTTTGGGTGCGGTTTTTTTTAAATTAAAAACAAGTTTTCTAGCTGCGGTTCTTAGCAATGTTTTATCAAAATAGGTCAGCTATTTCAAGGTCATCAGCTATTTTGTTAGCTGCGGTAGGGATATTTTCGGGGTTCTTAAAATCTTCTATTTAAGTTACATTTTATCAAGGTGCGATAAAATACAGACTAATCAGTATAAATGGTAGCTTAAGCCTCATTGAAGTATGTATGGAATACGGCAAAGTACAGGGTTCCGCAGAATAAATTAAAACGAACATATTTTTGAGTTTTAACTACAGCGCGATCTTTATAAATTTAATGAAATATATTCTTTAGGAGTTATATTCTTTTTCACAGACTTTTAGATGTAAATTTTGGGGAGCGGGGGAGGGGGACTATGTTACACAGTAGTACTTTGAAATTTCATCTTAAGCAAGATAGAGACAGAACCAAAATAGAACTTTAGAACACCCACAGACACTTTGTCGTGAAAATTTGGGAAAAAAAAGAATAGAATAGATTATAATGATTTTTGTCCAAAATAAATGACAAGTAATCATTTTTGAAAGTCATTTATGTTTTACCACTAGTTCGGAAAATCGCTGCCTTGGAGGGAACCAGCAAGAAACGCAGCGGGACTCTTTTATTAATAATAATTTATAATCACTTACAACGTAGTACGATAATTGAGTTGTATATGAGAAACAGCATGGTAACGATCACCTCATTCCCAGGGGTTACTATCAGTTATAATATATTCTTTAACATTATTATAACCTTCCATATACAGCTTATCTATATAAATGAAATTATAGAGGTTTGCAGTTGTGCGCGCATCACGGAAAACTACTGGATAGATTTCAATTAGGTTTTCTAAGTTTTATTTCTTAGACACTTGGCCGTTATCAAAAAAAAATATTGCGATATCTTCATTTAATATACAGTTATTAAGGTTTTAAGAAACAACGATTTTTATAAGCACTACATGTTCCTGATGTGTGTTTTCGTGCCGCGGAGAAGTGGGGAGTCGTATTTATATATTTACTATATTATCGAAAACTTTGTTAATATATCAAGCAACGCGGACGAAGTCGCGGGTATCAGCTAGTGTTTAATAAAAAAAATTAAACTTTCTGAGAGATAAGTCCTGCATGTTTTCTGGGACTTTAAAAACGCTACCCCACACTATATTTTCACAAGGAGAAACATCCAGACCCGGAACAATTAAATGTAGGCCATTCAAATACTTGTTCCGTGCGGGATTCGAACCCGCGGTCTCTTGTGGCTTACAGAAAATCCAATACGCACACAAGGTTAAATTTTATATGCAAAAAAAAAAAATTTAAAAATTGCATACAATGTCACGTTATGAAATATTTTGTCGTATCAATTTATAATGCAATGTTAATTACAATCCTAATCCTAATATGCTCATAATTAAAATTACATATTAAATACAAAGTAATAAACAGTACATAGTCAAGGAAATTAAATTGTCGAATTATTAATTGTCATGTCATTGATAATTTTATAAAAAAAGAGTCAGCAGACGTGTTATACTGTCTGCAAATAAAGCAATTTCATCGTGCTGCGTGAGTATGTCCCCTATAAGTGTTAATGCTCGATTTGTTGCAGTCCAACTAGTGGCCAATTATAGGAAGATAGTGCCTAAAAGTTGACATCATCCTCCTAAACATCAGGGTTTCAAAATCAACCATACCCAAGATGAATAAAGAAGGATACAAATAATGGTAGTACCCATAATTCTTCTTATAAAAAAGCCAACGAGCAAATTTACGTTGTGACCTCTCTAACAAGAGAGTATAATTTCTCTCGTAAGGATTCCAGACGGCAGCTGCATACTCTAGTTTACTTCGAACATAGCATTATACAAAGTTTTAGCCACCCTTATATCATCAAAGTCAGCAGCAGTCCTCATCACAAAACCCAAAGTCTTACTAGCTAACTTGCAAATGGATGTCATATAATTGTAAAATTTAATTTAGTATCTAATATTAAACCTAAGTCACGTATGTCATATACTCTTAACAAAGGCGCGTCATATAAGTTATAATTAATAATAACAGGATTCTGTTTTAATGCAAAAGTGATAACCTTGCATTTAGTCATTAAGAGGAAGATGGTTCACTTTACTCCATTCCGATACCGCATCTATGTCCTGTTGAAGAGCCTGTGCATCAGCAGCACTACCAATCGCCAAGCTTAATTTTAGATCATCTGCGAATAACAGACACTTCGCAGATTTTACTTTGGTAGGCTATTCATTTATAAAAATTAAAAACAGCGTAGGGCCAAGAGTACTACCCTGACTGACACCAGGTCTAGTGAAATAATAAGCGGATTCGAAACCACTTACTCTAACGAATTGACGACGATTATCCAAATAGCTAGCAAAGAATTGAAAAAGCTCCGGAGTGAAGCCCAACTTAGCTAGCTTCTGTAACAGTAATTGTATAAAATATTTACATGCCATTGAGATATGAGTAACCATTTTTAAAATTTTCGGTTGTCTATGTGTCCGAGCTAATCTTCGGCATAGCTGAACAAATAGAGAGTAATACCAGGAGTGATCTGGACTAAATTTTATCCGAAAAATTTAGAGATTTTATTAAAATAGAAATATTGATAAGATTTTCTTTTTATAGAATAAGGGTGACAAACGAGCACACAGTCCACCTGATGGTAAGTGGTTGCTGTGGCCCATAGACATCTACATCTATCTTCGTTTGCGAATTTAAATGCAGATGCGTTGTCAGCCGTGAGGACTAAGATAGAATGCCTCTTTTCCAGTAAAAAGGGTCTCCGGTTCTCTACACTCACCATATGAAACACAGCAGCATTAAGCTGCTATTTTACGCTGGTATTCTGTGAGAGCGTGATCCTTCCCCGGTCGAGCCGACCCATTCCACGTAAAGATAAAATAAATGGTCTTTAATGATTATCTTAAGTCAATAACGGATCATTAATGGATTCTACACAGGAGAAGCCAGAGCGGGTCTCTAGTTATAAATGTTATTTTAAAATTAATGTACCTACTTGGGTATACAATTGTTTTCAAGTATTTTCCCAGTAACAAAAATTTTCAGATTAACCGAATAATATAACGTTATAACGATATACCGTTATTAGCCGGTTTTCACTATTGGTACTTAGCATGTTGACGGTACAGGCTCGAAGCGCCGCCATTTCTAATCCCATTCTTTATCTCTACGGACCATACGTGAGAGCAGAGCAGCACAGCGCACTAATTGAATCACAGTCTCCGAAATAAGAGGAAGCTAAGTCAACTGAAACATACGCGGATATACAAAACCTAGGTGTGTTGCATCTGCAAACAGTTTTCGCTTGAAACAAATCCTCAAACTATAAAATTATTTGTAACAATTTATTACACTAGTATTTGGACTCCATGTTTTCATGATTTTGAGTTATCATGACTTCTGAAGAATCACTATGGTGATAAAGGTTGTGGAAAGAATTGTTTTTGGTAACTTTTGATTTTATCGCAATTTTTTTTTTTTATTTATAAAACGTTACCTCCACACTAGGATTTTTTCCTGTATCGTGGGGGCAGTTTACACACATAAATTTCACAAGGACAAACATTCAGACCCGGAACAATTATTTGTAGACCATACAAATACTTGTTCCGTGCGGGATTCGAACCAGCGGCCCTTAGCGCAGCAACTCATTGCTAAGCCACTGCGCGACGGAGCATTTCAACATTTAAACATGTAAGAACCACCATATTGATTAAGTTCAATAAACTTTAATTTCACGTGATGTCCTCCAAAAATGTTCCATACTCCTATTTCATCATCACGGCCCTTCACAAGTCCACTGTTGAACATAGGCCTCCCGCAAGGAATGCCACAAAGCACCTGTCCCTGAGCCACCTATATCCATCGCATCGACTTCCTGCATATCTTAACAGGTTTTCACTCCGTTTAGTGGGGAGGCGCCCTATCGCCAACCGGTACGAGTCTGCCACTCGAGAACCTTTTTTCCTCATCGCTTGTAGGTTCTTCGAGCTATATGGCTCCACTCCACTACTCCTATTTATACCTCTGTGATTAAAAGAACCAAAATTCGACTTTATTTTTATTATATTATTGTTTTACATCTATAACTCCAATCGAGCTTTATAATTATGTCTAATTTTAAAATACGTGAAACGTACGGTCAAACACTTGAGACTTTCGGACTTCGGAGCGATTCCTGAACACTTATAAATAACCGTAACTGTTCCATTTTCCTAATAAAAACAAGAACAACTAAAAAATAGAAGATTAAAAATGCTTTTAAGTGAATTGGTTCCTAAACTAATATTCAGCGTTTAAGTTTAAGGACTGGCGCTGCACCGCAAGTAGGGTTACCAAATTTTATTTCAAATATAGTATTCCCGAAGCTTTTACGTGTTAAAAATATATATAGCGGATATCATTTCTGCTTTGTGCCTTTTTTAATTACCTCACACCGTATAAATCTTTATTAAATTACACAAAATTATAGTATTTGGACCCCTAATATAGTACAGCACTATATTATTGAGCCGGAGCGTATCATAGTCCTCTTATCCCTCAGTACGATTCAATTTTTTATTGCTATTTTCTCTGGAATTAATTGTCTAATTCCGATTAAACTCACCACAGACAATTTAAGTAGACCATAGATGAATCTATGTACTACATAGACATATATGTAGTACATAGATTCATCTTCATGACACTATTGACATAAAAATCGAGAATTTTGCATATTTGTATATGTATAGAAGATGAAGAAGGATAATATGAACACTTTGATGTTCATTCGACTTATCCCTAACTTCGATGAATTTTTCTAAAGTTAATTTAAATTATATCATAAGTTTTTTCTACATATAAAGAAAATTGAAGTGCATGTTTGTAATATTGAAATAACTGGCTTTGGTCAAGCTCAGGGGGTCTATGCTAATAGCATGCAAATGACCCCCTGATCTTAGACATAAATAACCATTTTTAAAATTCTTGTCTGTCTGTCTGTCAAGGCGGAATGGTTGAACCGATTATTATGAAACTTTACTAACCGTTAGAGAGCAATTCTGGGAGATATCCAGGCTATATTTTATCCGAAAACATTTTTTTTATTCGAAATATTGAGAATGTACATGGTCTTTGATTATCTTAAATCTAAATAACGCCAAATTAATAAATCCTATCCCGGTGAAACCGGAGCGAGTCGCTAGTACCATAATAAAATAACTCCGCTCCACTTTTGTCCGAAACTCGGACATACCTAGTAATAAAGTAGGGTTGGTAACCCTAAACGGAAGCGCCACGCGGAGACTAATCGGCGTCACTTGAATTTTTCATGGCGAGACGGCTGCTCCTTTCAAGGTGACATCTGTAGCGACTCGATGATGTCTCCATTTACCGAAATGAAAAGGGCTACGCATTTTCAAATATCATTATTATTGTAATAAATATAAATGACTCATTAAAGCATTTCAAATTTCTTATTATTAATCAACTGATAATCTTATACTTTGTGTGTGCAATTCTTGTATTATAATCTATACATATAAATAAAATTGAAGTGTCTGTCTGTAATATTGAAATAACTGGCTTCTATTAAGCTCAGGGGGTTATTTGCATGTTATTAAGACATAAGAAATCATTTTTAAAGTTATTGTCTGTCTGTCTATAGGGCTAATCTTCGTTATTAATGCCGGAAGAGATGTTCATAACTGAAAAACTTTGTTTAAGCAATAAAAATATTGATGAAATAAACGGTCTTTGATAATTAGCTTAAATCTAAATAAAGCTCCAATTAGAGGTCCTATCCAAGGGAAGCCGGGGAGAGTCGCTAGTATGAAATAAATTACAAACTATACTCAACAAAATATGTTAGATATTATAAGTTGAGTAGAACGAAGTCATTTCATGAGAAACTCGATATCCCATATAATAATTATAGGTAATTATATAATGTAACTTGTCAATACCGTAAGATGAAACCTCGATTTAATAAATAAGAAAATATGAAACAAATAAGAGATACAAACAAAGTATATTCAACAGTTCAGTCAAAACATTGCTATACGCAACAGCTTTTTAAAAACGAGAGGGGGCTTGTGCTAGGCACAGCTAGGGTTTTTGGAGCAAGGAAAATTCCACCGCGCTGCCCCAATGTGTGTTGGTGCTCTTCACAGGTCTTCGAATTATTTATATATTTACAAACACAACGTTTGTAAATATATAAATAACCGTTTACCGCCGAGCAAATAAAAGCAATCAAATAATTTCCACATAATTTAATAGCTTCTGATGTTAATGATAAGCCATACTGTAACTGACTTCAAAAGCTACAGCTTTTACGTGGTAGAGCCATGTTGCAGATTTATTATGGTTGTAGCACCTGGGAAGGACCACGCTCTCACGGAATACCAACAGGAAAAAGCTTAATGGTGCTGTGTTTCGTATGGTGGGTTTAGATAACCGGAGACCCTTTTTACTGGATAGGAGGCATTCCATCTTAGTCCTTAGAGGTGACAACGCATCTGCATTTTGGTTCTTAATCGAGGATAGATGTATATGTCTATGGGCCACAGCATCCACTTACCATCAGGTAGACTGTGTGCCCGTTTGCCAACCTTATACTAAAAAAAATCTATCAAATTATTATTTTTAAGTCACATTTTAACATTTTAATAATCATGTTCTCTCCCTAAATATAAAAAGTTGCAACAAACATGCCCATTATAAAATCACAAAGACGAGAAAGCAAACAGTATTATCCACGCTATAGTAAAAGCGGAAAAATAAAGCAAGCGTTCAAAGACGTCGTAGAAATCTGTTAAAATCACACCCGGATCCGTATCAACGAACCGTATAAAAGTATTGGTGTTGATATCGGAGCGAAGCGCAGACAGCGGCGAGAGGTTGAAAAGAGAAAACATTTTGAAACAAACCCGCGACTCAAGGCGGCAAAGCCGATGTTCACAAAGGGCCGCACTCCACAATTTTCTCAAAAAAACCGCGCGCCCGCGCCAACTGCGCCCAGAGTGCAATTCAAATGGCTCGACCCGCACCTACGTACATAAGTTATTAAAAAAAGTGTGCCTTTGCTGTAGGTTTTAATAAAAATAGTCGTCTCGCGCTACCCTTTGTCAGAACATCAGAGAAGCTTGTGCCATACCTCTATTAATGTGAGGGCTGCCTCCAAGACGCACAGAGCCGCATTCAGCAAGGCAATTATTAATTAGCAGTATTCGCCGCGAATAATCACAAGGCTACTTCCTTAAGATTTTTGAAAAAAAAATATACAGATTAAATCTACGTGTTTTAAAATCCAAACGTTTCAGTGTTTTGCAGCACAGTAGGTAACGAGAAAGCTAGGCGTTCAACATCCTGCTCTCATAATTAAGCCGGGCTCCGTTCAGCTTTTGAATATTAATTTATTGGCCCGTTCTACTTAGAAAGACTTTACACCATCTCAAAGTGCTGCACAACAAACCGAATAATTAGTTCCATCTCATGCTCAACGCTTTTGGGTAAGTAAAAGAAATAATTGCTAATAGACATTAATTAAGGCTGAATCTTTAAGTCACCTGCCAATTATTATTATGTAATTACACTTTTAAAAACGAAATGCGTATTTAAAGATGTTACATTTGCCGCTTTAGTAAGCATTTTACTACGTTTTTATTAAGTCACTTTCTTATTTGTCTGTCGTTCCGGGTGGAATTTAGTAATTGATTTTAAACTAACTTCCCGGTGAGCTTGAAACACGAAATTGAATACAGCTCAAATTCGTATGACAATGCAAGAATATGATAAAAACGTGGAATATTTAAAAAAAATATCTCACTTTTTTGTTATTTTACGGCTTGTAATTTTTAATTAATGGTCGCGTACGACAGTTACTTTTAAAAATAAAATTTAGAATTCATAAAACTTAACTTATGAAGTAACCATGGTGGATTGAGTCTCCTTTGTTTGAAAACCTTATATTGAACATAAATGAATATTATAAATGTAAATAACGCGGTCGGCCCTGCGCGCGTCTCGCTTGCACAGTGATCCTCGTCAGTTTTCCCATGTTCCATGTGAATGAATGGCGTCACACAGCTAAGATACTTTTTCGTGAAAGGCCATCGCATCCGACTCTGTGTGACTCACAATATATTCCAACATACGACTGAATGGATGTGTATTTCAGTAAACAAACATTTTCAAGAAAGTAATTATATATGAGTGTGCTTTGGTAGGCGCTAATGCGTGTTCAATTTTATTAATGCGTTTCTTGCTTTAGTACTGTCTACACTATGTATGGATGCTTTAATAAAATAGAATAGAATTGAATCATTTTTATTCAATGTCAATTACAAATTGAAATTGATAGTTATTTTTTACTTTTATCACTTTTCCACTGGTGCGCAGAAAATCTTCTGTCCTGGAAAGCAAGAAAGAAAGCCAGCGGAATATATCTCGTAAGAAATATATCGTAAGAAGCAACCAATGAATTTAATATTCATCATTTAGTGTCAGGTTTTTTTATATAATAAGGGTGACGAGGACGGGAAACGAGGACACAGTTCACCTGATGGAGTGTGCTGTGGCCCTTACCGCGTACATCTTTTTTTTCTGAGAGTGTACGCTGTTGGCCCTGCGACCTTGACAGCTTCCTCGAAATTGGCTCGTAAGAGAGGATCTACGAGCTATTGAGTGCAACGATTCTGCGGGCGGCGAGGCGGCTCAAGCTAAGGGGGGCTCGATGTGATTCAAGGGCCCCTCAGAAGGAGGTACGAACCTCGGCTTGAACCACTATCGCAATGTCAGTAAAGCTAAAAACGCCCCGTATTACGGGTGTTGAACCTCGTGTACGGGGTGTGTCTGTGACCTCGCGTTCGCCGGCGAACGCGGTGTGCCCTAGTGTTCTGTATTAGAGTAGTGTCTGAGTGTGTGTGTGTTAATGTTAAACAAACGAGTTCCCTCTCCTGTGGAGGGGGGCGGGGGAGACGGGATCAACCTATTAACAGAAGTGATCTCGTCGTCGGGATCAAGAAAAACGTTCTTAGGACGTCTCCTATGGGTGTCATCATCCCTCACTGGGGAGTACGAGCCCGCCTCATTTACCAACGGATTGATGTGTCTTTTATCGAATCGAAGTATCTTAAGGATAATTCCTTAAGATACGAATGGATGGTGGGCATGTCGAGGTCGCGGTGGAGATCCGCGCTCCTCACATAGTAAGGAGCTCCTGTGATTTGTCGCAGGAATTTATTCTGAACAACTTGAAGTTGTCGAAGGCTCTTTTTGGAGACGTGGGCAAAGGACACCCGCATATGTCATAACAGGACGTACGCAGGTTTTGAAGAGATGCAGTTTGTGTCTCAGGGACTGCTTACTGCTTTTATTGGTGAAGGCGAAAAGACGGTACACTACGAATTTTGCCTTATTCCTGACTGTTTTAATATGCTGAGAGAATCTCATTGCACTATCTAACAGTACCCCCAGGTATTTCACCACCCGAACCCATTTCATTGGGCTACCGTAGAGGGAGATCGTACCTTTTTTGTGCCTTTTGATTTTCAGGATTAATTTATTATATAAATTTCTCCTGTTCCCTGTTCCTCCTGTTCGGGGTTCAAATCGATTCTCCATTTTCTGCACAAATCGCCTAATGCGTTTGCTGCAGCTTGGAGCTGAATGCAGATTCTGATAGAGTGGTTATCAGAAGAAGAGATAGTTGTATCATCTGCGTACAGTGCAAGATGAGTACTTGGAAGTGAAGGGCTACATCTTCTTTAGTTACGTAATAACATTATTTAATCTGTGTCTATAGGTATTCAGTTAAGAATCAAAATGCAAATGCAATGCCAACCTGAACGAATAAGATGGAATACCTCATATCCAGTAATAAGGGTCTCCGTCTCCTCTACACTCACTATTATACGCTGTAGTCACTATAAAAAACGCATTAAGCTGCTATGTTACGCTGGTATTCACTATTTCGTCACTCCATCTAGTGGCGGTCCCCCTCTAGGTGAAATGACGACATGGTAAGACATGCAGGAAGTCGATGGATGCAGGTGGCTCAGGACAGTGCTTTGTGGCGTTCCATGGGAGAGGCCCATGTTCAGCAGTGGACTTGCGAAGGGCTGTAATGATGATGATGATGATGATGATGATTCACTATTTGACTACTTTCAGTAATTATGCACAAGGAACAACCTGTATAACACGTTGTGTAGAGTTGACATGATTGTGTATTTAATTAGTATGGAAACAACATGTTTAAAAGCACTTGACATAATATAAATTTTCAGACAAGAGAACAGAAGTTAAGCCTAAGCAACACAACAGCACTCGACGTGGCGCGATTGAGAAGAATCCCTTTGAGCGCGTCTGACCCCCCCAGTTGCCTCTAACCGCAATTTTAATGAACAAATAACGACTCGATTAACACAAGCACCGAGATACAAAACAGGTCTACTCAAGATTTGCATGGAAAACGCCGATGCACCGCCTACGATAATGTTTGTACACCGCTCCTTGATACGATTTGCAACATTTTTCATTCGACAACTTACATCGCTTTGTGCTTCCGCGCGACTGAATCTCAACCTAAATATCAATACTTAAAGTCAAAAGTCGTACAGCTAGTCGCCACACATCATTTAAGATATTAATGAGTGCATCCGTAATAGGTGAAACATGCATATGAAATTCAAATTTGTAGCGGGACGGGTCGGGAACGTCTCTGCATATTTTAGCGGGCAACGGAGTGTGAATTAGAATCTTTTGTTGGCATTCGGAGCGTCAGTCGGTGATGGTAAACGATGTTTAACCGCGATCTATTTTGTATTATTGGTGCGGACTGTGAGATGGGTGCACGAAATCCCGTCTGCCGGCATAATTCCCTGACAATGCAATGGTATTCTTTCTACAACGTACTCGTAGTATGAAAGAGCTTGAAGTGGCCACTAATGCGTTGTAAACTTCAATTTGTATATTTCAAATAATGTTAATTACTCATTTAAATAGAACTGTTTCGATTTTGAACCGTGTAGTGGTGATTTTTTTAACAGAAATAAGGTTACAAACGGGCACACAGTCCATATGGTAATAAATGGATGCTGTGGCTCATAGACATCTACATCTATCCTCAATTAAGAATCAAAATGCAGATGCGTTTTCAGCCCTGAGGATAATGCTGCGTTTCTAGTAAAAAGGGTCCCCGGTCACATACGAAACACATCAGCATTACTGCTATTTTACGCTGGTATACTTTGAGAGCGTGGTCCTTCCCCAGTCGAACCGACCCATTCATGCTACTATAATATAGCTGCCGCACGGCTCTATTACGTTGCATTTTATATAGCATCCCGTTGGTGTCGTAAGAAGCGGCGGAGAGAAACTGAAACAACAGACGAGCAGCAGCATCTTGATAACTACTTAATTATAATAAAAAACTGTGGTGGCCAGCCCGCCTGTCAAGCGTGGCAACTATTCCTAGCAGTAGACTTGAGAGGATGTTATGAATGGATGGTTTCGATATTATTTATTTGGATGAATGCTCAAACTAGACGTTTCATTGATCGGTTACAAATTGATAACAAAGATAGATATTTTAATGTCAGATACTTTTAAAAATAAGCAAGCAAAAAAATCATCTATTTCATAAGGATTTGAGCACATACTAACCAACATGAATGTCATAAACAAAATAAACACTCAATGCGTGGAATATTGACTGAAAATAATACAACTCAAAGCGCAGCTTTGAACAGAATAATCGATAACACAAACCTTTTCTTGTTAAAATAAAACAACCGACCATCCATTAGGGGATTTTCAACGAAATTGCGCTTTGCGATCAACGTTGTTAAAGAGCGACCATTTGAAAATACCGGGCGTCCAACACCGCAGCGTAAGTAAGTCAAAAAAACTCGATTAGCGAGCCGAAAGATTTACAGTTAGTATAGAAAAAGTAATTAGCGAAAACGAAAGAAAACCAAACGTCGGAAAAGTCATTGGACATAATTCATAACAAACAAAAATAACGGGAAGTTGGCTCGGCGCGGGAATGCAATGAATAAATCCCTAACTGCGGACACCCTGCGCCCCCTAGCTGGCCCCACCCCGGTAGGGGCACCGCGAAAAAAGTACACGACCCGGTCGAGTTTTATAGTCCGGGGAAAAAATAGGAGGTACCCAAAATATCTATATACGGAGTATGCAAAAAGTAGAAAAAACTACAATACCGCTCGCATGAATAAATGAGTGGACCTTCATATAGAAAAAAGTGAGCCAACAAAAATAAAAGCGTCGGTGTGGGGACGCGCAAGGGGACGGAAAGAGGGCGGCCGCTTAGGTGCAGTCCACCAGGCATCCGCACCTAAGCTATACTCGGCTCGCCCTTGGCGCGAGCTTACGGGTATATCGCTCCCGAGGTTTGGGTGTGAATTGTCCCGGATTACGCGACGTCAGGAACAAACTCAAAACAAACTACCACAGGCCGGGACAGTCTTTAATCTCTAACTAGAATCGATAACGAAGCTGCAATTGTTTTTTTCTGTTTGACATCGGCAGGCTGTTGACGAAGTCGAAACGAAATTGTCGTTGTTAAAATCGTCCATCAAACACAATTTTCACAATATTTTAATAAGTACAGAATATGTGAAGGACACAATAAGTTTTATTAAAAGACAGTGGTGAAATCGTTTTCCAATCAATCGAATCAAATTGTCTTACAAGAAGAGCCTGGACTAGAACTATAGCTAGAACAAAAAGTTGTATACAGTCAACTTTTGATGAGAAATGATGAGAAGAAAGTTCTTCAAGACGCTATGTCAAGTTCAACACTGGCATAACCGTACCATTCCTTCATATTATTAGCTAAAATATTGTAATCAAAACTGGCACGTTTCGTATGTTCTAGAACGCAGTACCAATCACTAGCAAAGAGACATTTCCTCTCATTGCTAGTGTTAGTAGAGTAGTGTTATTTTATCATAAGCCCGTAAAAGTTTCATGGGTCTCTCTCGTATAATAAATAATAAAAAACTGCGATTGCCAACACACTCGCCAAGCGTAGCAACTGTGTCAAAATCTCCTTTTTTGGGTAATCTATGTTCAGCAGTAACCTGTAATGAATCAAGGAATGAAACAACATTGTAAAGTTTAAAAAGCCGCCTGTCACCAGTTATAATCCACTTAATACACATATTGCCGTCAAGTAGGACGCGGGAAAATCCACGAGGTTATACAGAGGCTTTTCGTCCTGAAAAGTTCACTCGCTATAGCGACACAGGCTTTTTAAAAGAGAGCAGCAGGAAGTTATTAATTAACAGAAATATTAACTTTAAAAAAGTTTCAACACACACGTGTGGCATAAGAAAATACATTACCCCGTATCATCAGTGTATGTAGAGGACTATTGGAAAAGCAAAAAAGATGGACAGATAATTACTGATTTTCGTCAACAGTAGCACATATTATGTTCGATATTAAATAAATATGCCTTATATACAATTATTGTAATGTTTCTGCCGCCAAATAACTGTAGTGCTGTTATTTGGTCTGAAGGGTATATATAGCGTTCTTAATTTGAAGCTGGTTGCAGGTGTCCATAAACTGCAGTAGCCACTTACCATCAGGTAGACTGTAAATTCGTTTGTCACTTCAATCTTAAAAATAAATAAATTCAAGATCTTGTGGTACGATCAACAATCCGCCTGTCAAGAATTAATCAAATGGTTTCTTTAGCAAGGGACTGTTAAGGGCGAATGAAGGAGGTTTTAAAATAATTTCATACGTGGTAAAGTCATGCTGCAGCTATATTAGTAGTATAGTTGTAGCACGAATGGGTCGGCTCGACCGGGGAAGGACCACACTCTCACAGAATACCAGCGTAAAATAGCAGTTAAATGCTGTTGTATTTCGTATGATGAGTGTAGAGAACCGTAGACCCTTTTTAGGGTTCCGTACCCGAAGGGTAACCAACGGGACCCTATTACTAAGCCTCCGCTGTCCGTCCGTCTGTCTGTCAACGGGCTGTATCTCATGATCCGTAATAGGTAGACAGGTAGACAGTTGAAATTTTCACAGAATATGTATTTCTGTTGCCGCTCTAACAAAAAATAATACAAATAAAAATACATTAAAAATTATAGGGGGCTCCCCTACTAGAAACGTGTTTTATGAAGATACGGAACCCTTCATGTGCGAGTCCGACCCTCACTTAGCCGGTTATTACTGGATACTGGGGTGATTCTTAATTGAAGATAGATGTAGATATCTATAGGCTACAGTGTGTTCGTTTGTCACCCTTATTCTATAAAAAAATCCATCCTTCATGGGTGTATATTAAGTGCAATTTACAAGCAGTGTTTAATTGGGTTAGGTCCAGGAATTATTGAAAAGGACCATGGTTCTGGTTAGGCTTCGATGTAGATGAAAGCGTTCTCGTGGAGCTGTCCATATACAGCGAAGATGGACCACCATGGGGTTTAGTCGGTGCGACTCTGACACATCCCGTCCTGGTCTCTACGAAGCGACTATACATTTTCCATGAAAAAAAGAAAAAAGTGTCCGGCTTAACCCGTCCTGGTCCCTGCGAACCGGGTACATATATTATAGATTTTCCATAAAAAAAAAGAAAAAAGTCCAGAAGGAATCTCCTAACGCTAAATAACACGATGTTAAACCTTTTGGTACAATATGCATGTACTCGTACGACCTTGTTTTAAATAAAAATATCGGTATTTGTAATGTTCATTTAAGTTTCGTCTGTATATAACAAAATTCTGAAAAATTTAGTGCTGCAAAAAGGAAAACGCGATCTGTCGATATGAAGGGTTTACGAGAGCGCCGTCATTAGAAGTGTTCAGTAAGATAGAAATTTACGAGGAAATTATAATAAATTTTGGTTAACGTAATATTTCTGATACAAGTTCATATAATGCTAGCTAGTGCCCTTGACTTTGTTCGCATAGAATAATTTTTAAGTAATTTATTATATATTCTTCTCTATTTGAATCAGATTTTGTTCACAATTTAATTTTATTTTGTTTCGCGCGGAAACCTAATTCTTTTACTAAAACAAAAGTACCCTTAGTTACTCCTTATAACATCAGCTATCTGTTAGTGAAAGTCCTGTCATAATCGGTCCAACCTTTTTGGAGATTAGCCGGAACAGAGAGACAGACACACAGACAGACAAAAATTTTAATAATTGTTTGTTGTTATAAGTACCGTATATACTTTCACATTCATTTCGTAAAAAGCTGTTATTTTTACATTACAAACAGACACTTAAAATTTTATTTATTTGGACGGCTCCGTGGCGCAATGGTTTAGCAATGAGTTGCTGCGCTAAGGGCCGCGGGTTCGAATCCCGCACGGAACAAGTATTTGTATGGCCTACAAATAATTGTTCCGGGCCTGGATGTTTGTCCGTGTGAAATTTATGTATGTAAACTGCCCCCACGATACAGGAGAAAATCCTAGTGTGGAGGTAACGTTTTTAAAAGACAAAAAAAAAGATACAAACAATGCGTGTTGCTAGTATTGACATATGAATGTGAGACGTGGTACTTCACTGCTGGCCGTATGAGGAAGTTCAAGGTAGCTCAGCTAGCTATGGATAGGGCTATGCTAGAGGATTCTCTGCATGATTAACTTAGATATGTGAATATCCGCAGTAGAGCAAGAGTAACCGACATCGCAACGGATCTCTAAGCTAAAGTTACAAAGGGCCGGTCATATAGCTCGAAGAACCGACAACCTATGGAGAAGAAAGGTCCTCGAGTGGCAGTCTCGACCGCTAAGCGAAGTGTAGGGCGGCCTCCCACTAGATTGAGTTAAGAACTAGTAAGTGATGCGGGAAGTCGATGAGTACTGGTGGCTCAGGACTGTGCTTTGTCGCCATCCTTGGGGCAGGCCTATGGTCAGCAGTGGAATTGTGATGGGCTGTAATGATGAAGATGAAGATGAAAGAAAATATACGATAACAGACGAGACCAACAAGCACAACTTAACGTTAAAATCTTTTTCGTTATATCATAATGTTTCTTCTTCCAAAGCGCTATGTAATGGAAACCTACTTAAAAGTCTGTAACCCGAGCGTTACATTGAGCATTGTAATATTTCAAAGACATAGAAATGTATTTCCCTTTCTAGAATGTGCATTTGTCAGGATAAAATTTTATTATCGTACTGTCTCGCAGAGAGTATAGAATATTTTACACGTGGTAGAGCCATGCTGCAGTTTTATAATGTGAAGCACGAATTGATCGGCGGACCGGGGTAAGACCACGCTCTCACAAAATAACAGCGTAAAATAGCAACTTAATGCTGTTGTGTTTCGTATGGTGAGTGTAGAGAACCGGCGACCTTTACTGTATACCAGGCATTCTATCTTAGTCCTCAAGGGTGACAACGCATCTCCATTTTGTTTCTTATTTGAGGGTAAATATAGAGGTCTATGGGTCATCCACTTACCATCAGGTAGACTGTGTGCTCGTTTGTCACCGTTATTCTAATAAAAAAAATGTATTGCACAAAACTAACAGACAATATCGCTAATTTCTATAATTCGTATTTCTAGAATATAAAGATTGTTGTTTTTGATCATAAACATAAGTATTGCTTTGTATAAAAATGTACGTTCTTATTTGTTGTTTATAATGTGTTTGCAAGTTAAAGTTCAGAGTCTCTGCAGTCTTCGACAAGGCGAATTAACACCAATAATGTCACTTCTATACGTCGACTGCCACTAAATGTAATATGGCGTCAATCAGCACAAATTTAATTACATCTGTTTACGCTGTGTGCATTTGCAATAACCGAGTGCTCACTGGGCGGGTCCGCAGCTCCGATTCGGCGATAGATTGGCAAACACGCAAACTATTCGTACGACGTTCGAACACGCTCTCACTTGAATTGGTGTAAACGAAACTTCATTACGAGCGTTCTCTCGGCTGACTTAATCTACACACGACGTCTACCGGGACATATTGGAAACTGTCAATCGAACAGAACGCTGTTTATTGACGGTACGAAGTCGCTTTTGCTTCCTAGTTTATCTTAAAGGATAACGGAAATTGCTAAGTCGAGTAAAAGCATATTTACTCAAATATCGGTGCTTTTGAAACTGAAATTGACTCTTAATGATATATTTCATAATTTATTTACTTCCTGGTTTACCTTTTTACAAATTCAATTTTAGTGCAAAATGTTGTTGAAATTACAAAGAGATTTCTTAATTTTTTTTTAAATTTGTGTTTATGTATAATATTTGGAAAAAACATGCGTGAGTGTCGTGGAACACTTGGTTGGAACGAAGTTCCTTTTTTATAAATACTAGTAATGCTATTAAACATTACTAATATTCCCTTAAACCACTTCTGGTAAGCTTAAAATGCTAGTGTTAGAAGTGGTTCACGACAGTAGTCGAATGACGAATTCAAACACACGACCTTTGGAGTTCGCGGTCTGCGCCCTGCCATTAGGCTACTGACGCTTCTAATATATTATTATTGATAAACGTATTATATTATTGATTAACAAGTATAAATAAATGAATTACTAGCGCCTATTAAAATGAAGCGTCATTTAAAATAAAATAATATTTCTTTCATAGCAAGATAAGAAAAAGTGCGAGGGATATGGATATTATTCCATCTCGCTTCCTTACAGCCGCCAAGGCCAAGGAAATCTTAGACTTTTTCTCGCCTAGTCCCCATCCACCAAATTCGTACCGACCGATAAAGAACTTCGTTCCAATAATAAAATTGAATGTGACAGAAGAAACATGAGAGTAGAATTAATTTTGTAGAAATACGGTCATTATGAGATATTGCGTGATAAAAGAAAAGTGTGGTTTGCAAGATTTTGTGACTAGGATTAAGATATGAATGCTTCGGTGAAAAAGTTATATTGAAAGATTAAATAAGCAAAAGTGGCAAAGAAAATTAAAATTGCAGAAGAGATTGGCAGAGTCGTAAAGAGGGCTAAATTAAGAATACCCTTAACCGATGAGCATGTATGCGTAGAAGTACAAATCGTGTCAAATGGATGTCTAACTTTTTCTAACCCTTTGGATGACAGGCGTGGGTGTTCATGTTATTTGTAAATATTTTGTTTAAAATATCCAGTAATTATAGATCTTTGTTACCTTAATATAGAGAACTTACTCGCTACCGAAAGTCAGTCAAGACTTCATTAAGGCACTGCTTCGTTATAAATCATTAGAGTTAAGTACTTCCAGTTTTAATTAAGCATTGTGCGAGGGGTTTTTATTCCGATCGGCTCGATCGAGATGGTCGACGACACTGAGTAATTGTATCAGCGTAGTTTCTGCTGGGATTCCTTGTGTTTTTTTTTGTGTGCATGCGTTGCCCATTGTTTCGGGCCGAGTGCGCGACGCAGCCCGGCTTTATGGTTTTAATATAGTGATTAAATGTCATGGCGTAACGCCGGTACGTATGCGGAGCGGGTTAATTTTCTCTCGCAATCTTTTTTTTTAGTCGCTAAGCCGGCTCGAGGCTGGTCTTCGTCCGCCGTTGCTTGAACCGAGGAGTGCAAGCGGGCGCGAATCACTTACCGCTGACCGTTAAGTAAACTAGTTAATAGTCTTTTTTTTGTTTTTCAGCCATTTCTTTTGCTAGACATGCAGTAAATTGGCCATGTCTGCGCTTAACGATTGTTACAGCATGACTTATTATTTCCAATAATTGCTTTTGACGGTTTTCCCGGGATGAGAATGTAAGGAATGGTCGAAAGTTTTACTTATCGTTAATATTTAAGTAAATTTTTATGCTAAGTATGCCATAATTTAGCTATATCTATGCTTAGCTGGAATTTAATAACAGTATAGTTACAGTAATCTTATTATTTCCATTAATTATTTATGACGATTTTCCGCGATGAAACGGTAATGGACGGTAAAACGTTCTATTTAATGCTTATGTCTTTTTAACTCTTCTAAGCCAGCGGTTAACTACAAACCCACCTGATGGTAAGTGGTGATGTTGCGGAAGATGGTGAAGCGCACTGACTTAACAATAGCCTATTCACTCTTGTCTTGAAGACACCCAATTGTAATCGGATGGAAAGACAGATGCTGGCAACTTATTCCACTCCATTGCTGTTCCCATGGCGAACGATGTAGCAAACCATTTGGTTCGAATGCGTGGCAAGTCAAAAAGTTATCCGATGTTTTGTATTGACAGTGCCGGATTCGGAGCCCCTTTTACTGGTAACGAGGCATTTTTTATATGAGAGGGGGCAAACAAGCATGCGGCTCACCTCACCAAGGGAATTGCAGATGCGTTGCAGGCCTTTTAAAAAAGAGTAGGTTCTTTTCTTGAAGGTCCCTAAGTCGTATCGGTCCGGAAAAATCGCTGGTGGTAGTCGATTCTACAAGGAAGTTGTGCGAGGAAGAAATCTTCTTGTAAATCACACAGTGGTGGACCGCTAATCATCCAGATAGTATAGAAGATATCGCGAGTTTTGTCATGATGTGCGATGGTGAAATTGAGCGGCTGGAATCAGTCGGAACAATTCCTCAGAGCACTCCCCGTGGTAGATGCGATAAGAACACTAAGTCTTTTATAAAAAAATTAGTCATTCTTAACTGAGAATAAATAGTAAATGTATGTGTAATAATTATAAAAAATAAAATGTTAGACTAGTAAATGTTAAGAAATATGTTAGTTGGTATTTAGTATGTAGTAGTTAATATTTAGTATTAAAAAAAACTACCCTCTTATAAATTGTTATCCCCCTACGGGGCGTCACTTGATGTATGATGTATTTCTTGTGGCATGCAAATTATATAAATAAATAAACAGGTCAATCAAAATCACATTTAAGGATCTACTTTAAAGCTTTAGACACAAAAACCCTCACCCCATCTCATGCAAACATAGGCTAATTGAATAAGAAGATACGAGTACTTATAATATAATTGTCCACAGCGAAAAACAAGCACAACATACGTTCACAAAATATATAAAAAGTTTATAAAAAGCAAAGAGATGCAACATCTCTTCGCAGTGCCAGTGAGTCAAGTAGATCAGAAAGAGTGTGGACTAAATTTAGTCGCCCCCAATCCGAGACTTTGTTTAACAAAGTTTAAAAATTATGCATCACTCCGACTACAGATGACTACAATATGCTTAAAAGTAATAATTTGTAGAAAATTTTACATAAATACAAATAAAACCACATAGATACTAAATTACAACAAATAAAACGAAAATGAAACGAATTAACACTATATAAAAATATGACGTTACCTTAACATCTTTTAATGAGGACTTAAAGGAAAACAATGAACACGAATATAAATTACACTCATATATTATCCTGTTATATTCGCATTACGACAGAGAGATTGGTGACCCAAGTTAGTGCCACGATACTTTAGAACGAACGATACATATTTGCTTGATTTAGAATTGGGTTTTGGTTGATACCTTAAGCATTAAGTAGACTAATCAACTAGTTTGTTAACAAAATGTCATATTCGCAATATATGCGATTTCGTTAGGAGTTTAATTAGGAATGATAACACATTTATTAAAGTTGAATGTTATATAACTTTCAAATAAATTTGTCAGTACGATACGCACGCCACCTACTGTAATTTATAACGCCTATAAACTTCTCGCAAGTGCAACCAATAAGTTGACAATGTTTAAACGCAATCTGATAAACGGTATGGCAGCGCATAAAATACGAACAAACAAACATTAATTTTTATATATTAGATTATCTATATTGAATAAAAGTGATTTTATTCTATTCATAATTGATATTTTCTTAACCCAAAAATGCGTCCGAAAATTGTAAAAATGCAAGAACAATATTTGAAGCGTCAAATAAAAGGAGAAAAGTCCTAATTACTTCGGCTAGCCGTATGATTCATTTTCTCCCACCCCCCGGATGTAGCACGGACAAGTTGGCATTAAAAATATTTTGTTAAAACTTAATCCGCGAAAATTTACGTCCGGCGGTGATCGCTAAAAGAGCGGCGCGCCCCGTGCCGGCTGAACGGATAATTCAAACAAAACAACGCTATGGACAACTTTACAAATTTATTATTGAAGCCCTAAAAGGTTTTTGCTCACTTTGGGCGGCTTCCAAACGCTTCCTTTATTGAATTGAAAACGGAGACGAATGCGCTCTGAAACGCACTCGGATGTGTGTAATTATCTGCATTTTCATTTGTAGATGATAAATGTAGATGTCTATGGACAACAGTATCCACTTACCTTAAGAAAAGATTAAATATGCGACAATACATATTAAAATGTATAAATATACCATATACCACAAATGGGCTGGCTCAACCGGGGTAGGACAACGCCCTCACAGAATACCTGCGTGGAACAGCTAATGAAATAATGCTGTTTCGTATGGTGTAGTGTAGAGGATCGGAGCCCTGTTTTACTGGTAACGAGGCATTCCAGCTTAGTCCTCGGGTGACAAGGCATCTGCATTTTGATTCTTAATCGAGGATAAATTTATCTGTGTTCCACAGCATCCACTTACCATCAGGTGGACTGTGTTTATCGTCACTCTTATTCTATAAAAAAAAAAGTGAAGTTGAAATCGGGTCAGGGTGCACCACGAAAGGGACTAATTCACTGCCGCAAGACACGCTATTAAGCTCGCCACGTCAGGCAAACACCTCCGAAGAATGTGCTCCTAATAAGTCATCAGCTAAGTAAAGCTCACGCTAGGTGTCGCGGGTGGGAGGGTGGCGGGAGGGGGTGTGGAGTGGCGGGCGGGTGGCGCCGCGTTCGCACTAAAAACGACACAAAGTATAAAATCGACGACAGCAAAGCGCAGCCTCTCAGAGGCTAGACGCATTAAGGACTGTAACATTATTTATATAATACTAAATATACACATTATTTATATAAACAATTATATATATATATATACTAGGTAAAGGAGCATGCGGTTAACTTGATGGTGACTACCGGGGGTGCAATATACCGGAGGTTATAGGAGAGGGGGCAGACGAGCATGCGGCTCACCATATAAGTGACTACCGCCGCCCATGAACAACTGCAATACCAAGCGAATTGCAGATGCGTTGCCGGAATTTTAAAAAGGAGTGAGCTCTTTTCTTGAAGGCCCCGGTAAAATCGCCGGTGGTAAACAACTCCACAAAGAGGTAGCAAGATGAAGAAAACTCCTAGTAAAATGCACAGTGATAGGCCGCCAAGCATCCAGATGTTGTGGATGGTGTCGTACCCCTTAAAACCTTTTTAGTGAAAACGGGGCATATATCCAGGATAGATGTAGATGTTATTATGGACCACAGCATCTACTTAACATCAGGTGAATTGTGTGTTTGTTATTCTATGAAAAAATCGGTCGGAAAAGTTCGTGGATAAAAAAAGGATTATATTGTTTTTGACATATAAGGTTATTTTAAATCGTATGTTTAAAATGTACAATACATTACTATTCTTACATATATATTTATTTCCAAAAATAATTGGGATTTAGTCATAACGCTATTAACTTTACTAATAATCCCGTGAGTCACTCAAAGCAAGCTTACAATGCAGTAATAGTTCACGACAGTAGTAGAATGGCGTATTCGAACCCACGCCTTTCCGAGTTTGCAGGCCGCCCCTTAACCACGCTACTGTCAATTTGTTTTTGTTATGTTAGTGACGAACAAGCTAATATAGTCTGATGGTAAGGCCACTGCAGTTCATGGACACGTGCTTGAGGACTGAGATGTAATGTACTGTCTTTCTTACCCCTCAAGCCGAAATACAACAGCGGTACATATGTTTTATGTCCTAAACTTGTTAACGATAATTATAAAACCTAATTATTTTTTAATAATTATTTTACATGATTTCAATATCTATAGTTGTTGTAATAAATATAATTCTTTTTAATAAAAATTTCTTCGACTGGAAATAAATCTCCATCGTACACTTTTTAGCAGGATTCGAACCCGTGCCCGTGCCGTCAGTTACCACTCGCTACGGTAACTGACATAAAAAATCATGACATAAGAGGAACGTACAGTGCAAATTTGTTTTAAAATTTATTTATATATTTATTTTGTATAATTAAGGGTGACAAGTGAGCACACAGTGATGGTAAGTGAAAGCTGTGCGTCGTAGATACATACTTACGTATTATATCCTCGATTTAGAATCAAAAAGCAAGACTAAGATGGAATACCTCTTCTAATTGAAACATAATGGACAAATTTTCTTGTTAAATTTCATACCCTTATACATATTTACCAGTCATCGATATTTTGACGTGTAACGATATAGCATTAGAACCAGAGTAACCGAGACAGCCTAACGGATCCTGAAGTGTCATGGGCTGGCCATATAGCTCAAAGAACCAACAACCGATGGGGAAGAAAGGTTCTCGAACGGCAGCCCGGATCAGTAAGCGACCCTCCATAAGGGCGCAGGCGGTCAGGACCGTGGTGTTTTGTAGAATTTTTAGGAAGGTCTATGTCCATAAGTGTATATGAAATCCACTGTAATAACGTTGATGATGATGATGATGATGATGAATATTTTACCGTGATTATTCAGCTACTTAATCTATGCGTTCTGTCGTCACGTCGCAAGTGATACGTCGCAGCTTTCTCGTTGTGATAACGCATTGTTCCCGTTAGAGGGAATTACTTGTCCCCTTCTACCCAGTATTATATTCCTCAAGTGTTAGTTGCTACTCCTTGCACTTGAAAACAAATGCGACGGCTCCTATACAACGCACCTTCGACGAGTGTTTCACTTTTGTATAAATTCTTTCCGAGTCATTATAAGTACAATTAAAAACCTAAAATAATAATACAACTGCGTTGTTGTTTTTACGTTTCATTTTAAATTATTTTTGTGATTGTTTTAACCTAGTGAAGTTTTACTAACTATAAATAAGTACACACATATCTAAATAATACCTAAAAGAATGAAATAACGAAAATATATATAAAATTAATACATGAAGTGTATATAGAATTAATACATGAACATGTTTTAATACAATTACATACATATGTACTTGTAAAATGCATACAATACTAAACTAAAAAAGAAAACCCTATCTATACCTATATCTTTTGGGAGAGAGTCAAAACCCTAGTGTGTGTGTGTGTCTAATTTAAGTAAATGGTGCATACGCGTCTCTGAAGGATGACTACATATTTGTGCCATTTGCTGTAGAGACTATCGCTCCGTGGGTTACAAGCGCGGTTAGTTTTCTAAAAGAACTGTATCCAAGACCGGTCGTTGCCGCTGAAGTCAAGAGGGGAGATTTCTTCTCGCCAAAAGGCGAAGAATGCCCAATCAGCGAGGAAAACTAAATTGAATAAAATAGTTTAAAAACGCAGCGTGCATTTTTAGCACTATGCCGCGGGAAGTTTGTTTGTTTGATAATTTTATTTTTCAGTTTCTTTTACTGTAATAAATACTGTATATTATTATATATGTTATACATTTATTTAAATAACATAATATACAATATTTTATTATATACAATATTAAAAACTATAATAAAAAAAAAACTAAAACTAATAAGTTAATTATCATACAGTCCTACTCCCCGTGGTATCGTGCCAAGCACGCCGGCTGCGTTTCCTCGCTGAATGGCTATACTTAGCCTTTGAACGAGAAATGAACCAGCCCTCTTATTACCAGCAGCAACGACCTGTCGCGGATAGAGTTCCATTAGGAACTTCACCGCACATGGACCCCATGGACCGATAGTCTCTACAGCGAATGGCACAAATATGTAGTCATCTCTCAGAGACTCATATTTGCACCACTTACTCAGTTCAGCTGCCTCTGTATATAATTGAAATAAATTAATAATGTCAGTTTACGGCAAAACCAATCAGTTTAAATGTTAAATAAATATTAAATTACATTAAATCGAGTACATATTTTTATCCTATATTCAATAATTACATTAATTTAAATTTCGAAACAAATAAAACAGTCAGTAACAATAAAATAACCAAAGGCAATACGAATGAATGTAGGAAAGAACGAACAGATAAATCATACATTCGCACATTCAGTTATTCAAAATGTATAGACACGAAAAAAGTATAAAAACCTACAGAGCGCTTTTATAAAAGGAATAGCAACGTGCCTGCAAAAAAAAACAAGAGGCTTTTGTGTTAACTGACGGAGTTTTGCAAAGATATGACGTTCTTTAGCAAAATATTTATGATTTAAAGTTACTTAATTAAACAAACTTAAAAATTAGCGACAATTCGAAAAGAAACGTTAATTTAAGAATTGAACCGAGTGCAACCGTGCGTGTTTTGGCAACCTTCCGCTATATGCCGCCGCTTATGTTTTTTTATGCTCTTAGAGCATACGGCTCACCTGATGGTAAGTGATCACCGTCGCTCTTGAACATCAGCAACACCAGGGGAATTGCAGATACGTTGCCGGCCTTTTAGAAAGGCCTTCCTTATATCCGAATGCTATATGTTGCATTGGTATAAACTAAATAATTATACGTTGTATGGCTCAAAACAAAACGACCACTATCAACTTTTCAGGTGGTAGGATGTTCTGCCTAGGAGTAAGTATATGGTGGTAGCACATTCCTACTTAAATCACACATTGAAGCCAGTATAATATAGGCCGTGTGGTAAGCCTAAGAGAATCCATTTTCCCCCACTTCGTGCCATGATATACGTAAACACATAACATAAATTCCCAACCAATCACAAGCTTATCAGAAAAAATAAATAAACGTTAAAATATATTTAATTTATATAAAAACTCGCCATTTATTCAGGTTCAACTAACGCATTCCGGCCGCATTGCTATTACAGACCAAAGATGCAAACGAAAAAAATAATAATATCGTAATCCGCAATACTGAACGCAGACGCGGTCGGCTTCGATAGCTAGTTAAAATATGTAATTCTTTAATGAGGGAAGTTTGAATGATTCGATGGCGGTTGAAACGAGCGTACTTGTAACTAAACTAATTGGTACCAGATCGAAAATTAATTCAAAGCTAAGTGACTCCAGCGGATACCGCGAAGGTGGGCGAGGATTCTTTGACATCAATTGATTACCAATTCATAAGCGAGGACTCAATTGAGTTCAGATTAATTAGAAGGTCCCCTATTGAGCTTTGGGCTTGGAGTAGAAAAAATTGGCGGCTAGGAAACCCGTATATGATTAAAAAGGGTTCTGTATACATTTAAAAAAATATTGCGGCCTTGATGACGACGATGCTAAAAGACGACGAAAAATAAAAAACAACTGCGGTGGCCAACCCGCGTGGCGGCAACGATAAATATCCCGCCTATGAGGCAATCCATGGGGAAAACCTACGTTCAGCAGTGGATTTTAATAAGCTGTAACGGTAACGGTTTTTACTTTTTTGTTTTAGTTTAAATACTTCTTTTGAGACAATAAAGTTTATTAACCACAAAAAAGTATATTCCGTTGCTAGTATATCAGGTTATTTAATGTTTCAATAAGAATTAAAGTGAATATAAATGTCACGGAAAACATAATTATCTGGTTACAATTATCCGCGGAGCCCTAAAACATATTTAATTAGTGTCGACAACACTGTCGCGGAGTGGCGACCTCTCGTGCCACTCGGTGCAGCGACATCTATTGGCAAGCTCTAGACGAAAGATGTTGATTATTAATAGATGCATTTTGTTTACGATTGAGTCAATAACGACAAATTGACCCGCTCCCCGGTTTGTCTTGTCGATGTATTTACATTGACAACTAGTCTACTTTAAATGAACACTTGGCGGGGATAATGTGCGAATATTAAAAGTATTTTTAGATTGCAATGTGCTGTGCGTTTGTTCTCATCTCATCATCGCTGTTGACAACCATTATTAATTCGAAGGGATTAATATATAGATACACATATACTATATTTTGATATTGCAGGGACCAGAGATACATTATTGTACAGGTATAATGTATATCTATGAGTATGCATATTGAGGCTTTCGAGAGCAATTTGACCAGCTTTCTAGTCCTTCCCCGATAACTTAATAATTAGGATATTATAATATAGTAGGTATTGTGTTATAGGAAATACCGAATACAACTTCAAGTCATAATTTGTGACTCAAGACGAGTTAACACAAGGGCTAACATAATATAATAATAGTTGGCTGAAGGCTGTGTAGCCGATGTCATATTAATTTTAAAAAAATACAGAATAATAGTGCTTGTCACTTATTAACCACGTATATTAACAATATAAAAGGCAAATTGGAAGCAATCAATAAGCAAAATAAAGAAAATAGTGTAAAAGTACCGGTGCAAACGGAGCAAGCGGATTTCAGAACAACTTATTATCGGCGAGGCTTTGCGGCCGGTGCGGCAAACATTTAAAGCCGTGTTCACACTGGGGCAACATTGTGCTACAGTAGTGCTACATACTGTGGTAAAAGTCTTCTTTATAAAATTTAAGTGACAAACGAACTTACAGTCCATAAGCACTTGCAACTAATATCAAACAAGGAGGCTAAATGTTTGTCACCTCTGAGGAATACGATAGAATGCTTCATAGCCTGTAATTGTACTGGCCATCTATAACCTTCACAACTAAACACAGTATAATGTAGGCCGCACTGCTGCTAAGAGGCTGAAATAGGTAAGACTGTACTAGATACCTCCAGAAAATGTGTCCTACCACCTCTTAAAGTCGTCTGTAGTCGTTTTGATGGTACAATATGCAGCATCTTGCGAGCCAACAACATGTGGTTATTTAGTTTATGCATCCATATCCATAAAATCCACAAAAATCCACAAAAAATCCATAAAATCCACAAAAATCCACAAAAAATCCATAAAATCCACAAAAATGTTCTCAGAATTGACACCCCTAATTTTTAAGTTGGTTTAATTACCGGGCCTTAATTGTCCTATTGAGGGCAATAACTACATATTAGAGGTTATAGATATACATTATACACATATTATTGAATAATGGTATTGAAATTGAAAAATATTTCAGGCAGGCTATGAAAGATTTATTAACTAGTAAACGGAAAATCTATCCTATAGTAGATTTAGTTTGCGCATTAGCAGTGAATAACAGTATTTTAAATATAATATTTATAAGAGAAAGAAGTCAACAATAATGTTACATACATATATATTTTACTTATATACATGTTCATATAATTACACAACGTAGGGTCCTAACCACTAGACGATGGCAGAAGAAACATGAAAGCAGAATAAATGCAGTTGAGATGAGAGCGTTAAGAAGTATGATAGGAGTTAAATTGAGTGACAGGATAAGAAATAGTGAGATAAGGAAACGTTGTGGTTTGAAAGAAGATGTAGTGACAAAAATTGAGAAAGGTATGCTGAGATGGTTTGGCCATGTCGAGAGAATGAATGAAGAACGATTGACGAAAAAAGTGTATAAGGCGAGTGTGAATGAAAGTGTTGGAAGGGGTAGACCTAGGAAGACGTTTCTCGACCAAATCAGGGACGTCTTGAAAAAAGGCCAGGTCAAGAGTACCCTAAACCGAAGAGCATGTATGAAAGTGGACGAAGCGAAACAAGTATGTAAGGATCGTAGCAAGTGGAAAGAAGTGGTCTCTGCCTACCCCTACGGGAAAGAGGCGTGATTATATGTATGTATGTATGTATATAATTACATAAAATTAAGTTATAAGTAAGTAAATAATATACCTTTGAAATAACTCAGGATTGAGAGGTAGGAAATGCACAAGGCATAAGTTAGCAACAGTAAAATGACAATAAATTCAGGGAAAATTAGAGGAATGTGTGTAAGTTCTTAATTAGATAATTGATACATACTCGTATTGCCCTAAAATATAAAAAATAAGTTCACATTCGTAAAAAAATATCTGTGGAATAACAGTTGCATTTTCCCGCCTAAGTGATGCATCATTGGACCAATCACCAATTATCAAGGACCACACCATTATCAAGGAACCGTACTTTTTTTTAATTGGTCACGTCCGTGTATCGATTTTGTGAACGCACCCCACCGTTGCTTTCGCCCTGGACAGCCATAAAAAATATAAACGGAATTATATTTTTGGGCGTTCGGCACCGAAACGTTTGTCGATCCCTCTCGCTTTACTTTCTTCGTCCTTTTCTTTTTAATTCGGCGTATTTATATTTGCTATGATAAATTGTAACTGCGGTGGGCGAGGGAGGTGCGCGGTGCCCCGGTTCGCTTTTGTTTAGGTAATTTTTTATGTCTGGTGTTTGCCTTAATTACGTGGTGCTTTGCGGAAGCTCATTGTGGGGATGTGGGTCACAGTGGGGCCTGGGCGAGCGAGCGACCCGCGTGACCCGCTTACCTTGCCTTGGGCCGACCCCTGACGCATAGATAGTTAGATCCATTTAATTGTTGACTCACGTCAGGGATTCACCGCAAATTCTCTTGATTTTGTTTGTTCGAAGTTTACAATTATTAATTTTATTATATTTATTTATTATAATAATTTCCATCCTATAGCCTTAAGCACCCATATAAACTCAATGCAAAAAATTTCAAAAAATGTTTATGTTTAATTTTTTTTTAAATACCACATTTTTAAAACCGACTAAAAGTATAAAATTCTTTATGTTTTTTTTTACATATCCTTACATTGTCATTCGATTTTCAGCTTTGTTCAAAATCTCAAGTCTCTAGGTTTTCGGGAAGTTAGTTTAAAATTAATTACTATATTTTACCCGAACAGACACACGAAAGCGTGGTTATAAAACCGTGGTACAAAACCTGGTAATAAAATGTGGTAAAAGCTTTGTCATTTTTGTCATCATCCTCACAGTTCGGAAAATTCTGCTGCTGGGCATGACGTCTACAGTTTCAAATAGGATTTAGCTTCATTGTTACGCTTGCCAGGCGTATTTTGCGCTTTTTTGTCTGGGTATTTTGCGCCTGAAGTAAATAGATGCCCATCGGAAGGCATAATGTTATTCTAGCATTTCCTATAGTAGCCTCTAACGACAACCACGGGACGAAGTGGGGTGATGTACACTCTTATGCTACTCTTATACTCAAGATAACTTAAACTCAAAGACAAGAAAATTCAAGCGCCTTCAGAATCTTTTTAGCTTATCCTAGAGTCGACTTATACGAACACACCCGGTATAAAATGGGGTTACGGGTTCACACCGCCGCAACACGGCAATTTAGTGTGATTTAAATAAAAGATTCTATGGGAGCGCATGTTGCTTATCGAATTTCTTTACAAATCTTCAAAAGTAATTTTGCCAAATTATTATGACCCTTTACCAACAAACCCTAGCAACAACAATACAAATATGATGTAAATATAAGTTAATGTGGTCTCTCTTACATAGGACAAACTAAAAGACCAATAAAACCCGCGTTAAAGAACACATAGCTGATGAAGAATCAATGCTCCGGGAAGATTGCAGTCTGTAAACACGTACAGGATCGCCCTCGTCACTACATCAGGTTTGATAGGCCACAAATCCTCGCTTAAGAACACCGATTCCTTCTAATGATGATTCCGCGGAGCTATTGAAATCAAAAAACATCCTAATTTCAATAGAGAAGATGGCTGGGTGCTACCATCTGCTTTTGACCCTACAATTAATATAATTAAATCCCAACCCAAGCACACAACTTCAAGACTTCAAGATACTATAATATGTTCATACTGCGTAGATCGGAACAAAAATTAATAATTTCAATCTGGAGGTAGCCGTGGTTAACTATGACATTGTGACGTCGAATACCTCAATCCCCCCGTGACCGTGAGTGCTGTAAAGCGCTAGAAACGTCGAGAATATAAAATAAGTTAATATACGCGATAGAATCCGCAAATAAACTAGTTTTATTTAAAAATATAAATATTTAGGTTTCCAACGTTCCATTAAGTAATATCGGAATACTGCAATTATTTGGACAATGTTAAATCGCACGCGGAAGAGCCTCGGTCGCTATTATGTTGCGTTTCCAGTAAAAAGTAAACATGATGTACAGCCGAACGGGATATTGCGATCGGGTGTCAAAACTATTAGCCGTGAATGGCACATCGGAGTGTCGAACTCGAGCGGTGGCGCGTCATCTTCATGATTGGTTTTATTGTTGATTAGCTGATACCCGCAACTTAGACCGCGTGGAATTTATTACGAATGAATTGCATGGATTCTTATTATTTTTCTAGAATAAAAGGATCCTAAGTTACACCTTATAATATCAGCTATCTGCCAGTCAGAGTCCCGTCAAAATGGGTCCTGGCTGGATCCATTTCGGAGATCAGCCGGACATCAGACAGGCAGACAAACATTTTAAAAATTGTTTTTTTGTGTTATAAGTACCGTATATATTTTAATATGCTTGTTTTATTAATAAGCTGCTATTTTGACATTACAAACAGACACTTCAATTTAATTTATTTGTATAGATAATGCGGATCGGATGTCTTCGTAGGCAATAAGTGGCTTACTTAACTTAACTATAGTCATTCATTCTATAAAAAAAAAGGTTACCACACAGTAGGATATTCCCCTGTATTGTAGCGGCGGTTAACATACATAAATTGCACAAGGACACATATCCAGATCCAGAACAATTATTTGTAGACCAAACAAATATTTTTTCCGTGCGGGATTCGAACCCGCGGCCCTCAGCGTTGCGACTAAACCGTTAGCCACTGCGCTGCGGAGCCGCATAGTATTGAATTTATTATCTAATTTCTGTAATAATGATTAAAAAATTCTATCGCGAATAATTATTATAAGCAATATATTTAATTATTTCCTAATAACTGATGTTTTGTTGATATTTTTCAATATAAAAAATCAAAGAAAAGGGTTAGTTACATTACAGGATCGTGGATAGCACTCATTGACTCATTTATTTCTGTGATACTAGTAGCAGGTAATTCGGGACCTATAAAAAGACGGTTTCATAGATGATTTAAGTCAACGTCATGAGTGGAGTTTTGAGCAAAGATCCTAAAAACCAAAAAGAAAAGACTGTTACGATGACAGCAGGATCCACAATAGAGACGTATTACATCTAAAACATAGTTACAATTAGCGGCGCATATAGTTAGGGTTGCCACTCTACAACATAATATAGTATGCTACAAAATTAGAGGTCCAAATACTACATAATTCGGAATGTGTTAAGATAGTGGCGGATATAGTTAGGGTTGTCACTTTACAATATAATTTTGAATGCTACAAAATCAGAGGTCCGAATACTCACATATAATTTTTTCACATATAATTTTCACCATGATTGTTCAATTACATTAAGATCGCATTATACAATATCATCATTATCATCATCATCATCATTGCAGTCCTTCACAAGTCCGCTGCTGAACATAGGCCTCCCCCAATGAATGCCTCAAAGCACTGTCCTGAGACACCTGCACTATACAATATACATAGAGCAAACTTCAAAGAAAACATAATTGCAGTGATTACTTTGCACAAAGTGGGTATGGACAAATACACAAATAATTCCGCTATCGAAGACCATAAGTAAGGAAACAAAAAATATTATAGTTTGCACCGACCACGCTAGGTCCTTGTTGCGAAGTGGGTATTAATCAAGACCTGAAGCTAGGTGCTTACTGACGTTACACACGACATGCCCTAAATCAGTCCCTAATGCTTAAGAGAGTTGATCGATCAGAATGCATCTTGTCCAGATACGCTATTGGAAGACTTACAACAAGTATTAGGTACTTGATCTATGTTGAAAATAAGAAGAAAAAGCACTATGAATTATTTTTGCCATTGCTTATAGTATGCTAGGTTTTATAAGTAGGTCGCCATTTTCGAATTGATTCCCAGTATCACCAAATAGTAAAAAAAGCACCTGCAGTGCGGTTATGTATCTCCGGTGGGAATCCTTGCCGGCGGGAACTGTGTTCTGCTTTTTCATTATGATAACACTATGTAATATAAAGTAAGATTCTACAGGGTTATTTTGCAATAACCGGCCAAATTTGCAGAGAAGATAATAAGAAATATAAGCAAATGTTGAAGAAAAATTAATTAAAATAATCTCAAACGTTCTGTCCTTTTTATCTTTTAAATTCAAAACGCGTGGTAATGCATTATTTCAACTGATTTTACCGTGCACGCACACATTCGTAAGGGTCGATCGGTAGGCAAAAACGTTGTTAATAAATAAATCACATTCATTTTGGGATAATTTCAAATAAAAGTAGAAGCCTTGTTTACTCGTATTTTCAAAAACTGCAATAACGGTATATTATTATTTATACATAAGAACTTAAGTTTAAAATTTGGCTACTCTTTGAAAAATAACCCTGTACATATAATATATCTTTACGACAGGCCACGCAGAAAGTTTATTCATTTGCGTTAATGGAGACAAAACAGAATCAAAACATAAAAAGTCACACAAAGAAAAATAAACTGCGTTGATGTGTTGCCTAAGGACTAAGATGGTCTGCCTCACAGCCCGTAATTACACTGGCTCTCTACACCCTTCAGACTGGAACGCAACGCTGCACGCACTGCTATTTAACGGCAGAAGTAGGTGAGAGAGTGGTACCTATCTAGATAAACTCCTAGACAAAAAAGGAGTCCTACCCTCTAGTGACTTTGCCTTTAGGTTGTTCCCGTATTCATCTCGCAAATTTAAAAAAATCGGGTGAGGCTGTGTCGGGGCACACGGCCGTTGGTTTAAAGTGAAACGTCAATGTCAGCGAGTCGCTTTTAGTGTTAGAAATGAGAGAGAGCGACGGTTTTGACCAATCAAATGAATGACCAAAACATTCTATACGTGGTAGAGCCATGCTGCAGCTATATTTATAGTATAGTTGTAGCAAGAATGGGTCGGCTCGACCGGGAAAGGACCACGCTCTTACAGAATGCCAGCGTAAAATAGCAGCTTAATACTGCTGTGTTTCGTATGGTAAGTGTAGAGAACGGGAGACCCTTTTTACTGGAAAAGAGGCATTCCATCTTAGTCCTCAAGGCTGACAACGCATCAGCATTTTGATTCGCAAACGTGGATAGATGTAGATGTCTATGTTACGGAGGCGTACGTTACGGATCACTTTTCTGACCTGGTACCCGTATGTTTTGGTGTGATTACAGGATTGCAGGACATTTATTAATAACTTTATTAAGAAGAATAAACTCTAATTTATCATTTTTTATATTATTTATTTTAATTTGTATACAAATTTTACTCTTAATTTTAGAATCTGCTGTTGCTATAATTCAATCTTATGTAATTTCTATTCTTAGAACTCTTTATTCTAGAGAAGTAAATCAATGATAATAAATCATCCATCACCCATATCATTTAGAAGATTATGGACCATGACCTTTAACAGGAGCTATTGGAGTATTACTCCAATAGCCTTAATCACATCAAAAACATAATATATCAAATGCTCACATATTCCGTTATCTCACTCAGTGAGCAGTAAATTGCACAGTCGAAAAAGCTTTGCCGTACCTGTTGGAGGTGCACAGTGCGCCACAAGTTTCTGGCAAAATTATGGACAGAGCAGTTTGATAACGGGCGCGAGATTAGCCCGGTAACTTAAACCGGCCGGTACAATGGCCGCTCGCCTCGCCCGCACGTGTTAATTTTGTTGTCTACTTTATCATTACTCTATCCCCTTTCTATAAACGTATCAGCTTTTAATTTAAAATTTCTTAAACGATGCCCTTTTAATCGTCGATGTTTCTGCTTCTGCTATTAGAATCACCGCTACGCGAATGGGTTTATTAAAATCTTTACATTTACATCGCTTTACTTTCGCTAATAACTAATGATTTCTATTATCTGTGCTAATTGAATGCACACAGTTATTCCCACGTGGGTTTAAATGTGTTATTTCTGTTTGTTGGCTACCGTAATCTATGGGTACTGACAACATGGAGTCTATTTCCAATAAAAAAAAAAGTTCTCTCTTTACAACTACTTATTGGATAGTTTACTGTAATAAGGTCATAAGGTAATAATGTTGTGTGGGGCTGGTTCCTGATACAGATTTTATAAAAAACTAAGTTACGGTTTACGTACATAAATTTCACAAGGACAAACATCCAGACTCGGAACAATTATTTGTAGGCCACACAAACACACGTGCGGAATTCGAACCCGCGGCCCTTAGCGCTGCAACTCATTACTAAACCACTGTGCCACGGAATCGTCAATGAGCCGTCGCATTGAAGTTATATGATACGTATTACTTCAAAAGAGCCGTCGTAACATATTTATATTGGTCAAGTGCTTAGGGTCCAGTGTTTAATAACCTTAAACACTGGACCTATACGTAAATACGAATGAATTACACGGAAATAATATTAAAATGTGAGCTCCAATGTATCAAGTAGGAAATATTATTTCGCGGCAAATATAATATATCGTGTTTGTTGTGGAGCGGAAGCGGAAGCGGGCGCGGGAGCGGGCACGTGCGCGTCATACGCGCCGTAACCCCATTAAAACTGCTTCGGGGCCCCACCGCGCACCTCCCCCTTCATGAAATATTAAAAATTCAATTGCGCTTCTCTTTATTTTAACTCCCTCGCCTCCTCCGCGACACCCCGCACCTTCCCGCACAATATAAAATGAAAAATGTATTTGAAAAATAACTCTCGTCTATTATTTATAATTTGTCGTTTCCAACGCGCTCGTGATCTCATCGCAGCCTCTTTGATACATGCTACTGAGACAGACTATGTCTAAAGTGTCGTTTGTGTTGTCAACAAAAGTTGCCTTTTTACGTTTCGCACGTATTTTTCAAAGTGTATATAATTATTATTATCCTCAATGCTTTTATAAGGTGACTGTAATCGGCCATTAGCGGAAGTGAGAGAATCCGTCACATGTCGTAGGTGATCTCACATTCTTTTTTTATATAATACAGTAAGTCGCAATAACAAGTCACACTGGGATTCTTAATGGCTGGAATGCCTCACAAATATTTCAGTTATGGCCAATTCTTTTGAGATTAAAATATGTAGCTACCAGGGGCTTGATGAACTGAATTAGAAGCATCTTTATAAATACCTATTTTTAATTCACATTAATGACCTGCAATTGTTCTCTATTATTGTCTCATTTCAATGCGGGCCCCCACTATACGGAGTGGTAAGTCGATCGATAGCTCAGGACCGTGCTTTGTGGCATTACTTGTTGGAGACCTAGGTTCAGCCGTGGACTTGTGAAAGACTATAATGATGATGATAATGGTTATGATGAATTACACATGCAGTCTATGGTTTCTGTCAAGGTTACTTAAAATAATATTAAAAAAATAAGGTTTTAACGTGACTTCACATGTCCATTCATAAAGTATAACCTTCATAAGTATAGACCAACGTGACAACCCCAGTTATTTATGCCACTGCATGTTTACACTGTCCATTCACCTCCACCTTACAAAATGGCGACGTATATAAGGCAAGGAATGAAAATTAAGGTATGCAAGATTCAAGACTGCCGGTGGAGCGCTCTTCCTTATACGTGATACCATTTTTTTAAATAAACATATCACAAAGAACTTTGGACGTCTGTCGTTGCGTGTGCACATCGGCAACAGTTAACCCGAGACAACAAAGGCAAGACGAAAGTACCATGATTGCAAAAGCAAGGATGACAAATGAGAGCACACTTGACCTGATATGGATGATGTGGCCTATCCAAACCCTACATTACTCAATTGAGAATCATGATTGACCCCCGAGAGCTAAGATAGAATGCCATGTTACCAGTAAAAAGGTCCTTCGTTTCCCTACACACATCATACTAAAGACAGCAGCATTAAGCTACGCTTTTACGCTGGTATTCAGTGAGGGCATGGTCCTTTGCCGGTCGAGCCGACCAACTTGCTGCAGCGTGGTTTTACCACGTTAAGAAATATTTTAAATGAAGAACAATAAATGCAGCAGACGAATCTAACCCGGCTGGACGACGTTCGGAAAATCGCGAGAAATCTTCTTGGCCGATATACTTCAGAATCTTAAAACAATAGTGTACAACCAGAGCATGTTGCCAGAGATGACCGCCCGCAAGATGATGAGAGTGATGATCTAACGAAACATGCAGAATAGTCGATAGATGCAGTGGCTCAGAACTGTAACGATGATAATGATTCTCTGGTGGATAAAAATTATAATGAAGAAATCCGGAGAACCAAGATTACTGACAATGTCGTCCGTGTTCGTAAACTGAAGTGGCAATGGGCTAGTCATACAGATATGATAACCGGTGGAGTAGATGTGTCATGAAGTGGAGACCGCGCCAAGGCAAACGCAGTGGGACTTTGGGACGCCCACTGGATAAATAGAGCGACGACCTGCGCAAGTTTGCTAGGAACTCGATGCGTGTAGCCGAAGACTGGGCTAAGTGTCGTGCCTTGGGAGGGGATATGTCCAGCAGTAGACTGCCGCAGGTTGATGATGATGATAATGATGAAATTCAACCAGAAAAAGCCTTATCTATTTTCACACTACAGTGAAAAAAATTCAACTCCATATAATACGTATAAAGTAAAAAACATAACGGGACAAACTTACTGGGCCTGGGCTCCAACTTTCGCGCAACTAAATGTAATTATTCAGACGTGAGGCCAAATGTATACAGTATATGGCGACCATCAAGCAGACGATCAGAGTTCCCACCTAACAGTTTGTACGTCAAAGTTGACTTTTAAATTTGGAACGAAAAAACAAAGCTGAAAGCCCGCGTTAAAGTTTCGCGTTTGCGACGCGTTATGCGTATTGTGCGGTTTCGACCCGCCAACGTTATGAGGCAAAAATACAGTCGGTATTTATTCAGTAAATTAATCATATTGTATCAGTTGATTTTTCGACTCCAACACTAGAATCTGACGGTATATAGTAACATAATATTAATGATAAGGATGTATAATGTTAAAGTTAAAGTTACAGCCTATTTACGTCCCACTGCTGGGCACAAACCTCTTATCATTCCTGAGAGGGTTTTAGGGCAGGAAAATGTCCGCCGCGCTGTTCCAATGCATGTTTTTGAAATATTTTTTTTCTTATTTCTCAGACATGCAGGTTTCACGATGTTTTCCTTCACCGCCGTGCACGTGGCAAATCAGCAATTAAAATTGCAATTAACAACTTCATTGGTGCCGTCGGGGATCGAACCCGGGTTGCTCGCGTAATGTGAAATTTACAGCGAGCGCTTAGCCCCTGAGCTACCACGGCTCTATTTCCAAGTCCCATGTATAATGTATAAGAATATAACTATGAGAAATTGAGAATAGCGGTTGATGTTGTGGACGCGTAATTAAAAAGTTTGAAGGAATTTAAAGCGGTTAATTCCAGCTGGCGTATTCTCTGAAAAGCCCATGCCTAACAGTGGATTAAAAAGCCATTAAAGATGAAAAAGAAATATCAGAAGATCTTAGTAACTCTAACATATTAGCATAGTGATAAACATTTTAAAGCAGATGATTCCCTAGCATGATATATATTTAAAAAAAAGAAAAGTTGTTACTTACGAGTATGATATATTATATATGTATTACTAATTAATAAACTCTCGAAGTTTATGAAATTTCTGCAGTGATATCTCCATTAAAATTGACCAGTAAAAAGTCTTAATTAAAATTGTTACGTTCATATTTTAATAGTTGATCTATGTGAGGACAAAATCATTTAAAAATTCACTGCTAATAAAAAGGGCGGAGGAAAAACTCGGCGCGTTTTGATTGAAAGGGAATTACCGCGGCCCGGACAACGACTTTCAATTATTTATTTACTTTATCCGCGTCGACTCCTATGCAGTGAAATCGATTAAAAAAAGTTTTTAATGACTCGTTATTAGAGATTGATTTAAGAGGGCTTTTGACTCTCAGTGGAAATATTTAATGTTTTGGTAAAATGAGACTGGAAAGGTATTGCTTTAATGATCTACAAATCCTGTCAAACACCGCGTTGATCGTTCAATCGTTGAATATAATATGACAAATATTTTCGTCATATTAGCTTATTTTAGAAACGGGGCTCAGTTTCTAAAATAAGAAATATTTTACAATAGCCAACGTCGCCCTGATTAACTGTAAAAAGTGCGCGATGTGACCTAAATATAAAACGTCTGTATCACTCGGTAGAAAAAAGCCGCCTTCCGCGTAGAGAAACTTTAAAAAAGAAATAAATTGGAGCACCGAGAAGTTGGCGGCGCAGTATTTCGGCGTATGTGCCTTTGACGTGTGGTGAAGTGCCGTAAATAGCGGAATAAGTAACTCTGCTATATTCAACAACGACGGCTTTGTAAAGTACTGCTAAGTTACACCTTCGTGCTCCACTTTGACGGAAGTTAGCTCTTGTATTTCACTGAGTGGAAATTATTTAAATGAATGACTAGAATAAATTATATCTTTTTAACTATTACAAATCAGTGCTTGACTCTAGATCCTATTTGATGGTGAGTGGTGATGTGGCCGAAGATGGTAAAAAGCACATTAACTTAGCTCAACAAAAGCTTATTCACTCTTGAAGACAGCCACATTGTAATCGGATGGAAAGACAGATACTGACAAACTATTCTATTTCATTGCTGTACGCTTTACGAACGAAGAAGTACACTCCAACGAAGAAGGTACTCCTACTACCAAGGCGTAGTCTTGAATCCATGGAAGACAGCTTTGGTCCACCCGATCCCTAAAAAAGGCGACCGCTCAGACCCGTCCAACTACAGGCCTATCGCCATCACCTCCTTGTTCTCCAAAATAATAGAGTCTATTATAAACTGCCAGCTCGTGAGGTACTTTGAGGATCACCAGCTGATTAGTGACCGCCAATACGGTTTTCGTCGGGGTCGATCAGCTGGTGATCTTCTAGTCTACCTGACTCATAGATGGGCGGAGGCAGTAGAGTCCAAGGGGGAGGCATTGACCGTTAGTTTGGACATAGCGAAGGCCTTCGATCAGGTCTGGCACAAAGCGCTTCTTTCGAAGCTCTCTTCCTATGGGCTTCCCGAGAAATTGTGTAATTGGATCACCAGTTTCCTTGCTGATCGGAGCATCAAGGTCGTAGTAGACGGTGCATGCTCTGATTACAAGCCTATTAACGCTGGTGTACCAGAAGGCTGCGTGCTATCACCAACGCTGTTTCTTCTGCATATCAATGATATGTTGCAAGCTTTTGCTGATTGTTGATGCCTTATACACCGGCGGTGCCAATATTTCTCGGGAAAACGTCGCCGAGTACCGTAACAAGCTTGTGTCTGAAGTAGAGTCTTTGCTGAACAAAGTCTCGGATTGGGGTCGACTAAATCTAGTCCAGTTCAATCCCCATAAGACACAAGTTTGCGCGTTTACCGCTAAAAAGAACCCCTTTGTCGTATCTCCTCAGTTTCAAGGCACTCCCCTTGCTGCCTCAGCCAGCATCGGAATCCTCGGCGTTGACATATCGAATAGTGTGCAGTTTCGTAGTCACTTGGAAGGGAAGACCAAATTGGCCTCTAAAAAGTTTGGGGTGCTCAGCAGCGCGAGACAGTATTTCATGCCGGCACGACAGGAATTTTACAAAGCGCAAGTTCGGCCTCACATGGAATACTGTTTTCATCTCTGGGCCGGGGCACCCCAGTGCCAGCTCCTTCCACTTGACAGCATCCAGCGCAGAGCGGTTCGAATCGTCGCCGACCGAGTTCTTTCTGATCGGCTCGATACACTGGCGCTGCGTAAGGATGTTGCATCCTTTATCCTTTGCATTTTCTATCGAATCTACCACGGTGAGTGCTCTGAGGAATTGTTCGGATTAATTCCAGCCGCCAAATTTCACGAACGCACATCACGTCAAAATTCACGATACCATCCTCACCATCTGGATGCTTGGCGGTCAACGACTGTGCGTTTTAGTAGGAGTCTTCTTCCTCGTACAACTTCTCTGTGGAATTGTTACCACCGGCGATTTTTCCGGACCAATACGACTTAGGGACCTTCAAGAAAAGAGCTTACACCTTTCTAAAAGGCCGGCAACGCATCTGCAAATCCCCTGGTGTTTCGGTTGTTCATGGGCGGCGGTAGTCACTTACCATCAGGTGAGCCGCATGCTCGTTTGCGCCCTCTTCTATAAAAAAAAAAGTAAACCGTTTGGTGCGAATGCCTGGTATTTGACAACAAAGTGGTGGAGACCCGCCGATCGTCTGATTGTCCGATGGTGAAAGGAGTGAGAAAAATTAAGTCGTGCAATTCCTGCATACACTAAACTATAATAAAATAACATAAAAGTGTGAAGAAATGTTTAAGTGTGTGTATAGTGAGAGAAAAACTAGCAGCTATGTAAAAAAGCGTAAATTAGCTGGGTAACTGAATGTAGCATTTGGGTAATTTACAATCCGGGTTAAAGAGGGCTCGAGAGCGGTTGCGAGGAGGGCGGGAGTAGATAGAGCAGGCGTTCCTTTGTCGCAACGACACTCGGGCAGCCTGGAGGGTCGCGCCACGCACTAAATGTTAGAGCATTGCACTTTTTAATTTATAATTCAGCGCGAATATGTTTTTTCTCCTTTTCATTTGAGTAGACACTTTAAACAACTAATTAAATTATGTTATGTCACATAGCTCATGCTCATGTATATTAATGATATAATAAGTTATAGAAGTTGGAATGTTTAATTTATACATACTTATATATAATACATACACACTCACGCCTGTCACCTAGGGGGGTAGGCAGAGACTATGGACTTCCATTTGGCACGATCCTGACACACCTCTCTCGCCTCATCCACATCCATATACCTACGCATTCACCCTCGTCGGTTAAGGGTACTCTTAATTTAACCCATTTTCAATATATCGCCAATTTGGTCGATAAATTTTCGCCTAGGGCGTCCCTTCCTGACTCTGCCGTTCACCTCTGCCACATAAGTTTGCTTTGTCACTCTTTCCTCATTCATTCTTTCCACATGCCCAAACCATCGAAGCATTCCTTTCTTAATCCTGGTCACAACATCATCTTGCAAACCACACTCTTCTCTTATTACACAATTTCTCATTGTGTCATTCAGATTCAGCCCTAACATACTCCTTAATGATCGCATTTCTACAGCATTTATTCTACTCTCGTGCTTCTTCTGCCACACCCAACTTTCACTACCATACGTTAAAGTAGGGACTAACACAGCATTGTAAATTGCCATACGTGCCTTTTTGGACATATTGTAACTTTCCACAACAGAGTGTAGAGCCCCATTTACTTTATTTCCTGCGTTCACTCGTCGTTCTATATCCTTATCATATCTACCATTCCTGCTAAATACACATCCCTAATACACAAACTAATCTACTTGCTCGACTAATTCCCCTTCTATTCTTATTTCACATATCGTTTTACTTTCTTTTCTTTCAAAAACCATAACTTTCGTCTTACTTGCGTTCACTTTCATTCCCCTTTCTTTTATTCCCGATCCTTTTCCCTCATATAGTGGGAATATCACGGCTTTGCACCAGTCTCCCGGTACCCACTTAAGTTCCCAACACAAATTAAACAAGGTGTACAGCAGGTCTGCCACCACTCCCTCTCCAGCCTTTAGCATTTCGAGTGATACTCTATCATATCCGGCTGTCTTACCTGCTTTCATATTTTCCATTGCTTTCATTATTTCATCTATACTTATCTCTCTATCTCTTTCCTCTTCTATCGGAATTTCTATGTCATTTAATTCAAACGTCTCATCACTCATAAACACGCTTTCAAAGTATTCCTTCCATCTCCTTAAACTCGAAACTTCGTCATTCAGAATACAGCCATTCTGGTCTCGTATAGCATTCATTCTAGGCTGTATTGAATTTCCCCTGGCAGTTCTTACGAGTTTCCAGAACATTTTAATATTTGCCTGGAAGTTATCCGATATTCTTCTATCATTCTTATCCGTTCTTTCTTGCTTTTTCCTTCCAACTACTTCTTTTACTCTCTTATTTAGATGTCTGATAATACAATTATGAAATCTATCATACTTCTATCATCACCACCTCTTTCCCATGTATACATGTGAATCTTGTTATGACGAAAGAAAGTGTTCGTCACAAAAATATTCTTTTCCACACATACGGTGAGGAGGCTTTCACCATTCTCATTTATACTTTCATCATCAAACGTTCCCAATATCCTTTCATAACGAAGCCTCTTCACGCCAACCCTACCATTAAAATCTCCTAATATAACAATATTTTCATTACCCTTGCATTTCATTAGCACCATCCTTACCATCTCCCAAAACTGCTCTCGGATATAAGTGGGCTTAGACATGTCTGGGGCGTAGACCCCTAGAACAAACAACTTCTTTAAGCCCACTTTCATTCGTATCCATAGCAGTCTCGGGCTTACACATTCACACTCTTTCACACAATGACCCATTCTTTCTGAAAGGATGATACCGACTCCCTGGCATGCCCGCTCGGTCTCGTCTACGCCAGACCAGTACGCGGTATACATGCCATGTGTAGTGGCATCCTTTCCCTTCTGTTTCGTCTCATTTACACATAACACATATTCCTCTATCATACATCATATCGCATACTTTATCCATCTTATCATTTATTGCTCCACATACATTCAGTGTAGCCAGACGGGCTTCCGCAATCCACTTTTCGCCCCTCCGGGAGACAGAACGTGACGGGTGGCGAACCTCGTCGCCGTTTAATTTATAACAGTATTATAAAAATTTAATTTAATTAAATAATCTCAACGTTATGAAACGTTATTGAAATAATTGTTGTAAAATGTGATAAAGTGAATGAGTGATCGATCACATGAGTTGTCAGATTTAAAAAATTAAGGATGTGAACATTTTTGGATATTACGGCTATATTGAGAGGAAAAAATATCGTTATCAAATAGACGTAAAGGAAAAGTTCCGATCCGTGGAATGAGGGAGCTCGTTGTTTACTTTGTCATTTTATGTGACTATTTCCAATATTTCCAGGCAAGGCTCAACGACCAGTCAAACAATCAGCTCCATAGTCAATACACATTGTTTAGAGTTCGCTTTGAACAGGTTCTACTTCCAAACATAAATAATTTTAGGGCTGCAACCGATCTAAAAATTTACAGCAAGGGTTTTAGAGAACAATTAAAATAAACAAAAATATTAATCTTGATCTGTAAGCGTTTAATCATTACAGAAAGCACCGGCAAAGGAATTTTAAAGATAGAGCCAAAAATGTGTTGTCCTACCAGTTTAGGATGGATAGGCAATAACAGTAAAAATTGTTTAATTAAAAAATTAGTTGTACTCGCCTAAGAAAGAAAGAAAGGACCCCTCTTCCGTTAATAAGCGTCGGCAGCAACTCTATACCGTAAAAACTCACCTGGGTAACGCCAAAGCTGAACAAGGTCCATTTTATTGTATCCAACTTACCTGAAAAGAGAGATTTTTGAATTAACGTCATTAATAATAAAGAAGGCAAAAACACAACGGTCGGTATTGTGCGAAACAGAGGGGGTTATTTATAAACAGGCCGCCATACAAAGTGTGATACGGTGCGCCATTGTTCGCGAGCGAGCGGCGAGCACTCATTAAATTAAATTTTTCTTAACATTTCAATGACAACACCAGCGAACGGTGTTTTATTTAGGCTCGTAAATGATATACGAGTGTCGAAAAGTTATATATATATATAAATAACTAAAACTCAACTCAGTAGCCGTAAAATGCTGTAATTAATTTATAAAATACTTATATACATTTTGGAATTCGACCGTATTTCTGGAAATTTCAAGTGACTGGGAGGACATATTGATATAAGTACTAGCTTTTTTTTTACTATTCTAAGCCAGCGCTTAACTACAATCCCACCTGATGGTAAGTGGTGATGTAGCCTAAGATGGTGAAGTGCACTTACTTAACAAAAGCCTATTCACTCTTACCTTCAAGACCTACATTGTAATCGGATGGAAAGACAGATGCTTGCAACAACAACGGCTTCGAAGTTAAGTTTCTTTTTTTTTTCTTTTTTAATTTTCGCTATTAAAAGTCTTATGATAGATAATGCAACTCTGGTGGCAGGACGCGGAGTAGCGGGTCTCTGCAAACCTGTAGAGACATTATCGTGCAACAGGAGTCCGTTATTATCTCCTTGAGCGAGAGCGGTTATTATAAATACGATTTTTGTTACTTAGACCTTATTAGCCGACAGGCCTTATAAACCGTAGGTACCTTATAACTTGTGAAGCAATAGCAAGATTAGTGTACTTTGCTTACACAGTACCATTTACTATGGTGTATTGTATAGAATAGAATATAACAGAATAGTTTTTATTCAATATAGATTTCGTAATATAATTCTCATTGAAAGTCATTTTTTTACTTTTACCACTTGTTCAGAAAAAAAACCTCTGTCCTGGGAAGACCCAGCAATAAAAACCCAGCAGGACTTATTATTAAGTAAATATTTTTTAAATTATGCAATATGAAAGATTGTACAAACTATTTACAAAATTTATTTTAGAAACAGCTTTCCGCGCAGCAACCACCTCGATTCCCAGGGGTTTATTATCAACCATGTATTCATTTATATTATAATAACCCTTTTTATACAGTTTTTGTATAATAAAGTAAATTACTGTGAAGATGCAGCCGTTTTGGAAACAATACTTATTTTGCGAAAGCAAGCGTGGCACGCAACCTTTTTATGGAAACTAATATTTTGACTCCCATCCCATAGTTGTTTATGTAAAGTACATTACCCGCAATATAACAAACTATGTATATATAACAAACTTAAAAATAATCTCTGCTTTGATAGCAGCTTAATATTGCTGTGTTCCGTGTGGTGAGTGTAGAGAACCTGAGACCCTTTTTACTGGAAACGAGGCATTCCATCTTAGTCCTCAGGGATGACAACGCATCTGCATTTTGGTTCTTAATCGAGGATAAATGTGAATGTCTATGGACCTCAGCATCCACTTACCATCAGGTGGACTGTGTGCTGGTTTGTCACTATTATTCTATTAAAATAAAAATTAGAAAATTTGATATGTGGTGCTTTTGATAAAATTCTCTTCTTCCTCATCATCATCATTAGTCCGTAGAAGTACGTTACTGGATAATATGAACCTCCTCAGTTGTAGTGTGGATTTGCTTTAATTGCTGCATAGTGGACGAACAGTACCAGCACTTTTTTCGTTGCCGCCCGCGTCACCTGTCTGGAAATTTTATGTCTGGCTTAAGCGAGCGTTATACCGCTTTCTATAGAAAGCCTGGTTTTTCTAGCACTCCCCATAGAAGCGTCTTACGACATCTACGGTACCAAAAGGTGTGATAGATTATCTTATGCCACCACCACATTGGAGATATTAGTCGGATGACATCATTCACAAGACAACTAATTCACTCGCACAAATTTCAAGATAAAAAATTAGGCATAGTAAACACTAGTAGTACCAGGCTATCATAGCAGAAAAGAGTTAGTATATGAGATGCCAAAAAAGTTTTAGGGTAGACAAACGACTGTAACAGAGCAACCTGCGCGGTGCTCGACATCGCACGGGTCCACCGCGTGCTAAATACCTCATCGCATATTCCGATTCTCGTGCGATCTGCGGCGGGATTTTCGAGATTTTCCGTTGCCGAATGAAGCCGGGCTTTGTTAAGAATCCTGCCAGTCGGCTGAAATTTGAATTTCCTACGGTTACGTGGTATGCGAGCATCCGAATTGATAATTTTGGATCACTTCATTTTGGTCGAACGCGCTTGAGCAAGACTTCATTTCACTACCGCAATAACTAACTACCGAAGCTTTTGTTATACCTTTAAAGTTTCATCTATTGTCTGATAATCACGGAATGGGTACCTATATACTATTTTGTAGATACAATGTGACGGTATAGTTGAGACTATAGCGATTTTTCTTAATTTTCTCAACTATACAGTAAATAATTCTATTTTCTTTATTGCCAATTCGTTTATGAAATCCAAGTAGTAACAATGCTGAATACTACAAACGCTTGCCAAAAATGTTCGCTGCTGTGAGCAACAAGCGACCATTCTATATTATATAATAAAGAGTTCTATGTCGTGTATGTTGTGTCAGAATATTCACTATCTCCATATCATCCCATAAGTGTCGTAAGAAAAGATGGAAACAAGCCAGGGGATAGGCGGCAGCGTCGTTCTTATAAAAACTAGGAAATATAAAACTGCGGTTGCAAACCCACCTGCCGAGTTTGGAATATAAGGCAATACGGCAATTTTTTGAGAGGCCTACGTTGAGCAGTGGACTTTCATATGCTGTAATGATGATGATGATGATGACAATGTTTACCATTATTAGCTGTTATGTTAGCTTTTACCCGCGACTTCTTCCTCGTAAATAATATTATTGTTGTTACACCCCAATTTGTTGTTACAACCCATTCGTTTGGTAGTTTACTGTCGTTGAATAATAGTGATAGTAGGGATTTTTTTTTATAGAAGTAGGGGCTAACGAGCATGCGACTTACCTAATGGTAAGTGACTACCGCCACCTATAAACAACTGCAACACCAGGGAAATGGCAGATGCATTGCCAGCCTTTTAAAAAATAGCTTTTTTACTTGAGGGTCCTAAGTCGTATCGGCCCGGAAAAGTCGTTGGTGGTAGCCGATCCACGATTCCACAAGGAAGTTGTACGAAGTAGAAATCTTCTAGAAAATTTTCTTTCTATTTATTATTAATGTCTCAACCATATTATAAATAATTTTGGCCCCTGCGCTAACAAAGCATATATTTATTAACAAACTCCCAATGACAGCATCCACGACTTTTCTGCCACCAGGGCGGCGCCATTAGAAAGTGAGGTATAATATTTGACCGATTTCATAGTTGGGAAGTTAATTTGTTCGGAAAATGTAAAAGTTATTGTCTCTTTCTGTACTATTAGCTATATTTTATATTAATAACATTAAAAATAAATATAATATCAAACTACAGATATTCATAAAAGTAGAAAAAAAATGTGCAAAAAATTTAACAGCAAACCACTGACGCATTGTTTTGTGTATTAATATAATACTCTAGAAACTGATAAACTTTTATTAAAAAACAACTTCTCAATTAAATTACATTGTGTAACAAAAAACTTTACGTCAGTGTCAACTAGCGACATCTGGTGAGCAGAAAATTATTAGCCCTCATTAAATTCCGCGAATTATTTGTCGCATTGTCTCGACGCGTGCATTAGCTGCCCGTGTTGATGCGACAATACAGTAAATGTTACTACAGAATGTACAAACAATACACAATTGCGAGTTACCAGTTAACACATTTCTATGTTTTAATAAAATCTGTTTATGCTACAGTTTGCATAACAAAATTAATCGCTTACAGCGATTGCTTTAGAGTCAGAAAGTTTAAGTTAAAGTTACAGCCTATATACGTCCCGCTGCTGGACACAGGCCTCCTCTCATTTCTGAGCGGGTTTTAGGGCAAGGAAGTGTCCGCCGCGGTGCCCTTATTCGTGTTGGCGAACTTCACATGTATTTGAAATGTTATTTTCTTCTTATTTCTCAGACACGCCGGTTTACTCACGATGTTTTCCTTCACCGCCGAGCACGTGGTAAATCAGCACTTAAAATTGCAATTAACAATTTCATTTGTGCCGGCGGGGATAGAACTGAGGTTACTCGAGTACTGTGAAATTTACAGTGAGCGCTAACCATCTGGACTACCACGGCTCTTACGGAGCGCGGAGCTTTAGAGTTGACGCGAACAAATTATAACAGAGCTATTCTCATCAGTCTGTCTATTAAAAATGAACCTTAAGGACGTTGGTATGCTTACAGATAGGGTGAAAAAGAATTTGAAAAAGAAAACCGAAATTTCAAGCTGTTTAATTGGTCATTAGATTTAGAAATAATTTAACTTTTAAAAATACAAAAACCGGCTTTAAAAAACTAAAAACCCGGAAAGTACGAGTCAGACTCGCGCACGAAGGGTTCCGTACCATCGTACAAGATCTAATACTATGTAGGTAAAAAACACGTTTCTAGTAGGGGAGCCCCCTTAAATTTTTATTTATTTTTATTTTCATTATTTGCTGTTATAGCGGCAACAGAAATACACATTTTGTGAAAATTTCAACTGTCTACCTATTGCGGATCATGAGAGACAGCCCGCTGACAGACAGACGGACGGACGGACGGATGGACGGACAGTGGAGGCTTAGTAATAGGGTCCCGTTGGTTACCCTTCGGGTACGGGTCCCTAAAAATTCGAATCGAAATCGATTGACGTAGTTATGAATTATTCGGCCATATGTCGTCGTCTCATGGATCCCATCATCAGATCTTGACCAATTTGATATAGAACCACCCCTAAGGAACCTTTCTAATTAACCATAATTGATAGCGGACTACATGGTAAAGAATTATCGCTAAACATACATAAAACATATTAGAAGAAACTCCTCACTTTATTTGGATTGTATTGATGAAACAAGTAAAGAATCGATTTCCGTTCAAACTTAATTAGGTAGGTAAGCGGCATATAAAATTATTTTGGAGCCGATATCATCATTTCTTGCTTGATTACAATTCCACCCGATGGTAAGCAGTGATAAAACCATAGATAGTAAATCGCAATGTCTTAGCATTATAAAAACCTATTAATTCTTGCCTTGAAGACACCCAGATTGTAATAGTGCGGAAAGAAAATATTGCACTCAATTTCTGGACGGATTACAAAAGACAAAGCAAGCAAAAGTTTCGAATGCGTGGAATATCGACAACAAGCGGGTGAAGAACCGCCGACAGTCTGGTTGTCCGATCGAGGAAAGGAGAAGGAGGAATTCATACATGTAATTCTGCGTACACTCACTGCAATGTATGCTGCAGAATATCGAGGGGCTGACTTCTCTGCGCCTGTGATCGAGGGTATCAAAATTGGGTTCAATCAATCAAGGCCACTGATAAGCCTAGTACGCCTCTCCCCTGAGTCCAACGCTGTTAGGTGGCATTTTGCAGTACCTGCCTATATGTATTAGCAACACTCTATGCGCATGAACAAGCAACCTAGCAGAATCGGATTCATTGGACCTTGAATGTAAGATAAATTGTAATTTAGAATCAAACGTTGAAAACACAACAATTGTAACATCCAAATGGGAAGTTAACGAGATGTTAATACTTCCGCTATGATGCGGAAAATACAAACTAGTCTGATGTCAGTATTAACATTAATCAAAAAAAAATCATTTAGAGTTGGCATTTACAAAATATTTTGAAAGTAAAGTCCCCACTGCGGGGAGACCTTGAGAGAATAAGCGGAAAGAAACTCGGAAGTAGACTATTCTTCTCCCAACACACAACAGTTACAATCCAACCATATAAAATGTCTATACACAAATCAAGACAAGCTAAGAAAGCTCATTATGTTTAAGCATTCTTATCATCAAATTAATTGTCTAATATACAATAACATTTTAACACGCTTTTATTAGCATCGCGTGTATCTATCTATCTATGTAACGGAATCTTTCAATGTAATTTTTACTAACTAGTAGACGGCCGATTGACTTGAAAATTTGTTTTCGTATCAAGACCGCTGACAATACAATAATTTAATGATTTTATCCTAGTATCCTGATCAGAGTCACCAGAATAAAATAAAACAATTATCGGATGGGGATCGTCACGGTTTATGAACAATGCGTGTTCTTTCAGTTTTTTTTCTTAACTCAGATATTATTATTTAATAATACATTATACATTAAAATACATTATACATTAAAAAAAAACATTCCAATAAATAATAATATTATTGCATTGGAATACTTTTTTAATGTGCCTGAAATTAATGCAAAGGCAACTCAGTAATATTAATGTGACCAGCTTTAACGTAATTGGTTAAGAAGGCCTATTTTTAAGCACGATCATTTGATTCTTTACTGAAGCTGGACTTATAATTCTTTATAAAGGACAAATATCATTATTATAGCAAATGAAGTGATTAAATCTGAATGAAAAGAATGATACAAATGAAATAAAGCCTTCCACAGTTTGTTCTAGAACAAAAAGACTCGGTACGCTTTTATGTTTGTACAATAGCACCGCTGATATTCTTATGGGTGGACTGTCGGTGTTAGGCTGCCCGCACACGATGCGGAAATGACACGTCTATCACAATCTTCGCGCGGTTGTCAGGGAAAATGCTGGGCGGGCTTTCGACCATTATCTACGCATACATTCAGTCAGTAATCACTAATCATGCTAAAGCAACTGCAATTCTCATGTTACGACTAGTGGCGTAGCATGGGTAGTTACCGCCCGCGGCCGGTTAACCCGAAAATGCCCCCCCTCCCTCCTTTTTGGAAGTATCTCAAAAATATATTATCGGTAAAAATATTCTATAGTCTTGGCTGGCAACATTTAAAAAGGTAAGGAGGGATGACTTTCATTTCCAAAATGCCGCTCCTAATATGTTACGGATAAAAGAAATGACATTTGACAACGAAGTCTTTCTTAAGTCACAGAAATTAGTATATTTTCATTTCACGGGGTCTATCCCCCATCTCCACCCCCCTTACAGTGTCAACGACTCCTCTCTACAATTTGATCCTGATACAGGCTTCGTTAACTTAAAGAGTTCACCCAAGTGCTGTTCACAGCGCCATTTCTATTATCATTTAAAATCTGTCCAATATAATTTACCGTTCGACCTAAGACCTTGTCAATATAGATAACGGACTGATTTATGTCGATTATTAAATAACAAAAAGCAAAGAAACATAGCTTTTTATTAGGCATAAAAGTCGTAAATTAGCAATATAAATACAATTAGATAATTAATTAACTAACGAAAAGGCCATTCATAACACAAACGAACGGCGAGGTATATCAACAAAACGAGCTATTAATTATTTTACTTTTACAAATGAAGGGCGTGCTTAGCTTATTTTACTAACGCCTAATACAATCGGCTAATTGATTGGCTACCCGCGAAGAGAATAAACCTATTGGAACATTTTATAGACGCGGTAGTGCCGGGACATGACTTTTAACTGCGAGGTTCCGGTAGTTTTACGTCAAACTTTTCCTGCCTTGAAGTCCATCTGCGACAATGATCTCATTAGAAGGATTTTTTTTAAAGAATAAGAGTGACAAACGAGTACACAGTCCATCTGATGGTAAGTGGATGCTGTGACACATAAACATCTACATTGATCTTCGATTACGAATCAAAATGCAGGTGCGTTGTCACCCCTGAGGACTAAGATGGAATGCCCCGTTTCCATTAAAAAGGGTCTCCGATTCTCAACACTCACCATACAAAACACAAATTAATTAAAAACATTTTTCCAACAAGAACTCAATACTAAAACTTTCTTTGATTATATCGAAGAGGTTGCTGCCTGCGGTCGGTTGCAGAGACAGGCATTCTGAAATATAATGTAGATGTTAACAGAGGAAGAGTTCAGCCCGACCGCAACAATCTATTTCCAATCGCGAACGCTTTTGACGCAGGTAGAAATTGTTTCTAATGCGGTATAGACTCACTGGACTCACATATTATAATTAGGATACTTTTTCATAATCACGTTCATTTTTTTAGAAAGAAATAGAAACTTTATTATGCGCTTTTTTTCTTTCTTTTTTTCGCTGCGCTTGGCAGGCGAGTTGGCAGGCGCAGAATTTTTTTTATAACTGTTATTAGGAAAACGCTGCTTTCCTGCTCCCGGTTTCCTCTCTCTGTTGCCTCTTACGACACCCATGGGACGATTTGGTGTAGTAGATATTCTTACACTGTACAAACATTTAATTATATGCAGGCTCCAGTTAGTATTCGAACTCAAGACCGGTTTGGTATCCAGTATACCGTGTTCCCTATGCTCCAATGTTTTAATATGTAATAAACATATTTTAATTCTTTGCCAGTAAGAAATGTTGAAGATTACAAAATGTTATTAATAATTAAACAATTTAAAAAAATAATACCGATTACTTATAATTATTTACACTTTACCCGGGGTATTTTTCAATAATTATTTGAAAGTAGGGTTTACTTTTTTTAAAGTTTATTTATTGTACCATTTCGAGTGGACCAGGGAATATCACAAGTTCACGGTCACGATCTCGACCAATTAGTTACATTAAAAACTTAATTCCTTATTTTTCCACCCTTAGGTATGAAATTTTTGATAAAATATGGCGAACCACTGAAGTATAACTTATTTAATAAAAGAAGAATTATTAAAATCGGTTCAGCTGTTTCCGACAATCTGGTTAATATAAAAAAAAAATATTAAAAAGAATATAGAATTAGACATTTTCGTTTATGAATCTTAGTTAAAAATCAAATAATATTATTATATTATAATATAGAAAACTGACAAACTTTATTAATGTCGTCCGCATAAACAAAAACTAAACTAAAACTAAAAACTTAAATTATCATACAGCCCTACTCCCCGTGGTATCGTGCCAAGAACACTGGCTGCGATTGGATTTAATTAACCTTTAAGATAATCTATCTATTTTGATTTTCCCTTCATTTTCTATTGTTTTTATATTTTCCTTAATGTTTTTATTCCGTTTCGAAGTGTAAAGCAAAACCATTCCAAACAAACGTTGGTGCAAATCATTTTCCCGTATAAATATTGCCTGCATAGTAAAATATGCATTCAACAATTTGCAAGTCAAAACTTCGTTACAGAGATTTGTATAGGCATAGGCACAAGTACCATGCGTGGTCCTCCAAAACGCCACAAACAAGTGAGTGTAATGACGGGGCCGCGCGTTCGATATATTACTCATATATAATTTCGCAATATGCGATACTAAAATTGTCTAAGCACAGCACCCCCTACCTAAACCAGCGCACACAACAGCGCCCCCCGCTCACATGCACCGTTCACTTGCACCCCACATCATTCGATTATACAGCGTGTTTCTCTTTGAGTTGCCAATAAATTTCTGTTTATTGTTGTCTCAAAGCGAGGCGTACTGAGCGCATAATTTAAATACTTACTTATTGTGCAAAATAACTCAGGTTAGGTTTTATTGTGTAAAAATATCCACCACAATATGGAGGAGATTATCCAGTGGGTATCGCAAGAGACGACAAAGGGAAACAAACCAATAGATGGGCAGAAGCGTATTTCTAATAAAAGCTAGAAAATGAAAAACACAGTTGCTAACCCGCCTATCAAGCGAGGCAACTGAATGAAACATAAATATAATTATGATATATAACAACTATGAAGCAATCTATGGGAGCCCTATGTTCGGCCGTAGACTTTGATAGGCTGTAATAAATAAATGTCTGAATGAAGATATGAATGATCTTACGTTATTACTTTGACGTTTAAAATAAATAAAGAAGACTTTAACACGAAACTCTAAGTTTAGTAGAGCCATGCCGCGGCTGTGTTATGTTTGCACCGTGAGATCGGCACGGCCGAGGAAGGAACCCGCTCGCTCGTTATTTTTCTGTATGCGTAACGTACACGATATATTCGTCAATTATGAATCGATTTTAAGGGTATTTTTTTAAATTATATAATTAATAAAATTCAGAGGTGGTCCCATATACATAAATATAGATATAATTTTAACCCCTAAGAGTGGCAAAATAGAAAATAAAGTTTTTATTGTTTTTTTTTAATATTAACAAAATAATATTTCGCATTAATTATTCTTCTATACACTATGTCTTAACACTTCTCTTCTCTTCTCTTCTCTTTTGCACTAACTTCAGAAATTGAAATTATTTAATTTCAATTTCTGAAGTTAGTGCAAAAGTTAGTTAGTTAGTTTAGTTCTTCACAAATTGAAATTATTTAATTTCAATTTCTGAAGTTAGTGAAGAACTAAAAATCTTCGAAGTCTACTTTAACTTTTTTCAAATTTTAATTTGTAGCACGATGCTTTCTTTCACTTTAAAATGCTTTAAATAATTAATTAAATACGAAATGCAAACAAATTTGATACATTTCTAATCCATTGAAATAAAGGAAGTTAGAGATGTCTAGTTGGGAGCAACCTGTGTTGCGGGGCGGCGCGGCGGCTTCTATTTGTTTTGCCATAGCTTTGTCGGACTAGGCACATGCAGGTCATTAATTGTTGTAAACGCCCGCTCCTAATCGATAGTGTGCAACGTTCGATTCTAGTTTATATTAATGTTATTTGTGCTAACCGTGTGCACTATCGGTCACTCAGCTGACACCTGCGGACTTTTTAAAGATCGATTTTTTAAATAAGATTTCGTGTTACGTTTTTTGTCCAAAATTGTGTTTTATATGTATACAGAATATATGTATATGGAAATAAATGATTATGTATACATAACCGTGTAGTGGCGGTGTAAGAACATTCACTAACCCATATCGTCCCGTGGGTGTTGTAAGAGGCGACAGAGGGAAACTGAAACATAGGATGGGCAGCAGCATCTTTCTTATAACAACTTAAAAAAAAATTGCAGTTGCTAGTCCGCCTGCTAAGCGTGGCAATCTAGAAGAGAGGATGTTCAGCAGTGGACTGTTAAAGGCTGTAATAGTAATTCAATTCAATCCTCTATAGTTAATGTCAGTTAGATGCTCAATATGTATGATGTAATCAGCGATATAAATATTATAGTGAATATGATTACAGGTGGTAGGACTCCTTTTCTCTGGGTCTGGTCTATGGGTCTAGGTGGGTACCACTACCTTACCGATTTCTGTCACGAAATTTACCTTTCACACAGGACTTGCACGGCTGTGTGAAGGGTATAGAGAGCCAATATAATTATACGCTGTAAGGCATTCCATCTTAGTACTCTTCTTCGTTTGAAGTTGACAGCAGGCCAAGAATTACAGTAGCCACTTACCGTCAAATGGATTGTAAGTTTGGTTGTCACTTCATTTTTATAAAAATAATATGCATGCAGTAGGTATAGGTATATAATAGGTACCCTTCACTCATACATTTGAACACGAAACTCTAATATCAAACGGAGCTAAAAGCAATCTTCGTTAACCGAAAAAAATGTAAATTCAAAAACTTTATCCATACGTGGACACGAGAGCCGGGGACAGCCACTCGAAATTAACAATCGGCATCGAACCGGAGACCAAAGGCCTAACGACCGGCGAACAAAGGATTGAACTCAGGAATTTCACCAATTACAGGCCCATCCAAAATAATGGCGCTAGCACTTTCCGAGACTGAGAGCTTTGCATGACTGTTGAAAAACCGATCTGATTGTAAAATAAAAAATAAAATTAAAAACGCACATTGTTTGATTAAAAGTACCATTAGCTGCAAGGCTTCCAGCCGCAAATAATTCTTTTAAAATAAAAAAGAAGTATTTGTTTGTCGTCTTCTATGCGTTTCTATACCATTTATCTGATTACCCTGAATCTTTGCTGAGTTAATCCGACGTCCCTAATATATGTTCCAATCTACGCAGTATGAAATTTAATAACTTTTAGCTGGAGGTAGGCGTGGTTAACTATGACATTGGGACGTCGAACACCTCAGTCCACCCTGTGACCATGGGTGCTATAAAGTGCTCGAAACGTCGGGAATATAAAATAAGCTAATATACGCGATAAAATGAACAAACTAGTTTTATTTGAATGTGTAGTGTTCGCGTAAATATAACAAATCATTTATGTTTGTAAGCTGTTACTTTTTGCTTGTTTTTCCCAGGACAGAGGTTTTTTCCGAACCAGTGGTAAATTAAACAAAAGAGTGACTTTCAATAAGTATTGTTTATAATTTATATTGAATAAAAAAGTTTCTGTTTCTGTATCATTCGGCCACATTATATGCAGCGTGGGTGTACTGTAAGTACTACGTATCAGAATCCCCACCACAAATCCTAAAACACACATTTTTATTGTTTCATGTGATTTAAAAAGGTAATTAAAAATAATTTAATTGAAATGTTTGCAGTTAAAAAAGTTGTTCAATATCAACAAAATTCTTTCTATTGTTCGCAACTAGAACTCTCACAATGTTATTTATAAAACTCACAACTTCTCGGTAGCCTCAAAATGACATTGTTTGTTTATAATTTTGTTTCAAAACCAACTTGTAGAGTGACATTTTCTGATGAACGCATAAACTTTCTTTGTTCTTTTTGTTATACAGTAATATGAGCACTTTAGTTTACTAACTACTACTTTGTTACAAAATGCAAAGAAAATCTTGCATCCTGTGAAACAATAAACAACACTCCTTACCGTCTTTTAGATGGCATCTTTACATATTTATAAACGGTGATTGCGTAAATGGAATAACTTAGAAATTGATAATTCGTAAGATATCGAATTATATGTCTCACGCAATAAACTCATATCGAATTACTGATAATTTAAAACAGAAATAATACAGATATAAAGATGACATCCAATGTTGGGTTACAGCAACAAAAATTATTTCCGACTACTATGCGGACAAAGCCTACACTAAAAGTTAAACATGGGCTGTGATTTTTCGAAATGATGTCATTTTCCGAACTTTAAGCGGACGAAGCAGCGGGCTAAAGCTTGTATTTTATAATCTTTATATTATTAAATAATCGTTGGTACGTCAGAGGTCGTGTAACTTTTGGACGACTTAACGAACAGAAGTCATATTTGTTTTTTCGATGCACTGTAACATCCTTTAAAAACTATTGCCGTTATAAGTATTTTTTATATTAAGTTTTTTATCTATGTTAGGATCCATGGTAGAGCTATGGTGCTAAGCTAAGCGCTCACCGTAAAATTCAGAAGCCTGGGTTCGATCTCTGCTGCAATCAATTAATTATAGTTCATAGCAATTTAAAATGCTGATTTATCACATGAATAGAATAGAATAGAAACATTTTACAATGGCTTTCAATGGCAATTATATATATATATATATATATGCTAGGATCAGATAGGTGGCGCTATAGTCAAATTATTAACTTCTATATTAATGGACAAAAATGGTTTAATGTTTTATATTCACAATATAGGTTGGTTTAGTACCCAAACAATTTGGTTTAGAGTTAAAAAAAAGGAAATCAAAAATTCTGAATCTAATAGGCGGACTTAGATTTATTGATAAATTTATGTTTACATTGTAAAAAGAGTAAATTCGAAGTTAAATTCATCGCATCGCATCATATGCGTGAATAAACTTCTCATTTGTTAACTATTTGCAAGATTGACCTTTGTTGTTATTAAAATTGTTGATGCCAATCTATTGGAAATTTAATCAAGAAATAAAGGTGTTCATTATGCAATTACGTACCTGTTGAATGACATTTATTTGGTGAAACAAAAAAGTTCACTAACGTACTAACGTACACACAAACAAACATACATTGACATCTTTTATAACAGTAATGCTCTATCAATCGACGACTTATTTTGCCACTAGGGCGGCGCCACTTAGGAATGGGGAGAAATATTTGACTGACTTCATAACTGGCGAAGTCGATTTGTCAAAAAAGTGTAGAGATTAATGTTTATTTCTGAAATATTAGTTATATTTTATATTTATTACATTGAATGTGGATAAACAAAATTACGGATAATCCTAAAAGTAGCAGAATTTAAATAAAATGTGTAAAAATTTAAAAAATACAGCACCAAGGCATTCCTTAGTCTATATAGATACACTACAAACCGAAAATCTTATAATTAAATCGCTATTTTTCAATGATGAGGATACTGTGTGACCATCTCCAACAAATAAGTTCACCTTAGCCCCAACTAGCGACATCTGCTGAGCGAAAGATTATTAGCCCTCATTGGATTCTATGATCTCTCAAGACTTGCAGATATGTTGGAATTTGTATGTATTTATACGGTTTCTTAAAGTCATTACTGATAATCAACTTATGCTGAGTCAGCCTTCGACGTACAAGCCAAATTTATTCAATTTCCTATATATTTTATAAATTAGTATAAGTACTGTACATCAATGGTCTGTGCTTAAATAAAGTCTTTCTTTGTTTTCCTTTAATTCATTGATAGTCGTAGTAGATCAGGGGCTAAGCGCCCGCTGAAAATTTTACTATACTTGAACAACCCGTGTTCTATCCCCGCCGACAGAAATAAAACTTGTAATTGATATTTTAAATGCTGATTTACCTAGTGCTCGGCAGGGAATAAAAACTACGTATTTGAGGAATAAAAACATTTTGAATAACACCTTAACACTCTCAGTAACTAGAGGAGTGCCCGGCGTTGTGACATAAATATAGATTGCAACTTTACCATAATATAGTAGATTATATATGTAATATAATGCATTTTTCCAAAATATTAAACTCATTGCAAAGTACATATTTGTATGGCCTACAAATAATTGTTCCGGACTGGATGTTTGTCGTTGTGCAATGTATGTATGTAAACTGCACCAAGATACAGGGTAAAGTCCTAGTGTAGAGGTGACGTTTAAGGAAAAAATTGCACATTTCAAAACTTTGTCTTAATTGAAATAAAATCGATTTTATCGCGTTTAATTCAACTTATATTTATGTACACATATTAATTCGTATATATAAGGAATCATTAGGTAAACTTTGTCCTAATATTATTTTAATTAATAATATTGTTTTAATTATCCCCAGACATAAAAATTACACAAGTATATTGCACGAAGGGAACAGTAAAATGGCTGTGACATTATTTAAAAAAAAACAGTTTTCATCAAAAACAAAACCCAAGGTGGACAAAGTGTATTTCATGCACGTAGCGCAAAAGTATACGACAAAAACGACCGTCGACGACCCGAAAAAGACTCAAAGAATTCCTGCCGAATTTCAATTAGCCCATTTACTGTACGCCGTGATAAAACGAAACGAGTGACCCTTTTACCACGTAGTGGGTTAGTAAGAGGGTTGAGTCTTTTTGTCAGCGCTGCAGCGGTCGATTGAACCGAGCCGTAATAAAATAAAGTTGCATAGTCGAAACGGCGGGGCCGTAATACATGCGACAGCCTAGAGACCAAGGCTTTCATCAATTTCCGGGCCAATGGCGGTCGGCACGAAAATTGAATCGTGTCTGTCGAGCGAGGCGAGCCACCGGCAGGTGCGGGCGGCTGCGGTGTCGCCTCATGTCAGACGTCACCTTTGTGCGGACTTTAATTTAGTCAGGCCTTACGTGATGATGCTCAATGCATCTGACTTATATATGTAAAGATTTCGATTAGAGAGCTCATTTTCGTATAATTTCCCCCAACAGTTTCTTTCTGCTGTCTTATTTCTGTCTTAATGTTGCTGTGTTTCGTATGGTGAGTGTAGAGATTAGGAGACCTTTTAATAAAAACGAGGCATTCCGTCTTAGTTGTCAATGGTCTACGCATCTACATTTTGATTCTTAATCGAGATGTAGATGTCTATGGGCCACAGCATCCACTTACCATCAGGTGTTCTGTGTGGTCGTTTGTCACCTTTATTCTAAAGATAGATGATAGATATTATAGTATTTTCGACGATTAAGGCAAATCCTCTCTACAGCGGGAGGGGGGTATAGAAAAATAATATTTAAAATTATTATCTCAATACGGCGGTAAAAAGAAGAAGAAGGGAGAGGGACATTAACACAATACACATCTAAACAACCTGTCAATGTAATTGATGCATCATATATCATATACCACGTACTAGTTTGCCTACATTAATTTTTATGTCGATTTGTCGATTTCAAAAGAAATATCCGATACATGTACGTAAAGGGAATAAATTATAAAGGATTAAAAACCGAGAGGACCAATTAGAAACAAAACGTTTTATTATTCCAGTCACAATGACATGAAGTCGATGAAAACAACACAAACAAAAGGATAAGATAATGAAAGGGCTACGACACAAGAACTTTTGAATTTGCATCATTTTCTATTTAACCCTAGCTTAAAGCCACACAAAGTAACTGTCATCGTCCGTTCTAATCACTTATGTGGTCATTTTTAAAGAAATGTTTCCATTTCCTTTGATAAATTGAATTGCAAGCTATCAGGATACATTCGATTGCACTAGCTTTCTAAAGTGGAATACTCTGTTAACTTTTATTTGACAGATGGTGTAATATAGTCAGATCGTATTGTTTATATTTTTATTTTTGTCATACCGTCGCGTCTATCACATTTCACATCCCACAAGGGAGAAGAGCTATACACCTGTCCACACAACAGAAAAGAATGAAGCATTGAGAAGCACGTTACGCTAAATTTGCATCAAAAAACTGACTGCTATGAAATCCCATAGCATTTCGACAACACTTCTCGTGAACGATTTGCTTCGTTTATATCCTCACCAACATTGCAACGCGCAATTTAAAAAGAAATAAAACTTTTTTATTGACAGTTAAAATATAAAATTCTTATGTCACTGTAGGTTTTTCTAGTTATTTGTATATTTTGTTCTAGTTTAGCGTAGTTTAGTACAAAATATAAACATAAAAAAATACAAAATGGCGGTTCCGGTATCAATTTCTTATTTATTATCTCTTCTATTTATATATAAATATATATATATATATTATATAATTTCATCTTCAGTAATTTATTATAGAAAAAGATATATAAGTTCTGAATTAAATTTGAATCGATTTATTATTTTAGTAATATTATTTGTTTTTTCAATAGTTTTATTAATTATTAGTCCTAATATAATTAGAATTTTTTTTAGGTTGAGATGGGTTAGGATTAGTTTCTTATTGTTTAGTAATTTATTATCTATATATATATATATATATATATATATATATATATATATATATATATGTGTGTGTGTGTGTAATTTAAATACATATATTTATATATAAATATATATAGAAGATAGAATAGATAATATATATATTATACCCTTCAGACCGGAATACATCAGTGAAAGCAATGCCATTTGGCGGCAAAGATAGGTATTTGGATTATACCTACCCATACAAACTCCTAGGCAGGAAGGGCTACATTCAGGGCTCCACATGCAGTCCAGTGATGTGGAAGTGTGGGCAGTTTGTAGAATATTACCAACCATGCTCTCCATAAGATAGTCGAGTGGGGGACCAGCGTAAAACTGAATTTCAGTCTCTCGAAAACACAGATAATCGCTTTCACTCCTAAGGCCAAAGCTGCCAGTATCACTATGGGCGGATGTGATCTCAGCTTTTCATCGGAAATCAAATACCTGGGGGTCATTTTACACGAGAAGCTTTTGTTTGGCTGTCATGTGCTATACGTGATTAATAAAGCTGTGCGGATATTTAACACCTTATGCATCTACATGTGGCCTACCTGGAGGCTCACCCTGAAGACATCCGCACCGTATACCAGCAGGTAATTGAACCTACTATCACTTATGCTGCTGGTATATGGGGCCATGTAGCCCTTAAAAAGTGCATCAGGAAGAGCCTTGAGGTTGTACAGCGTGGTTTTGCTATTAAAGCAATAAGAGGCTTCCGCACAGTATCTACGTCTGCGGCCATAGCGCTCGCTGATCTGATACCCCTGGATCTTAAGGTAAGACAAGCTCACCATATTGAAAAGTCCAGACTTACAGGCACTTCTCATTACATACCCAGCGATCTTCGCCTAGAGAAACCCACAGCCAAACACGCAGCAGAGAGAATTGAAATCAATCCTAAAGTCACCACTACACAAATGGAAGTCCATGCTCTTCTTGGACTTGAGCCAACACAAATTTTCACAGATGGCAGCAAATTGGTAGATGGAGCAGTTGGCGATGCTTTTGTCTGTTACCATTCCACACGACACACCGACCAACCACCCAAACAGACAATCACACACATACGGAAAGCTCGATAGAAGCTATAAAGAAATATAAACTCCACTCAACGTGCACTGTATTCCATGCTGAACTGTTTGCAATCCTTAAGGCTTGCGAATGGGCAGCTGATAAACGGTACACGAATACTATAAGTAATTTACACGGACTCACTTTCAGCTCTACATTCCATATAAGACAGATCCAATACACACCCAATTGTCAACAAGATTCACCACACTATTCACCGACACAAATGTTTTAGCACCATCGAATTTGCCTGAGTCAAGAGCCATACTAACATAGCTGGCAATGAGGCGGTAGGCATGGCGGCTAAAGCAGGAGCCAAAGCACACAAGGCACCTGACTACTTCGCAACACGCACACTCTTTGGCAAACCAGGTATGAGAGCTCTGAAGCAGGTAAACATACCAGAGAATTACTACCGACGCTGGATCTCATACGGGAACTTAGAGTGGCTACCAATATGAGTTTCCACTTGACTCAGGTTCTCACCGGCCACGGATACCATAAAAGTTATTTGTTCGGATTTAAAATCATCGCGGATAACAAATGCTCTTGCGATTATTCAGCTACGCAAACTATTGAACGTCTACTCCAACAATGTCCCGCGTTTAGTGCCGCGAAAAAGATCATGAGTTAATCTGTAGCATTTCCGGTGTCTCCCTTTAAAATAGCCGAACTCATTAAGAAATTCGTTAAAACAATTGTAAATAGACTTAAAAAATTTAATAATACCTCCATATAAGAAATAGCACTTAGGCATAACATTGATATAATTTTTAATTTTATTGTATTATAATTTAAATTAGATTTTGTTATGTAGTAATTTCAATAATTTATAATAACAAATTAATACAAAATGTCACTAATTGAGAAACGTTTACTTTTTTTAATCACAAAATGTTTAATTTATCATCTTGGTTTATTTTATCACTAAGCAACTAATGGTAGTATATAAAGTGTAAGTTATAAACGCATATTTATTTACATAAAATATATATTTCCACTGTTTAAGCATCCTCATTTTGATATCAATCTGTATATATTTAATGCTGAACTACAAAACATACAAATTATTAGTGTGCAAAACATTTACTTTATATTGTATGACAATTTGTAAATAGTATAGAAACTGTTAAATTTATAACTATATACTCGTACGGTGAAACCAAAACCACTGTATCAAATCGCAGTGGTGTTTATAATTACCCGTCTCAGTCGAATAAGCTTGCATTTGTAACAAAACTATATTAAAAATGTGAAACATTAGTCAATAAACGGCCACTAGAAATGGTGTAATCTCTGGTGGAAAATAAAAAAAAACTCCTAGGCAGAAAAGACTTCTACCACCTAGTAAAGTGTTAAGAGTGTAGTAATTATTACACTACAAATAATTTAAATAACTCAAATATTAACTCAAAGCTTCGGCGGAGCAGACGCAAACAAGACACGACCTTCTCAAGTGCCTCTTCCGCCGAAGCCGTAAAGGCCAGCGGTTTATAAACAAACAACATATTTCTACAAAAATTGGAAAAGGTCGGCAGTAAGGTAATAGTCTCGTTTTTAAAATTAAACCATTTACCCTTTTTAAAGAAATAGGGTTTCAAACGAGCATCAGATAAGTGGATTTATTTATTTATTTACACTTTATTGTATACCTTAATAAAAGGATTACAGCCGGACTTAATGCCTTTTGGCATTCTCTCCCAGTCAACCTGGGACGCGTGGAAAATTAAGCTGCTATTCTAAACTTATTAACTTATTTTCGTAGGACATAAAACATCTCGTAGTCTTCGTCCTAAGATTTATCCTGTTACGGAAAAACCATCATTGTGAAGTATAATTAATAATTATTGTTTTATTGATTCAACATCATTAAATTGTTTTTACGCTCAATTCTTTTGTCAAGCTTTATTCCTACTACACGGGTAAAGAAAAATTAAATTGTGTTTATGAATGCAAGTTAATGATTTCTTAATTTTACGCGAATAATACACATTGAATGAAACTGATTTCACGGATTTTATAACGTTTAATTTTAACTTTTTTGTTTCACGACTTATCGGGTGCTTTACACTGTGCACATATTGTTATGATGGGGACTAAAATTCGAAAATTTATATTTAAAAGCTGAAGGTAGCCTTCGTTAACTATTACATAAAGACGTCAAACCCTCAAGTCCCTCATTACGTTGGGAATAAAAAGTTAAAATAAATAAATAAAATTATATTTAATGCATCTATGATGTATAAAAATGCATCATATGATTGTATGACATATTTAATGCAAGTTAATAAAAAAGCAACGACGTTAAAGATAATGATGGAAAGCGGCAAAAGCTCTCTCACATTGAAATATATTACGTCTACATCCTGTAGCTGAAACGATAAAAGTTGCCATGAGAAATTATTTTAAAATACAACATTATTCATTCAATATTATGTTTACTGATAAAATTAATCTAAATTGCAATATTTTTCGAGTTTATGAAATTATGTAGACGATTTTTATGTTAATTGAGTGTCAATTATACAGGTCGAATAAGGAGGTAGGACAGAAAAGACACAAATAATTTACCTCCAGTCACAGAGGTGTCCCCCAGTCACCTCTGAGGACTAAGATGACATGCCTCATAGCGTTTTGTTATACTGACTCTCTATTCCCATCAGACCGGAACACAGTAGTGTGAGCACTGGTTGTTGGCAGCAGATATAAGTAAACAGGTGGTTACGGTACATACCCAGACGGTAACTAGGCAGAAAGTAGTAAAGTAAGTATAAGAGTTCTACTATCTAGCAATTGGTACACGCAAAAGTATACAAAATATCCTAAATTTGATACTCAAATAACCCATAACCGTAGTTGGAGTATCATATGCTTAAAATTAAGAAGTTTTTAGAGATAATTTTACATTCTAATTACAAATAAAACTATCTATATAAATCATAGTTTTACCATTTTTTTATATAAAGGTAAAACTTATACATCAATTTGTATGCATCCAAATTAATTAATAACATATTACTATAACGTGCAGAATGAATTATATCTACTGTTCATTATTTAATATATTAATAACAATAATATAAGATAGGTACGTCCACTCATGACAATTAAGTGGAAGAATTTCGCCTCTAGTGTTGTCAGGACAACCGCTACCCAGGACATTCATATAATTTGATTGTATTAATATGCATTCTGCAAACAATATCTCTTGATAATCTAATTAGAAGCTTGTATGTTATAGCGAACGTTTCTAACTTCTTCTATGCGAACAATAGAGTTAACTCCACGAAAGAAAAAAATATACTTTATTATGATACAATCCATTGACAAATACAAATTGTTAACTTTAAAATAAGTGAATTTAATAATTTGACTTTGCACGTCAAAGTTATGCCAAAAAAGATTATCGTTCAGCATGAGATGCGGTAAAACCAAAACGCTGATTTCCAATGATGATCAAAACCTTTTAAAACATTGTCCCAAGACCAGTAAAATGATGGGATTTCAAATTACAAACATTTTTACCCGCAACTGTATCCAGACTTTCAGGCATGTGTCTCCAAGGGTATATTTAACACAAAATTAAGAAAATAAAAAAAAAACAAAAAGAGAGAAAACAATTAAAATCAAATTGCAAACTAAAATTATGTCTACCTTTTATTAATTAATAATATATATTCTATGTATTCTATATCTATAATATATATATAATAATTATTCCTTCCTTTATCTAGGTTGTACTAGTTTCTACCTAAGAGCTCGTTTGGATATGTACCACTTTCTTACCTATATCTGCCGCCAAATAGCAGTATCTGCACTGGCTATGTTTCGTACTGAAGAGTATAGAGAGCCATTATAATTACAGACTATTAGGCATTCTATCTAAGTCCTCAGAGGGGACAACGCATTTGTAGCCTTGTTTGTTAGAAGTTGGCTGTAGATGACCATGAGCTGCAGTAGCCACTTACCGTCAGGTAGACTGTTATTTCGTTTGTCACTTTAGTTTTATAAAAAAAAATCTAACCTTTAGCTATCTTTTACAAAATCTTACTGAGTGTAACCATTTCAATATAAAAGAAGAAACAAAATGTATATACAGAAAATGCTGGCTGCTATTTAGAAAAATAAAAATATCAAATGATATTCCATAATTGAATTTAAGTAAAACAAAAAAATATCGAGTCTTTGACTAACAAACTATGGTAATATTCCTTCTATACGAGGGCGAAATGAAAATCAGCACATTTGGCGGGGCTGGGGCGCCGCGCCAGGGGTGAATCTAAATTCATGGCTGCTAACATGATTAGGGCAGCGTTGGTTTACGCGAGCGCACAGTTTCGTTAGATAAAACGTCCTATCCGGGTAATTGTTTATCACAACATTAATGTACCCAGTTCGAACGGAAAACGTCGCCGGTTCATTGGAAAGAGCGTCCTGGTAACGGCGACGATTTAGACTGACTCAATTAATAGTGGTTTTTGAATGATTGAGGTAAGAACAAGATACCTTTATTACTTTAATATTAGATTAATGCTGATGTCAATAGGCTACAGTATTTACTTACCATTAGGTGGACTATTTGATAGTTTGTCACCCTTATTTTTATACGTAAATAAACATAGACATAAATAAAACAACGCTTTACTCTTTCATATTACGATACATGATAGGTAATGTCTTTTATATAATCATTAATGATTTAAAATACACTGTTTCTTAAAAATGCACTGTTCTCTTTATTTCGATTCATTTTTGAAGAAACCTGACAGTGGGATATATATAAGTACCGAAGTAAATTTATATATGAATCATATAAGATCTTGAGCAGACATACACGAGCAATTGAAAAGCAATTCGTTAATAAATGCGACGACCGCGACCGGAAGCATCACGGTTATTGCACGGGATATTATCGATCTCGAGCAATAGTGGAGCCGGATCCTGACCCATTACGATGCGCCCACGTTAGTCGGCGGGAACTAATCCAATTTACCTCACATGATATTTAACTAAACGCATCAAAATTACACACACGTTAATCATCAGAGAATAACACACTCGTGCTTAAGCATTCCAATTTACCCTCCCAAAAAATTTCATCTATAACCTAGCGAACTAAACTTGCAAAATATAGAATTAAATCAGAACATAGTTTCCTTAAATTGAAATTGGTTAATTTTCAGTTTTGCTCAAATATATTTGACTAGGTTTTTACGCCTCAAACGCTGTTAATACCTATTTTTTCTTTAGATTAATTATAATATATATTTACAATTTGGTTTATCAAAACATATAAAAATTATAAATATATTTTCGATAGCGTCTGATAGCATTCCTAATAAAAAAATGACGTGTAATATAGAGCGTTACTAAAACTATAAAAGCTGAAAATCCAGCTTCCTTCTTGATATCCCTGGCCTTTATATCAAAACAAGAACAGTGAATAAAAGGGTTGAGATATAACTTTATCATTGCAAATAATGGTTTAGGTTTATTTACGGTCTATATCGTAGCAAGAAATAGCCTACGAAGTGCTACGACGACACGACACTCGTAGCTGAGTGCTACGGCTGAGATTGTTCCGCTTTAAGCCATGAATGTGGATATAACGTGGATATTTATAAATATGAATATCCACACATTTTTGTGAACACATTATTTCATAGATACTTTAGAATAATTTCTTCAATATATTGAAAAACTACTACAAGATTTGCGTATATAAAAAGTAAAATTCTTTCATTTTCATTTAAAAAAATATACACAATTAAAATACTTTTAATGATGATACATATATAAAAGACATTTTTCTATAACCGACAGTTTAGATTGTATGTACAGACAGTAAAAGAAACCCACGTAATGACCGAGGGTTCGTTTTCAAACCAAACTTATTTCACTGAGGTAAGTCTACAAAAAGAAACATCTAAGCATTCACCAATTATTTTTATTCTCTGAGCCGTATATAAAATTTCTCAAAAAATAAAACGTTCGCCATCATCTTGTACAACACGGCGAGTATGAATCCTAGAGCAATTTCTAATAATTGCAGCTTTGCTACAACAGGAGGGAATTACGTATTTATGAGTTATATCTGCATCACACAATATTGTCGAGCTGGTCGTTTAGCTCCTTGCATTAATACTTTATTGGCTTTGTATTGTGAGCTTTTAGAGAGCGGCGAATTCTATATGCCACGGTTGGGAATATTTAAGTGTGTCGATAACTAACATGGACGTCTGCCTGCGGTTCGACGTGCATTAGTTCTTATTATGATACCACGTTTACGGTTTAACTTCACTGAAATAGAAATAGAAACTTTTTATTCAATATAGATATATAAATAATACTTATTGAAAGTAATTAGACTGGTAATTACACCTATATGATGATATATGATGGAATATATATTAATATTCCATCATATATCCTTTGCCGTAAATTTACAGTGTATACAGTGCTGTGTAGTGGCCGCTTAATAGAATCCACTATCCCATATGCCGTGGGTGTCGTAAGAGGAAGAGGGAAACAAATCAGGAGATGGTCATCGGTGTCGTCTTAATAACGACTAAAAATAAAAAACTGCGGTTGCCAACCCGCTTGTCAAGCGTGGCAACTATAGCAATCCATCCCTATGAGGAATCTATGGGGGAGGCCTGTAACCAGTTTTGTTTAAGTGGTAGAGCCATGCTGCAGCTACATTATAGTTGTAGCACGAATGGGTCGGCTCGACCGGGGAAGAACCACGCTCTCACAGAATACCAGCGTAAAATAGCAGCTTAATGCTACTGTGTTGCGTATGGTGAGTGTAGAGAACCGGAGACACTTTTTACTGGAAACGAGACATTCTATCTTAGTCCTCTGGGGTGACAACGCATCTGCATTTTGATTCTTAATCGCAGAAAGATGTCGATGTCTATGGGCCACAGCATCCACTTACCATCAGGTGGACTGTGTGCTCGTTTGTCACCCTTATTCTACAAAAAAACATAAGGTTGACAGTGCGTTTGGTATGTCTCCTTAACTTCTAATGTTAAAAAGATACATGAAGTAATTAGATCAAAAGACTCACTGATACTCACAGTTAATGAAATAATAAGATTCTTTATTTATCCATTTCGGTAAAGTAATCTATACGCGTATAAAATTCAATACATTAATTTTTCTCTAATCTATGTTTTATCAGTACCTATTGAATAGTTACCGTTACAGCCTACTAAAGTCCACTAATGAACACAGGCCTTCCCCTTAGATTGCCTCATAGGGAGGATATTTGCCACAATTGCAACGCTATATTACTAATATTAAAGCATGGCTCCTTGTTAAATTCATAAATTATTCAAGCAATCATATAGGAAATACATTGACAATTTAGGCATTGACCAAATCGCAATCAATAATATCAACAAACAGGCAACGAGACTATTACAATCAACAGACCCGTATGACTGATTGGAAGGATAACCTACGTGCTCAGGTTGAACGTCAGTACGCCTGTTAATGAATTGGGAGCAAACAAGATGAGCAATGCAGCTGCGTCTGTGGTTCCGGCGATATCTCAGACGTCGTCTCGAACACACGAGTAAAACATACGGATTGATTTATACCGTTACCGTTAGAGCCTATTAAAGTCCACCGTTGAACATAGGCTTCACCCATAGATTGCCTCATATGGAGGATATTTGCTATAGTTGCCACGCTTGGTAAGCCGATCGGCAACCGCAGTTGTTTATTTTTAGTCGTTATTAGGAAGACGCTGCTGCCCATCTCTTGATTTGTTTCCCTACGTCGCCTCTTACGGCACCCACGGGATGATATAGGGTAGTGAATATTCTTACATCGCCACTACAGGGTAGGTTTGATTTATAATATTATGGTTGATTTATATTATGGTTCAATTATGGCTTTTACTGAAGGAACTTGCAGGGTTTTTATGGATGCTGCTAGCTTACGATCGTGCATTGTGGCAATCTATGGGAGCAACCTATGTTGGGAAGTGGATTTGTGATGCGCTATAATAATGTTAATGTTAATATTTTTATATAAGAAGATAATTTACGTAGTAGACAAATACTGCAGCTCTATAATGGTGCTAGCATGAATCAGTCGGCTCGACCACAGAATACCAGCGTAAAATAACAATTCAATACTGCTTTGTTTCGTACGTTCGTATGGTGAGTGTAGATAACCGGAGATCCTTTTTACTGGAAACAAGGCATTCAATTTTAGTCCTCAGGGTTGACAAATTGCATTTTGATTCTTAGGCCCGTATTAATAAACGTTACTCAACGACGAACTCAAGTGCGTAATCATTTGATACGCCCTCATTACGAAATCAGCATCTCAAGATCGTTACTAATTAATAAACACATAAAAACAGTATCTCAAAACGCTGTACTTAGGAATACTGTTCTATGACTTGCACTCATGTATACACACTTGAGAGTCGAGTTTCGTTTATTAATCAGTGTGGCACTCAGCTGATATCGTAAACATAAACCGCATCTTGAGATATGTTTATTAATAAGATCATAACCTCAAGATTGTACTCAAGTGCGTGTACTTGAGCTGAGTAACGTTTATTAATACGGACCTTAATCAAGGATAGATGTAGATGTCTATGGGCTACAGCATCCACTAACCATCAGGTGGACTGTGTGTTAGCTTGTCACCCTTATTCTACAAATCACAATTAAAATATGACATTTCATTAAGCAAATATAGTCGTAGCCAAAATATGAAATTATTTGCGATTTTAAATTATTATAGTTATAAGTTGCTGTACACACATTGATTAAAAACAATAAATATCGTCGATATTATAATTTATAAGCTTCTAGAAGCATATTTTGGAAGCTTCGATGACTCATTCTTTACAGTTCTAACAAAACCGACTCGGTCCAATGCAACGTCGAACCTCGCCCGATAATATCAGGGAGCGCGCGACAAAGTGGGGCTAATCAGACGCATTTGTTGAACAAACTAGGCATCGCCCCCCAGCCACCCCCAGCCTCGCAGCGCCCCTTGATGCGGATAATTAACAGGATCGGCAAATTGTCGAGTCCATCGCTCTACCCCGAAAAGCCTTTAACTTGTTTGTCAGGTTCTCCGTCGAAAATCACAATCACTAATATGATCGCACCTGCATGTACTATAAAATTAAATGTTGCCGTGTTGTAGTGGTTTTGTTCCCAAATGTGTACTTTTTTATGAGATTGAAGTGGAAAACAATCTTAAAGTCCATCTGATGGTATGTGGTCACTGCAACCAATTTTAAATAAAGAATGCTGCAGATGCGTTGACACCTCTGAAAACTAAGATGGAATGCCTCACAGCTTCTAATTGTACTGGCTGTCTATAGCCTTAAGACCAGGACATAGCAGTGATCGCACCGCTATTTGGCGGCAAAAATGTGTATACAGGGTGCAAACTTACAAAGTGTGTCCAGTCAATTACTTTGTATTAATTTAATTATTATTTAATTTGTTAATTTTATTATAATTATATAATTAAATTTAATAAAATAAGTATAATTCAAACAAGAAAAGAGGGCGGTAATTTTTTTCTTTTATAAAAGGGGAGGCAAACGAGCATGGCCATCCAAGAACAACTGCAACACCACGGGAATTGCAGGTGCGTTGCCGGCCTTTTAAAAAGGAGAGCCTGTGGTAAATGCGATAGAAAACCAAAGGGATGCAACATGAGAAAAAAGCTCGCTTTTATTTACGATCAAACAGAGTTCATTATCCACAGGCACCACTGAATGAATTGCGTTTTAAGTGCAGACTTACCGCTTGCTCGGCGGTGAAGGAAAACATCGTGTGAAAACCTATATGTCTAAGAAAGCAAAACAATATTATTGAGATCTGCCAACACGAATCGACGCAATGCGGTTAAATTTTCCTTGTCTGCTCTGATCATCTCAGTAATGAGAAGATCAATCAGAAGTGAGACGGATATAGATTATTACACTTTACTATTATATGCACTTATATGCAAAGTAAAGTAAAGTAATAGCTTTACTATAGTACGTGTAACTTAGTAATAGCTTTACTTTAGTAAGTGTAACGCATACTAAAGTAAAGTAATACCTTTACTTTAGTACGTGTAACGCGTTTTTAAATAAGCTTTTACCATATCAATTGTACATTAACTACTTTTGTTCAATTTTTATATATTTTTATAATACTCTACGTCTAAAAAAATATTTCCCATCATCATTACAGTCTTTCACAAGTCCACTGCTGAACATAGGCCTCAAATAAATATAAAAAAATATCGTCCTGGACATTATTATGAAACTACTTCATAGCAAAAATTATGGACATTGTCGTTACTATTAATATTATAAGTTAGGCTGTAACCATTCGTCTTGTTTGTAAGTACATACAGCGATTACGTGTATGTACGTACATATGCGAAGGAAAAACACCGTGTTTACAAAATGTTACAAATGTTAAAGTAAAGTTATGCGGATCGTAATTCAACAATATGATAACGCGAAGGACACACCGTCAATTAATTCAGATCCCTATTTTATCATTTATTATTGTTGTTGTATTTTAAGTAAATCCATTTTAAAATACCGGCAGTGTGTATAAAAACCTTTAAATAGTAATAAAATGATAATTTTGGTTTATTCTTCATTCATATTTTTATGATTTGTGCAATAAGAATTATTACCTCAAGAATTTACGTTTTTTTAAGTAAGTTCTATTACTAGTTTTAATGTTTTATACTTTATTCTCCTGTTTATTTTCTTAGTTTTACTTATGTCTCATAGACAAAACATGTTAAGAGAATAGAATAGAATTATTGTTGTTCAATACAGAATACAAGAAATAGCTTTTAATGCTGGGAAGAACCAACAAGAACATATTATAGACTAGCTGTTCCGCGCGACTTCGCCCGCTAGCTTTTCCTAAAATAAAAGTAGCCTAAGTTACTCCTTATAACATCAGCTATCTGCCAGTGAAAAACCCCATCCATATCGGTTCACAGGCTTTTGCGTGACGCGTGTTCAGACAGACTTCGTGTTAGAGTTTTATTATAGTAATAGATTTTTTATAACAGAATGCACGTACCTATTTAAGATTAAGGATTAAAGTGTTGTTCTATAACTGACATAAATATCCAAAATATATAAACATGGAGGCCTGAAACAACAAGATAACAGCAAAACGGTCCAAAAAGCACCCGATAAATTGTACTTTTTTATAGTAAAAGGCAGTTTAAAAAAAATCGGAAATCTGTATCAGTTACGAAACAATAAGAACTATTCTGTTTCACGCTGTATAGTTAGGCAATACAATACCTTATACAACCGTTGAAGAAATTCCCAGCTTTCAGTCAAACACAGCGATCGTAGGATTTCCTCGACGCAAACAAGACAAGACAACCGTAAAATAACACAGAACACGTCGAGAACCGAAAAACAACATCCGCCCTGGCTGGCAAAAATCAAAAGTATTACTCGGTTAGAGGGCGCGCGAGACATAACATAAAACTCGAATAAATAATTCAGAGTTACTATTACGCCGGCTGGAGACGCCTGATCTCGAGGAAACTACACCTATAAATATTTGAGCAGCTACGTTATATGTATTGCTATTTTCATTAATGATTAAAAAGGATTTCAGGTGGGAGTCGGGGGCCTTCGTCGGGCCGACAAACGGGCATACATAAGTTATGCCGCGCTACACGCCCATACGCCTAATCAGAAGGGTGAACTACAACAGGGTGCTATCTTGGATGTGTACACTACATAATGATTCGTCATTTTAGAGGTGCAGTACTGTTAAATGTGCGGTCATGCTTCATCTTCATCATCAGCACGTAAAAATCCACTGCCGGGCATGAACATCACCCGTCGTGAACATCACTCGTCGTGGACATCACCCGTCATGGACATCACCCGTCGTAGGAAGGTACCAGACGTGAGCACCTTTGACGATGCTGCCCACCGTCGGTGTGATTATTTTACGCCTGTCGTAAAGGCGTGGCGTTGACGGCTGCGTGGCGCATGGTATACATACATGGCGCATACAACAAGCTGCGGCGCTGAGGGCCGCGGGTTGAATCCCGCACGGATGAGTTTCTGTGGTCTACAAATAATTGTTCCGTGTCTGGATGTTTGTCCTTGTGAAATTTATGTATGTAAACTGTCTCCACGATACAGGAGAAAATACTTGTATGGGGGTAACGCCTTTAAAAAAAAACAAGACGAAAAACACGAAATAGTTATGATTCTCTCCCGTTGTCAGCACGAGGCTGTGCAGTAATTATTTGATTTAATTCAGAAGAGCAACGGAACTGTCATCGTCTTCAGCTTTAAGTTCTTAGGTGGACATAGATTGCTCATTCGGCAGTCGGCGGAAAAGGGAAGACTCCCCGCTGTGCATGGTGTTCAGCCTGAGAACGGCCAACACGGACCTTGTTCTCTGTATGGAGGAGTCGTTTGGAAGAAACTTCGGATATTCTCTATCTTATATTTTATACAATGCACTGAAGTAAAAATCGACATCAAATTGCTAAAATAGAAGTTATTTATTTGCTACTCTTATGGGTGGAATTTCTTCTCCAAAATTTATATGAGACCACCCTTGAATTATAACCTGTTTAATAAAAAAAAATCATCAAAATTGGTTCACAATCTGCGAAGAAATCACGTAACATACATACAAAAAAAAACATACACTCGAATTGTGAACCTCCTCCTTTTTGAAATCGGTTAAAAAGGGCATTAAAGATAGCATTCAAACCTAGAATATACGACAACAGCTAGACGTGTTATCTTAACCACAAGTAGGCATTGGATTTACTCAAATACAGTACACAAAAGGTTTACTTTGTGCAAATCATATTATTGATTTTATTATTCATATTTACATGAAATATAATACAAAATTCCTGCACTTCAATGTTAGAAAAACAAATTGCTTTATTTAAATAAAAAGCCTATTATTAACTTGTGTAACCGACAGTTTTTGTAAAATAATGAATAATTAAATAAAATAACAGTTGCACCTTACCTACTGTTATAATTTATTTCATAGTTTTCTATTTTCTGTTACTATTATAATTAGTAATTTTAATGTTCATATTTTATTAATTTACTTCTCGAAATTTTTCCATTTCAATAATTCAAATTTGAGGTGATATTATTTAAGTTTAAATAAAATATATAATGTCAAATTGAATGCTTAAAACCTGGTCTACAACAAGGTAGCTAGTAAGTATATCAATTATAATTCCCTTTCGGTACGGGAGTGATGTTCAATATGCATAATAAAAGATAGCATATGCATAGATAGTAATGAGATCTTACCGAATCTAGATGTGGTCTTCCAATGCCAGCTGTGCCTGTACAGTAGACGCCCTACGGTGACAGACACAGATTAAATGTCAATCTTGGTCCAAACGCAGTATATATGGCGATCGATATAAACATCTTCTATAATTTCAATTCACTGCGCGTAGCCTACGTTACGTGACAATGTGATATTAAAAAAAATATAAGCGAAAATTTTATATAAGTAATAACGTAAACAAACTGCAGCGATAAGATAATTTTCAAAGTATTTGCCTCGTTCTCAATACTCATTTAAAGTACGTTACACATCAAAAAGCAATCACAATTGGAGCCAGTAGCGTTCAGCTTCACATACTCGTATAATCAGATCCAATGAAACTCTGCAGATCAAAAGACACAAAAAGCTTCCACTGTAGATCGCCAGTAGCCAGAAGCATCTATTCACAAAGGGGTTATTTCGTATTGGGCGAAACACATCGATAGAGCAAAGGTGATAGACATGATTTTACAATAGACGCATCGCAGGCATCGGTAGACGCATTGTAGTCATTTAAGCGAAGTTCCCATTGTGCCGTTTGGAAAATTTTAAGCATTGACGCTCCGATAAGGACAGACAGGGGCGTTTGTTAAAAGTACCTCTGTGACGGGGAGTGAATTAATCGCTCCAGGTGAACGCGTGTCAAGCCATCGGCCACGCGGACCCGCTCTGACTCACCTTTTATTTTTAATCTAAGATATACTCGTAAATAGGTATATTGTAAACTTTCGAATCATATAATGATATTATTTTTATTTTATTTATTTATTTATTTCAGGCAGAACCCATATGTGTTATTAACCGTGTGAGCCGTCAATACGAGTCTCAGAGAACATGCTTGACCGTGCGATGCATCGCCATGGCAGCCCCAACAGTACCCTCAAGGCATTGTTGTATTGGACACGTAGATCACTATCTGCTCGCTGGGTATAGGTAACCCACAGGTTGCAACAGTAGAACGACTGACAAAAAGCTTTAAAAAGCGTTAATTTAACCTGTCTACTACAACGCGCAAACCTGCGAGTCAGCATATTACAACAAACCGCCAACGATCTACGCTCCCTCTCTATGTCCATATCATATTTCAAATCAACTAAAACAAATCTCAAATCATCTAACAAAAACAAAACCCGCTTCAAAGTTTTCCCACACAATGAAATTTCCGGAAGTTCAGTGCAATTAGTTGATCCCAACTTAAATAGAATCCGCTCACTTTTATTTGTGTTATACTTAAGCCCGCGAGCCGCTGCGTAGCCCTCACAAATAGACAAAAGTCGTCTCGTCCCTCTAATAGATGGACTCAACAGCAACATATCATCAGCGAAACTGATATTATTCACACAAACACCATCTACGTAACAGACAACGTTGGCACTGTTGAGTCGACTCATTAGCTGGCTTACATAGAGGTTAAACAGTCTTGAAGAGCTTAACCCACCCTGTCTCACGCCACATTGTAAGCCACTTCAGAATAAGAGCTCATTTCACAAAAATTTCTGGTGCTCGTACCAGTACTGGAATAACGATATAATCTCCCTGGGTACATTAGTCTCATCATATAGCTTCTGCCACAATTTACCATAATTTACAAGGGCAAAAGCCCTAGATAAATCCAAAGAACATACGAATATAGGCGTTTTTCTAGCAGTGTAGTATTGGACAGTCTGCAGGGACAGAATAGCGTGTTCGGTCGAAAAACCGGGCCTAAATCCAAATTGGTTATCTTTTAGTTGTACATGATCAGCTAATACGTTATCAAGCAGACTGTCCGGTACTTTCGACATAATAGTGGCCAAGGATATTGGCCTATAATTCGAAATATCAGAGGCATCCCACGTCTTATCAATAGACAGAATGATTCAAGAGGAAGGTACAAATGTATAATTATATATATAATTCTTCTGTTCGTGTGTATGTAACTGAACTCCACCTAAACAGCTGGACCGATTTAGATGAAATTTTGTGCGTGTGATTAAGTAGATTCGACGGTTTAGGTTCACAATAGACTGTTGACAAGATCCAAAAATGACCCGTGAGAATCCGGGGCGGATCGCTAGTTTTAATAATAGGCACTAAAACAGTTTTAGTAAGCTCCGCCGGTAAGTAACTATGACTTACACATAATCTACAAAACATAGCAAGTACTCGAGATAAGTGAACACCAGCATATTTTAGGTGTTCAATACCCAAACCATCATAACCGGGTGATTTCCCTCTTACCATCCGTTGAATAGTCTCTCTAATGATCATAGCCGAGAATCCAATCTGGGAGCCACCCGGATAGGTGGCCCGAGCATTGCTCACCTGCTCAATACTAACTACTGGAGGCTCGACGATAAAATGCTTACGAAACGCATTAGCGATTTCAGATGGTCCGTACACCCCTGCCACGCTCACAGGGAGGCTCGTCTGGTGATTAAGATTTTTAGTAGAATTCCAGAATTTACTGAACTGTTTTCCCGAATTAAACTGAGCAATTTTGTTCATTTTTATTTGTAGTTTACTGTCTTGTAAGGATTTTAATATACATAACCAGATCTTGCTTTACCATATAACACCCAATTTTTATAATGTAATCGAGCGTTACAGTGAGCTTGACGTACGTACTTATTCCAACACGGTATGTATATTTTGTTTTTACATTTATTATTTCCTTTAAAATTATATGAAAATTCTGCGCCTTCTTTAAGTACACATATTATCTCTCGACACATTTTGTCTAATAGCAAAAAGTGTTCACTATTGTTACACAAATTATGCGCATAGTACATTCGGTAGGGAAATCAATTTGACGTAATTTAGAATTGCAATAATCTAGGTATTGTTTTATTTGTTATTCGTCTCTAACACCCCAATATACGTTGTAACGAGTACTATTGACAGGTGAGGTAACGATCTTAGGTCTAATCAAACTAATGTTACACTCAATAAGCATAGGAATGTGGTCCGACAAATATACGCCATACAATACCCAAGCCTTAACTACTAAGGACTTAGCTGCACAGGTCACAACACAGTGATCTAACCATCTTAGAGACCCATTAGCTGAGCTCGTAAATGTATGAGTATCAGTGTATTATACTCTTTTATAATTGGTAATAATAAAACAAAGAGGTAATTGCGTTTCTGTGTAAAAACAAAAGAAACAACATTTAAAGCCATTACTTCAAGTATTTTTGTATCTTACAAATATAGAAAATATTATCTTTAAGGAAAGTGTCTTGCTCACAATATTTATTTATTCTTATACTAGTTGTTCCCTGCGACTTCGCCCGCGTGGAATTTATTGCGATTGAATTTCATGGGTTTTAATTTTTTTTGCCCAGAACCCTAATTCTTTTCCTAAAATAAAAGGAGCCTAAGTTACTCCTTATAATTCCTATATATTCTTATAATAAATCTGCCAGTGATATTCCCATCCAAATTGGTTCACAGGTTTTTGCGTGATGCGTGTTCAGACAGACGTCGTGTTAGTTTTATTATAGTATAGATTTCGTTAAATGTCACCACTCTCAGTTGTGACATCTAGTAGACTTTTTCTATAACGCGGAAAATACAAACTTAAGAAAAGCGCTCGTATATATGTCAAGTGGTTTTCTTTATATACATACTATTAAATAGTGTAAACTTTGACGATTGCAGTACAAGACGTCGAGCACCTTGGGCGTTGGTTCTGATATTTTGTGACTTGTTTGAAGAAGATAGTTGTACCGGCGAACTTTAAATACTTAAATTTAACTTTACTTTGAAAATATGCGTTAGGGCAGTTTTTGGAATATGCTACATACCTCAGACACCTGTTTCCCTTCACCGCGGAGCACGTGGTAAATCAGCATTTAAAATTGCAATTAACAATTTCATTGGTGCCGGCGGGAATCAAACCCGGGTAGCTCGCGTACTAAGAAATTAACAGGGAGCGCTTAGCCCTAGAGCTACAGTGACTCTTCATCTTCAATGATAAAGAAGAAATATAATATATTACCTGAACGAAGCATAGAGCCAATAATATGAAAAATACGAAAAACTATTATTTTAAAATCTTTTCGATGCTAAGTCAAGCTAAGTCGGCAAATACAAACGAAAAATTAACCAATAGTAAACCTCTCTCCGTAGTTTGTAAAAAAACCATTTAAAACAGAACCGTGCACGAAAATCAATGCATGACATAGATAAACTGCATCTAATGTTTAGATAAATCCAAATGGAGATGTCTGGATATCCACTGCAATCAATAACAAGGTACCTTCTCTACTTTAACGTTGCCGAAGGATCCAATTTCAATTCCGTCCGACCACTTGCGACCAGGGAAAGTTACAGGCGCATCGCAACTTGGGGCAACATTATCAAGTATCGATGCTTGTTACAAACATGAAATTGCCCATCAGAAACTCAATCAAACATCCTGCTGTTAATGACAAGTTTTCTAGTTAAAGGACCGTCAATACATTTTGCATCTGAAACTATCGTACGAGCCATAAGCAAATTGTAAATACATAAAGTAATACACTTTAGATAGCAATTAAACATACATACATAAACACTCACGCCTGTCACCCAGAGGGGTAGGCAGAGACTACGGACTTCCATTTGGCACGATCCTGGCACACATCTCTCGCCTCCTTTATATCTCTCCATATATCTACGCATACACGCTCGTCGGTTAAGGGTACTCCTAATCTGGCCCATTTTCAATATATCGCCAATTTGGTGGATAAACCTTCGTCTAGGGCGTCCCTTTCCGACTCTGCCGTTCACTTCTGCAGCATAAATTTGCTTTGTGACTCTTTCTTCGTTCATTCTTTCTACATGAACAAACCACCGAAGCATTTCTTTCTTAATCCTGATCACAAGGTCATCTTGCAAACCACACTATTCTCTAATCACACTATTTCTCACCCTGTCATTCAGATTCAGCCCTAGCATACTCCTTAATGACCGCATTTCTACAGCATTTATTCTACTCTCATGCTTCTTCTGCCAGACCCAACTTTCACTACCATACATTAAAGTAGGGACTAACCCAGCATTATGAATTGCCAAACGTGCCTTTTTTGACACATTCTGACTCTTCATAATAGCGTGTAGAGCCCCATTCTTTCAATGAAACATATCAAAAGAAAGTTATAATATTAAGGAACACATGAACGAAAATATAATCTTTAGGTGAGGTGATCGCTGCTATGCTCGTTTATTCGTATAAATCTTCTGTATCTTCTATCTATTACTATAATAAAACTCTAACATGACGTCTGTCTGAACACGCATCACGCAAAAATCTTTTTTTTGCGTGATGCGATTTGGATTGGACTTTCACTGGCAGGTAGCTGATGTTATAAGGAGTAACTTAGGCTAATTTTATTTTAGGAAAAGAATTAGGGTTCCACGCAAAAAAATTAAAAACCATGAAATCCAAATTCCACGCGGGCGATGTCGCGGGGAACAGCTAGTGTATATAAAAAGTTCAATTGCCGTGCGTTAGTCTCGCAAAACCGATTAGACCGATTTTAATGAAATTTTTTGTGTGTGTTTGAGTGGGTCCCTGGATGGTTTAAATTCACAATTGGACACAGTAGGTGGCGCTGATATCGTGTCGAGATCTAGAATCACCTTTGTGAAGACGCGTCAGTTCGCTAGTGATTGTATAAAATTATTAAAATTTTTATGTTTACCAAAATAATCCCGCTGGGTTTCTTACTGGTTCTTCTCAGGACAGAAGTATTTTCTCAGCCGGTGGTAAATAAAAATAAATACTTTCAATAAGTATTTTATAATAAATATTATATTCTACTTATATTTATTTCCATCTATATAGTTTTATAGTTTCCATTTTTCTAGCGACTTTTTGAATTTTCATAAAAATATTGTAGCTTCACATTGCTGTTTTTTTTTCTTATTACACAACAAACCGATCGATCTCGATGGATAGCTTCGTACCGGTAAGCGGAGTTTGGGGCGGCCCTCTAATAAATGGATCTGGTAAGACATGCTGTAAGTCGATGGAAGGTTCTGGCTCAGGCCCGTGTGTGAGTCAATCTTTGGGAAGGCTTATTTTTAGTTATGGACTTGTGAAGTGTTCTTAGCGCTTTAAATCTAAGTAGCCTAATGGTAAGGTGCGGACCGAGAACTCATAGGTGGTGGTTTCGAGTGCACCATTCGACTACGGTCGTGAACCATTCTTAACACAAGCAGTTTAGGTTTACCAGAAGTAGTTAAAATAAATGTTAGTAATGTTAATAGCATTGCTAATATTTTATTTAAAAAAATATCCGTGAGTGTCGTGGAACACTCGGTTGGAACGAAGTTCCTTTCGTAGCATTTTTTTTAAATACTAGTAATGCTATTAAACTTTACTAATATTCCCTTAAATCACTTCTGCCCGGCTAGCATGGGCGGGGTACAAAAATTTAATCCCCCGATTATATCCACCGACAAAAAATAAAATTATCTTGTTATGTCAAACAGGGAGAAGTATATCCCCGTTTGACATAACGAGTAGACATATATCCCCCGTCCGTAGCATGGAGCTAAATGAAAGATAAAAAATTATGCTTTTTAGACATTTGAAAGGGATGATTTTATTCTAGTTCATTGGACGTGGGTTGAAGTTTATATTCATACAAAAAAATCTATCTAAGTTTAAGTCTATCTCCCATTTTATCTACTGTGGATATTATATCCACCGGTGTGCCCATGCTCTAAGGGTGGATAAAACTAAGCGAGGGGATAAATATTTTCTCCTTTCCCCGGGGATAAAATTGTCTCCTGCCCATGCTAGCCCTGCTGGTAAGCTTAAAATGCTTGTGTTAGAAGTGGTTCACGACAGCAGTCGAATGGCGGATACGAACCCACGACCTTTCGAGTTTGCGGTCCGCGTCCTGCCATTAGGCTACTGATGTTTCTAATATATAATTATTGATAAACGTATTATATTATTGATTAACAAAATACAAATAAATGAAATACTAGCGTCTATTAAAATGAAGAGTCATTTAAAATAAAATAATATTTCTTTCATGGCAAGATAAGAAAAAGTGCGAGGGAGATGGATATTATTCCATCTCGCTTCCTTATAGCCGCCAAGGCCGTCTACACTACGTCAGAAGGGGTCGTGACGGAAAATCTAACACTTTTTCTCATCTAGCCCCCATCCGCCAAATTCGTACCGCCCGATAAGGAACTTCGTTCCAAAAATGTTATTTGTATTGCTCGATACAAAAGCACTATGAAACGATGAAACGTCTTAAGCACACAGAATAAGCATAAAACCTAAGCACAAATGTAACGCAGTGTAAAGACGATACTAACTCGAACAAAGTTGCAATCCTGACGAAATTTGTATCGACTATGTATTCCGCAACCGAAGCGGTTTCTGTTATTTGAAGTTAAAGGTGATTCAGGTTTATGTCATTACTATCTTTTTATGTGTCACATTTTAACTTTATTTGCAATCTTCAAGTTAAATATGTATTACGAAACAGATATGTTTTATGTATCACTGTTTTAAGAAGTAAGTATTTATTTTTCGACAGACTCGTTGGTCTAATGGTTGTAATCGCGACTGCTGATCATGAGGTCCCGGTTTCGAATCCCGGGTCTTGCCAAAAAGCAGTTATTCCGTTTCTCTGTCAAGGAATTCTCAGTAGCAGCCCGGAGTTAGGATGTTGACGGTATTCTACCCCCGTGCCCTGGAAAGCACGTAAAGCCGTTGGTCCTGCGCCTGATCTCTCTACGGTCGTGTCGTATTACCATTCCATCGGACTATAAGGGTGAGGGAATTGAGAGTGCACCTGTGCTTGAACATACACTTGGGCATTATAATCTTGTCCTGCACAGATGGCTAGTCTCCGTTGAGACTCGCTGCCGTGAGTGAAATTCGGTCTGGAGGACCAAATTAATTTTTTAGTAGATGGTAGGAGTACTTTTCTACGATGGAGTTTGGGTAGGTACCCACCTTTCTTACCTATTTCAGCCTAAAAAAGAGCAGTACCTGCACCGCTGTGTTCCGGTCTGTAGAGTATACAGAGCCGGTATAAATAGACGCTGTGAGGCATTACATCTTAATCCTCAAAGTGAGGTGACAACGCATCTGTAGCATTCTTTGTATAAAGTTGGCTGCAGTAACCACTTACCATCAGGTGGACTGTAAGTTCGTTTGTCACTTCAGTTTTATTTTTAATCGTTAGAATCATTTATTTACAGAACATTCAAATATATACAATATTTATTAACATAATTAAAAAAAAAACTAAAATTAAAAACTTAAATTATCATACAGTCCTACTCCAGTTTACCAGCTTTCTTCGCTGAATGGCTATACTTAGCCTTTGAGCGAGAAAAGAACCAGCCCTCTTATCCAGCTTACCAGCAGCGACGCCCAGTCGCGGATGTAGTACCTTTAGGAAATTCACTGCACGTGGACCCTACAGACCGAAAGTCTCTACAGCAAATGGCACAAATATTCATCTCACAGAGACTTATATTTCCGCCACTTACTTATATTTCAGCTGCCTTTGATGTCATCCCGGCTCTACACAGTTTTTTTTTAAATATACCTAACTCGTATGCGCACTAATAGTTTATGCATAACCGTCACCGCTCTAAGGATTCAGGTACATATTCGATTTCAAATCGATGTTAATTTCGACACGATCTAAAGCAATCGAAGTGTATCCAAATCGAATAATTTATTAGTTCAGTAACAGGGAATGGAAGGTAAACATTAATTCGTGCGGAATGTTTGTCGGGTACCTCGCGGGCGTGTCTAATCAAGGGAACAGACGAGAGTGCATCTCTTGCTTTATACTGCACCCCGATTAATTGCAATGTGAAGCACAACAGATAGCATCTGTATCTCTGTTTACCCTGGATATATGCAAGCCAAGCATCGTTTTAATATTTGTGTATACATGTGTTCCAGCCAGGGTTTAGAGAGCCAGTGTAATTACAGGCTGTGGGTCATTCTTTCTTACTCCTCAGAAGTGACGACGCAACTGTAGCCTCCTTTGTTTATAGTTGGCTGCAGGTGTGCATAGGTATCAGACGACATTCAACATCAGCCTACCTGGTGTTGAATGTCGTCTGATACCTATACCTATACCTGTAAGTTCAAAAAAGCATCTTCCTAATAACAGCATAAAATAAAAAAATGCAACCCGCCTCCCCAGGGAGGTCTGTGCTTAGCAGTGGTCTTTGATAGCCCATAATGAATGAAAGATGAATGAATCAGTTTCCACACAAGCCCGTTCATTACGTTACATTATCGAGAAAACTTATCTCATATTACTGAATCGTTTGAAATAAAACTGGTCTAATACCGTAGTTATGCTCATCCGACAATGGCAACGCGGAGTACTAATTTGAAACAGTAGCTTTCTGTGCCGCCGTACAGGCAATTGTGAAATTAAGCCTGCTCGCAGAGGCGGAGCGTTGTTTGCTAATATGTACTTAGGCACGCAAAATCTCGCATCCAGGATTTCTAATCAGAGAGTTGGCCGATAGAAAATAATATAGGCGGTAGGAATGTTCCACATAGCCGGGATAGGGTAACAAGCTTAGCTTTTATGTACGTTGAAATCGTTACTGAACTTTTTTGTTTCGCCAGATAAATGTCATTCAACAGATACGTAATTGCATAAAGAAAACCTTTATTTCTCGATTAAATTTCCATTAGATTGACATCAACAATTTTTGATGACAATAATGGTCAATCTCAGGTCAAGAGGATGAAACGCCGCCAACTTCCTGACTCCGGGCTACTAATAAGAATTTCTTGACAAGAAATCCAGTAACTGATTAGTACCGACCCGATATTCGAACCCGGGACCACATGATCGGCAGTCGCGCTCTCGATCGCTAGACCAACAAGTCAGTGTTATTAAAACTAGTTATCGCACTGTATAGCTTAAGTACAAAAATTTAAATTGAAAGCAATGTATTCGATAGTAGCGATCCGCCGCGGCTTCGCACGTGAATTCAATTCAAAGACGTCCGATTGTGAATTTAAACCGTCCAGGGACTAACTCAAACACACACAAAAAAAAATCATTGAAAACGGTCCTGTCTTTTAGGATCAGTTCAATGACAAACACACGAACAACAGAATTATAAATATAAAAATATTGTAGTCAGTAAGTCAATGTGCAATCGAAGCGTGACATAGACATTTCGAGTTTTGTGTATAGATTCACACAAGCATAGAATCCGGAGAGCGCTTTGCAACGCTGATTTATTATGTATATACGGACGGACGGTCGGCCCATTCAGACCGATGCATCTTCGGCGCAACGATTTGCACGATTTCGTTCCAGGCAATCCGATTTTCACGCTCATTGGGACTTTGTATCCAGGAGGATAGACAGAACGATAATAGTTTAAACGATTTTGAATACATATTTTATAACTTTCATATTCTTAAAATAGCATGAGATAAATGTTATATATTCATAAATGTATTTAAGTAGATATTTATATACATATTAGCTGGTCAGGCAGACTTTGTTATTTATCCCTTTCCGACGACACTTTGTCTTTTAAAAATCTTTAAATTTGCATTAAAAAATATTTAGCGTCACTTATCAGGATAAAAAATACCCTATCTCTCAAGTTGGAGCAAGTAATACATATTTACGAAATTTCATTAAAATCTGTTGAGTGATTTCGGAGTTCATCGCGGACAAACAATGTGACACGTAATTTTTATACATAAAGATATCGTCATAATTATGTATACATATATTGTGTATATTTATATATATAATTTTACTTTTTATCATCCCTTTCTACTTTGATTTTTGCTGCACCGCTTCTTATATTACGAGTATGTCTATCTCTGTTTAGCCTAATGGTTGACAGGGAGAGAATGCCTTATGGCATAAGTCGGAAATATGTACTAAATTGTGCATAGGAGTATATAAATGAATAAGAATAAAGTTTAATGGATCAATGTCGTCTGTTTAAAAAATATTATTATTTATCACTTGTTATAAGACAGTATGTATGTAAGATAATGTTTAAACTAACAACTGACTGAAACTAGAGTCTGATAATATCTAAATGATTAATTAAAACAGTTGGCTATCACGGGACGCCCGGCACATATGAAACATTATAGTTAATGGTATTTTTTATAGGATAAGGGTAAACAAACGACCACACTGTCCACCTGATGGTAAGTGGTAACTGTGGCCCATAGACATCTACATCTATCCTCGATTACGTATCAAAATGCAAATCCGTTGTCACCCGTGAGGACTAAGATGGAATGCCTCGTTTCCAGTAAAAAGGGTCTCCGGTTCTCTACACTCACCATACAAAAAACACAGCAGCGTTAAGCTGCTATTTTACGCTGGTATTCTGTGAGAGCGTGGTCCTTCACCGGTCGAGCCAACCCATTCGTGCTACAACTATACTACTAATATAGCTGCAGCATGGCTCTACCACGTAAAAATATAATTTAATGAACACGAATAAAAAATGGAGTAAAATAAATTTTTAAAAAATCACCTAACTCGTTATTGGGCTACGTTGTATCCGTGTATCACAAAACGAAATGTCATATTTTTGATTCCGCGTAGAGCGTCATGCCTTTTACCGTCACGGCATTTGATTCACCTAAAACAATAAATAAAGCCGCAATAGCTCAGAGGCTAAGCACTCGCAGTAAAATTTACAGTATATGAGCAACCGGGTTCGATCCCAGCGGCACCAATGAAATCAATTGCAATTTTGAGTGCCGATTCAACACGTGCTCGGCGGTGAGGGAAAACATCGTGTGGAAGCATGCATGTCCGAGGAAATTATTTTAAAGGCACGTGAAGTCCGCCGACAAACACTAGAGCGGTGCAGCGATTAGAATAAGATTGCTCCATAATATCAATGTCGTACGAGGTGACTACATGTAAGGGACGATTTACTTTAATCGTAGTCACCTCTTATGACACCCACGTGACGAAATGGAGAGATGGTTTCTCTTATACCACCACCACATAATGACCAACGTTGTATAAGATAGGTAATATAGCTCATAGGCTCCCTCTGAAGGCCAAATTCTTCGACTTTTGTGGAAGCAATGAAACGGAGGAGAACCCGAGCCCCTGTTCCAGACATCTTCGCAGACATCCGACACACAGATGGCATTAAAAAAAAAAATTTTACTAACTACGAATCACAAATAACGAAGCTAATATTCACATAACTATCATTAAAGCTATGCGTGAGCAGACAGTCCTGACGCTACGACCCAGGTTAGACTTTGCATATTGTATTTCCTTGCCTGGCGGCGTAAGAGAACCCAGTAACCTTTATCATCATCACGTGGGTGTCGTAAGAGACGACAGGGGGAAATGAAACAGGAGATGGGCTGCAGCATGTTCTTGTTAAGAGCTCAAAATGGAGAATATCCCTCATACAAGGCAATCTATGGGGAGGCCTAGGTTAAGCATGGAACTTTGGATAGGCTGTCATGAACGAATGGGTCTTTTTATATGTTAGTCGAATACCTTACATTCGAGTTACTATTATATTATTTAAATTATTTGCATAGTGCATAAACAGATAGATTGACGATCTGGTAAGAACTTTATTGCTGTGATTCGTATGGTGAGTGTAGAAAATCGAAGACTCTCTTTACGGGTAACGAGGCATTATATATTAGTCCTCATTGGTGGCAATGCAACTACATTTTAATTCTTAATCAAGGATAGTTGTAAATGTATGTAGAACTCACCATTTATTAACGATCTGGTGGACTGTGTGTTCGTTTTTCACCATTATTCAATTAAGAACACTATATTAGCACGAATGCTCGGGTTAAATCCGGGACAGCTTCAATTTTGTAATTATCAATCGAAGTTATCAAGTTACGTAAAAACGTTACAGTGCAACGCTTTCCTTCATGTTATTTGGTTACCAGTTTAATACAATATTCTGGTTATTATATAATATTATGTAGTATTATATCTACAATAGCGTCTCTACATAATTTAATTTGCTCAGCACGATCGTCGAACTGTCTGGCATAACTCTGATTAGTTTGGCGCCGGTTTAAGAGGGTCTTCCAATTTACTATGGCGAAACTATATCAGTTATTATATTTAGTTCATACGACCGTTCTATTTACAAATTAATAAAAATGTGGAAAAGTATCCACCCATATGATATTCCACATTTCCAAACAAATAAAGCTTAATTTATACTATCTATATATGTTAATAATATAACATTAAATAGAAAGATGTCACTAGATATGTTACAGTGCACTATGCAAATCTTAACAGTAAAGAAGACACGGTAGGTGTAAAGAGTATTTTTAGGAACAGGGAAATGACTAGCGTATTATTTTTGTTATATCTAATAAGTTAAGGTTAAAAAGGTAAGGTAAGGGTTATAGAATGGGTTGGAGTCATCTTCACTTGACTTTTTCTTTATCTTATAGAATAAGGCTGACAAACGAGCACACAGTCCACCTGATGATAAGTGGATGTAGTGGCCCATATACATTTACATTTTAAGAATCAAAATGCAGATGCGTTGTCACCTCTGAGGATTAAGATGGAATGCCTCGATTCCAGTAAAAAGGTTCTCCGGTTCTCTACACTCACCATACGAAAGGCAGCCGCAGTAAGCTGCTATTTAACGCTGGTATTTTGTGAGAGCGTGGTCCTACCCCGGTCGAGCCGACCCATTCGTGCTACAACCATAATATAGCTGCAGCGTGGCTCTACCACGTATGGTATAGAATAAAGAATATTTTGGTTGATTCATTGATTGATCGAAGATAAACATTCTTAATTGTAATATTTGGACTTAAGCCAAAGGATATTGTGGCAAATTTAACCCTAACATGAACAATTCTCAAAGGGACCACAGACTTGACCAGAGACAATAAACGGAACATTTTCCGGACACATAGAGTTACGTGTCCGGCCGCAGCTGCCGGTCCGGACATTCGGTTTCTAGCTCCACGGCGGCGTCCCGCCGGGGCGCATGCGTTAACAAATCAGTTTACCGTGGACCATCCCTTGATAATTTGTTGTAATTGAAATTCAAGCCATTGACATTGACATGGTCAACCGGCTAAATCGAATCTCACGGCCGCTTTGCGGATGGCCCGGTCGGCCTGAGGAATTGCTTTGGCGGTTATGCAGAGATAATTGCCTTATCAACGTTCGACGGAAGGGTGCTTGGAAAATTGTGAACACTAATTTCGTGATATTTAAATTTAAAAATTCTTTCATATGAAAGCTAACCCTAATGGACGTAGACATAAATTTACGTGGATTTTTATTGGTAAATTAATATAAACATCAATTATTGCGACCCCGAGGAGAAAGATAGCTTTTTTTTATAGGATAAGGGTGACAAATGAGCACACATTCCACCTGATTGTAAGTAGATACTGTGGGTCCATAGATATCTAGTTTAATCCTGGATTAAGAATCAAAATGCAGATGCGTTGACACCCCTGAGGACAAAGATGGAATGCCTCGTATCCAGTAAAAAGGGTCGCCGGTTCTCTACACTGACCATACGAAACAAAGCAGCATTAAACTGCTATTTTGCGCTTTTATTCTGTGATAGCGTGGTCCTTCCCCGGTCGAGCCGACCCATTTGTGCTACAACCATAATATAGCTGCAGCATGGCTCTACCCCTTCAATGTGGCTTGGAAGAGATCTATAATAATATTAATAGTATTTTAAGGGTGCTAGTAGAAAGTACTGGCCCCGGGACTTGATAACTATGCAATGCGATAAATAGATGTTCGTTGCGTTCCAAACCGAGATCGCGGGACCTCTTGCCGGCGAATGGCAACCACCGTGGGACTTTAGCTGGCAAGAGCTTAACCTTTGCCTTCGAAGCATCACTACTTACGCTTGAGGCCAACTGGAAATCAGCACTCCCTTCCCGCAGGTTATGCTGAGACAGTCTTGTCTAAGTACACTTCAAGACACACATAACCTTACCTTTTTACACTTTCCTGTTTGACATGTTTCATGTGTGTGCAACAGTAGTACGTTTCTATGAACTTTTAAAGGCGGTTATGCAATGCACATTAATATTATATGTCGAGTACACCTTTGGCTAGAAAGTTAAGACGAAATTTATCCCTCCCTAAATTCATATCGTGCTTTTCGTGTAATGCATTACGAGTATTGCATTCGACCGTGTTTTGTGACGATATGGGGAAGCCTATGTTCAGCACTGGACTTATGATGGGCTGTAATGATGATGATGATATATTCATATCAATGGTAGCAAGATTAAACATATTTTTTAATTGCAAATGAAAAATATAACTCGCGGTTGAAACTACCATTCGATCACAACGGTGAACCCTTTTAAGACAAGCATTTTAAGCTTAGTTAGAGTGGTTATCTGGAATATAAGAGATGTAATTAGCGCCGCTAGTATTTTTTGTTTTTAAATAGTTGCCCCTTTCGGTATTCGAAGCCGCTACCCTCGGCGCATCAGCCGAGCCGTGGTACCTGAACGCAGTGAAAGTGTGACAGTCTCGCAAATAATAGAACACTATAGATTAAAATTACTACAAAAATTATTCCTTATATCTACGCAAATACTACATATTAAATGGAAATAATTTAACGGATTTTAACCTTAAAAAATTAAATCCGTAAAATTAAACGCGATTACCGTGTAGAGGCGGTGTAAGAATATAAACTACGGGGAATACATATAAAAACAGAGGCGACAGAGGGAAACAAATCAGGAGATGGGCAGCAGCGTCTTCCTAATAACGACTAAAAATAAAAAAACTACGGTTGCCAACCCGCTTGCCAAGCGTGGCAATTATAGCAAATATCCCCCCTATGAGGCAATCAATGGGGGAGGCATATGTTCAGTAGTGGACTTTAATACGCTGTAACGGTAACGGTAAACACGATAAAATCCGTAAAATAAGTTTCATTTAATGTGATTACAAAAATATTACACGGGCAACACTGACATCGGTACTTACAATGATGGTCTTTTTCGGTCGTCCGGGAGCACCGAAAGTCGAAATCGCAAAATCGGACGCGCATTAACAATTCAGCTTGTTGAATAAAGTTTGCGCGGGGAAAGTTGCGGGGAGAGTGCGGGCGAGGGTGGCGTGTCACCGGAGCCCGGCTAACAGGTTGCACAATTTACCACTATTTTTACGTGTCCCGTTCGCGGTCAGTGATGTGACCGGGCACACCTGTTGGTGGGACGGCTTTTTAAGTATATAATCGTCGATCATTTCGAGCAGCGCGAGTGGTCACGCTGTTCGGGTACGTACCGCTTAATCGAGTTCAACTCGATTAATCGAGTTCAACTCGATTAATCGAGTATGATGTTGTTATGTGTTATACTCGTAATGTTATTAGGCAACCTCAATACCTAAACCTGAACATAGGCTTCCCCCGTAGATAGCCTCATAGGGTATTGTAAGAGGCGACAGAGGGAAATGAAACAAGGCTATTTGCCACAGTTGCCAGGCTTGTTGCAGGCGGGGTGGTAAATTATTTTTTAATATATTCAGTTTGTATCAGAGAGATGCTTGCCCATATCCTGTGTCATTTCTCTCTGTCGCCTCTTACAACACCCATGAGATGATATGGGTTAGTGAATTATTATACGCCGGCACACGGCAGAAAAACATTATGCGTCAATACTTGTACTGTCTAATGGACGGTGAAAAGCCTCAGTGGTTCGATACGTCTAGCATACTGCACAGTGCAACGGGCGAGACTCCAGTATAGATAAAGCAAAAGACATGCCATGTGTTAAAATAAATTTAACCCATTTAAAGATGTAATTGCAAATAAGAGACAAAACCTCCATATTTGCCTCTTTTTTATAAAAGAGAACTGACTAACGAACTTAGCCCATAGACTACTGTAAGCAACTTAAAACAAAGGAAACTACGAAGAAGATGTAACGCCTCACAGCGTGTAATCATACTGGTTCTCTAAACCCTTCACACCGGAACACAGCAGTGCAGGCTCTGTTAGTGATAGTGACAACTACGCAGACGGAAAAGGAGTACCACCACCTCTTAAAGCAACGTACTAATTAGCAACTCTCAACGGTTAAGAAACAAATCTACTCGTACACAAATAAGTAAAATTGAAGTATCTGTCTCTAATTACGAAATAACTGGCTTCTATTAAGCTCAAGGGCTTATTTGTATGCCTTTAAATAATAAAGTTTTTTATCTGTCTGTCTGTCTATCTGGGCTAATCTACGGAATGGTTGAACCGATTGTAATGAAACTTGACGAACAGATAGATAGCAATGCCAGGAGTAGTATAGAATATATTTGATCGGAGAAACTTGGAGATTTTATTAGAGAAATTGCAGAATTGATAAAATAAATTGTCTTTGATGAATATAGTTTGCGCGGGGAAAGTTGCGGCGAGTGCGGGCGAGGTGGCGTGTCACAGGCCAGCTAACAGGTTGCACAATTTACCACTATTTTTACGTGTCCCGTTCGCGGTCAGTGATGTGACCGGGCACACCTGTTGGTGGGACGGCTTTTAAGTATATAATCGTCGATCATTTCGAGCAGCGCGAGTGGTCACGCTGTTCGGGTACGTACCGCTTAATCGAGTTCAACTCGATTAATCGAGTATGATGTTGTTATGTGTTATACTCGTAATGTTATTAGGCAACCTCAATACCTAAACCTGAACATAGGCTTCCCCGTAGATAGCCTCATAGGGTATCGTAAGAGGCGACAGAGGAAATGAAACAAGGCTATTTGCCACAGTTGCCAGGCTTGTTGCAGGCAGGTTGGTAAATTATTTTTAATATATTCAGTTTGTATCAGAGATGCTTGCCCATATCCTGTGTCATTTCTCTCTGTCGCCTCTTACAACACCCATGAGATGATATGGGTTAGTGAATTATTATACGCCGGCACACGGCAGAAAAACATTATGCGTCAATACTTGTACTGTCTAATGGACGGTGAAAAGCCTCAGTGGTTCGATACGTCTAGCATACTGCACAGTGCAACGGGCGAGACTCCAGTATAGATAAAGCAAAAGACATGCCATGTGTTAAAATAAATTTAACCCATTTAAAGATGTAATTGCAAATAAGAGACAAAACCTCCATATTTGCCTCTTTTTTATAAAAGAGAACTGACTAACGAACTTAGCCCATAGACTACTGTAAGCAACTTAAAACAAAGGAAACTACGAAGAAGATGTAACGCCTCACAGCGTGTAATCATACTGGTTCTCTAAACCCTTCACACCGGAACACAGCAGTGCAGGCTCTGTTAGTGATAGTGACAACTACGCAGACGGAAAAGGAGTACCACCACCTCTTAAAGCAACGTACTAATTAGCAACTCTCAACGGTTAAGAAACAAATCTACTCGTACACAAATAAGTAAAATTGAAGTATCTGTCTCTAATTACGAAATAACTGGCTTCTATTAAGCTCAAGGGCTTATTTGTATGCCTTTAAATAATAAAGTTTTTTATCTGTCTGTCTGTCTATCTGGGCTAATCTACGGAATGGTTGAACCGATTGTAATGAAACTTGACGAACAGATAGATAGCAATGCCAGGAGTAGTATAGAATATATTTGATCGGAGAAACTTGGAGATTTTATTAGAGAAATTGCAGAATTGATAAAATAAATTGTCTTTGATGAATATATATTGTACGTGATAGATTAGTAGTATAGTTGTAGCACGAATAGGTCGGCTCGACCGGGGAAGGACCACGCTCTCGCAGAATACCAGCGCAAAATAGCAGCTTAACGCTGCTGTGTTTCGTATGGTGAGTGCAGAGAACCGGAGACCCTTTTTACTGGAACAGAGGCATTCCATCTTAGTCCTCACGGGTGACAACGCATCTGCATTTCGATTATTTAATGAGGATAGATGTAGATGTCTATGGGTCACAGCAACCACTTACCATCAGGTGGACTGTGTGCTCGTTTGTCATCCGATACTATATAAAAAATATCTTAAATCTAAATAACGACATATTAATAGATCCTACCCAGGCGAAGCAGCCGCCCCGGCTACTTGCTAGTAAATAATAAACTATTAGTATATACAGTATTTCTTACCGTGTAGCGGCGGTGTAAGAATATCCACTACCCCATATCATCCCGTGGGTGTCGTGAGAGGCGACAGAGGGAAACAAATCTGAAGATGGGCAGCAGTGTATTCCTGATAACGACTAAAAATAAAAAAACTTCGGTAGCCAAATGGTCCCCCCTATGAGGCAATCTATGGGTGAGGCCAACGTTCAGCAGTAGACCTAAATAGACTGTAACGGGTATATTTTTGTTATAATTTCTCTAGCAATAGCTGCACAGATAAGTTAATATTATGTTTACCAAAGTATAAACTAGAAAAAGGTATAAAACATAAAATATCGGTACGATAATGGGAGAACAGTTGCACAACACTACAACGGTGCGATTGTGACTGATTCGCGCTGAGTCAATTAAACCGTTTTTACGCGTCCGCACATTTTGAACGGGGTAATGTTGAGCGTGTTAACGCGGGCGGCCGTGTTGCGGGACACTGGCCACTAGCGGGACGTCGGGATTTTTAGCTATAGGCCCACTATTTGTTACGTATCGATGGCACGCTTCAGGCGTGTTCCGTGTAGCGTGGGTTTTGACCGTGTAGTGAAAAATGAGTTTGTATAACGCTGCTCTGTCGCCGTAATAAACCCGAGGGTGAAAATTCAATTGTAAATTTTTGTAACATGAAAACAAGATTAAATTTATTGGTTGTAGGACCTTTTATGTTTAGGACTTCATGTGGGCACAGCTATGTCCCGGTCCGAAGGGTATAGAGGGCCAGTACAATTACAGACTGTGAGACATGTCTTAGTCCTCAGTACCACCGCGTCTGTAACCGTATTCGCTTGAAGTTGGGTGCAGACGTTAATTGTCTACACTAGCTACTTACCATAAGTTGGAATGTAAGTTTATTTGTAACTTAGATTTTATTAAAAAAATTGCGATCCGCCCCGGCTTCGAACGGTGATTTCTGGATCTCGACAACCCCTCCACCTATCGTCCAATTGTGTATCTAAACCATCAAATACACACAAAAAAACATCATCAGAATCGGTCGAGCCAGTTTCGAGTTTTTGCGAGTCTAGTGGACAGCAATTGATTTTTATATATAGAGAAGATATAATGAAATATGTAAAAACTATACATAGTTTTCCATAAAATATGAAAGCTATTTTCATAATATGTTATTTTGTTTTACTCCAGCGTTTAAAATATAATACCAATTTATTACAGAGAATGTGTCGGGTAGTGGAAGAAAACCCGCTAGTCCATATTATCCCTTGGGTGTAGTAAGAGGGGATACAGAGAAATGAAACAGTACATATACAGTAGATAAAACTGCAGTTTCCAACTCGCCTGTAAGCGTGGCAACTATGCCAAATATCCCCTTATGAGGCAATCTATGGGAAAGGCCCATGATCAGCAGTGGACTTATGAGAGGCAGTGATGAACAAATTAATGTATACAGAATTTTAACCTTACTATGTTACCAGTACCGGTACGATGGCGTTATCTTCAACACGACAAACTGCTGTCGTAAGTAACATAAAATAAAATCAATTTTCTCTCATTACACGAACGTCAAACTCTGTGCAGAGTGCGACTGTGAAACAAACTAAAGTAGTTAGTGTCAATTGACACAAACTTAAGCGACAAAAAAATTATAGCGTTAGTCAGTCTATATGTATACAGAGTTTAATATCATAGTCTTGTTATGTCGAGAAATATATCACATCTATTGTCAATTATAACGTGGTTTTAAACAATAACGTGGTAGAGCTTGACTGAAATGGTATAACGTTGCAGCTATATTATGGTTCCGACTTGAGTGGGTCGGCTCAATCGGAGAAAGACTTTCACGGAATACCGCAGATCAACTTGATAATGCTGTGTTTCATTTCTTAATAGTTACTTTTTAACTTTAACTTTTTAATAGTAGCGAAGCATTACATCAGACCTCAGGGTTGACAACACATCAATATTGTGATACTTAATCAAGAATAGATATAGGTGTGTATGGACTACACCATCCACCTTTTTATAATAATAATAATGTCCTCCAGACCGAATTTCGGTCACGGCGGCCAACCTCAACGGAGACTAGCCATCGGCGCAGGACAGGATTATAGTGCCCAAGTGTATGAGCAAGCACAGGTGCACTCTCTATTCACTCACTCTCATAGACCGATGGGGCACAACCGGTAAACCGACACAACCGGAGAGAGATCAGGCGAAGGACCAACGGCTTAACGTGCTTTCCGAGGCACGGGGGTGAGACACCGCCAACTTCCTGACTCCGGGCAGCTACTGAGAATTTCTTGATGGAAAAGCTCAATAATTGATTTTTTTTGCCCGACGCGGGATTCAAACCCAGGACCTCATGATTAGCACTCGCACTACTACAACCACTAGACCAACGAGGCAGTCACCTTTTTATATAAGATGGGGCAAACGAGCATGCGGCTCATCTGATAGTGACCACTGCCGCCCATAAACAACTGCAACACCAGGGGAATTGCAGGTGCGTTGCCGGCTTTTTAAACTTACCTGTGGACTGTGTGCTCGTGGTGACGAAGGGTGACACCTTATACGATATATAAAAAAACTAAAACACGTGTTTGATAGCCACTAACGCCGTACATTTGAAAACTAAAGCATATTTTAATAATAAAAAAAAAAGTATATTTTTTTATAATTATTACGATGTTTAATTTTAGAAACGGCCAGTATTATCCTATGATGATCTAATCCATTTAACAATCTGAACGCGAAGAGTTGAATAGATTACCTCGCGACTCTTCCAATGCCACAAGTGCCCCTTCACAACTTAAATCGCTGAAAAGCATTCTGAGACAAAGTGTTCATTGTACGAAGCGGTAGCCTACAACTAAGTATAACGTAACGTTTCGTCTTTTGATTAAGCACTAACTCGGTCGCCGCTGATTGCCACGCTTTGTTATGCAAACAAGCGAACTAAAATACAAAATAAACGTTATTAATAGCGCGCAATTACAATGGATTGGAAGAAATTTGAAATAGAAAGCGCCGGACCGCGTTGCTTTTTACGAGCGAGCCGAGCGGTGGAATTCAATACGTTCGCGGGGTGCCTATATTTGTATCGGGTTGTAACGTACAGGCCCGTTGAGTCGCGAGTTCTTGTAGAGCGAATATTACGAGTATCTTACACTCTTAAATTGATATGCGATATTTCTTAATTTGTTGTTTTGGGATTTAGAAATCCCCTTTATGAAATTTTCACTTAACACGTGTTTTAAAACTTTAACTTAAATCTAAAAGTATGCTTTTGACTTTGGGCAAAAACCCTCAAAATAATAACCTATGTATCTTTCTAATCTAAGTCCAAATAAATTGTAAACTTCTTTTTACATCTATGTTATGTACAGATGGTGATGTTAATTTATTCATGGCAGTAATTTTAATAATCATTTATAAACTCGTATCTGATGAAACTAAGTCGTCATAAGTAAGTACGAGTAACCATGGACTCATCATTACATATTATTATAAAAGTTTACATACTTCCTCCATATAGAATATATCTTAATTTTAATATTATTCCAAAACAGAATAGAACAAATGTTCTTATTATTTGATTCGCACAAAGACTTTTATTTGAAGATTATTTGAATTTTTTAAAGCCATTCTTAATCCACTGCAAAATATAAAATACGTCCACTAGAATATAGTTACATATACCTATATCTTAAAATATTTGTCCATACATCATTTTATACGTGGTAGAGCCATGCTGCAGAGCACGAATGGGTCGGCTCGACCGGGGAAGGACCACGCTTTCACAGAATACCAGCTTAAAATAGCAGCTAACACTGCTGTGTTTCTTATGGTGAGTTTGAGAACCGGAGACCCATTTTACTAGAAAAGAGGCATTCCATCTTAGTCCTCACGGGTGACAATGCATTTTGATTCTTTATTGAGGATAGATGTAGATGTCTATGGGTCACTGCAACCACTTACCATCAGGTGGACTGTGTGGTCGTTTGTCACCCTATCCTATAAAAAAAATACTCAAATTCAAAATTCAAAAGTACTCTGATTAAAAATAGATGAAAAGAAACAATCAAACAACACCTATACAAAAACAAAATTAAATGAAATATATTGCAGCCCAATCACGCTGTATTCATCACGGCATGCATTAAAATTGTGGATAAATCAAAGCACTGGTTTTGGGAGGTATTTATCCAGTCAATACTGAGGGATGAACGGGCAACACATACAGGAAACACAGACAGGAACATTTTAATTCGAACCTTAATAAATAAGACTGTGTTTACACTGTACAGCAAACAAGCACATACTGGGCCTTAGTCTTTTTTTTTTGGAAAACGTGCACTGCTCGGCAAACAAGCAGATATTGGGCCTTAGTTTTTTTTTGTTTGAAGGGTTACCCCCACACTAGGATTTTCTCCTGTATCGTGGAGGCAGTTTACATACATAAATTGCACAAGGACAAACATCCAGACCCGGAACATTTACTTGTAGGCCATACAAATACTTGTTCCGTGCGGGATTCGAATCCGCGGTCCTGAGCGCTGTAACTCATCGCTAAGCCACTGCGTCACGGAGCCGTCCGAGTTAACAAAGCTATATACCAACATGGACGTAGGCAAATAAATGATCATGAAGTCTTGCAACAGCTGGAGTCACATCTTACAATTTGAGAGCAGCAAATTTTTTAATTATTTAACTTAAGCCAGTGCTTGACTACGATCCCACCTGGTGGTAAGTGGTGAGGTAACTCTAGATGGTAAATCGAATTGTCTTAGCGTAACAAAAGCCTATTCACTCTTGCAGACAGAATATTCCACTCCTTTGCTGACCGCTTTACGATAGACGAAGCGAGCCGATTGGTTTGAATGCGTGGAATATCGACAACAAGGGGTAAGGACCCACTGACCGCCTGGTTGTCCGATGGTGGAAAGGTGAAGGAGGAATTAAGGCATGTAATTCCTATGCACACTTTCCGAAATGAAACCTATAGAATCGGTATTCCGAATGAATCCTATAGAGTCTCTCGGTAGAGACTCATTACTGTGCTCGTGGCTGGCAAGATTGGTTTCATCCAAATCAAGATTACCAATAAGCTGCTTAGCACGTCTCTCCACTGAGTTCAACATATTTCTTCGTATATTTTTTTATATATAAAACGTTATATCTCCACTTTAGTAATTTTACATACTGTAAGAAACTATTCCACTTCTGATATTAGAAATTATTCTCAAAGTATTTAAATAAAAGAACACTACTCGGTAACAAACCCTGCATACTATCAGGACCCCAATTACATGATAACACCAAAGTATGCAAACCAACAGCATCAATACCCATCTCAATGTAACACAGGGCAGTCACTCTTACACTTCACACCTTAACTTGTAGGCTATACAAATAATTGTTCACGACTTTTGTTGTAGCGACACTCAGCGCAAACTCATTGCTAAGCTACTGCGCTACAGAGCCGTCTGTATAAGAATAAGTATTTGATCTCAAATATATTCTTATTTCAAATGTACATAACAAGCATGCAATAATGCATCAGACGCGTTTCTTGCTCAAAATCTTAACGTCGTCGGTCAGAGGTCCACTGCAATCACACCATAGAGGCAACACTCGCAATCCGCGGAATGAACTAGGTTCGTACCAATTTGACGCACGTCAACGGTTCGTCGGCGAGTCAATTAAATGAGCGATATGATGAATTAAATTCCCTGTAAAACATGACGATTGGCGATCAACGGAGATGGGGTCCAATTAAAATATAACAGTGCGAATTGATTCGCGGACTGCAGAACAGACAATGGATTGACTTTGACGCAGAAAGTCAATTACTATTTATAAATTAATCTACGTAAACGCTAAAGAAATGTTTTACGATTTGTCTATTATAATGTTAAAAATTAAAGTTAAAGTTACAGCCTATATACGTCCCACTGCTGGACACAGGCCTCCTCTAAGTTCTGAGAGGGTTTTAGGGCAAAGAAGTGTCCGCCGCGCTGCCCCAATGCGTGTTGGCGAACTTCACATGTCTTCAAAATACTTTCTTTTTCTTATTTCTCAGACATGCAGGTTTCCTCGCGATGTTTTCCTTCACCGCCGAGCACGTGGTAAATCATCAATTAAAATTGCAATACAGTGAAATAATTACATATTAAATGCCTAAACTAATGAATAAAGCGCATACCGCCGATACCAATCGCTTTAATTGCCTAAATACAATTTTACACGCTGCAGAGTCTGACTGACACTTTGACGTTCGATTTATTAGCAATCGCGTATCTAGAGAATTCAAATCGATGCTCCTATTTGAATTCTCATGAAAATGCACTTTGGCAGTTGCTAATAGAGTCAAATATCCCACCATGCGGACATTCCTCATTTAATTTTGACAAATTTAATATGGCTTCTGTTTCCAACAGCTCCGTATTCAGATATAATAACAGAATATATAATTATTTCGGTACACTGTGAATATTTACAACGTAAATTTATTCCAATATTTTTTTCCGCTCGCTTTATATCAATCAACGTCAGTAAGATTTTAACGAAACATTAAAAAGATTTAACAATCGTTTTATAAAATTAAAATATCACATGTCTCGATATTGTAAAACTTCTTACTGAAAATATTAATACATATTTGGGACCGGCTACTGCTTTATGAACTATCACAAAAACTGACAAGAACTTTGCGATTTGACGCAACGGAATAGAATACAATAGTTTGTATTCAATATAGATTACAAAATATTAATTGAAAGACATTTAAGCTTTGCCACTGGTTCGGAAAAAAACTTCTGTCAGGAAGAACCCGCAAAAAATCCAGTGGGACTTCTTTTTAAAACTTTAATTTGCAATATAATATTTTATACAATTAAGTATATGCTGTAAATATTAGAAACAAGCACAAGGGAGTTATACCAGTTACTCGACTCCAAAGAAACCAAATTCCTTCTGGGGGCAATGTATACTCTTCTGCAGCAAAATCCCACAAAATGTTCAGAATTTTTATTAAGAAAAATTGTTAAATAAGGGTATCCACTACTAAACAGTACATGATCGATGATAGCCCCTAGGAATAAGGTGATCGCTGCCAAGCTATTTCTTAATTGATTTGTGTACCAAATTAACTGTACAACAATACATAATTCCAAACTGTTCATAAGGCGTCCCGCTGGGTTTATGACAGGTAAAAAATCTAATTCTATTTCTATTGGGTTACAACATCGAAGAGGCATGCAACTCATATTGAACGATATGTATAAACCAAATAATTTTTCATTAATTACAGTCTATAATAAGTCCTAAACTGAACATAGGTTACCCATAGTTATAAGTTAAAGTTACACCCTATATACGTCCCATTGCTGGGCACAGGCCTCCTCTCACTGCTGAGAGGGTTTTGAGGACAAAGAAGTGTCCGCCGCGCTGCCCTAATGCGTGTTAGCCGACTTCACATGTCATCGAAATATTTTTTTCTCAGATATGCAGGTTTCTTCGCGATGTTTTCCTTCACTGCCGAGCACGTGGTAAATCAGCACTTAAAATTGCAATTAACCATTTCATTTGTGCCGGCGGGGATCGAACCCGAGTTGCCCGCGTACTGTGTGTACTAGTATATACATATATAGATTACCCATAGATTACCTCACTATTCAGTAATATGCGATACATCTGATGACATAAGTTGCTCGATATGTACCATAATGAACAGACGTGTCATTCATCTATTCATCACAGCCTATCCAAGTCCACTGCTGAGCATAGCCTTCCCCACAGATTGTCTCATCTCAGGATTTGCCGTAATTGCTACGCTTGGTAGGCGGGTTGGCAACTGCATTTTTTTTATTATATTGGTTGTTATCTGGGAAATGCTACGTTCCATCTCCTGTTTCATTTCTCTCTGTAGAATCTTGCATTACCCAAGGGATGATATAGGGTAGTGAATTATCTTACGGCGCCACTACACGGCGATAAAAGCTCGTAAATAATAAATACAAGTTAATAAAAGTAAAATTTTGTATCTCCTTTTAAGCATATTGCGCGCACGCAGTTGTGTGAGATTTGGCACAGTTAAAGTGTATACGAAGAAGGAGCGCAGAAAGCTAAAATTTTTATATAATATGTGTTACAAATACATTAAATTAAATTAAATAAAACATACATTATTTCCGTTCATGCTGCTAATGTCAAATACATAATTGCCACTTGGACAAACTATATGTCGTTTGTTGAAGTTCATACCGCAAATGTCTTAGAGTCTTAGAGTAAGTATCATAATATGTTTATTGCTGTAATTGAAAGTGAAATACGGTATACAACCGTAAAGATTGAATGTATTACGGTCGAATTTCCAACACTTAGATTTCTAACATCTAGACCAGTAAAAGTATAAAATGTAGCGTTGATTAAAACAATCACATTAAAATTATTACGTAAAACCTAAAACAAGACTAGAAAAAGCGACAAACGCCCATATTATTTATTCTGTGACCCATCGTCTTGTCACTATAACGCCACTTAACTCCGCGCCGTTGACGAATGTACACGCGATTATAATGATTGAACGGGACCAATTACAGAGCATGTGGACCACGTACATTATAGCTAACCGCGCGAGTTCCGCACCTTTATCTCAAGTAGGTTCAAACGAGCGGCACAATGGATGCATCCGCTCCCAGTTCCTGTCGTCGACGTGTAAATTGCCGCTGGGTACGAAAGCGCCGCGCGACAAGTCGGGATGCTGACGCGCATAGATGTTGGAGCGCACGCGCACTCTTAATATTTCCTACTGTTCAAACGTAACAAATTTTACGGATTTTATCACGTTTAATTTTAACTTTTTAATTCCCGACGTTTCGGGTGCTTTATAGCAGCACGGAGGGGACTGAGGTGTTTGATGTTTCGATGTCATAGTTAGCCCGGCTATCTTCAGTTTTTGAACATTAATTATTGGTCCGATCTACGCAGAACGAGCTTACAATATCTTAAAGTCTTGTAGTGGTATGCTTGGGTTTGGATTTAATTTTATTAATTATAAGATTCCAAGCAGATGGTAACACCCATTCATCTTCTCTATTAAAATTAGGATTTTTTTTTTAATTTCAATAGAATCATGTATCATCCTTTTGTTGGCAATCAATTTATCACAGCGACGTTAAGCGTATGATTTGCTACGATTGTCTTTAGAAACTTCGAATAATCATGGGAGCTTTGTTGAATCCAATTATAATTCAACCGGAGACCCTTCCTACTGGAAACGAGGCATTCCATATTAGTCTTCAAGGGTGATAACGCATCTGCATTTTGATTCTTAATCGCGGATTAATGTAGGCGTCTGTTGATCAGGTGGACTGTGTGCTCGATTGTCGCCCTTATTTTATAAAAAAAAAACTTCTTTTTAATTTAAGTTTCTTCACGATGTTTTACCGCCTTTACCACCGAGCGCGTGGTAATAAAACCCGTATATTTTTCCTTCAAATACGTTTGAATATAATAAAAAATAAAAACGTTTCCGATATGAAAAGGGCGAGGTAATTCCACTTCGATATAAAATCGCAAACCCTCTAAGCCATTAAAGGTTATTTTGTAATGATAATCGTGCATGCAACGATCGTGTCCACTCGTGTATCGAATATTAAATTCCTTACGAACCACTTAGAAAACTTCACTGTAGTCAAACTAGTACACATTTTAACCTATCTCATTAATATTTCTTTTACTGATGGCAATTTTCCAGAAGTTTTCGTTTGAAGAAATCTATAGTAAAGTCGCTCCATAAAAAAAGATGATAAACGTTATATGTGTAACCATCGCCCGATAACTTTAGTGCCTATTTTTTTAATTTTTTTAAAAGCAATGTACAAGCGTATAATAGAATTCACCTCAAAATTTAAGATAATAATAAATGAACAATTTGGGTTTCAAAGCAATAAATCAACTACCCATGCATGTTTTCATCTTGTCAAAATTGTTATTTATAATTTAGATGACAAAAATCACACTTCAGTAATAATAGTAGATATGAGCAAAGCATTTGACTTTGTTTCACAACAACTTCTACTAAACAAACTCGACAACTTAGGCAGTCGCGGACCGGCATTAAATTGGATGGGATCATACCTTAAAGATCGAAAACAAAGTGTAGAGAAATTGCAAGGTAAAATGATAATAAAGAACTTGGGCAGTACAGATCACCGTACCAAATTAATGGATATGGCGTACCACAGGGTAGTGTACTTGATCCACTTTTATTTTTATTGTATATTAATGACATCTTTTAGTTTAGTTTAGTTCAGTTTAAGACGGGCTGTTTTGCGCAACTCCACGTCCAAGCGCGTATTTTGCGTGTGGAATGACATCTCTTATGTAACGAATGATTTATTGACTTTATTTGCTGATGATATTGTCATGCTATTGACATGTAACAAAAAAATTGACATTGGCAAATTTGTAAATGATAGATATTAATAATTATTTAAAAGCATTCCATTTAGGAAAGGTTACAACATAATAATTTACACATAAATATAAGCAAAACCAAGTTAATATAATTTTTCAATAAAAAAGAATGAAATAAAACTAAATATTGTATACAATGGCGAATAAATAAAACAAGTGCAAGAAATTTCCTTTCTCGGTAAACATATGGATAGATTTTGTAACTAGAAAACTCACATGGAAAAAGTATGTAATAAACTTAACTGCTTTCTTTAAATATTACAGAACCTTACAAAACGGCATCGCAAACAACAGCTCTTATGGCGTATTACGGATACATTTAATGTATACTTAGCTACGGTATAATAATATGGGGAAATTCTGTAGACATCAATTGAAGCTTTCATTGTGCAAAACAAAAATGTCTACATGCAATATGTTATATGGCCCCTCATGAATCGTGCAAACCAATATTTAGACAGTTGAAAGTTCTAACACTTCCTTGCATATATCCTCGAAATTTGCTTAAAAATAACCCTAAACTCTTTATAACTGTTGGAGACATAATCAAATCAAAACCTTTGAGGAATCCAGATAAATTAATAATTGATAAAATACCGACAGTTCATTTTCATAATAATTGCTATGCAATGTGTATAAAAATATTTACTATATGTGAATAAAAATATTAATTTTATATATGTAATTGTATGTTACCTACGTAGGTAACATAAAGTTGCAACCTTTCGGAAAGAAGTTGAAAAAGTAGCAAGTTGTTGTAACAACAATAACTTCAAACTTTTGAGGAATTTTTTAAATAATAATATTTTGACAATTATGTGACATAAAATTATAAATATTAATGCTTCTTAGGTTTTTTATACACCAGAAATGGTTAATGTGTTGTACTATATTTTTTATAAGAACTATAAAACACACACATTATGCAAAATAAGTAAATAAATACATAGCACAGTAACTAGTCTACATCTTAGGTACATATAATTTATACGCTGTAGAGCCACGCTGCAGTGATGTATTGTTGTAGCACGAATGGGTCGGCTCGACCGGGGTAGGACCGCGCTGTCACAGAATACAGCGTAAAATAGTCAGTCCACCTGATGGTAAGTGGATGGTGTGGTCCATAGACGTCCACATCTGTCCTTTATTAAGAATAAAAATGCAGATGCGTTATCACCCATGAGGGCTAAGATGCCTCGTTTCCAGTAAAATAGGTCTCCGAATCTCTACACACACCATACGAAACACAACACCATTAAGGTGCTATTTTACGCTGGTATTATGTGAGAGCGAGTTTAGTTATGTATATTAATAGGTTAACGAATGTAACAAATGGCAAATTTGGTTCTTAAAAATCTTGTAGTAATACTCCGAACGAATATCGATCGTGTGTACGTGTTCGCGAATCGCAAGTTACAGAATTCAAAATGTTTTTCTTTTCTTTTTATATAGAACAGGGGTAAACGAGCATACAGCTCACCTGATGGTGTTTAACTTTATGGAATAACAAATCTTAAACTTCTCAGGTAGTTCGAATATTAATGTTTTTGTTTTTTATAGAATAAGGGTGACAAACGAGCACACAATGCACCTGATGGTAAGTGGATGCTGTGGCCCATAGACATCTACATTTATCCTTGATTAAGAATCAAAATGCAGATGCGTTGTCACCCCTGAAGACTAAGATGGAGTGCCTCGTTTCCAGTAAAAAGGATCTCCGGTTCTCTACACTCACCATACGAAACATAGCAGCATTAAGCTGCTATTCTGTGAGAGCGTGGTCCCACCCCGGTCGAGCCGACCCATTCGTGCTACAACCATAATATAGCTGCAGCATGGCTCTACCACGTAAAATGTTAATATAAATTAACAAACTTAGTTTGGATCTATTTAAAATGTTTGAAAAACTTTCGAGTGGCGAAGACAACAGTTTGCGGCCCGGGGAACAAACGGGCTGTGTTTAAAGTACTGTGCCCCAATTATTATTTAATCTTTGTACATTTTCCTCTTCCACTGTTGATAATATTAACAATTTAAATCGTTTTAATCACTGACAGATCTTTTCGTGTTGAAACAAATTTGTCTATCGAGGGTTTTGAACAGAGAAATGTAAAGAAGATAATGACTATGGTGCAATAAGAATCAATATCTATAGACTTGCTTTCATGAAATGATATGTTGTGCACTTACTTTTCTTCTTACCTACAAAACTGTTAAAAGATTGTGCATATCTACTACATAATAGATCATTTACGAGTACCTATTGTTCTTCATAAGTTCATGTATTTAGTACACAAGATTAACTTTTTATTTCCCATACCGTAATAATTCTGAACATCTGTACAATATTATTCATCATTATGTATACCTGAAGGTTAAGCCATAACTTTAATCACGGCTTGGTGTCGTGCAACAAGGTGTGCCTAATTTTTACCGACTACTGCGGAACCCTAAAGGAGGGTAACATTTTTGATTGGTACGTTTGATGTATGTCCGTTTCTTTGAACGATCGAAACTCCCTAACTAGTGTTCGGAATTTGATAAATGATATCTCAATTGATTTGTCAGAATTGCGTGGGTACCATAGACTACATGACGTCGGCATAAAATAAATATGTCTTCAACTGTCAAATACTTGCGACTTAATAATAAATGCAAAATGAAATTGGGAGCAATACCAGTTATTAAGAATTTTTGCCAAGTGCGAGTCGGACTCGCGCATGAAGGGTTCCGTGCCATCGTAATACACGTTTCTAGTAGGAGATCCCCCTTTGATTTTTAATTTATTTTTATTTTTTGTTGTTATAGCTCATAGCGGCAACAGAAATACAAATTATGTGAAAATTTCAACTGTCTACCTGTTACAGTTTATGAGATATAGCTTGCTGACAGACAGACAGACGGACGGACTTTCAAGTATATTAATATGTGTAATCGTCACTAATATCGTGAGGACATTATAATAAATACGCCATCATAACGCGTCAAAAAAGGCTTCTCTTTCTATGGTTAAACAATAAAACGAACTAAATTAATTTGAAACTTATTATGAAATTAGAATAAGAGAGTGAAGGTTATTAGTTTACATTTTTTAAATGTAGAACAATTGTGTAAATTGGGTATCAAAGTAGAGCAACATTTAAACCCCGTAATAAAGAAGTTAAATACGACACCGGACGTGTGTTACAGACAATACAATGTGACATATTAAGTAGGTAGTGCAGACCTGCAGACATTGACACGCGGAATTATATATTGACGGACAAAGAAACTATTGTTGTTAAAGAAATGGCGCGCTGCACGTGACACACCTAATTGCCTTATATCTTATTCAAATGCAAAGGAAATCAAATGATGCGGCGGCGTTGTCATATCGCCTGCAAAAATAACCGCGAATCGATTAAATAATAAGCTAGAGAAAATAAAAACCCGACGCGGTTGATATCTGCTTTATTTTGCACATGTTAGGCATATTTTTAAACTTTAACGTTAGGAAACTGTCTGAAAACGTATGACACGTTTCATAATTCCAATGCTAAAATTTAAACGTTTTATGTATTTTCATATAAACATGTTAACTATTTTCAACCCTAAAAATTTGTCAAGCTATTAATAAAAACACTGAATTAATTGGACCGATAGAAAATTGACACGGTGCATTGTGAACCCTATGCATGGGGCGCAGCTTTTCTCAAAGACGTCTTCGATAAAAGAAACAAAAAAGAAAATGTAGGGGGCGCAGTGACACGTTGTAAACGATCGTGTGGGTGGATACTTTAACTTGTCTCTTGTCACAATAGGAAATTATACGCCGACGAGTGGGGAAATTTTAATTGCCCTGGACAGACTAACAAACGGCTAATGCCGTGCCATAAGGTTTAATTTTAATTGAAAGTCTAATTGTGCTTGCGATCTCTTCCATCTTCTTTCTTTGAATATTAAATAGGTTTTTGCAATTGATATGACATTGCTTATTATCGATGCAGTTACAATTTTGCTGTCTTTAGAATTAAATCCTATACCGTAAGTGAGCAATTCTTATATATATATATGTATACTTATTGTAATTGGTATTCTCGGCTCTAACGATTTGAAATTTCGAAATATGTCACCTCTCTGAAAATATTGTTTTTTCTAATGCCTAGCCGAGCTCGGCCACCCATGTACCGAACTTTTAAAACTAGTACTTAAGTATTTTTCTTAAGTACTAGTTTTAAAAGTTCTAAAAAAAAGTACTAACCATTTTTTCGTGTCCATTGCATTTTAAAGTCTCAGTTTATATAGTATCAATAAAAAAGAAGTAACAAGACCGCCAGAGACAGTGGATATGACAACTTAAAAATATATCCGATAAATCAACAGCGCAAGTAGGAAATTCATTGACCCCGCTATAAAAAAACGATTATAAATTCGACCACACAATCGTGTGAACGTGGTATGAGATCGATAGCTGAGCTAACCCTTGCGACAGCGTTCTCTGCAAAAGTCGCGGAGCTGAGCTCGTGCGCAGTTGAGCAAAAGAAGCGCACTGCGCACGCGGGAGCACTATAACAAAATGGCCGCTACCGGTTAACCCTACCCGCGACATTTCACATTAATTCCAAACCCCATTGTTCAACTGCACCCATTATAATTATATCGAGCTGTCTGTTTCAAAACAACTAATCTGTGGAGCCCGCACTCATCTAACACGCCCGTTATATTTGAGGGTGCGATTTTGTTATTTTAACTCCGTATTGAGGCATAAATTTCATATCTTCTTTCCGTATTTATTGAAAGAAATGCGCAGAGTTAATTTACCAACAATTAGCAAAGACACGAAAAGTAAAATATACCGCAGTGTTTCTATATTCAAGAGTACAGGCATGCTCAAAGTTTGCAATGAACTAAGTTCAGGGTACTATTATTTATTCTGTGGTTCAGGATAATTCAAGCGGGGACCGGCGAGTTGAGCGAGAATCGAACGCAAATTAACTTCGATCACTTAAATAATACAATGTGTCTAATATCGTTTCCGAGAGCCATTTTGAAATCGATATTAAATTGTATTACATACTTCTAGACTAAACAATGGCGAACAATACGTTGTCTTTTCATATCGAATTACCATATTCAATATGAGTTTCCTGTGCGGCCGCATGTCATACGATAAAATGCTGCCAATTCCTTGGTCTACAGCACTCATGCATATTTGTTTTTCTTTACAAAAGTAAATGGAATTGCGGTGATGAAACATTTGTTGATGTGCGCAGATTGTAGAAACTTGGGAAACCTTTGTCCAATACCGGACTTACGATACGCAATGATAATACAAAATTATTAGCACGCTTGCTCCAGACGGTGAGTGATAGATTTGAAGCTAAGCGCCAACAATATTTAAAGCAAATATGTCTATTAATAATGTTTTTAAGGCAAGAGTGAATAGGTTTTTGTTAAGCTACGGAGTCATCTATGAAGGGCTTAATGTTCCAGGCTCTGTTTAACATAAATAAATAAAAAGGTTAGTAATATCGAAAAATGTATACCTATGTTAATATATATTCGTATGTGGCTACCTCGTCGTGTTTAACTCGCCTCTTGCGACAACCATAAGATGAGAACGGTTGATGGATCATCTCCATAAAAAAACAATACAGATAGGCTCTCTTAAGTTTCTTCTCATGGGAGGATGTTGCCGACGATATATTCCTTATGGCAGAATCGCTGGAGGACCTAAGCACTATGCTCAATGACCTCAATGGTGTCTACCAACGGATAGGTCTTAACATGAACATGGCCAAAACAAAGATTATTTTTAATATCCATGTCACACCTATGCCGGTTGTTGTTGGGAGCACTAAGCTCGAAGTTGTTGACGAATATGTTTACTTGGGACAAATAGTCCGACTACATAGGTAAGTCCAAATTCGACCGAGAGGTTCAAACGGCGGATTCAACTCGGCTGGGCAGCGTTCGGGATATTACGACACATCTTCTCGTCAGGTATACCTCAAAACTTGAAAATGAGATTGTACAACCAGTGCGTGTTGCCAGTGATGACTTATGGGTCTGAGACGTGGTTCTTCACTGCTGGCCGTATGAGGAAGCTCAAGGTCGCTCAGCGAGTAATGGAGAGGGCTATGCTCGGAGATTCTCTGCTTGATAAACTTAAAAATGAGGATATCCACAGTAGAATCAGAGTGATCGACATAGCCAAGCTGAGGTGACAATGGGCCGGCCATATAGCTCGAAGAACCGACAACCGATGGGGATGAAACTTCTCGAGTGGCAGCCTCGTACCGGTAGGCGAAGTGAAGGGCGACCCTCCACTAAATGGAGTGATGACCTGGTAAGACATGCGGGAAGTCGATGGAGTCGTCGAAGCAATAAATATATTAAATTATAATTACATTTCATTACTGTCCTTCAAACTTCTCTGCTATCGGGTCGGAGCGGACGCGGAAAGATTTAACCTCCAACGAAGAAAATTTACTATTTAAACCTAGTTTAATTAAACAAAAGCATGTCAAACGGAACTTGTCGCCAACGAAGTTGTTGTTAAAACGACTTTGTCAAGGAAATAGCTCAAGTTTGTGGATAATTATAACTAATTAACTTTAATGAGCTAAAATTTTAAGTTATGTAACCGATTTACAGCCTATCACAGCAATTAATTTAAGTTTGGTATGACGTATTCCATCATATTAAATGACCACAATAATACCATCTACAAATTACTATTTTACTATTTTACTTTTTAATATGTGCTTTAAATTTCTTCATGAGATGCGTCTTTAGTAATTACATTATACATTTACATTACTGTTAAATATATTTTTTTATAAAACTGAAGTGACAAACGAACTTACAGTCCACCTGATGGTAAGTGGCTACCGCAGCCCATGGACACCTGCAATCAACTTCAAACCAAGAAGGCTATAGGTGTATAGTCACCTCTGAGGACTAAGATGTAATGACTCAGGGCCTGTAACTATAATGGCTCTCTATATCAATCAGACTGAACACAGCAAGGCACTCACTTAGTGACAGAAATAGATAAGGGATGTTCCTACACAGACGGTCTCCTAGATATATAGGCGTCCTAACACTTAGTTTGGCCCAGATATACAAAGTAATTAAAGAACACTTCATTTCAATAACTTTTATAGTTCCTATTTTGATTGCGTTTATATTTGAAAATTTTATCATTGGATGGTTACATTTATAAATTGGCGAATCACAAAAACACATCTGCTTTGTTTACGAACCTATATTGAGTGATATAGAGGAAAACTTAAATGAAGAAGTATCCATTGTAAGTCTGATTATTAAATAAAGCCCGCCCAAACTTACCGAGAAGCACACAACAGTCATTAGCGACACCGAATCCCTGCCAAGACGTCTGTAATGTCTTAGCGCGCAATTCTAAATGCACCTAATTATCGAGCCCTAAAGTCGTAAGTGCCAAAGCGAAGGACGTTCGTCGAAAAAAAATCCGCGAACCGGGCGTTGGCGTGCCCAGCTATTCTAGCGCGCATTTTCTGAATGTAAATTAGCCTCGAAAGGCTCCCGGGATCGTATTGCCTCCATAGAGGGCATTCACGCAGTGTTTCACTAATTCATAGAATCGTCGAGAGAGCATATTTCACACTTACGTCAATCGGCGCGTAAGCTAAGTAAATTCATAGTGCTCCAACCGGCGGACTAATTTAATGAGAGTCCTTTTCAACGGGCTACGCCTCGAGGGCGTTATACGTAATACGTCGCATTAAAATGAGATTAACGCTCAAATGTCATAATTGGCGTGTCTCCGCGGAAAGCCGTATTCACTTCGAATCTACTTAATTAATGTTTTCAAAAAGAATAGAGCGCCGCGCGGGCTTTAAGTTTTAAATCTCCATCTATAAGTGACCCAGTTCCTTGTGCCGGAATTAGGTGTAAAGTGAAACGTGGCAATCCACGATCGAGTTTCGTTAGTCTAGAGTTTTATTGTGCACACGTTTTTTTCTATTTTTTTGCACTGCGATTCGATTGGAAATTGATGGGAGTATTGTAAAAATGAAATTGGCAAAATATCTCCGAAGCTGTATGGAGGCAGCGTACTAACTCATACTAATTAGTGTATAATTTTAAACATTTTTTACGTGGTAGAGCTATGTTGCAGCTGTATTAAAGTTGTAGCACGAATGGGTCGGCTCGACCGGGGAAGGACCACGCTCTCACAGAACACCAGCGTAAAATAGCAACTTGTGTGTGTGTGGTGGGTGTAGGAAACCGGAGACACTTTTTACATTACATCTTAGTCCTCAAGGGTGGCAACGCATCTGCATTTTGATTCTTAAATAGAAATTAAGAGTATATAATTCATAGTTGCGATGGTTGTCACTTGGTAAAACTCCAGCCTCATTTTTGTGATTTGGATAAACACTTGTAGCAGTTTCACAATATTTATTTTAAATTAATATTATACTTATTATAAAACCGACCGGTTTCGCCTCACGGCTTCATCAAGGTATATAATAATAACGCACATAATATGTTATAGAAATTTCTTATTTCCATCTAATAGTTCTTCAAGAATTTATGACAAGGGTTGATTTAAACCATTGTGTTATCATCGATATTTTTTAATTTAAGGGCAAACAAAAGTACATGACATGCACCTGACAGCAAATCGCAGCACCGCCTTCTATTTTACATCCGTAACACTGAAGGTGTCGCAGGTGCATTGCCAGTCTACGCTACGGTAGAACCTTAAGTACTTTCAATCCGAAAAAATCGCAAGCGACAGCTGATTTTAGACGGGTCCGTGGCGCAGTGGCTTAGAAATGAATTGCAGCGCTAAGGGCCGTGTTTTCAAATCCCAAGAATGCTTATGGCCTACAAATAATTGTTCAGATCCGGATGTTTGTCCTTGTGAAATTTATGTAAGTAAACTGTCCCCACGATACAGGAGAAAATCCTATAAGGAGGTACTTTTAAATAAGACAAAAATATAAAAAAATATATAATTCACAAAGTGTACAAGACAAACTTTTGGAAAATTGCATTGAACATCTAAACATTGTTATGATGTGTATGGTTAATTATATCGCAAAATGCGATAGTGGTATATTAGCTTAAAGTACCATAGACAAACTAGGGTAGGTACACTAGAATAGCAATGATTTACATTTTTGGTTTTCTGTCGGATATTTTCAACAGAGATCACCTTTGGAACTTGTGATAGATATATTTACTGTCAACAGGAGCCACAAATAAGGCTAGGAATTAAGATCTAAACGGTCAAAGTGTCAGAGTTTTTTTATGGTTTTCTAACACATACAGAAAGAGTGTAAAAACATAGGCGTCAAGGAATTACAACCAGCTCCCCAAGGACTGGCTTACTGTGTAGAAAAGCGATCACCCTAAACGGAATAAAATATTTTCTAAATAGAATGGATAAATATTACTACTACGAGCTCAATGACCTTCAAAGGCGAACTCGCAAACCGTTTCGAGGGAGACAGCATTGCAATACATTACGCCTGTGCAAATTACCGCATCGTCATCAACAAACGCGCGACACGCGACTGCTAAACATTTTTAAAGTCCCATTATCTGAGGCGAAGCACCTACCGTGGTAAAGCTTTGCCGCCCTCAATGATCCACCGCCTGCCGCTCGCATACTAAAACCACAAATTAAGAGACAATTCACACTGCGATGTGTTACTCACTTTTACAGTAACGATAGCTACAGCGTTAAAAGCCAACGGTGCAACTGCACGTATAAAATATAAAATCGCAGACGCGGCTACAATAAAGCGTATCCGAGCGAAGAAAATGACAGGGGTAATTGCGGCTAGAAAAAAGCCGGAGGCGCAAACTAAAAGGAGCCGTGAAGCACCGAGTCGCGGGGTGGCGCTAGGGTGCCCGCGAAATCCTAATTGCACTCCTTTGCAGATATGTTCTAAAACATTTTGTTATCAGCCGCCGTGGCGCTATGGCGTCGAGCATCAAACAGTTCAGACCACACACATACTCGTAACTGTTTCTAAAAACTATCTTTAAACAGAGGAATCGATGCAAACATTACTATATTAGTACAATATTAGGACTGTAGTAAGTGCACCTCCCGCCCTTCCTCATTTGCGTACACTATCCCCGTCACCACTAATCCCAGCACCACTACTCCCGACACCACTACAGAAGGCTGACACGTGACTTACTAACTTAGCGGTCAGCCACCGCAGAGTTTACTTCACCTGAGGACGTAGTGTAGTGTGTGTAGAGGCGGACCACGTGTCATATTATCGACGGTGGTGTGTCTTTTCTAGTGTAGTGGTGTTGGGGATAGTGCACGCAATTGAGGGAGGGCGTGAGGTGCTCTTCAAACTAGTCATTTTATTTTATTTTATTTTTTAACACCGTTAATACTATCCAAATCAATTGGTAAGTGTAAAAGAATGCCATCAAATTACGGTTAGTTCTTTAGTATTTTGTAATTAATCAATGTAACGCAGTGAGACTGCATAGTAGCAAGCTGACTGCATCATCTCATTACGGCAATTAAAAAGCAATTTAGAGAGAGAGGGAGAAACAAAAACACTCCTTTCTTGTCACGAGCGTTTAAAATAATTTGTCAAAAGTAGCACTTTAAACTAATTCGCGGCACAATTGGTTCCGTAGGTTTCTCCTATGCAAATAATTGTAATTGTTACATATATTAATCACTTTGTTGTTGAGAAACTAAACAACAACTTCCAAGCAATTCCTAAAAGTAGGGGTGTATCGTGCAAGTACGTGGAACGTTGAATCACTAGAATACCAAAACGAGGGAAAAGATTAGTGTCATTAAAACAAATTCCGTCTTATTACAAAAAATGTTTATGCGTTTGGCGACGAAAAAACATATCATTTATGTATGTATTACATTTATTGTAGTGACTGCGGCATCGAAGTCTGCGGATCTCTATAACACTTACCTCATAACGGCGAGCTCATTATGGAATTATTAAGATGAATGGAAGTGCTTAAGACTCACCACTGCACTATTCAACATCATGGAGAACTTACCTGAAATTAAGAAAAAACTATTGTTAGCATAATTAATATAATTAGTAGAAAGACTGTAGAGGCAATTATAAATTACATTTTAACATTCGAAATATTTTCATGACTACTTTTTTGAGGAAATACTACAAAGTAAATTAATGTTTTGCGTTGTAGGTCATTAAGCGCTCGCCTTAAATTTTGATAGTACCCGAGCAAACAAAACCAAACGATATTTTCCATTTTCTGTGCTAATTTACCAAGTGCATGGCGTTGCTGGAAACATTTTGATGAACCGGCATGTTATGTGAAGTTAAAAAAATTAGAACATGTTGTGAAGTCTGTCAACATGCGGACAGACATAGAATAGCGGCGACATTTTCCTTGCCCTAAAACTCTAAAACACTCACAGAAACTGCTGTATTTTCGTATATCCTATAAAAAAAAATAGAATGTAGAGAACTGAGACACTTTTTACTGGTAATGAGGTATTCTATATTAGTTTTCAGTCCTGACAGACCATCGGGTGGATTATTAGTTCGTTTGTCACCTCAGGAATCCCACCACCTAGTAAATGAAATCGGAAAATGAAAATAAACAAGTTGGACTAAATTTATTTTAGCGGGATTCAGGGACAAACATACAAACTTTTATATTTTTTAATAACTTGGAGTGCTGCACTGGAGTGTTGTATTTTTGCTTTCTTTAATAAAATTTTGGCGTCTCGGGAATTCATTGTGGTCGTGTCTAGCTATCCTCGCTTATGATGCGTTTTGTTGTTCAGTTTAGATTGAATTAAAATCAATTTGCAGTGGGCCATCTCGCTGGTGTGTGAGCGAATTGTAAGTAATACACAAATGAGCACATAACTTACTTACTTTGTAAGTACATAGATACTCGTATCTATACAAATAAATAAAATTGAAATGTCCGTTTGTAATGTCCAAATAACAGCTTTTTACTAAATGCATATGAAAGTATATATTATAGTAGTTATAACAAAAAAAACAATTTTCAAAATTTTTGTCTGTCTGTCTGTTGTCTGTGAAATTTTAATCTCTGAAATGACTGGACCGATTTTAACGGGACTGTTATAAGGCGTAACTAAGGCTTTTATTAAATAACTGGCCAAGGGTTCCGTACCATCGTAATACACGTTCCTAGTAGGGGAAGCCCCTTTTAATTTATTTATTTATTTTAATTTCTATTATTTGTTGTTATAGCGGCAACAGAAATACATATTCTGTGAAAATTTCAAGTGTCTACCTATTACAGATCATGAGATACAGACCGCTGACAGACAGACGGACGGACGGACGGACGGACAGACAATGGAGGCTTAGTAATAGGGTCCCGTTGGTTACCCTTTGGGTACGGAACCCCAATAAAGAATAAGGGTTCCGCGCAAAAAATTAAAACCTATGAAATCCAATCGTAATAAATTCTACGCGGACGAAGTCGCGGGGAACAGCTATTACATAGATATTGGTTAAGATATTAAAAATGACTGCAGTCCGTAGTCACCTGCAGTCAACGTCATACAAAAGCTACAGATATGTTGATACCTCAAGACTTAGATGGAATGTTTCGCAGCCTTAGATATACTGACTCTGTATACCCTTTAGGCCGGTACACACAGTGCATGAACTTGGTGGTAGAAATAGGGAGAGGGTAGTACTTCTCCAGACAAACTCCTGGACAGAAAAAGAGCCCTATCACCTAATAAAAAAGAAAAAAGAAACTAGGTATTTTTATTCCTCCACTATCGAAATATTATCCAATGAGTGTGAACGTAATATGCAATAGAATTATTCAAAAGCAAAAACAAAATGTTCGAGCAATCATAATAATTTATTACAATATAATACGGGTTCAACATGTGTAAGTTTAGTCTAAAATATTCGGTGCCCGTGTCGTTAACAATAAAATATCTACTCATTATAGGGTGTCCAATCAATCAATCTCGTGCTAGGAGAAGGTTTAATCTACAGCCCTCGAAAGTATTAGGTACGTAGTGTAGATATGTCGCAGTCAACTAGCTTAATTAGCCTTTCAGTTAACAAACCAGCCTTTTAACTGAACACTATTATTTTTAATATCAGCGACAGTAGGTTAAGGTGCCTAAAGCCGCGTACATTTATGTAATAGCACATCGCGTATAATTAGGCACAGACCAGGGATCATCCTATTAATTACATTCAACTAGGAGGTCGCTGGTTAACCTAATGTCGCTGATTTTTTTTTATAGGATAAGGGTGACAAACGAGCACACAGTCCATCTGATGGTAAGTGGTTGCTGCGGCCCATAGACATCTACATCTACCCTCTACCCGTGAGGACTAAGTGGAATGCCTCGTTTCCGGTAAAAAGGGTCTCCGGTTCTCTACACTCACCATACGAAACACAGCAGTGTTGAGCTGCTATTTTACGCTGGTATTCTGTGAGAGCGTGGTCCTGCCCCGGTCGAGCCGACCCATTCATGCTACTTATACAGCTGTAGCATGGCTCTACCACGTAATTTTTTTTAAGATGGGTGCAATGTTATTAATATATAATTTAGTTACATCATATTAAATGTCAATACAATTTACGTAAAGTATTCTAATATAATTATAATATAAATAATATATTGAAATAATTTAATTGTCAAAATGTAGTAGATTTAATTTAACTATAATATTTATATGCCTAATGGTTGTATGCAGCGAACGTTATTTTTTTTCAAAGATCTATCCTATCTCATTAATGTGTTCAGATAAAAATAAATTTGAGTTTGAATGTTTGAATGAATCGGCCCAATATCATTCAGGCCGCTAGTTGAACATTGCCGTTTAGTAAAAAGGCTAGGCTGTTAACTGAAAGGCTAATTACGTTAGCTGGCTGCGAGACTGCGACAGATACACTAAATACCGTTGACAGTCTTGATGACATTTACCACATTATTTAACATAGGTACTGGCATTGTTAACAAAATTTTATCTTTCTTCTTCGTGATAGCATATTTTTATAAAACAACTCCTCCTCCGGCCGAGAATCGCTGCTCGCCGAGATGGCCCCGGCCTCTATGCAATTAGACCAATTTAAATCTTAATTAATATTAATTGTCGGAGGTCGGAACGAATCTGTCGTACAAAGACTGCCAGGGAAAAAAGTCAAAAGTAAATTGAAGTAATATTGTACTAAATGAATTCCTAAAGCAAAGCGTTCCTCTTTCGTTGGGTGAGTTGCTTTTATTCCTCGAAAACTAATTTAATCGTTTAGTTTAGAAGAGATTAATACTGCACTTATCCACGACAAGAAATTTAAAAGATTTTAATAATTCAAATATACCGGAGACCCTTTTTACTGGAAAAGAGGCATTCTATCTTAGTCCTCACGGCTGACAACGCATCTGCATTTAAATTCGCAAACGAAGATAGATGTAGATGTCCATGTGCCACAGCAACCACTTACCATCAGGTGGACTGTGTGCTCGTTTGTCACCCTTATTCTATAAAAAAAAAATGAAGGGTTCCGTACCATCGTAATAAACGGAAGGGAAGTTTTAATTTTTTTATTTATTATAATTTCTATTATTTGTTGTTATAGCGGCAACGGAAATACATATTCTATGAAAATTTCAATTGTCAATTCTGTCAAATTTTTGCTTAGTAATAGGGTCCCGTTGGTTACCCTTTGGATACGGAACCCCAATAAAGAATAAGGGTTCCACGCAAAAAATTAAAACCTATGAAATCCAATCGTAATAAATTCTACGCGGACGAAGTCGCGGGGAACAGCTATTACATAGATATTGGTTAAGATATTAAAAATGACTGCAGTCCGTAGTCACCTGCAGTCAACGTCATACAAAAGCTACAAATGTGTTGATACCTCAAGACTTAGATGGAATGTTTCGCAGCCTTAGATATACTGACTCTCTATACCCTTTAGGCCGGTACACACAGTGCAAGAACTTAGTGCCAGAAATAGGGAGAGGGTAGTACTTCTCCAGACAAACTCCTGGACAGAAAAAGAGCCCTATCAACTAATAAAAAAGAAAAAAGAAACTAGGTATTTTTATTCCTCCACTATCGAAATATTATCCGATGAGTGTGAACGTAATATGCAATAGAATTATTCAAAAGCAAAAACAAAACGTTCGAGCAATCATAATAATTTATTACAATATAATACGGGGGATTTCATCATGTGTAAGTTTAGTCTAAAATAATCGGTGCCCGTGTCGTTAACAATAAAATATCTACTCATTATAGGGTGTCCAATCAATTATCTCGTGCTAGGAAAAGGTTTAATCTACAGCCCTCGAAAGTATTAGGTACGTAGTGTAGATATGTCGCAGTCAACTAGCTTAATTAGCCTTTCAGTTAACAAACCAGCCTTTTAACTGAACACTATTATTTTTAATATCAGCGACAGTAGGTTAAGGTGCCTAAAGCCGCGTACATTTATGTAATAGCACATCGCGTATAATTAGGCACAGACCAGGGACCATCCTATTAATTACATTCAACTAGGAGGTCGCTGGTTAACCTAATGTCGCTGATATTTTTTTTATAGGATAATGGTGACAAACGAGCACACAGTCCATCTGATGGTAAGTGGTTGCTGCGGCCCATAGTCATCTATCATAGCGTTGTCACCCGTGAGGACTAAGTGGAATGCCTCGTTTCCAGTTAAAAGGGTCTCCGGTTCTCTACACTCACCATACGAAACACAGCAGTGTTGAGCTGCTATTTTACGCTGGTATTCTGTGGAGCGTGGTCCTTCCCCGGTCGAGCCGACCCATTCATGCTACTTATACAGCTGTAGCATGGCTCTACCACGTAATTTTTTTTAAGATGGGTGCAATGTTATTAATGGGCTAAGTAGGTATTGTAAATATCATAACCAATTAATATATAATTTAGTTACATCATATTAAATGTCAATACAATTTACGTAAAGTATTCTAATATAATTATAATATAAATAATATATTGAAATAATTTAATTGTCAAAATGTAGTAGATTTAATTTAACTATAATATTTGTATACCCAAGGGTTGAATGCAGCGAAAATATTTTTTTTTGAAGATCTATCCTATCTCATTAATGTGTTCACAAATAAAAATAAATTTGAGTTTGAATGTTTGAATGAATCGGCCCAATATCATTCAGGCCGCTAGTTGAACATTGCCGTTTAGTAAAAAGGCTAGGCTGTTAACTGAAAGGCTAATTACGTTAGCTGGCTGCGAGACTGCGACAGATACACTAAATACCGTTGACAGTCTTGATGACATTTACCACATTATTTAACATAGGTACTGGCATTGTTAACAAAATTTTATCTTTCTTCTTCGTGATAGCATATTTTTATAAAACAACTCCTCCTCCGGCCGAGAATCGCTGCTCGCCGAGATGGCCCCGGCCTCTATGCAATTAGACCAATTTAAATCTTAATTAATATTAATTGTCGGAGGTCGGAACGAATCTGTCGTACAAAGACTGCCAGGGAAAAAAGTCAAAAGTAAATTGAAGTAATATTGTACTAAATGAATTCCTAAAGCAAAGCGTTCCTCTTTCGTTGGGTGAGTTGCTTTTATTCCTCGAAAACTAATTTAATCGTTTAGTTTAGAAGAGATTAATACTGCACTTATCCACGACAAGAAATTTAAAAGATTTTAATAATTCAAATATACCGAGACCCTTTTACTGGAAAAGAGGCATTCTATCTTAGTCCTCACGGCTGACAACGCATCTGCATTTAAATTCGCAAACGAAGATAGATGTAGATGTCTGTAATATACAGCAACCACTTACCATCAGGTGGACTGTGTGCTCGTTTGTCACCCTTATTCTATAAAAAATATATAAATATGCATCGAAAACCGATGGGGAAGAAAGTGCCAGTAACCGAAGTGCAGGGCGGCCTACTAGATAGAGTGAGAACCCGATAAGACATGCAAAGTCGATGGAAGGAGGTGGCACAGAGCCGTGCTTTGTGGCATTCATTAAGGTGTATAGGTATAAATATGTGTGTACTTTACTACTTATTTCTTTAGAAGCACCAATTTATGCGGCGGAATACATGAAAAAACCAGGAAAGAAAAATAGTGACGGAAAATAAAACGTAAAAGAGCACTTTGAGGTCGACGGAAAGTGCACGTAATTTTCGTGCGCGTCAAAGGGCTCAGTGGAGTTTCGTTGCCGTCGCGTTGTGTTTCTGCCACAGAACACGTACGTACATACAAGTTTTTGTTAGTGCTAGTGATACGATAGTATGTTATGTTAAGCGAACTTAAAAAGGCAGTGAATCTTATGTACTCAGAATTTTTTAAACACGTTTTTTATGCTACATAAATTCATTCATTCATCACAGGCCTCCACATAGATGTCTCAAAAATTGGACATTTGCCCTAGTTGCCACGCTTGTCAGGCGGGTTGGTATCCGCATTTTTTATTTTCTAGTTGCTATTAGGGAAGAGCTGCTGCCCACCTCCTGGTTTTCCTTCTCTCCCCTCTTACGATAACCACGGATATGTAGGCATTTTCAAAAATACAGCGAATCGAAATGTATCACTTGAATATACACGCTAGTACTGGTAATCCTACTTATCGTTAAGTGTGCGTGTGTGTGTGTGTGTGTGTGTGTGTGTGTGTGTGTGTGTGTGTGCACGCGCGCGCGCGTGCGCGTGTGTGTGTGAGTCCCTTTACATCTCCTACATCATTCATAGAAAATTACAGCCGCCTATCAAAGTCCACAGCTGAACTTATGCTTCCCCACAGATAGCCTTTTAGGGGGATATTAGGCATAGTTGCCACGCGTGGCAAGGCGGGTTGGCGGCGGTTTATTATTATGAGTTTTTATCAGGAAGATGCTGCCGTCCGCCTCCGGTTTTGTTTTCCCTACACACACACACACGCGCGTTTAGATCCAGAATTCAAAAATGTTCTATGCAGACTGCACTTCGTCAACAACTATAAACCATAAAAGCAGTGATACGAAGGAGGAATGAGGAAGATATCTCAAAAGATTTTTTTTACAGAATAAGGGTGACAAACGGGCACACAGTCCACTTGATAGTAAGTGGATGCTCTGGCCCATAGACAACTACATCAATCCTCGAATATAAATCTAAATGCATATGCGTCGTCACCCCTGAGGACCAAGATGGAACACCTCGTTCCAGTAAAAAGGGTCTGCGGTTTTATACACTTACCATACGAAATACAGCAGCATTAACCTGCTATTATTCGCCACTCGTGCTACAACCATAATATAGCTGCAGCTCTAAGTACAAAACAATAATCTAACTTCATATTGATTACGAAATACAAAAACATTACACACACACATAACTCAAAAGCGATCCAAGCCTAGCATTCATAGGCTAAAGCTAGCCTTTATTATATAAGGGCGTCAAAAGCCGTTAAAAATGTAGGAATTTAGAGCGAAGCCTAGCCGAGGCGCGGCTTCTTTGATACTGAAGAACACTCAGCGTCACGCTCCGCGGAAACGACTTTGTTCTCGGACTTTTTACTCCGGCCGTACAGCGTACAGTGAAATAATGTGAGCCAGTGTACGCGCCGGGTCCATTGTCATCGCTTCAATATGAAATGATGCCCCGCAAGTTCTCTAATGCGGATGTTAACATTTATTATTCTATTAGATTACTCGGTCGTTTTAATGAAAGCGTGCGCTCTTGTTTCTTCGCTCAGTCGGCTTGCGTTTGATGCGTGATACGGTAGAGAAGTTTTTAATTCTTTGAATTCTATCGATTGGTTGTAATTTAAGGTGAAGTTGAAAAGTCTCATTCAACTGGGAAATTGGAAAATTTAACGTCCCATACGACAAAACACGCGATACCATCCATTCCATATGGATGATTGCATCCACAACTTCCTTGCGGAATCGACTACCACCAACGGTTGTTCCGGACCAATACGACTTAGGGACGTTCAAGAAAAGAGCCTACTCTTTTTTAAAAGGCCGGCTACACATCTACAATTCCCCTGGTGTTGCAGTTGGTCATGGGCGGCGATAGTTACTTATCATCAAGTGAGCCACGTGCTCGTTTGCCAACTGTTACACAAAAAACGACCAAACATTCTACGTTTTAAGCTAACATTAAAAAGCTTATACATTTTTAAAAAGATTTGATCGCGCGGGTACAGAGACAACACTAGGGAAAAAGCACAAATTTTTTCGTTTTATATCAGGCCTTAAAAGTCCTGATAAATATGGGCCTATCCCGCTTTAAGAAGGGTTTACTTAGCAGATGGATCGCAGTACCTAACGTTACAAACGTTAGGTACTTTGAAACTGCTGCCCGTCGCCAGTATGGAAATTTAAAGTAAACGAAATGGATAAACAATATACATATTATGTATCGGAAACCATAAGCTTTCCCTGGCGATGCTCATAATCGCCTCTTGCAATACCCAAGGGTCGAAAACATTAAAGATATATAAGAGCCATGCTGCAGCTATACAACAGTTGTAGCACGAAAAGGTCGATTCAAACGGGGAAGGGCCACACTCTCACAGAATACAAGCGTAAAAAATTAATAGTTTAAAAAACACGAGAAAAACACGCTTTTATAAATGAAAAATAATACAAAAAGTCTTTTCTGTTCCAGCGCCCCACGCTTTTACAATCAAATATTATAATTAAAAAGCACATAGTTTACACTTCAGCCCAGAAATAGAGACAACTTGAACGATCCATAATTTATTTTTTATTTTTACGTGCATTTATAAAAGCGTGTTTTTCTAGTGTTTTTTAAATATTAATTTATGTTATACTTTTTGGTCTTTGATAAAGAAATATTTTTAACATTTATACATTTATTTTAAGTAGGCGAATGAGCCCGCATCCTCTCCATCTCCGCCAGTGCGTCTGTATTGCATGGTGTTTTATCTGTCAGCTTAGAACAATCTAGCTCTTTAACCTGGAGACCACTAAGTGATTTTACTCTACTCCACATACGCCTGTCCAGCCGCAAAAGCACGGGACCCTAAGTACACCATTGCGTAGTCTACCGTACAGCCTTGCATCTTGTGCACGGTAGATGCCCAACTTAAAATCACTGGGAGCATGCGCCTTTCCACCGTACCGTAGCTATACTTGGCCACGAACTGGATGCCTATAGGCTGAATTAGGTGTTCACCGTCGTTTCCAAAATTAACTTTGATGGACGGTATGTCAGTTTCATACATTTGGTCGCGTCTAAAGTGCGGCCAGACGATGTCCGAGATAAATCCGTTACTCCCATTCACTAGCCCCTTCTCCACGTCTATATTGGATCGCAACATGATTTTAGCCCCTTTGAAAATTCTTAATTTTCTCGGTAGTCCACCCGTTTTATTTATATCGCTGGGAATAATGGACCCCAATGAAGTATTTCCAAGGTTTCGGGTCGCGTCAATAAGTTGGTCTTGAGCCTTTATATCGTACATTTGAGTACCTTTTTGTTCGTAAATTTTAAGAACTTCATTGTTGTGTTTCTCTACTTGGTCGTTTGTTAGATAAATACGCAGTGCTTTTTCAAGTGCAAACTCGCCGGTAGCATTTAATGAGACCTTAGTCTGCAATACTGCGAGATGCTCGCTGTTCAGCTCTCCGACCCTCAAGGCTTTCAAGATGTCGGTGAATGTCGTGTCTCCTCGCTGGCGCATGTTTTGTCTGTGTTCGACTAATGTGAAATGCCGCCATAAATGAGTTGCTGGTCTCATGTGGTCCGGCTGTTGAAACACCTGTTTCACACGCACTGGCGGAAGCTGCATGAGGTCGCCAAAGAGCATAACGTTTATGCCGCCAAAGGGTTCATCGTAATTCTTATAGATATATCAATATTATTCTATTTACACTCTCCATGTACAGGTCTATATACATTTTATACAGGCACCTATGTCACCTATGTCAATATTTACACTATTCAATATATAATAGGTTTGTTATAACCTTGAAACCTGATCGTGTTCAAAGTCCATTACGTGGCCTTTCTCACAAGTGCAAAAACGATTATGATACGATATTCCATCATGGAATGCCAGTGCCTATCTTCCGGCTTCATCATCAGACCTTGAAACCTAATTGTGGTCAAAGTTCATTACAAGACTTTTCTAAGAAATCTAAAACAGCTATGATAAGATTTTCCATCATGAAGTTCCAGTTCATATCTACCGGCTCCATCATCAGGTCAGTTCGACAGTACCATATTATTGTAATGCCATCAGAACTACATACAGCTGCCAATTTTCATTACGCTACGACCCTTGGAAGATGGTTAAATTAGTTACCTTAGATTCCATTACATAGTTAGTTACATACAGGTCGACCTAATAAAAGCGTGTTAATAGCAGCTTTATGCTGCTGTGTTTCGTAAGATGAGTGTAAAGAACCGGAGAACCTTTTTACTGGAAACGAGGCAATCCATCTTAGTCATCAGGTGTGACAAGGCATCTGCATTTTGATTGTTAATAGACGATAGATGAAGATGTCTATGGGCCACAGCATCATCCACTTACAATCGGGTGGACTGCAAGCTCGTTTGTCACACTTATTCTATAAAAAATTGAAGTAAGGCAAGCTTATTCTAATCAGAACTTATGTAACAAAGTCCATTTCCTTCTTAAATTTTTATGTATTTCTTTCTAGTACGGCCGATAAAAGCACAGAATAAATAATAGTACTAATAAAAGTAAAACCAGTGGAAACATATTCAACGAACGGATATCATTGTGTTATCTATACTAACAAGCAGTCATTTGATATTTTTAGTGTAAAAAACATGCTTTTTAATTTGTAACATATCATAAAATTATCATATAATAACCGTAATGAATGCTTAATAACAGCAAATTATTTAATTATAGACGTAGATACATACTTAGTATGAAATAAAACTGTAAACGATATTTAGCAGACGCTAGCGGATTTATTTAGCCATGACAAAGTTAAAATGATAGAGTAGAACATTTTTACATGATAACAATTATTATGGAATAAAAAACAGAATAGAAACGACTTTATGTACGTACCTCCGACTCTTATACGATTTAAAATATTGTACTTAACCTATGCATACAATAACAGACTTTTATTCATCGACATAGAGATCAAATTCTCAGTGACATACGACCACCGTATACGAGTATGATTTATTTTTATTTAGCCATAAATATTAATAAGATAATCCCGCATGATGCAAATGCTGTTCGCAATGTCTGCAAACGAATATAATATCGTAAAGTTTTTTGATATTTTTGTACATTACGCCCGGCCTGTTTTGGGTGGGAAGAGTACGCATTCCTACCAACAGATGGCAGCTCGGTTCGATGAATAAAACTAACGCAACATAAATATCTTCCTATAATGTTGCAACGCTCGAAAGCTGGATAGTCAATTTTAAATGCAGTTTATAGAATAACAAAGTATTTATTGAGTCGGCACTTATCTATTTTATCGGATGCAGCACTCTCTCATATCGATATTGACGTATTATCGCTCGCATATTGTAAAATGAACTTTAGCAGTAAGTAAATAATAACTCAATTTCAAATTTTGCCACGACGCGACGCGCGTATAATTTCGTGTAACTGCGCCACCAAGGTAATTAATGCCGTATTTGCGTTGGTTAAGGTATATTTATCAATGGCATAACAAATTTCATCGTTACTTTAAATTCCGTAGACCACATAGAACTTTGAAAATCGCTTAACATATTCAAATTGCATTTTACAAAGAAAATTATTCATCATATTGGGAAAAATAACCCATTTAAAAATATTAAATTGTTATTGATCATTCGTAAATGGTAAGTAAACCATTGCTATACTATGGCTATTTTACGATGGTACTTTGTGGGAGCGTAGGGAGCGTAGTCGTTCCCCAGTCGATCTTCATGCTGAATCCATAATATAGCAGCAGCCTGGCTCTACTACATATCCAACTTATCATTAAATTGTGTAACATCATCGTAAATAAATCCACATATACATGGATAACATATTCAAGAAATTTATTTTAGAAATGATGCAATCCATTACAATGACTATTAATTTTGAATTACATTTAAGATAATGGCTTCTTATATTCGAACTAGAGATTATAAATAGATGGCGCTGATAATATATTGAACTGTTTTAGTTTCAAATAAGAAGTTCTATTCTCTCTTTCAATAAATGTAAGTAGAAGTGGCTGCATATAAATTCACGTCTTTAAAAATAAAAATAAAATAATTTATCAGCGACGAGCTGGGAGCGGTCACCGCGTCATTATTTTCAATTGACGACGTCAGTTCTATTAATTTTTATTGACTGCACCTGGGTCGTAAGACAAAACAATGTTGTATATTTTGTGCATTAAGTGAAATTGTGCTTTATTGTGTACATTGAGACATTTTAAAATTAAAAAGAAAGTTCTCTAATTTATTTATTTAAGTTAAATTTTTTTCAAATTCAAAGTTATCTATTTGTGAATACAGATAATGAGACAGAATAGATCTTCAAAAAAAATTATTTTCGCTGCATTCAACCCTTGGGTATACAAATATTATAGTTAAATTAAATCTACTACATTTCGACAATTAAATTACTTCAATATATTATTTATATTATAATTATGTAGGACATTCACAATATTTAGTATAATCGAATGTCAAAAAATGATATAATATGCCTACTGATGCGTCGCTTAAATATTCATTAGTAATTGAGTAGTAGCATTTCCCAATTAGACACATTTTAATTTTTTTTTTAAATTGATGAATATTTTCCATTTCATGAAACAGATGTAACTTCATTGTAGATTTTAAGATATTATACCGAAAACGCTTTTTCTAAGTAAAGCTGTCTTTGATTAAATTGTATGAATTTAATTTTTATGTCGATTATTTGTTATTAAGTAATCATTAAATATTGCACGATTAGTTTTTACAAATGTAAGAACTACTCCTGCAATATTGATAGCATCCAGCGCAGAGCGGTTCGAAACGTCGGCGACCGGGTTCTTTCTGATCGGCTTGGCTCACTGGCACTGCGAAGAGATGTTGCATCCCTTTGTATATTTTATCGCATCTACCACGGGAAGTGCTCTGAGGAATTGTTCGGGCTAATTTCAGCCGCTTAATTTCACCATCGCACATCGCGACAAAACTCGCCAAATACCATCCATACCATCTGCGTGATTGGCGGTCCACCACTATGCGATTTACAAGAAGTTTTCTTACTCGCTCAACTTCCTTGTGGAATCGACTACCACCAGTGATATTTACGGACCGATACGACTTAGGGACCTTCAAGAATAGAGTCTACTCTTTTTTAACCTGCAACGTATCTGCGATTTCCCTGGTGTTGCAGCTGTTCATGGGCAGTGGTCGACACTTACCATCAGGTGAGCCGCATGCTCGTTCCAAACAAGTGGTAACGTTAAATTACTTTCAATAACTATGACTAAATTGTTATCTAGATTGACTAAAATATATTTTATTCTATTCTATTCTGAACTTAAACTACCAAGTGCGAGCTATCATGGACAAATGCATTTATTATGATTCGTATGGTATATGTATTTCCAGCACATCCTCCCTTCGGAAACAGAACTTAGATCATCAATATTGCCGATTACAGACATGGCTGAAGTCGCCTGCTAACTCTGAATTAAAATTTAAGCTTGTCGGAGGATAGAATATAAAATGTGGAAAGAAAATACAGAAACATAACTTTCACTCTATTGTCTCGCTTGTGAGTAACTTAATATACGTTATACCTAATAAAGTTGGCACTTTTCTCGGGGCTTGTATCGTCTACCACAGGTGTAAAATTAATACATCAAGTGTGATAGGACGTCGCCTACCTAAATAGTAAGTGGCAGTTACGGTACCGAGTTAGGGCCTCGTCACACTATGCGGCCGATGACAGATGTCATCTTTTTGCCGCGTTAACGGAACGCAACATAAATGGTAAGTTAATACGCCAATAACCGCATCGGCCCACACGGGCGGGTAGCTGACTTGTAAAGTGGGCATCGCACCACTGCGGGAACGAGGCAACTTTCATTAAGTTCAATTTTAACAGCGCAGAAACTTCTTGCAGAAAATCTTGAAATATAGTTTTAATAATCCTGATAAGTGAATACTACGGTATTATGAAGTTACTATAAATAACTAGCTGGTACCCGGCGCGTTGCTGACGCAGAAATTATTTATTGTGGAAATATTGTTTTAAATTTGGAAGAGTTATATTGTTAATTATGAATGATAATGATGATGATATAAAACTTTCATATGATTTTATCGGTACGATACGCGCGCCACCTACTTTAAGTTAATTGTACTATGCCTATAACCTTCGCACATAGCACAAGCAATAACTTGACAAAGAAACATAAATTTTTATATATTAGATTATGATATACATTTTTATACTCTAATATTCAAGCAAAGGGTTAGTCTTAATTCATTACCGGACTTTAAAAAGGAGGAGGTACTCAATTCGACTGTGTCTTTTTTTTATGTGTGTTACCTCACAACTTTTTTCTAGGTGAGCCGATTTTGATGATTTTATATTTGAAAACTGGTGCTTCTCATGTGTCCTACAAAAAATTTGATCAAGTTCTGACCAGTAGTTTCTGAGTTCTTCTTGAGAGTGATCCTTAATAATTTATATTGAAGTCGGTTGTACAATTTTTTTTTATTTTACCACTTGTTTTCCTAATACGATGCTGAATATAATATCTCATAGAATAAAGTGTGCAACGAGGTTAACGACGGCGTTCACACTACACACAATGAAAGCACTAATTATAATAATTAAAAATCTTATCCGCGAGTAAAATGTTTGAGTTAAATATGAAAGACGGTAAAACCAGCACGCGTTCGATACGGAGTAATGAGGCGCGCGGAAAATGTGCCGAGACGCGGTGGACTCGCGGCTCAATAAACAATATGCCACCGAGGAAACTGTTGACATATAAACACTGTTCTAAGCGAGACTAAGTGCAGCGTTAATTATTAGTTTAAGTATTCATAAAAAACATTCCCTTTTACGTTCGAGCCGGAAGGCAACAAAAACTTTTATACCAACCTCGCTGACGTTGCAAGGGATTCTGTACTTTAGCACTTTCAACTAAAACTTATAGTTGCGTGTCGAATCGGGACAGATGGTCTGGTTGGGTCGCCGACTGTACCTGTCGGTTGGCAGCTGGTGCTAAGGGGGCTTACATACTGCGCGACTTAGTACATTATGCAAGCTAATTTTTACAAGGCTTTTATAGAATAAGGGTGACAAGCGAGCATACAGTCCACCTGATGTTAGAATAGAATAGAATAATTTTTTATTCAATATAGATTACATGTGTAATTCTTATTGAAAGTCATTTTTTTCTTTACCACTGTTAAGTGGATGCTGTGGCCCATAAACATCTAAAGCTATTCTCGATTAAGAATCAAAATGTAGATGCGTTGTCACCCCTGAGACGAAGATGAAATGCCTCGTATCTAGTAATAAGGGTCTCCGGTTCTGTACACTCACTATACGAAACACTGCAGCATTGAGCTGCTATTTTACGCTGGTATTCAGATACGAAGTTTTGATATACGACGTTAATTTTGATTATATTATTAATGTATTTTATGTACGATGTGCAAACAAACAATTTACTAAAAAGATGCGTCTATCAAACAAATCCAGACAGTTATTTGTATTTAATATTTTTATTGAATTATACTACCACGAATATAAAACCTTGACACTCAATTTTAAGGATTTGTAAAGGTTAAGCCGGTACAGTATTATAAAAAAAACATGTGTCCAGTTTACACGCGGTAGAAGTGAAACCTTTAGAATAATAAATTTCGAGAGAATGAGACGAATGCAGATTATTATAAATAAACTTATAATAAACACTGTATACTGTATTCTATTTCATTCTCTTGCATGCTAAATCCTTTAGATGTATATGATCGTCTTTTGTTTGATGTCGCTTTTTCGTTACATCGAGTTTCAAATAACAACAATTCTAAAAAAGTTTTCACTTCATAAATTGCACCCATTTCTGTAGTCACAAAAAAGGCTTATTGCGATCAGTCGCAAGTCTGTGAGCGTCCTGCACAGTTTTGCCCTTCAACTTTGTTATAAAAAGTATTACATCGGCGGCGGAGCTCTGCGTCGTACATCGGTCATCTTGGCGTACTCCGCCCGAACTTAATGGATGGGGCAACATGCGCACATAATACTATCCAGCTCGGTCGTTACGTCACGGCGCTATGTTTTTATAAGTTATATTAATTACCGTGCTCTTTTTGTGTAATACTAGTGATTAGCATAATAACATCTAAATAAAAATGTTAATATAACCTCTAAATATAGTCCGTCTATAAAGCGAATTGTAGAAGTGAAAATTGTTTGTGTGTATATGTGTGTGTGCCCCCCCCCCTCAATATTGTAAGATACGCAGGACTTCCTGCTAAAAGCATGTTTTTTCATATATATATTTTTTTTTATGGAATAGGAGTGACAAACGACAGTGTCTCTACACTCGCAATATGAAACAGCAGCATTAAGCTGATATTTTACGCTGGAATTCTGTGAGACCGTGTAGTGGCGGTGCAAGAATATCCACTAAGTACTCCATATTATGGGAGTGGGAGCAGCGTCTTCCTTACAACGAATAAAAAAAAACTGCAGTTGCTAAAGCACCTGCTAAGCGTGACATCTATGGCAAATATTTCCCTATGAGGCAATCCCCTATGAGGGAAGGTCTATGTTTAGCGGTGGACTTTAATAGGCTGTAACTGTATTATATGAGAGCGTGGTCCTACCCCGTTCGAGCCGACTCATTCGTGCCACAATCATATAGCTGCAGCGTGGCTCTATCACGCATGTGGTTTATGTGTGGTCGTGCTGAGCACAGATATCGTTTCGTCACTAAGAAGGTTATGGTAATTGGTTTGTCGCGCTGCTCCAGTGCGTGAAGGTGGACATCAGAACTTCACATGACCTAAAAAATCCAATACTTAGACATGCAGGTTTCCTCGCGATGTTTTCCTTCACCGTAAATGGTAAGTCAGCACTTGAAATGACGTAATAACAAATCCACTACTGAATCCACCTCGACTCCTGAATGAATGATCAAGTCATCACACTTTATATTGGAAGGTCGGACTGCAATGAGGGCATCCACGACTTTTTCTGCCACCAGGGCGGCGCCACTTAAAAGTGAGGTATAATATTTGACAGACTTCATAGCGGGGAAGTTAATTTGTTCGGAAAATGTAAAGTTTAATGTTTCTTTTTGTACTATTAGCTATATTTTGTATTAATAAGATTAAAATAAATAAATTAAACCACAGATATTCATAAAAGTAGAAAAATTAAAAAAAAGTTAAATATGTGCAAGAAATTAAAGAGCAAACCACTGACGCATTGTTTTGTGTATTAATATAATACTCTAGAAACTGATAAACTTTTATTAAAAACTAACTTCTCATTTAAATGACAAAAACTTTACCTCAGTGTCAACTAGCGACATCTGGTGAGCAGAAAATTATTAGCCCTCATTAGGTAGTGGAGGCTGCCACTCATATCATTACTTAAAGACAATAGTGTGCGACTTACAATCTGAGGCTTCATCACCGCAAGGTAGGATTGCCGTCGAGTGCTGGATTTATATAAGTAAAGAAGAAAGTATCGTCTTACGGCCTCCGTATATTCATTTCGCCGCATGGTCTTATCCTGTTATTATTTATATTATTCATCATCATCATTACAGCCCTTCACAAATCCACTGCTGAACATAGGCCTCTCCCAAGGAATGCCACAAAGCACGGTCCTGAGTCACCTACATCCATCGACTTTCAGCATGTCTTACCAGGTCGTCACCTAGTAGGGGGCCGACCTACACTTCGCCAACGGTTACGAGAGAACCTCTCTTCTTCATCGGTTGTCAGTTCTTCGAGCTATATGGCCAGCCCATTACCGCTGTAGCTTACTTATCCGTTGGGATATGACGGTTACTCTGATTCTATTGAGGATGTCTCATTTTTAAGTCTATCACGCAGAGAAACCTCGAACATAGCACTCTCCATAGCTTGCTGAGCGACCTTGAAATTCTTCATACGGCCAGCAGTAAAGGACCACGTCTCAAATACCTAATTTATCACTGGCATCACGCACTGGTTGTACAATCTTGTTTTTCGGTTTTGAGGTATAACTGACGAGAAGATGTGTTTTAATTTCCCGAACGCATTTGCATTGCATTCGTGTTATTAGTGTTATCAATATGACGTAGATAATTTATAGAATACATTCCTCACTCACCAGCGCTGGAGGAATATATCAATTTTGCATGTTTATGACATGGACGCGATGCAGCGAGCGCAAAACGCAAGTAACGTATCATTAAGTGAACATCGACGAAGAAATTTATTATTAAAAATTATCATACGCCTGTGTGCACCGGTCAATATCCGCAACCCGCAACTTATTTACTTACTCTGCGCTAAAGTTATTCTGATGTAGGCACCACCTGGCAACGAAGATTTTTTTTTATAGAATAAGGGTGACAAACAAGCACACAGTCCACGTGATGGTAAGTGGTTGCTGTGGCCCATAGACATCTACATTAATTTTGCGAATTAAAATGCAGATGCGTTGTCATTGACAGTCGTGAGGACTAAGATAGAATGTCTCTTTTCCAGTAAAAAGGGTCTCCGGTTCTCTACACTCACCATACGAAACACAGCAGCGTTAAGCTGCTACTATTAATATACCTGCAGCATGGCTCTACCACGTATCAAATATTATATATATTATAGAAGATAGTATTATAGTTTACAAGATATAAAAACATCAATGAGTACATACATAAAAAGTCTATTCTATTCTTCGGATGGTATTGAAATCAATTAAAAGAGCCTAGTTCTTTGAGTTCTTGTATAATATATGTACTTCTGAAGTAGGCCTCCTCCATAGATTGAATCATAGGAGGGATATTTGGCATAGTTGCCACGCTTGTATATATGTACCTAATTGGTTTCTCGGAAGCGGCTCTAATGATTTGTATGAAATTTTGCATTTTCATAATGTTTTACTTTCCAAGTTTATCTAGATATGGTTTTCTGACAAAATTATAAAACATAATTATTTCTTTTCAGTCATTATCGTATCAAATTGCGATCATTAGTAATAATTAAGATAAACATAAATTGCATGTTGCAACTGCAAAGACATGACACAGTAATACACAAAAATATATTTCAATGTTGTCTCAATAAAATTCTACTGTCTTTGATCTGCTATACAACTTGGAAAGCAAATATACTGATTTAAAATTTTTAGTACTGTGTTAATAACTTTTGTAAATGTAACGAGTTTTTTTTTTGCGAAATTTAAATCCATTCTTCATCATCATCATAATTTAATTTATTCATTCATTCATTACACGCTCTTAAGGTATCCTGAAAGCACGCTTTCGAGACCTTTAATTTGTATAGAATGAGATATATAATCTCACGCCAGTACTTACTTAATAACGGCACTTAGCCACTGAGATAGTTAAAAAATACGTCACTCAAAACTTTAATTAAATAACTTTTCGACACATAAAGGCTTAATTAAAACGTAATTTAGTAAATATTCTTCTATTTATCTAATGTATATACAAAGACTTTTAAATCATTCTCCAATAAAAATGTCGAACGGTAGATCCCCTCCCGTTCCGGTCTCCACGATAAAGCGTCTCTATAAAATAGTTATAATAATACGTTGTATTAGATACAATGTTAATTAGTCCATTGTTCAAGAAAGTGAATAGATATCGGGTTATATTGTAAGAAATCGAACGCATCCATAACAAAAAGTCGTAACGCACACAAGCGCAGCTTCGCGGACGCGTACGCACACACGCGCGCCGAAACAATGTTACCGGCGTCGGGAAGGTCATGTGGCTATTAATAAAATGGAATAAAAATATAATTATAATTATTTGGCGGCATACAGCGGAGCTCCGTATCGATGGTTGCGGCGAGGGGAACAATAAAATATACTTTAATTAGAAACGACTTGGACGGCGTGCAGTCGGCCGACGGGCGTCGACCCCGCTCATTGGGACACTCGTAACAATCGATCATATTTCGCGGACGACCACGACACGACCACGATACGAGCGCGACACATCACTTTTGACTCATTAGCATATGCTGTCAAATATCAGTATGGTTATTGAACTCAAAAATACACGTAACATTGCTTATTGAAACTTCATATACCTATGTATGACGTTCCACTACTAGCAAATTTTATACTCATGTATTCATTAGTGTTGTACACTGTTACGCATATTGTCAATAATGACAGGCTGTGAGATATTTCACCTTAGTCAATAGGTGGTAGGTTTCTGCCTAGAAGCAAAGGAGTTTGTCTGGGCTACTACTCACCTTTACTTGATTCCGCCGCCAATCGAGTCTGATGATTATATATTGCATTTTGCGGGAAACGGCTAAAATGATTTGAAGGACATTTGGTATTTAAATAATGTTTTACTTTCCAAGTTTATCTAGATATGTCTAAGATATTTTTTAAGAGAAGTTATGTCGCTCGGGTCCTTAATTTTACATGTTGCAACTTGTAAATAATTCAATATGCCAAAAATATCGAATATTTAATAAGTCTAAAAGATCAAATGCTGACATATTATATTCTTCAGAGTAAAATCAGAAAACCGCTTTTCGATATCACGTAAACGATCACGACACCGCGACGACTTGTCGTATACGTTAAACGGCCGCGTCTCTGCGCTTGAGACTGCACACTGCAACACTGTAGCCACTTAAAAACCCGCCGCGACACTTGCTGCCATACATTTTTTATTAATTATTACTATTATGATTTCGAAATTTGCGGACGACTGAACGTCTGACCACTTAGTATCGCACATTTAAAAAAAAAGAGAACGAACTAATTTTATAGTTATTTTATTAACGCTCTAGTGTTGGGACCGCGTAACGGACTGGCCTGTATAAATGCACTTTCGTCTTTGATCTCGTTTTAAAATAAATCTAAACAAAGAGTTTAGTAGTTAGTATTGTTTGCCTCGCCGCCTACAGTTCAATTAGTTTGAGAATTCGAAAGGCTAGTTATTTTAAGGCGCCATTTATAATTCCGTGCTACCGTTGCCTCTAAGGTGACATTACTACGTCTTATATTTTTAATTTTATGAATTTATGTCACACAGACACACAGATACACACTAGAAACATATAACACACCTCTGTTTTCGTCGGGGGTTAAAAATAGAAAACAAATACACTATAAATACTTTTTTCTTTATCAGTTTGAAAAAGTTCATTACCGGATATGGGTCACCGGCAATATAAATCTAGACCAACCCCATAGATTGCTACAATTGCACAGCCTTGACCCACCTGCATCTATGGGATCGTCACTCCATTTATTGGAGGTCGACCAAAACTGCACTGTATGAGGATGGATGTGTGGCGGGTGGAAGGAAAACGCTCCGAGTGGTAGTTCGGAGCTATTGTATATATACTGTTTTTAATTCGGAACTTTGATAGCGCGATTTAGGCTTCGATGTATTTCGCTTGTGGCGCGACGACAGCGCCGCCACAGATGCTTCTTGAGGGCCTTTCTTTCCCATCGGTTGTTGGCCCCACAGTAGGGAGGATTTGGCTTAATAGCAACGCTTGGTAGACAAGTCGTAAGTACCTCGCCGTCGCTATGGGTACTTAATGTCAGGCATATCGATATACCGAAAGATAAAATCTTTCTGACTTTGCCTTAACCTCTTACAACACACGTAAGGTTATGAGGTGACAAATTCGCCTGGCAGTCATCACACGGTAACCATAAAATTCCATCGCTCCGAAATCCTACCTTTGTATTTTTTTCCCATACCATCGATAATCATCAGACCACTTCCAAAAATTACAAAGTAAATAGTTTCGACGGCCCCGTGTCGCAGTGCCTTATTAAATTACGGCGCTGAGGTCCGTGGGTTCGAACTCCGCAAGAGCAAGTATATATATCGAGCAAGTAAGTATTCTTCGAGATCTGGAAGTTTGTCCTTGCGCAATTTATGTATGTAAAGTGCCTCCACGATACAGGAGAAAATTCATAGTGTAACGTTGTTTTAAAAAAAAAAGAATGAAAAATAATTCGATATTTATAAAGAGATATTACTGTTTCGTTTCTTGCATTTCCCAAGATATTTTACTATTTGACGCCAAGTGACCTTTGAGATTTACATCATCAAATAATAACGAATCATAATTCTAACACGTTTGGATATATTATTGTGTACTTTCATAATTTTTTATGAAATTAGAAAAAAAAAATTTAAATACCATATATCGATAATAAATACATCACTATCACACAACATAGCCTTTATAAGTTCGATTTTGTTACATTGTAGTTGGCCAGTGGCCCTAGAAGTAGGTAGGTAGAACTAGGTGTAGGATTCCAGTTAAGTTACAACGCCTTTATTGAGCGGATGCAAATTAATTTTATTTTTGTTCAATAATACTTAGCGAAACTCGATGCGTTTAAACGTGTTTTTGTATTGCTGCGTGCAATTTATTTAAGCGTTTGATGAACTCTGTAGTGGGTAATTCTATAAATGCGATATCAATTTATAAATTGCGTGCGTACACTTGAGGGGTACCGCCGGTAAGAGTGAACTCATTTTTAACCGACTTTAAAAACAAATGAAGGTCCTCAATTTGTCCGTACTTATATATTTTTATTTATATGTTCGGGTAACATCTATTTGTTTATAACCGATATTAATGATTTTATTAAATAGGTTATGGTTCAGGGGTGGACCCATGTCAACTTTATGAAAAAAGTTCACTCACAAAAAAATATACTTTACAATAATAAAAGCTGACTTCAAAACTGAAAAGAATTGAAAAATTTGCACATAATAAATGTCGCTGCTGTTTATCTCCTGGTTTGTTCGTTTTGTCGCCACTTACAACACCCACGGCACGATTTAGGGTAGTGGATATTCGTACACCGTCACTAAAAGGTGCATAATATATATATGTACAAATATACTCAATCTCGGCTAAAGTAAAGAGTTTGGACGTGGTAGAGCCATGCTGCAGCTATGTTAGTAGTATAGTTGTAGCACGAATGGGTCGGCTCGACCGGGGAAGGACCACGCTCTCACAGAATACCAGCGCATATAAGCGCAGCACAATAAGCTAAAATTCGTATGGTGAGTGTAGAGAACCGGAGACTCTTTTTACTGGAAACGAGGCATTCCATCTTAGTGCTCACGGGTGACAACGCATCTGCATTTTGATTCGTAATCGAGGATATATGTAGATGTCTATAGGTCTCAGCAACCACTTACCATCAGGTGGACTGTGTGCTCGTTAGTCACCCTTATCTTTAAAAAAAAAAGAGTAAAACTATGCAAATGAAGGAATAATCACAAACGAAAACATTTGAGTTATTTACACGTATCGCTTCTCACAGAGGTAATTTATAAAGGAAATTCGCAAGAAGCTTTTAAAAATCGCATCCCCCTCAAACTTCGGCGCTATTAACGAAGTTGGGCCGCGCGAACTTTCCGAACTAATAAAGAGTAAATTCAAAAACAATTTCCCGACTGAAATTCCTGCTCAGACAACATCGCAACTATGCGGCGTGAATTCATCGAGCTACATACTTACGTCAAGTAATGTTGTTACTTGATATTAGCGCTATTACCAGTTCCATTACCTATACAGCCAATCGAGTCCACAGCTGAATGTTGCCAACCCCAAACATTACTTCCTAGAGGGGAGGGGAGTATGTTAAAGTTGGAAAAATTTACTTTGCCAATATCCGCTCATTAAAATAAAATGATGTGTCTTACCTAGTTTGAAGAGCACCTCCCGCCCTCCCTCAATTGCGTGCACTATCCCCGTCACCACTAATCCCAGCACCACTACTCCCACCACCACTACACTAGGAAAGACACACCACCGACGACAATACGACACGTGTTTCGCCTCTACACGAGGCATCTTCAGGTGTAGTAGACTCTACGGTGGCTGACCGCTAAGTCAAAAAGAGTATGTGCAAAATACGCCACTATTGGCAGGCGGGTTGGCAGGCGCATTATCAGGAAGACGCTTATGGCCATCTGTTTCATTTCCTATCGCCTCGTACGATACCCACGGGATGATACCTAAAATGTCGTTGTCAAAAAAATATGTTGCGGATTCTCTTAAGTCGTCTTTACATTAACGCTATTAATTCGCAAGAACTTTCATGAAATGCTATATCTGCCGTGCTTTTAGTTACGGTAGTTACATCCTGTGAAATAAGAAAAAATAAGATAATAGGTTTTAGTCATGCTACACCTTTATTATGGTTGCAGCACGAACAGGTCGGCACGACCGGGGACGGACCACGCTCTCACATAATACCAGTATGAAATAGCAGCTTAAAGCCGTTGTGTTTCGTATGGTGAGTGTAGAAAATCCGAGGCCCTTTTTAAATGTACTCAAGCCTAAGGGGTGACAACGCATCTGCATTTTATTCTTAATCGGGAATGGATATAGGAGTTTATGGACCACAGCATCCACTAACCATCAGGTGGACTGTGGGCTCGTTTATTACCCTTTTTCTCAAAAAATGAGCGATCTCCTGATTTAAACAGGTTAATATCAAACACGAAGTATTCTCTACTTTTAATCTATCTCTACGATACCCGCGGGACACGGTAAGTGAATAATTTGGACATAATTAATCTTAGGAACGTTGCGGAATGCGAGGCATTTGATCGTTTGAGTTATTTGTTAATCAATCTCGTTAATAACGCTTCTAAGCAATCCACCTGCAAAACAGCGCCGCTTGCTGACGTTGTTACATTAACAAGATTTTGAAACATGCGTAGATCTGGAGTGCATTATGGAGCATGAATATTAAATAATTTCACACTGAGATTTTTTTTTAACTAGAATTAGATTGTAATTCATAAAGCAAGCTGTATTTCACTTTAATCTGCGCATTAATATATAAAACGTGCTTGTGCCTTAACGTGTACACTCCACAGACTATTAAAAAAGGAACATATGAAATCAATGAGCCGTGGTAGCTCAGGGGCTAAGCGCTCGCTGTAAATTTCACAGTAGGCGAGCAACCAGGGTTCGATCCCCACCGGCACCAATGAAATTGTTAATTGCAATTTTAAATGCTGATTTACCACGTGCTTGGCGGTGAAGGAAATCTGCAGTTGCCAACCAGCTTGCCAAGAGTGGCAATTATGGCAAGTATCCCCCCTATGAGGCAGTCAATGGGGGAGGTCTATGTTCAGTAGTGGAATTTAATAGGCTGTAACGGTACGGAACGGCATTATATAAAGAAAAGCTCAAGCCAGTATTTTTCTATTTACCATGGAGGTTGTAATTATTAAGTATAATTGAGTGCTGCAAAACAACCGTCCGATGGAGAAAACTAGTAAATCGATAACGACTGGATCGACTGTAAGTACACTGTCATCGACTAAACAGTTTAATCGTCATAAAATCGTTACAAGCACACAACTCGACTAAAGAGTTTGATCGATTTCCCAAATGTAGGACGACCTTAAACAGACAAAAACTCTATAAATTCTTAAAAGATTTAATGTGTTGATGAAAACAGCTGATAAACGAGGAAGAAGGGTGACAAACGAGCACACAGTCCACCTAACGGTAAGTGAATGCCATGGCCCATAGACACCTACATCTATTCTCGATTACAAAACAAAGTGTAGATGCGTTGTCACCCCTGAGGACTAGGATGGAATGCTTCGTAACAAGTAAAAAGGGTCTCCGGTTGTCTACACTCACCGTATGAAACACAGCAGTATTAATCTGCTATTTTACGCTGTATTCTGTGAAAGCGTGGCCCTTCCCCGGCTGAATAGATTCATTCGTGCTACAAGTATAATATTGCTGCAGTATGGCTCTACCACGTAAAATATGTATATTAAGTGCGTAAAACAAACCGCATTAAATATCACCATTGAAGTTAAGAGAAAGAGAGCGCGTTTCAGTAAATTGAAATCGCAAGATATCATTAACTTCGCTCGAGTTACGTCGCACGCACGACCCGTCTAGAGCACGCCGACTCCGAGTCAATGGAAGGCAGCCGAAAGTCAAGGACGGCCGGGAGTGCGCTGCATCAAAATCGTCTGAAAATCACGAGTAGGTACATGTCATCGTGAGCTTAGTGTTAGTAGTATAAACGAGTTCTTGATTTTGAATTCGAGTTCGACTATTTTTACGTGGTAGAGCCATGCTGCAACTATAATTGGTTGCAGCACGAATGGGTCGGCTCGACCGCGGAAGGACCACGCTCTCACAGAATACCAGCGTAAAATAGCAGCTTAATGCTGCTGTGTTTCGAATGGTAAGTGTAGAGAACAAGAGACCCTTTTTTACTGGAAACGACGCATTCCATCTTAGTCATCAGGTGTAACAAGACATCTGCATTTTGATTCTTAATAGAGGATAGTTGCAGATGTCTATGGGCCACAGCATCCACTTACCATCAGATGAACTGTGTACCTACTCGTTTGTCACCTTTATTCTATAATAAAATCCTTTACTCCTTACTATCTCAGCCCGGCATCGTACAATAGGATGAGTGATATAGGAAAAGCATGGAGAACTTGACTAAGATGGAATGAAGACTTGGGGTATTCGAAGCAGACTATTACGCAGAAGAGGAGCCCTAGCACCAAGTGAAAGTTCCCGATTTAGAAAACACCATAGTCAAAAATTGGCCAGGTAGAAATTATGTAAATGGGCTTCGCATTGAACTTTGCCGCAAACGACACGGATAGCAGTGGAAAGGCGTTCACAGTATATCACGTAATTTACTTCTAATCGCTGGTCTTAGTTTTTACAAATATTATATCTCATACGTGAAGATATATCGCCAGCTTTCGGAGGACGATTAACATTTCAATCTGCCGGCACACTCGACACCATTTCATTTAAATAGGAAAAAAATCGGTCACTTTGTTGAAAAGAGATCTGCCGGTTAAGTTCAACATATCAGTAGAGGTATACAAACAGTTAATAGAATCAAGCTTTATTTGATTATTATTTAAATCCATTATATTAAAGATATTCATCAGGATCATCAGGAGAAAATGATTCGGCGATAGCTGACCGCTAAGTAAGTCTCTTCAAACTAGGTGAAGACATATCATTTTATTTTATTACGCGGATATTAAGCTGATTATGTCCGTATATCATATTAACACCTTTAGTATGCGAATAAGTCTTGCGATTATGATTAAACGCACCTAACATAGGAAAAGTCCGTATTTGAAATCACTAGTCAGTAATGAAGTTGTTGATCTGTCAAAGCGAGATCTAAATATTACAGAATACCTTTTTATACTATTCTTTATACTATTTCTATTTTTTATACTATTTCTGTAATTATCCTCGTAACATTAATTTTATTGTTGGAATATGCAATAATAATTACCTGCAAAATTATATTAAATTGCTACCATTGTCATCAGAGCAATTACATAGATATTTTTCAATAATTCGAAAAAGTGATTGGAAAATATAGGAAAAGAAATAATAAATAAATAGAGGAAATGTTGTATCCAATTATTTATATTATACAGGCTAACTATTTCTACTTTTTAATTTTTTTATGGTCACCCTTATTCTATAAAAAAAATATGTGACAAACGAGCACACAGTCCACCTGATGGTAAGTGGATGCTGTGGCCCATAGACATCTATATTTATTGTCAATTAAGAATTAAAATGCAGATTCATTGTCATCCCTGACACCTAATATAGAATGCCTCGATGCCAGTGAAAAGTGCTTCCGGTTCTCTACACTCACCATACGAAACACAGCATTAATAAGTTGCTATTTTACGCTGGTATTCTGTAAGGGCGTGGTCTTACTTACTTACATCGAGCCGAAACATTTGTGCTTCAACCATAATAAGTATAGTCGCAACGAGGCTCTACCATGTAAAAAATTAAGTTATATTTTGGTTAACTCTATATTTCTTTTAGCGCAAAGTTTATATCAAAATTTGTCAAGCTGTAAAACTATATTTTTTAACTAAACTAGAAAAAAGGCAGCACCATTAATAAAAAAACGTATGCGTGTACTTATGTACGCACGTAGGAAGTTATACTTCTTTAGTGTAACAAAACAAAAATAACTAAAAATAACCTTAAATATAGTTATCCCAATGAAGTTGTCGCTTAGAGGTGTCAGTGTGCGCGCGCATCGTAAAAAATTCACTCTCATAACTTTTCCCAAACGCCCCAAAAGAAATATAACTTCAATAATGCAGCCACCTACCCGCCTGCCAAGCATGGTAAAAATGACCAAAGCAAGGTCGGACTCAGGATTTCAATTTGGGGGGTTCGAGCCTTGGCTTAAGATCTTCAAAAGAGTTTTAAGTTAACACGTACATATAAAATAAATAACCTGAGACATCGCATAGCGTCATATCGTATGGTCAGTCAGTCAGTTATAAACATTTTCGTTGACGGCAATGTAGCACAGTGGTTACGCCTTTGTTTGTGGCGCTGTAGAGCCGCGAGTTTGAATCCCGTACAGAATAAATATGGTAATACGCTAAAATTCCTCCTGTAAGTTATAACATTCTATTAACAAAAAAATGTGAGTTTTAATGGAAACTCATCAGCACGTAACGCGGCCACGGGTACAATTTGTCATTATAAAACCTATGCAACACAATGAACAATTCGAAAACAAAAATCGTTGTGCTGCTTTCCCAGGTTAACATACTCTCAGTACCAGACAACTTTAATTGATCACATTGTATTAGACATAACCTTATATTAAACTGTTTCCTTAGCTCCGACGGTAATAAATGACAATACGGATTTATTCACAGCCCTTTAAAGCAGCCGAAATAGCAACTTTAGCACGTCGTGATACAATACAAATTGACTTGAGAGCGGTGTGAAATTTGCGATCTTAAGTTGTTAACAAAAGTTCAACATCCAATCATTTACGTTTAAAGGATTTAGAACTTTGTTACTGTTGCATGAAGGATTATAATATTATGAAGGCAAAAGTCGCTTACGGTTCTTTTGCTTTGAACAAAACTCATTCCAAAGAACGTCCATTACTGAAGCGCGCGGGTCACACTACATGAATTTCTTTTAGTTTTAATTCAGTTGTTAAAAATATAAACTAATCTGCGAAACTATTACAATCTTTATGTTCTGAACAACCATATTTAATTTCAAGTGCTAAAGTCATCTTGTGACCAAATTTTGTTGAAATCGACCAACACTACAGTGTTATGAAGTTTTCCTCGTACAACTTCCTTGTGGAATCGACTACTCTCGATCGAGATTCGTGATGTCTCTATCACTTTAAGTCAAAGTGACTGTAACACCACAAGACTTAACGACATCTTAAAATTGAGTAGCGTTTGAGTGTTTGGCTGTTAGAGACCTTCAAGAAAAGAGCCTACTCTTTTTTAAAAGGCCGGCAACGCATCTGCAATATTCCTGGTATTGTTCATGGGCGACGGTAGTCATTTACAATCAGTTGAGCCACATGCTCGTTAGCCATTGCGAACAGCCATTACTTGAGGCACCTATTTGAAGAGATTGATATACACTTTATCAACAATTATTACAACTTAAAAAAATTCTATCATTTGTCATTACGTTGGAGACTTTATTATTCACAAGTCAGTGTATATTAAAAATAAAGAAATACAAATATTTAGTGTAAGTACCTATGTACTAATGTTTCGAAATTATAGTAACTAGACAATTCCTTGCCCAAGTTTACATGCAGCAGAGAAACAATCAATACAAACTTATAACCACTCAGGTTTGTTTATTAATAACTGAATCGCAGTTTATATGAAAGAAAGCAAAAAAAAAAAAACAACTATGCAATTCATCTTGCACACAAAGCGCTCAAACGAAACCTCATCGGCAACCAATAGCAAGCGATAAAACGTAGTACGAACGAAAAAAATACGACCGATAATTACGAGTAAGTACAAAAATTCGAGCGTACGGTCCCCGCTCGTGTGGAACGGTCCGACTCCCACATACCTCATTTGTTACGAGCCACATTATAATCACACATTGTATTGGATAATAAATAGAAAAAGCGACAATAGAAATAACAAGTCACAAACATCATCTAATAATAAAATTATGCTGCATTTAAACACACGTTTGTCGGATCCGCGCCGCTCCGCCGGCCCGTTTAATGAACGCTGCGGCTTATTTAGTATGGTATGGCATGGATACTTCCGCGTGTGACCTCGCCGCTTTGTCTCCAGTATCGCTCGCCAACTCAATTCCAAGCTGCTTCAAATGGGTGATCATACCCCTAAGCATGGGCTCTCCATCGTTATTTTTTAATAAAATATGTGTGATAAACGAGCACACAGTCCACCTGATGGTAAGTGGATGCTGTGGCCCGTAGACATCTACAGTTATCCCCGATTAAGAATCAAAATGCAGATGCGTTGTCACCCTTGAGAACTAATATGGAATGACTCGTTCCCAGTAAACACGGTCTCCGATTCTCTAGACTCACCATACGAAACACAAAGATCGTGGTCCTACCCCAGTCGAGCCGCCGAACTATTCGTGCTACAACCATAATATAGCTGCAGCGTGGCTCTATCACGTATAAATTCGTATCGAATTCATATCGACATCGAGTAACTTTATATGACGGAACATGGATACGTTTACGTCCGCCAGAGGTGCTGTTAATTCCATACAATTTTAACTGATAGTTGTACGAAATATAACATATAATGATCTAAGTTTACACGTGGCCCACGTTGCAGCAATATTATAGTTGAAGCACGTCTCGGAATTTTATATTATTTAATGGTGTCCCTGCAAGTCCCTGCTATTTATATTGTTATACAATAGCCTCTAAAAGTTCTTTGTGAAGCCAACAATTTAAAAACTCATTTTTAATTAATTGTAAAAGATATTTATAACGACGATTCATTCTATTGTCTAAAAGGAACAATCCATATTCATAATTCAATTTAATTAAGTTGGCTCCACAAAAACTGGACATAGTTGCATGCGAGCAAATAAATTGCATTTTAAATACAGCTATAACATATTATACATCCGCGAACGCGATAAAATAATCAGTTGAAATGTAATTATAAAAAACGATACAATGGAAACACTTCCATTGCGGTCGAAGCAGATGGTGTGCCCAAAGGCGCAACATTGTAACTAATTAAGTTTATAACTTCCAGTTATCTGGAATAAGAAAAAGGTAATTTGTAATTAAAATAATTAGGCAATGTGAAAAATGAATTAAGCAGTTTGACTAAGGCGTGAACTTCACAAAGTTTTGAACAAAGTTACTGTAAAAATAGTTTAATAAAATAAATTTATGATGACATACTTAATATATATATTATTTAAATAGATAAGAGCTGTTTAAGTATAAAGCTATAAAGATTCAAATAATAATTACACATGTCAGGAGGCATTAAAAAAGTGGCAACACAGAATCGTAAGCGTCACTTCGCGGCGCGTCTTACGCTCGGACGTTACAATGTAAATTTGTTACAGGTCCGGAACGCCTCGGCGCGCCGAAATCCGGATCGATAGTTGGAGCGCAAACAAAGTTGGTTTCCATGCAGACGGTGCAGAGTGCTCGGTGGGCTCTTGTATTTTTAATATGCCCCCTCCCGGCGCCCCCATTTTAACATAATATAAAATTATAAACGACATGAATCACGATAATGCGGAGCGGGGCTGGCGGCCAATTCACAACTTCGCCGAGGCAGGCCCTAGCCTCCCCGGCCGCCTCTCCCGCACACCGCTGTCACAGCTCATGCCCTAGCAGTAGAAACATTACAAATATTCACATCTAATTACACACTATGTACTTGCATCTGCATTCTAATAATAGACAGAATTGTGTTTTTGATTAGTGATAAAAATTAAAATGACTTTTAATTTAAATTAACTGTCAAAATCAGCAGCAATTAAAAAAAATGTGCTTATTTAGGTACGGTATTAATTTGTGCGTTATTAGTGAATTAAATTAATATATAGTCTAAAACATGTAAATTATTATTTTATAAAGGTTAGAAGCGACAGTAATCTCATAATACGTAATGCGACTATAAAGTCGTGGGTTCGAATCCGCCATTCGTTTACTGTCGTGGACTACTCCTGAGTACAAGGATTTTAAACATATTTGAAATTTTTAAAGAAAATATAAGTATTGGTTATAGAATAAAAAGCAATTAATGGTAATTATTAATTGCTATATAATGTAGTGCAAAATAATTTATTAGTTTTATTTAAAGCCTTTACAAATGGTGAACTTTACCTTTAGGCATTCTCTTCCAGGCTATACGACGTAAACTTAGGGTGCTATAATAACACTCAAATCAAATTCCGCTTACCACCAGTTGGGATTAATCAAGCACTTGCTTATAATAAGTAAAAAAGTATTAAATTGGGTACTGTCATTTATGGGTAAGCCCTTTATCTGTATTGTAAATGTTATCCTGGAAAAAATATCATTCCTGATGACCTGATGGTAAGTGTGTAACACCTACATCTATTCTCGATTAAGAATCAAAATACAAATGCGTAGTCACCCCATTTTGCGTGTAAAAAATTGACCAAGTGATATTGAACTTCGTAGTTCGCCTACTGCAGTCTGCACTGTGGCACCCACCCCGCGCAACGCCGGCAAAAAGAAAAGTTTTATTTTTATAAGACAAGAAATTTATTATAGCTGATGCTCGTGTCGGTTTCGCATTTCTTCGGAAATAGAACGCAAAATGAAGCGCTCGCATCGACCCGAGCCCGCCCGCGCTTCCGCCGTAAGTTTCCGAAAATTTGTTAGATTCTATGATCTTGACATAATATGTATGTATATAATATCATGGTATAATATTGATAACCATTTAAAAATCTTTAAATTTAAATATTAAATAACTAGGTTAAATTTTAAAATAATCTGCAATAATTGTATACGAAACAAAATAATACAATACAATATCATTACATTGTAGTCGCTTGTCGTGGTAGAGTCACACTGGAGATAAATTATGGTCGTAGCACGAATAGGTCGGCTCGACCGGGGAAGATCCACGCTCTCACAGAATACCAGCGTAAAATAGCAGCTTAACGCTGCTGTTTCGTATGGTGAGTGTAGAGAACCGGAGATCAGTTTTATCTTTCAAATTCAAAATGCGTGGTAATGCATTATTTCAACCGATTTTACTGCGCACCCACATTTTCGTAAGGGTCGATCGGTAGGCAAAAACATTGTTGCTCATAAATCACATTAAATTTTTGATAATTTCCAATAAAAGTAGAAGCCTTATTTACTCGTATTTTCAAAATTTGCAATAACGTTATATCATTATTTATATATTTAAACTTAAGTTTAAAATTTGGCTACTCTGAAAATAACCCGTATAAGATTTCACATTTTTATACATGTTGATATAATATAAACATCGGCGAAGCGTTAAGAATACGTGCTAGACTTGATTAATAACGTTAAACACTTATATATATAAAAACACCACAGTTAATTTATGATATCTTTATATTAATTACTTTAGAATACATTAAACCACCGTAACCATAAATAATGCATATATTTTTATACTCGGTGGTTGAACATAAACAATTAGCTATACATTGCTTCGAGGAAACCATTTAATAATAATATATTCATTGTATTATTATAATGAAAAACATTTGTAATGATATTCATAATGTAACATTAAAATAAAAACATTAAGGCTCTCTTGTAATTAGTATTAAAGAGGGTAATATTTTAGGAATAAATGCAACCTCAAATATGTCTCGGCGCCAATCGCTTGATTTGTTCGATTTTCTTTTTTTTTCTTATTGTAAGATAAAAATATAAACGAATTTAGCAAATGTGTTCTCAATTTTACCTAAAAATAATAAGCTTTTTCATTTGATATAACTTCTTTTCGTTATGGAATCTCGGCAAGATTATTTTAAAAATCGATTTAGTGTCACATGTGTGATTTTTTTAAATCATGCCAGTAAATATTATTAGCGTCTCTGTCTTCACATTACTCTTGTTCATATGTTCAAGTTTTTTATAAAAATTTTTTTTTGCGCTATATTAATTGTATATTTAAGTAAGTAGATTTAAAGAGGTACAAAAAAGTACTTTAAAAGTATGTCGCCTTAAGAACCTAATATCTCAAATGTTTTAAAACCACGCAAAAATTAAAATTATTCCCAACAAATAACTCGGAAGCCATACAAACAGTTTTGTTCAAAGATAACTCGCTTAATAAGAATTTTAATTAGGGTGTTTAGCATACTTAATGTATGTTGAGACCGCGTTAAAAATGAAATATTAAAGCGACTGGAATTTAAATTCTTGAACACTTTGATTGTCTTTTATAATTACTTCGTTCTATATTGACACCATTAGTAATTAAGACATTACTAATTCATATCTAATCTTACATATTAAATTACATGTTAGAACGTTCTTAGGACGTTCCATAAATATTCGGTAGTTTCAAGTCCGCTATTTGCCACAGAAAAATGAGCTTTACATTCCACGCGGATAAGAAGTTTGATCGATACTAAAAGGTGCACAATGTTGCCATCAGACTTTTTACGAAGTGCTCAAGATTATTTATTATATTTTTTTAAATCTGACTGCACGCTTGAATCAATTTTTCTAACGATATAAACAACATTATTTTTGTTACTGCAATGAATACATTCCTAAAAATGTATTTTAATCGACATAAATATTACCAACGCCTATCTTGATATGACGAAATGCCAGACATTTCATCAACACATTCAACGGACTGTTCTATACGAAGCGAGTGCAAAAAATCGTCCGCCTCACTCGGTAAGGTTTCAAGCAGTTTAAAATGGACATCGACGCGTGGCTCGTTGCCCGTCCGCCTCTGAATTATTGCTTGTTACGTGTTTCCTTGCCATAAGTGACAAAGTAACAATTTTCCGCCTGTCCACGGCGCTGCTTGCTTTATTGACTAAGGGACTCTACAAACAGGAGCTAAGTTGTCCAACTTTTGATGTCTCAGTTCGTGACACTAGTAATGTCAATAATTCACTTTTTATTGGCAGTTAAAAAGATTTCCTGTCCTTTAGCAATTGTAGCACCCTCGCACAACTTCCTTGTGGAATCGACTACCACCTGCGATTTTTCCGGGCTATACGACTTAGGAACCTTCAAGAAAAGAGCTACGCTTTTTTAAAAGGCCGGCAACGCATCTGCAATTCCCCTCGTGTTGCAGTTGTTCATTAGCAGCAGTAGTCATTACCACCAGGTGAGCCGCATTTCTTTTAAAAAAAAATCGAAAGCGAAATTGTTTTTGTAAGTTTTTAAAAACAATTTTGTAGCTTCTTTCTTAAGCAACGGCATTCACGTTTCTTAGGTTGCCGGTCTGGCGAACACGAGGTCGGAGAATGAGGTGTAAGGCCGACCTCGTGGGGATGGCTCTAGACCACTAGAGGTTGTTTCAATAAAGTGAAATGAATGTGTAAGGATTAACTACACATTGTATATAAATATATATATACATTGTAGATGAGCGTGTCTACGTTATTGATATTAAAATTGAATTTTATATGTATTCCGAAAACTCGATAGAAGGCAATGTTAAATACACAGTCGAATGAAGCTAGCTCAAGGTGACTAACTCATATTTTATCTATACATAAAAATAAAAATAAAATATCTGTCTGTAATATCAAAATAACTGTTAATATTGAGCTGAGGGGGTTATTTGCATGCTATCAAAACATGTATAACCATTTTTTTATGTTTGTCTGTCTGTCTGTCTGTCTGTCTGCCCGGGCTAATCTTCGGAATGGTTGAACGAATTGTAATGAAATTCAAATTGAAAGATCTAGGTGATATTTTGTGCAATAAAACCTGAAGATTTAAAAAAAATCTTTGATTATCTTAGATCTAAATAACTCCACATTATTAGATCGATCTTTACCTAGGCGAAGCCACGTCGGGTCGCTAGCTGTAAATTAATCTTACAAATTTAAATGAACAGCGTTTTTGCAATGCATGTTAAAACACATTACAAAAAATATATTTATAAAGGTTAACAGAATCATCAATATAGAATTAGTTTTAATTGTCTCGCATATTCTGTTGTACAGTCGTGACCAGTGAGCTGAACCAATCTTCTAATATATTCAATATAGTCGAAAATTATCCAGGCGTAAAGCGTTGCCATAATTTTAGAATACTATAATATTTATACTAAATTTATAAAACAAGTCCTTATATTTGTTTTTTTTTTATAGAAATAGGGTGACAAACGAGCACACAGTTCACCTGATGGTAAGTGGTTGCTGTGACCCATAGACATCTACATCTCTCCTCGCTTGCGAATCAAAATGCAGATGCGTTGTCAGCCGTGAGGACTAAGATGGAATGCCTCTTTTCCAGTAAAAAGGGTCTCCGGTTCTCTACACTCACCATACGAAACACAGCAGCATTAAGCTGCTATTTTACGCTGGTATTCTGTGAGAGCGTGGTCCTTCCCCGGTCGAGCCGACCCATTCGTGTTACAACTACACTAATATAGCTGCAGCCCCTATTTATTGTTGTGAACTTGTGAAGAGTCATTACTGAGGAGCACGTGTGTGATGCTGATATTTTGTTATACATGGATTACATACAACTAACTATAAGATTCTTGTAACATTTGTAAAAATAAAAAAATAATGTCAACTATTTCACTTGAATTTCACGTTATAGTTTGACTTAAAATTATAACTGATTTTTTTTCTTATATTTACGGGAACACTACACATTGAATAAAACTACTTTTAAAGATTTTATCCAGCTCAATACTATTCGATATTTTTACGGATTTTTTCGCGTTCAATACTACTCGAGAGTAGGTAGTATTAAACGCGATAAATTCCGTAAAAGTAGTTTTATTCAATTAATTATTTTTGTTCTCTTTGCACTCATTTATTCATTACAGCATATTAAAGTTCACTATTGAACATAGGCCTCCCAATAAATTCATAATCAAAATATCCCTTATATTTGCCATAGTTACCTCACTTGGCAGGAAGGTTGGCAACGGCAGTTATTTATTTTCTGGGGAGGTGGCTATTCTTAGATCACCATTACAAGTAACATCGACATCTTTGCACGTTATCACTTATTTAACTGTTTAGAATTTAATAAAAATCACACAGCAATTGTGAAAAAATTGTACCGATTTCCACCGAACTTTGTTGCCAAAGCCGCTATAATCGTACTTAAAATTACAACTATACGAGTCACACCAATCGTGCCCGTTTAAAGTATTCATTATTAATATTAATTCGCAATAAAACAGGTTTCAGGTCGAACTTCCCGTTGCCGGAGCGCGCTTCGAGTCGGCGGGTTTACAGCACCCCGCTTAATTTCACCATTTCTATGCAGCTCGTGGTGGTACCAATCATCTGACTAACACTACCACTTAAAGCTATAGTAGTTATTATTGTGCAATACATAAATTACAGAATTATATGAAAAATACCTACTGAAGCTATACAGAAAATCGGGTATACGTTCATCTTTACTTTATATGTTTAGTTTATATATAATTTATATGTTAATTATTGTGAGATGTCTTATGAAAGCCAAGAACGGTTGTAGAAAATAGGCATCTTGTCTTATATTAATGTATGATTACTCTCGGCGCCATGTAAATTTGTAATGAATCAGGCCAGGTTTCATATGTAGATATTATAATAATAATATGCAGTCTCCCGTGCATCGTTTTCAACATGGACTCCGTAAACAACATTTATGGTTATAATATAAATCGTATTAATAATGAAATTTACAATCCACGGAAACAGTGCGCGGTCGCTAAAATAGGTCGAGGAAAATCGAGAGTGAGACTAAAACAATGCGAAGCGAACACGAGAACCGTAAATTATTTCGCGCGTTACGCGAAACACCCAAAAGTTACAACGAAACGCGGCAGACGGCCGAAAAAATACCGCCTCACTAAATAAAAAAATTCATACGGCAAATTTTTATTATTACAACATTTTATTTATCATCTAAATCGGCGTTTACGACGGCGAACAATGCCGGGCTCCGTACCAAACAAAAGTGGGACGCAAATAAAGAAAACAATAAAATTAGAATACATAAACACATAAAACGGCGTCGGAACGTTCGCGCTGCGGCGGCGCATGCGCGCACCACCGCACATTACGCCAAATAAATTAAAATCAGCGCGCTTCGCGACTCGCCGACATGTCAACTTTTTAATTACTGATGCCGATAGCACCGGCAAACGTATTCAGCCTATTCATCCATCTCAACACTAACATGTCAAAACTGTAAATTTAATGAAGTCAGTTAAAAAATATCAATGACACTTCAAATTGTCCTATGAAAATAGGTAGGGCTTCCTTTCTGTCTTATGCCCAAACACTCAGACGGTGCTCGATTTTAAGATGCCGTTAAGTCACGTGCTGTCTCTATCACTTAGGTCAAAGTGACTGTGACACCACGAGACTCAAAATTGAGTAGCGTTTAAGTATTTTGCCACAAGAGTCTGTCTCGGTTGTCGACGACTACGACCATTCTCGTAACTATTTCGGTCGGCAAGCAGCAGTCCATCCATTGGTAAGTTCCGGTTTAAAAAGTAACAGGGCCCGTATAATTATTTATCATAGTCCTCACGGGTTACATAGCATTTATGAATTTATTTGTTTGAAATTTGTTGCAGTTGCCTATGGGGAGCAGTACATATACCATAAGAACTGTTAGCATGTTTGTCACTAATATAATAAAAAAGTTAATAAACAAAGAAATTGCTATAGATGTCTAAAAGTATATGCATTAGTGGCGTGTACAAAACGAATGTAGTTCAATGCTGCGTAAACAAATTGATTACAACATTAATTAACGTCTTTAATGGTTTATCGATCCAGAAATTAATACTTAATCAAGGATATGGTAGGTCATGCGTGTAAAATTTCACTTAACACCGTATATCGTGACAAACTCAAGAACAAATCGGAAACAATATACACGTGTAAATGTGAACAAATTTTAGGGTTTGAAATAAATAGTTGTAATGCAAACATTTGGCTCTGTCCCCGTCACTAAACTTCAAAGGAAATTCGTGTCTACAGTCGAACGATACAGTAATGGTGACAATTGGCTGTTAATTTAATTGCTAATCGATGAGTGTTGCCCACTTTTATACAGAAACTGTCACAAACTGTTCGCTGTCACGAAAGCATTGTGATACATCGATTGATAGGTATGGAAAGTTAAACGCTGAGTTATCACAAAATACTTCTCCAGGAATTACTTATTATAAAATTGTTTTCGGAAAACCTAAGGCTTAAACTAGTAGCAGTGGCGGCAGCGACGACTTACCGTCAATTGAGCCGCATCCGATTTTGACTTTTTGCCTCCTACTTAAAAAAAAACGTTTATTGGTGGCGCTAGTATCGCGAAGAAATTAACGGGTAAATCGAAACGATCGTGGACGCTTCATACTGTGAAATGTATACTATGCTATGTAATTATGTACCTCACAAATTATATCGGTGTTTTAATATAGATACTAAATATTTTTGCCCGATTGTTTGTAACTTGTAACCTTTGTAACCGTGCTTTGTGGCATTTCTTGGGGGAGGGACGATCACTACGAGTATAATCAAACAGACAGATGCAGACTGCTTGACGAAGAAATTACTATCCAAGTTCTTTTTATCTATCATGAGCCAGTATTTGACTTCTGTCCCACCTGATGATAAGTGGTGATGTAGCCGAAGATAGTAAAACGCACTGACTTAGCTTAGCAAAAATCTATACAGTCTCGCTTTGAAGACACTCACATTGTATGGGATGGAAAGACAGAAGATGCAAATTATTCCACTTTATTGCGTACAGCACGATCAACGACGGGGCAAACCTTTTGGTTCGAATGCGTGGTAATTCTTGTGGAAATGTTAAAACAAATGTCGTTGTTATAAGAAAGTAAATATACATTATAAGAATAATAATAGTTTAAACAAAAGTAAATTTATTAATGATTTACATTTTACTCAAAAAGATACATTTTCATTATCTTACTATTTCCATTAAAACCTGGGGGTACTAAGATAATGCTGTAATGTGTAATAAAATATCTAAGCTATAGTCAGAACTGGGAGAAGGATTTCTGTAATTCATTAATAAGTAAACCAGAAGGCGAACACATTCTACACTCTACAGCGTCAAAAGCGGCACAAGTCGTATAACAAGTATATTATGGTAAAAAATTCACCATTATATACCTCTGGTACGACTAGTGACGAAATACGGAATCCGCCCTTCTGCGTACATATCATTTTGGTTTGGTTTTCTAAGGCAAGAGTGATAGCTCCAAGATAGTGCATTCAAAGTCCTATAGTGCTTATCACCAACATCAAATGGGAATGCAACATTAATCCCTTTTTTCATTTAATATTTTATACAAGTAAGCTTGAAAAACGAGCACAATTACAGTTTAGCCAAGTTGCCTTTCGACGATCGTTAAAGCCAATAGAAGAAAAAAATAGGTATGATATATTACCTCAATGAGAGTTACCAGACGAAAAATTGACAAATAACCTGATTTCCGTAGAAAAGTAATTTTGATGCAAACGTAAATTAATAAGCGTGAAAAAAAAACCAATCAATTATTGGTTTTGTACCCTTTTGCGAACAATCCACGTCGCACATTACACCCCTCCCACGCAAAAACATACCATATTTTATAGAAAAGTCGAAAAATTCTGACATTTCCGAAATCCAACCGCAATCCTGACAAGAGCCCAAAATGCCAGACATGTCAGGATAAATCCTGACATATGATATCCCTAAACTCAATGTTAAGTCACGTGACTTATCTAAACTCTATCCTACGGTAAATGAATATATCGCGACGACCAGCATGTCTGATAAATAAAAAGAAAGTGCGAAAACATGTGCAGTCCGCCAACACGCATTGGGGCAGCGCGGCGGGCATTTCCTTGGCCTAAAATCCTCTCAGAAATGAGAACACTGTGCCCACCGGTGGGACGTATATAGGCTGTAACATTACTTTATTATTAATGTTATTAAGTTCAAAACAGTTAGTTAATTACAAGAACAAATCGTGCATTGTTTCGCTATTACACCAGACAAGCCACAGTATGTTTAATGAATGGCACTAGAGCGGTACACTGTCAGCGACCTACTTAAGTTGTAGCCCTTTCCGATTTTGACAAAATGATATACAAGCAAACGGCGCGGCGCGGCGGGCCGCTCTCATTCAATGTAAATCTTGCCATTCGTGGGCAGCTTAAGGACCACCACGAACAGAGCGACTCCAACAACACACCGCAATTCCTGTACCACAATACAACGAATAAAGCTGAGCGACAATACTAATCGCATACAAACAGTTGCCACGTGTGTGGACACCCTAATCCATTACATACTAAAAGTAGTAAAGCTGTTATTGTAGAAGCAACATGTGAACACAACCTTCACTAAATTGGACTTTACAACACACGTCTTAAGGTCTTATGAGATATGGAATATGCAAAGAAATTTGCACGAATTGGATATTGTGCTATATATCGTCGAGTTAAAGCCGTGTTTAGGAAAGACGCATAAAACATCTCAAGAACCATTGTCGTTCCCGAGTGTACAATCACGAAAATAATACGCATAACATAATTTTATTTTATTCTACGACAGTGGGGGAGTATAAAGAAAATAGTGCTTTATTGTAAGCAAACATTTTGAAAAGAACTTACTATTTTTCAAACTACGCTACAAGCGAATACCTTTAGGAGCTTAAAAGGGAAAAAAAGTTGATGTACGAGTATGTTCTAATATTCGATTAGATTATAGTTAGACTACGTTTGCGGTTAGAGTAAATTGAGTTATAGCAGATTTAGTCAAGCCCAGTCTTAAAAAAAGTAAAAAAAATTAAGCAAAGTCCTTTGACCTTGAAAACAACAACACACTAACTGGTGTAGATTTTGACGTTCAGAAGATTTTCGAACAAGCCTCAATTGAATAAAAAGCTTGAAAAACATTTTAAAATTGCTCATTGTGGGAAGCGAAACAGTTGCCAAAATTTGCTAATAAAATATTTGCGCCAAAAACTTTTTCGCCTCAGTGTACCGACGCAGTAACCGCGTACACTTGTATCAGATAAAATTATTCAAATGATACGATCTATTGTGTTTCAGAAACAATGATAAATAATATTATTAATACATATGTATAGTAAATATTTATGTAAGTGGGCTCTTGATAGCGTACCAAGGGACTGTTACGAACCGTTTTAAATTCTATTCTAAATTACAATATATTTGAAATTTTAATACATGCATGAAATTAAATATAAATTTTATATTAAAAATTATTACACACTTAAAGGCATTAAGTGGAAATATAATTACATTGAGCCGTAGCGGCTCAGGGCTAAACGCTGAAGGTAAATTTATGATTTACCACAGTGGCAGAAAGGAAACATAATATAGAATGGAAGAAATACGTTAGTATGTGACCCGGACTAACTGCTCCATAAGATCATAGAGATAAGAGAGCTGCACATAGGCTGCATATCAAAAACACTTGTGTTAATGTGTGAGTTTACTGTCTGAAAAAAAAATTTACATAATGGAATGGAAACATTGATGTAGATAAATAGCTTATTCGGACATTTAATATTAATTCTGTAGTATGCTGATTCTGTAGATGGTCCGAAGTTTTGACAGGCAGGTTCTTAACAAATGGCTCTGCGGCGCGGCACAAGGTGAAAACAAATTTTGAAATGCAAATCGTCATTCGTCGCATTACATGTGACATCGCCATGATGTTTTCGCCGGGATCTATTTCTGAAGGATGTTATCAACCTTCTTAAATATTGACGGAATATTTGGGAATAATACGAGTAATTCGATCGATTGAAAATCTATAGGATTAGGGGATTTCGGTTTTTGTTAATAATGCGGTTATAAGAATATGATGTCTTAAATTTACGCGAATACTACACATTCAATAAAATATAATTTTTAAGCTGTGCTGTAAAGCGCCCGGAACGTTGAGAATTAAAAGTTAAAATTAAACGCGATAAAATCCGTAAAATGTGTTTTATTCACCGCGACTTATCTTTTTTATATTGTTTTATAGAAGCAGAGGCAAACGAGCATACAGCTCACCCGATGGTAATTGATCACCGCCACCCAAGAACATTTGCAACACCGGAGGATTATAGATGCGTTGTAAAATGTACCAGAACACTGCATAACTTTATCATATAAAAAAGTTTCTGCGTTTAATGTCTAAGTGTTTAAATAATGACACTCCTGGCTTTTGTACTTATAACTAACTGCTGGAAAGGAAACGCATCTTTCACTAAATCTCCACTTAATCGATACAAAAGGTCATATACATAAAGTCCACCATTTGTATCTTTAGTAAAAAAAGTGTTAAATAAATGCAAAAACATCATTAAATGATTAAATTTTTTTTAACCAATCAATAAAAAATGAGTGAGTGTAACTTTTTGGGGGTTAAATCATATTTCCTTTTTTTATACGATAAAGGTGACAAACGAGCACATAGTCCACCTGATGGTAAGTGAATGCTGTGGCCCATAGACATCTACATCTATCATCGATTAAGAATCTAAATACAGATGTGTTGTCACCTCTAAGGACTAAGATAGAATTCCTCGTTTCCAGGAAAAAGGTCTCCGGTTCTCTGCACTCACCTACGAAACATACCAGCATTAAGCTTTTATTTTATCTTGGTATTCTGTTAGAGCGTTGTCTTTCCCGGTCGAGCCAACCCATTCGTGCTACAACCTTAATATAGCTGCGGTATGGCTCTACCCCGTATTCCTCAAAGTATAAGATCTATTAAGAACTTTTAAATAAAATTTTACAAAGACATCTCAGCCCAATGGTGTTATTACAAACATGAGTTCAAGATGCGGGTAACCATTCCTTTTGAGAGCTAACACGTAGTGAGCTCGAAGATGGCTCTCGAACGTAGCTGCATCTCGAGATGAAAGCCAGCTTACATTACTAATTTGCGAGGATTCCGAGCTCGGGAAGCTGCGGCCTTAGTAAATATTCTGCAAATTACCGACTAATATAGACGGGCGAGTGTTTGGAGTAGTCGCTTTAATTAAGCATTGAGTCGGAGAATTCCGGATACGAATTATTGATAATCCTTCCAAATTAAATGGAATGTGCTAGAGTGCAATACCAGTGAAATACCAGAGGGCAAGAACTAATTACACACAACCGTTCACGATATATGTGTAATACTATTATTAAATGTTTTTGTAGTTCCCAAACAAAACAAAAAATTGGTTGGAGTTATAATCAGTTAAGAAATAAAATAGAGCTTAAAAGAAGGGAAAGTCTAAACTTAAAGTTCGTGTACTGGTGGTTGGTAAGTTCATCACCTGTTCGAGAATATAGACTGCACTCAACAACTCGCCTTCCTCCATTCATGCGGTGAGGGTAGGCAAATCTTAAGGTATTGCTTAGCAGCTTAGGCATTCTTACAAAGACCTATGCCCAGCAGTGATGTGATTCCTCGCTTCAGAAAAGCAAGTAAAACGTACGACGAAAGTTGTGTATGAGTGCAAAAAATTTGTGGACATGTGAAATCCTGCAAACCACAAACCCTTCTCAAAATCTGTTAAAAAAAAATAGCAAATTAAAATACGTAAGAACGTGATTCCAAACAGACCTAAAAAGGGGTCTTTGGTCGCTAGCAAGATGTTTGATTGGACGTTATTGAATAAGGCAGACATGATATAAACATGGTCCTTCGAGCCGGATTTGCTTGAAACTTTTCAACAAATTTGTATACAACCAGTGAATTGTGCGACCTTCACCAGAAAAAGCCTATACATACATATGATATACAACCAGTGGATTAAGGACTAAAAGTTTAATAAATCATCGCAGGTGAAAGTCATAATTGTGAATGTATCAAAGAAACCGCTTCGAAAATATTATACGCCTTCCAAATGTAACTGTATTGACAAGATCAATGCTATCATTGTTTCTGTTTTCTCATATATTTGTTGCCATGAGAAACTTACGATATAATAAAAAATAACGTTATCTAAATGAGAGAACAGTATTAAAGGCTAAAAACTAAGGAACGTTTCTGTCTGAAATGTAATATTGAATATTTTGTATAAATGAAATGTGCAATTAAGCGTTTTTCTGGTAAAGGTGTTGCATGTCTCTCGACTCACTCTTCGCGTTGTTAGTAGTTGATATTTTTATAACCCAATGGTTAATAGTTTTCATTTCTTAATAAAACAAATAACTTCAGTTATTAGTAATAAGAAGTGTTAAATATATTTTTTTACATACAACCATACAACACCTCTTAACATCCTTCCCCAAGCACAAGTAGTGTATGAGCATTATACGCGTTTGTATTTTTATAAACGTACACCGATTTATTTTTCTTTTATTAAATAGGTAATAATTCACTATTTAGGGTAGAAAATTCTGTGTAAACTTGTTAATGTTACAAATAAAATAATTTACATAGAACTTTCTATCCGTGTTAAGACATAATGTATCGAGGAATTAAAGTAAACTCTAAATTATTTTATTCTTTTTATTTTTTGAAGTCATTTTTTACATCTTTAATTTTATTTTATTTTATTATTTGGTATAATTATACTTTAACACACAGCAATCAATTCCTGTATTAAGCTGTCTCATATTAAGGTTTTACACTTTAAATATATGAAATTGATCCAGATTATATCCAGAGGTAAACTAAAAGAGGAGACGGGCCGCAGCATCTTCCTGATAACAACCCAAAATCATAAAACACTGCGGTTGCCAGCCTGCCTGCCAAGCGTGGCAACTATGGCAAAATGCCCTATGAGGCAATCTAGGGAGGCCTATATTTAGCAGTGAATTTTATAGGCAGTAACGGTAACGGTAACGGTAACTAAATTTTACTAAATTGGTCTGGAAATATTTAGAGGTTAATGTAATTCTTTCAAGAGAACGACGGACAAAATACGTTTATACATATGCTATGGGACGGATCATCGCTGGATCCTAAGCTAATCTATCAAAACGCTGCATTTGAATATATTGTAAATTACAATGATCGGCGCAGTCGTCGACCTCGGTGTCTCAAGCGCCTAATAGTACCCAAACATGCCCATTGCACGCACACATGCGCACTGCGAACAGCAGGCTCCACGTATGTGTGCCGTATGGCACAGTGCACCGACGTCGCGGGAACGTGTGCGTAGGATTAGGGATGGGAGATGCCGTAATATGCTAAACCCAGTAGACCCGTATTAGGTCAATACCCATATCGTTTTCACACTTTTAAAGAAACTTTTTCAAACTCAGTCGACTCTATACGCTTTCAAATTTAACTTTGTACATGTACTTAGAACCAAGTTTTCATACGACAATAAGATAAATTATTATCGCCTTCTACATCCTTCCATGTAATTAACAAACAATACAGAAACGTTCTGATAATATCTACGCTAATGATGACAAGAAAACTTTTCATACGAGCAGCGAACAAAACTTTCTCAAGTAAAATAAAATTAAAATGAATCGGTGCATTCTCGTTACGCCCTGATCTCGATGGACCGGAAAAAATTTAATTGAACTCAGTATCGAATTTCTTTGTGATATTTCTTTAATAATTAAAATTTTCCTTTTGCTATATCCTGTCATGCTTAAATATATGCACTATGAAGGTGGATTCAGTAGAAATCAAATCTCTTCATTACAATCCAAAGTAGCAACAGTTAACAAAGAGCATACATGCTGTGTATTTATTTTTCATTGTCTCTATTGTCGTATCTATAAAAAAAATAATCATCGTAAAACTCTATCAAATGTAAACAAAGATAACATACGATGCACGTACAGACTGCGGGAAGCAGTCGTCAGACCGGAAAATTCTAACATAGTGTACGCAAGAAGACCAAAATCTGGTTCCATTAAATTGAATGTATCAAGACCAAGATCAGTCGATTCAACTCACTAGCATCGGAGAATATATGCTCAAATACGCGATCACAAATGAAATCGACCTTCATAATGGATGCGGTCGCTTACTTTATCGTATAATCGACGACAATATTGGTACTAAATAGAGGAACGGTTCGCCCTGGCTGCAACGGGGACCACTGTGTCCAGTGTAAATTGTTGCACATAAATAACAGTTAGATGAGGTGCGCTCGCGGCTTTTATGTACTCGTTTAAAAAAAGCGAGAAATTTGGCAAAGACATTTAAAAATTTCTGCAATATTTGGTTTTCGTTTTGGTTGTCGTCGGATTAACAAGATACCTTAAATAAAATATCGCGTCCAGAGGATAAAAGTTTTACTGGTGGTAAGATTACTTTACTGTCCGTCTTACCTATTTTTGTCGTCGAAAGGAGCGCTTGCCCTGATGTTTTGCGATCTAAAGGATATAGAGAGCTAGTAAAATTACAGGCTGCGAGGCGTTCAATTTTAGTCCTCGGAGGTTACAACACATCTTTAACTTTCTATGTCCAAAGTTGGTTACACGTGTCCGTCCATAGATTGCAGTGAAATTCAGATAGAAGCCAAAATTAAAAAAATCAAAATTATTTAAACACCAACGCAAAATATGACGCGACGCGAAAAGATTACTGGTAACAAGGCACTCCATCTTAGTCCTCAGAGATCACAACACATCCACTCATTATCAGGTTGACTATGTGCTTGTTGGTGTCCATTCTTGTAAAAAAATTTATAAATCATAAAACATATCTTACAAAATGTAAATTCAAGTAAAACATTTAAAACATATAGCTCGAAAAACAGCACTTAAGTGGCAGCTTCCTTCGGCGTACGTGTAGCATATTAGATAAAAAATAATCATTTAAATCGGTTCAGTTCTTAGAGTATACACAAGCAAGCTATGCTTATGTGTACTCTAAGGTTCGGCGTTTCCAAGAAGTCGTTGAACATGGATAAAAACATACGCGTCTCATATATAAGCTCCTCGTTTTTTGAACTCGGTTAAAATCCACCATTTATTTCTACTACATTGTATTTACAGTGGAAAGCAGCGAACTGGGAATACGTTTATCACGAATGAAAAAGTGCTCACTGAATCAAGACGCGGTTGCAATGATGCGTGGCTGCCATTTCTGTTATCTGTTGTGGGTACAACACGATGAAAGTGTGGAAGTGAGATGGAGTCGGATGAGATCAGTTGAATAAAAAAGGACAATACTATCAAATGTCGTGCGCGTATCATACCATCTAGGGTAAATCCATACGTACAAGCCATACACATCACAACAATCTACAGTGAATTATCATACTGACAGACGAACCACTGTTTGTCTGTCTGTCAGTTGTTCAATCATTAGGTTTTTTCTTGAGTACATAATTATGTTTGTGTCGTGGTCAATAGACGCAAACATGTTTAAATTATAATTACTTCAGTGAGTTATAATTGTGAATTAAATTTGAGTTAATGATTCGAACATATATTTTGGGGGTTTACCCGCGTCCAAGTATAAATAAAGACGACTTAAAAAAGACAGCATACGTATGACATCGCTAAATCCGATTTATAACAAAATAGACTATGGGCCGGTCACATAACTTGTCAAATCAACAATGTAAGAAAACCATAAGAAACTAAGAAAGGAAAGGGAAGTGGCAGCTTAAAGTAAGTGCAGTGTTGCAGCAATACTGAGCGATCAGCCATTAGACAGAGTGACGATATAGCACGGTCAAATTACAGTATCCGTTCGAAAATCAATTTAAAAAAAAATGTTTCGAATAGTAAAAAGCGGGCAAAGGTTCTCGCTTCTTTTCTCGTTCTCTACACTGTTACTTTGCTTTGTGGCATTTTTTTATTTGATTAGGGTGACAGACGAGCACACAGCGAGGATGCTGTGGGCCTTAGACGTCTACATCTAGCCTCGATTAAGAATCAAAATGCAGATGCGTTGTCACCCCTGAGGGCTAAGATGGAATGCCTCGTTTCCAGTAAAATGGGTCGCCGGTATTATTTTAGACTGGTATTATGAGAGGGTGGTCCCTCCCCGCTCGAATCGTCCCATTTATGCGACAACCATAATATAGCTGCAGCATGGCAATACCACGTTAAAAATTCCTTGCAGGAGGCCTAAGTTCAGCATTGACTTATGACGGGCTTTAATTATGATGATGATGAGTATTTGTTACTGTACATCATGCATTAATGATTTATCTAGTAGTGTACTCTATTTAGGACGAACAACATTAATCTTAAAAGAACTACGAGAATGTTAGAATAAGGCTATCCTATATAACATAAGCGTTGCCTAAGATTCGTTCACACTGAGAAAGACGAGCGGACTGCTGTGTGGGTTTACCAGGTGAGCTTTTTTTTTCTTAGTCTGAGACGAGACGAGGATCCTGATTCCCTTACGTCAGCACCACACTTTGTGGCATTTGTATTCTCTGATACCGTGGGACGCGATCGAAGGATGGCTGTAATGGAACAAACAAGTAATTAATACTTAAATTGGTTCCGTGTACGTAACGTCGGAATAAACATAATTAGTAATTGCAGTTATTGTAAGTGAATAACGATTTTCCGTTATTTGTTACAACGGACATCGCTGGATCTATTACACAATGATTTGTACTAGCAGAGGACCTTGAGGCGGAAGTATCGCCTGGAACTTGCCATGTTGAAACCCACAAACAGTCATTTTTAAATGAAATACCGTGTAGTGGCGGTGCGGTGTAAGAATATTCACTGCCCCATATCATCCCGCGTGTCTCGTAAGAGGCGACAGATTGAAAAAGAATCCTAATAAGTCCTAATAACGACTAAAAATAAAAAATGCGCTTGCCAATCGTGGCAACTATGCCAAGTACGGATACTTGTTAGGTACAAGTTAGGGATACATAGGGGACTAAGAGCTAAGAGGCAATCTATGGGCGATGCCTATGTTCATTAGTCTCGCAAAAACTCGAAAATGACATGACCAATTATCATGAATTTTTTGTGTGTGTTTGAGTTGGTCCTGGATCGTTTAGATTCACAATTGGATACAGTAGGTAGCGCTGTTGTCGGGATTCCGTGCAAAACCGGGGCGGATCGTAGTAAATATTTTAATCATTAAAATACCGAACATAAATACATGCACACTTTTAAAGAAAACGATAAACTACAAAATCATTTTTTGATATTTGTCTTTAATTATATGATTCTTTCTTAATATAGCTTAGCAGCTCATTCCTATGTATTATATCTGGTCTTTAATAATCTAATTTTCTGCGGTATCTTCTTTGTTTAGTTCATAGACAAACATTATACAGTTTCTAGGATTTTATTGTAAAAGAGCACACTAAAACATTGCTCACCAAAAAATACAGTCTCTGCAATCAATAACTCTTAGCAGAATATTCTCTAATTCCATTTTTAATAATGTCACACGGTGGACACAAACGAAGCCCTTGGATCGCAATCAAAAATAGTTTTCCGAATTTAGTTTTGATCTTGAATAACGCATAAACTTAGGTTTTTTTTCCGGCATCCAGATCCGTAGAATATTTTGTCATAGTTTTATAAAGAGCGAACAACAGATTGTAATTGTATATTAAAACTTTAGTAGGTAGAATGCCATATATACAACCAGGATGCCTCAGCATACAGAGTGGAAATGACACTAAAATTACCGAAGCAAGTAAAGAAATAAAAATATGAATCAAACTACAAGCGAAAATAAACCTTGACATGTTTTCAATTTAACATCATTTTATTTGCAGTAAATCGAAGTGAAATCGAGTTAACTACCCGTGATCAATTATTCAGTTAAAAATTTGTAATTAAGCACTAAACATTTTTAATACAATTAGTTTATACATCGAAAATGTAACTATTAATCACCGAACGTGCATATAAAGTATTATAAATTTTTATTCGTGATAGATCCATGCCGCAGCTATTTGTTTATAGAATGAGGGTGACAAACGAGCACACAGTCCATCCGATGAGAAGTTGCTGTGGGCTATGGACATCTACATTTATCCTCAATTAAGAATCAAAATGCAGATGTGTTGTCACCCCTGAGGACTAAGATGGAATGCCTCGTTTCCAGTAAAAAGGGTCGCCGGTTCTCTACACTCACAGCAACATTAAGCTGCTAATTTACGCTGGTATTCTGTGAGCCGACCCATTCGTGCTACAACCATAATACAGCGGAGCCGTGGCTCTACCACTAATAAAAATGAAGGATGCATGAATAGAATAGAATCACTTTTATTCAATATAGATTACAAGCATCCTTATTGAAAGTCTTTTAAGTTTTACCACTGGTCCGGAAAAAAACGGTTCTGGGAACCACCGGAACCAGCAAGAAACCCAGCGGGACCTTTTTGTAAACATTAATTTACAATATAATATTACAATAACCTCATGATCATTTCGCTTACATTACATGATTTTCGCAAGGTCGTCTCCACTGGAGAAGGACTACGCTCTCGTAGCATCAGCGTAATATACGAAAAGCACCAGCATTATACAGCATAGTGTAGAGAACCGGAGACCATTTTTAACCGACTTCAAAAAGGGAGGAGGTTCTCATTTCGAGTGTATGTTTCTTTTATATGTATGTTACGCGATATCTTTGCAGATTGTGAACCAATTTTGATGATTTTTTATTAAATAGGTTATACTTCAAGAGTGGTCCCATATAAATTTTGAGAAAAAATTCCACCCCTAAGGTTAGCAAATAACTTCTTTTTTTAACAATTTCAAGTTGGTTTTTACTATTTGTTAAAAGTTAAATAATTATTACTGATAATGAGGCATTGCAACTTAGTCTTTAGGGGTGACAACGCTTCTAAATTAGGATAGATGTATATGTACGTGTGCTGCTTACCATTATATGAACTGTGAGCTTGTCAGTCGCACTTGTTCTATAAAAAACAAGCGAAGCTGACTTTTTATTTCAATAGCAAGCGAACCGAGTTTTGAGTTTTAAACCACGCCGCGTATTTCCGGTTCGAAAAAATCTGAATAAACAGTTTTTTTTTAAATCTAACAAAGTTATTATTCCCCGTAAGCGCCATTGCAATTGACTTATTTTCTCATAATGTCTATAAATGCATTGGTAGCAGTCGGGTCTTCTGCCTCAAAATTGAAAGTAATTTTAAGTGCCGATTTGCAGCGTGCCTCGTGGAGAAACCGTAAAGAATCCTGCATGTCTGAGAAATTGAAATAATTAAGAAATCGTACCAATTGAATGGAACAGCGCGGTGGACTCTTGTTTTCTAGCACCCTCCGAGAGCTTCTATAACCTTACTTCACTTTTATTAATGTCACAATTATTGTTTGACAATAAACTCTTTATATCACCATGTGGTGATGGTTTAAGAGAATTCATGGCCCTATTTTGTGACGTGACGTGAGAGCCGACTTAGAAAGATCTTGTGGTTTCCGATATATGGCGATATAACCATCACGTTTAAACCAGGCGTGAAATACCCACCTGGTGAAGGGAGACAGCATCAAAGGTATAAGACGTCTGGTACTGCGATCGTCTTCTGCCTGTCAAGCGTAACGATTAAGACTAACCCTCTCTACAACGGTAGAGGGCCCATGTTTACTAGTGAGCTGTTACAAGCTGAACAACAAAAGGAAGGAACACTTTATCACGATGTTAAGACTCAATATGGTGTTACGGGATTGCCACCGCTATCGAACACCATATTATTTACATTAAGTGTTATTAAAATGAAAACGTTGTTTTGTAAATTTATTTATTTATTTAGTAATGCAATACATGTAATATTGTAACTATATTAATATTATCAAGCACATACACACTTATGTACCTTTTAAGGCATAGCAATATAGAAAAGAAGGAGGCAGAGATATAAAGCGTTATATCTTCTAAGTACCCATTGACGGTATAGATAGCTTTATCGAGAAAATTCTTTTACTAATTTAATAAATTTACTAAACGCATTTTCTTCTTCACTTTTATAGACATTGAATAAGGATCGAAGCTATGTAGTAGTACTAAGTTAGATTTTAACAACTATGATCTTTTTTACATTGTATATCGAATCTTCCGTTCCAAAAGTAGACACACAAGACATGCATTCTAATATAAGTTTGTTACAAGCGATGCGATTTCACGCGAAAAATCTATTCGAAGCTAAAAACCGCTATTACATTTATACATCGAGCTCATTAGAAAATTAATACAAATTGACCACCAGCACACAACGTCTAACGTATCAACAACTCATCTGCCAAACGCAACGTAATGTATTATTGGTATAATTTCACAATAAAATACGTACTCGTAGTCTCGTACGCACGTGTACCGGCGCGGCGTCACGCATTGCCGATCACAAAAAATGTCCCGAAGTATTATGATCACAATAATTTATTAGGAAAAATACGTTTAAAAATACACGAGACACTGGCCTTAATAATACTTAGTTGCATGTAAGTATTTATTCTATATTGATAAAAAATCAACTTATTAATATGGCGGTGCACGGTGCGTGAACACGGCTCATTGTTGCGCGACGCACACAAGCGCACTTCGCCGCGTACACACACTTTGTGCATGTAATTGTAATATTATATGTCCTCCATCTTTAGCGTTTACGTGTTGAAGAAACACTTCGCAAATATTGATTTAGAAAAAAAATTAAATTTATTTACTTAATGTTGCTGGGAATTTAATAAATGTTTATTAGAACATTTTATATTAAAATTAAAAATTTTGAACGTGTTTCCGCATCGATACGCTTGAACTTATTTTAATAAAAAACTTTTATAAAGACCGACAACATTTTGCAAGGCATTTTAATTAACACACAAAACTACAACATAAAAATAAAAAGCACAGACCGACACTTGAACTCTATCCTTAGCGATATTAATGAGATTATGAGACAATATTCATAGTTGTTCTAGCTTCGCGTCGAGCTCGTGCAATTATTCCGAGGCGGGATGCAACAGCCTTTTCACTATTGTGTACAAGTAGATTAATACACCTCGTAAGCAGCGATAATATTTTTTATCCTCCGTTCACGCGAGCCCAACACTCGGCAAAACGTTTGGCCAACTTTTTACTAAACATAATTAATTCCTTTCCGATAAACCACTTCCGAGAATAAGTCATACATACGTTAGTTATCTAACTTGCATACTATAGAGTTGATTTTCATGTGTGGTAAGTGGGGTTAATTGTTGACCCTTTGCAACGTCTCTTGAAATGGTGCACAAGTCGCTGATTGTGTGTAATCGAAACTAGATTTTATTGCTTTGGTACGACAAAGGGAAAATGTACTTTGATAGGATTTTAGCACTCGCTGGCGCACTCTTCTTATCCATGTAAGGGTAAGCTGTGCCTTCATGCTATTGTGAAAATAAATTGAAAAAGACTTCAGAAAATTGTGTTGGTTCCACTGAACCTTCCGTTTACAGTTTGTCATGAGCTTTATTTGCTTTTTGATATTAAGACTAATTTATTAATTCAATGGCAATTCTTAAATTGACATTTTATTTTACAAAACTATTTCTGTCTCTTATCGACTTTTAAATTTACAACGAAGTTTTGTTTCAACTTTCAACTCCATTAAAGTCGATATTTATGAGCTACTTAATATAATATACGTCTAAACTATCTATCTTACGGCGTCTGACAAAATGGATTTTTTTTTCTCTCTTAATTGTGGCAAACGGACCTTTGACCAGTATGCCAATTTATATTTAAAAACAAAATTCAGATATTTCATCTTAGACCCATTATACCGCTTAATAAAATAGGCGCGGAGCATCATCTCGTCACGTAGCCGTGTCGTTGTCGTCGGTATTTAATTCGCAACGATTACGTATGCATATTTAAAATTATACGGCACTTATAATAAATACATTGCGATTCCATCTCGTCCGGGACCAATTAAAAGACCGGGCGTATTACAATGTTAGTTATCCTAGCTAGTGTGGTGTAAAAATAACTAAGTGCATTCAACCGGGTGTCTGTCGGGTAACCGAAGTGCCAAAAGTATTGTTATGTTTCGTATTTATTATTTTATTCATTAATACGTGGTAGAGCCATGTTGCAGATATATTGTGGTTGTAGCACGAATCGGCTCGGTCGGCTCGACCGGGAAGGACCACGCTCTCGCAGAATACCAACGTTAAATAGCAGCTTAATGTTACTGGCTAAATGTTTCTGTTCTGTTCTGTTCCTCAGGGGTGACGACGCATCTGCATATTGATTTTTATTCGAGGATACATGTAGATGTCTATGGGCCACAGCATCCACTTATCATCAGGTGGGCTGTGTGCTCGCTTGTCATACTTTTCTATAAAAAATATTATGTTTCAAAACGTTCTCGATGAATATTGGCCGGATCACAGAGGCATCAGAGGCAGTTTGAAAATAGTTAGGTTAGCGTGGTATGGGCATATTATGCGATGGGAAGTAAACCATATTACAAGAATAATTTTGGATATGAAAGTGGATGGACATAAGAGTAGAGGAAGGGCCTAAGAAAAGATGGATGGACTGTGTTAAGGATGAAATGCTTAAGAAAGTGAGTGAAGGGATGACAGCCGATAAAATGGAATGGATGATGAAGACATGCTGTGCCGACCCCTAATAACTGTGGAGAAATAAGGGCAGAATGAAAATTTTCCGGATCACAGGTCTGTTAAAACGCATCAATATAATTTCTACTTCGCTCCATTTCCCATTTAGAAATTAACAGTCATGGAAAAAATCTGTTTTTTTTTTATTAGAAAAATATTAAAAAAGCAATAGAAAATATTTTCAGTAGTAATGATGTTTAGGTCAACGGCTTAGATTGGTTGATTGATTCGCACAACGTGATAACGTAATGTGTAGGTCTGTAACTTATAGGATAAAATGATACAGCTTGGACACGACCGGTAGAAGGGACAGTTCATAACGCACTTTAGTTAAATAAGAAATGGTTGCAGTTAACCCTTTTCCATTTATCCTATTTATTTTCCCGACATTAAATGATTGCTGTAGCTTAACATCGGTTACACACCTGAATGAATATTAAATAAAAGAATAATAATACTTACTTTCCTTCTTTCCTAACATTTAGGTACTAGTCATGGTAGCTATGCCGCTCGCTGTAATTTCACAGTACGCGAGCGACGCGGGTTTGATATCCGCTGACACCAATGACATTGTTAATGGTAAAATATACTTGCTTGTCTCAGAAATCAGAAAATATTTGAAGTCCGACAATACGCATTTTTTTATAGGATAGGGTGACAAACGAGCACACAGTCCACCTGATGGTAAGTGGTTGCTGTGACCCATAGACATCTACATCTATCTTCAATAAAGAATCAAAATGCAGATGCGTTGTCACCCGTGAGGACTAAGATAGAATGCCACTTTTCCAGTAAAAACGGTCTCCGGTTCTCTACACTCACCATGCGAAACACAGCAGTGTTAAGCTGTATTTTACGCTGGTATTCTGTGAGACCGTGGCATTGCCAGCATTGCCAGCGCAGTCGACACTTCCTTCCTTCCTCTAAAAAATGTGGGACGAACCCTGTGCCCAGGAGTGGAACGTGTATAAGCTATTATTTAATGTTTACTATTGCTCCAGATGTTTGAAGTAAAACTTCTTTAGGTGCGATTTGAGGATCACTAAGATATTTTTTCGGATGTAAGCTATATCGAACAGTTTCCGCATTTACAAGGGGCATTTTGCATGTATTATATACGTATACACAATTTTATGTCATTATACATTATCATCGCCACCATTAAAGCTTAGCAAAGTCCACTGCTAAACATATAGACCACTCCCATAGATTGCCTCATCAAGGGATAATTGCCATAGTTGTTATTCTTTGTAGGCGGGTTGACAACCGCATTTTTTATCATTGTGAGGTGCTGAAATATAACAAAATAAATACTATACAAGTAGTAGAACACCTTCCTTGCCAGGGAATCTTTTTGAGCTCCTATCACACTCTAGACTATTTCTGCTGGCAAGCAGCAGTAATTGCTTTGATGTGTTCTGGTCTGATGGGTACAGAGAGCCAGTATAATACAGATATTCGATTTTCGTTGGTATAAGGCAATCTAAGTCTTCAGAGGTAACAAAACGAGCCTTTTTAATTGAAGTTGGTTGAGATGCAGATGGTAAAGTGGCTGCAGTAGCTATTTTATCATCAGGTGGTCTGTTGGTCCCTTTAATTTTATAAAAAGAAACGATTTGTTAGCTTCACGTACGGGTGGAGCAAGGGCGTCTCTGTTCGCAAGTGTCTTAGTAGCGGGAACGTCGGCGCAAAACATTTCATGCGCAACTTATTTCCTTGCGGCCGTATACTCCACGGCGCGGATGAAATGATTAACTTGGAGTGTGGCTTTTAAAAGTGCTCCGCTCTAAAACTAAAAACAAAATTAAATGTTGTTTTAAAATCGTCTTCAAGGCAAGAAAAAAAGTATGCCGCTTTAAGAACAAACTGTTGACCTACACAACAAAATACAAGTTTAGAATTTAAGAATGTAAATTTAGTAGTTTCACTTTATAAGTCTATATTATACCAAAAAAGGTCAAGAGTGAGAACCGCAGTAGAACCAGAACGTGGGTTTTTGTAAAGATGTACGTGGTAGAGCCAAACTGCAGCTATATTTATAGCATTTGAAGCACGAATGGGTCGGCTCGACCGGGGAAGGACCACGCTTTCACAGAATACCAGCGTAAAATAGCAGCTTAATGCTACTGTGTTTCGTATGGTGAGTGTAGAGAACCGGGGACCCTTTTTACTGGAAAGAGGCATTACATTTTATTCCTCGAGGCTGACAACGCATCTGCATTTTGATTCGTAATCGAGGATAGATGTAGATGTCTATGGGCCACAGCAACCACTTACCATCAGGTGGACTGTGTGCTCGTTTGTCACCCTATTTCTATAAAAAAAAGTTAACACACTCAAGTTCTTTTTTTATATAGATGAGCCTACGGCTCACCTGATGGTAAGTGGCAACCGCCGCCTATGAACAACTTTAACACCATGGGAATTGCAGGTGCGTTGCCGGCCTTTTAAAAAGGAGTAAGTTCGTTTCTTGAATAAGTTTCTCTAAGTGGGATCGGTTCGGAAAAATCGCCGGTGGTAAATTATTCCACAAAGAAGTAGTGTGAGGAAGAAAACTCCTAGTAAATCGCACAGTAGTGGATATGCTACACGCAGCATGTACACGTGCTAAATCAGCACTTAAAATTGCAGTTATTAATTACATCCGAGCCGGTGGGGTGCCATCATCTAACACATCTATCTCATCATCTAGCCCGGGTTGAACACGTTCTGTGAAATTTACGTCAATGCGAGACAGAAATAGTTTTGAAACAAAAAAAAACATGCGTGATTGTCGTGGAACACTCGGTTGGAACACTCGAATGGCGGATTCGAACCCACGACCTTTCGAGTTCGCGGTCCGCGCCCTGCCAATAGGCTACTGACGCTTCTAATATATTATTATTGATGAACGTATTATATTCTTGAATATCAAATACAAATAAATAAATTACTAGCGTCTATTAAAATGAAGCGTCATTTAAAATAAAATAATATTTCTTTCATGGCAAGATAAGAAAAAGTGCGAGGGAGATGGATATTATTCCATCTCGCTTCCTTATAGCCGCCAAGGCCGTCTACACTACGTCAGAAGAGGTCGTGACGGAAAAATCTTACACTTTTTCTTGCCTAGCCCCCATCCGCCAAATTCGTACGTATAAAGAACTTCGTTTCAAAAGTCTATGTAAGATTCTTACACCGTCAATACTCGGATATGTATATATTATATAAATCTTACCAACAAATATTTGTATGGGTGCATCTAACTATAATCTACGATAGTCAAGCTGGAGGTGATTAAAATCGCACGACACTGTTCGCTTACAACTATTCTATCTACATACAACGTTGCCGGCTTTAGTTCACGCGATAAATAATATAGAGGCACTCTTCACTGCAACTTGAATATAAATTGGTTAATTAATGTTAAACGCTACGAAAATTAACCAAATACACCGCAACCGGCCGCACTAACCTGTAGATATGTACACTGAGCTAGATATTTTATTTATATGCGCATAGGTCTTGACTAATGTGTATGTAAGATCCCCGATACCGATCCAGTGCGATAACGGTAAATATATTTTATTAGAACACTAGCTTTTGATTGCGGCTTCGACTGCGTAGACCGTAGAGGTTAGAAAACGACATCGTTTCGAAAAACTACAGCCAATGTGTTTTGCACACATCGAACGCGAAGCGGAGAAGCACTACATCTCAGTGCTCTATTGTCACCAAATCAAAAAAATCGCGATCCACTCAACTTAGATCACTTCCACCAGCTTTATATTGCACTCATATAATAAAAAGTACACCAATAGCATACATATATATCACATACTTCTGAGGTAGTTATCAGATTATTTATTTCGATTATTAACTATTAAGAAAAGTTAATTGAAAATAATTTCACTTGGATGTCAGTTGAACGGTATGGATGTGAACAAGATATCTTTCGAAACACTGAACTTATCACTTTGATTTTTTTTATTTGCTTTAGATTTTAATCCTTATGAAGCCTTTTAAATTTCACTGTTGTAAACCGTCCCGTTCATTAATATTTTATTTTTTATTTTATTAATTACTTGACAATTATTTTCGGTAAAAAATACGAATCACCGGTATCAAGCAGTCAAAAAAAATTAAACAGAAACAATTTTTTGTAGCTTTAAACGAAATATGTGTTTCGGTAATTAATAAAAGTAAATTGATTATTCAAAACATTAAATGAGCGTTCGTGGTGTGCACTTTTGCGTTTTCCAAATTATTCTTTTAATTCTAAGACCGTGCATCTTGCCGGTATAGTTTAACCTATTTCGGCCAAAAACTATCTCTATGCAAAAAAATCATGTCGACCCGTTGCCGTGAAAGATGGATAAACCAACAACTTTGCTTGCTAGCTCGAACCATGTAAACAGGCCTTTATAGAGTAAAACAAAAAAGAGCTAACGAACAGAACATTAGTTATAAATTAAATCTTCTCCTTTTGTTAATAAAACAAACATAATTTGTAAATGAAATTATATCTTTTTACATCTTATACTCGTATTGCACTAGCAAACTGCAGCAGACGTTATCCTGCCTGTGTAGAGATTTTCATGGCAATCGGTTGAACTGTATAGAAGTCGCGCCATCTAGTGGTAAGTGGCAACTAATTATATAGCATAATAACTTTCCTCATGAATAAATGCACTAAAATATACAACTTTCAGGGTAATCGGTCAAACGGTGTTGAAGTCTATTAATCTCAAACAGTCATACTAACATCCATTTTTATATTTATGGATGAAACTAGCGACACGCCATGGCTTCACCTTCATTTAGGTTTAAAATTAACATTAATTATATAAATTTATCGATTTCATAAGAAAACTCCAAGTTTTTTAGATAAAATATAGCCTAAATCACTCCTGACATTGCTCTCTATTTGTTCGAGAATTTCCATTACAATCGATTCAGCCATTCCGAAGATTAGCCGATTTTTTTTAAAATGGATATTCATTGACATGCAAATAACCCCCTGAGCTCAATTAAGGTCGTAAAAATGAAACCTTTAGACTAATTTAATTTTTCGACGTGGTATTAGAATTATTAAATTCGTCAATTTTATTTTATCTACTTCTGATTCAAAATTTGGGTCAGTTGATCGGATGAAAAAATCGAAAAAGTAACTCAATTTTTTTTTTAATTATCTAATGTAGTGGACACAAATTAGGTGGCCAATAGTACTGATTATTTTCATTTTTATTTTCGGAAATATAAAAATACAAGTTCGTGCTTACTTTCTTTGGTAATTTTTTTACTAGACCCCAAAATGGGACGACTGTGGATAAATCGGTCACTCTTTATTCCCTCACTCTCATAGTTCAATGGGACGATAATCTGACACGACCGTAGAGAGATCAGGCGCAGGACCAACGGCTTTACGTGCTTTTCGAGGCACGGGGATGAAACACCGCCAACGGAGTCAGGCTCTGGACTGCCACTGAGAATATCTTGACAGCAACCCAATTAGTGATTTTTGGCCCAACACGGGATTCGAACCCAGAATCACATGTTCAGCAATCGCGTTTACAACCTCTAGACCAACGAGGCAGTCAAGCAATTATAAAAGGATCACGAGCAAATATATTGTTTTAGGTACGTAAACCTTAATGAAACAATAAAATTAAATACACACCGCTTCGCCCAGCGCTAAACCTTAATTTAAATTATGGATATAATCCGGTAGATATAAACACGGATACATTTTTTTCTTTGGTAATGGATTCGTAAGGATGCAATTTTGCCAGTGTCTAGTAATAAAATAATAATAAAAATTTCTTTACAATAAGTTGATGCGTCACATTGCGAAAATTTTAGGAGATTTTGACGGCAGCTTGAGCTAGCAGACAGTCAAAGACGATAGTATCTCAAGCCGCCTAAGTAGACACAATAACTTGAGGTTCACATCACCATCGCAGCACTTGTTTCATTGTTTCCTCTAATAGTTCACATTCGGAGATATTTAATAAACAAAATTGCACCACTTCTACGTAACAAAATCCACTTCAAACTATTATTTAAACAATAATAGAATAAACAGCACTCCGCTGGCAACCAAGTTCCCGCCGCAACTCTGGGACATATTTTATTATTGTAACATTTTGTCAAGGGATGTAATGCACGTAGTGTTCTGTACGTAAAAAAGGTTTCACAGAACTTCAAAAGCTTCACATATCAAAAATATATGGAATCGAATACACTGTCGAGACTTGATGTACCTCGAAACCAACACTGCGGCCAAGGAAAACTGCTCGTAGGTGTGAGTAATATAATTTTATTATAAAGGGTTAAGCGCTGCGGGCGATCTTATTTTTATATGTCAACATATAACGCAGCGCGGTAGCTTGTGCGACAATGTGTCACGCGACATTTACATTCAGCGTTGTACCCCGAGATGGATGCGACAACCGACGCAGCTGCAACTTAATACGTCATTAACGCTCAACTTCGCCACGTTAAATTAATTTAAAAAAAAACTTGTATGTTTTCAGCAACTTCTTACATTTCATTTTACGCCATATAGGATATTAAATGGACCCCATTCTGCACACTGGACGACGTAATCCATTGAATATTACAATTTGTGCCACGTAAAAACCACGCTAAGCAGGGATGGTAGATATGATAAGGATATAGAACGACGAGTGAACGCAGGAAATAGAATAAATGGGGCTCTACACTCTATTGTGGAAAGTCAGAATGTGTCAAGAAAGGCACGTATGGCAAATCAGAGTGCTGTGTTAGTCCCTACTTTAATGTATGGTAGTGAAAGTTGGGTGTGGCAGAAGAAGCACGATAGTGGAAAAAATGCTGTAGAAATGCGGTCATAAAGGAGTATGCTAGGGCTGAATCTGAATGACAGGGTGAGAAATTGTGTGATAAGAGAAGAGTGTGGTTTGCAAGATGATAGTGTGATCAGGATTAAGAAAGGAATGTTTCGGTGGTTTGGTCATGTAGAAAGAATGAACGAGGAAAGAGTGACAAAGCAAATTTATGTTGCAGAGGTGAACGGCAGAGTCGGGAAGGGACGCCCTAGGCGAAAGTTTATCGACCAAATTGGCGATATATTGAAAACGGGCCAAATTAAGAGTACTCTTAACCGTTTAATAAAACTACTTTTACGGATTATATCGCGTTTAATTAAGTTATTTTTATTTTTATTATTAATTCCCGAAGTTTCGGGTGCTTTACAGTACCCATGGTCATGGGGGACTATGTGGGAGGCGTTATGGGTGCTATAAAGCACCCGAAACGTCGGGAATTAATAATAAAAATAAAAATAACTTAATTAAACGCGATATAATCCGTAAAAGTAGTCTTATTCAATGTGTAGTGTTGGCGTAAATATAAGAAATCATTACTCTTAACCGACGAGCATGTATCAGGTCAGTGGTCAGTCAGTATCAGGATCGTGCCAAATGGAAGTCCGTGGTCTCTGCCTACCCCTCTAGATGACAGGCGAGAGTGTTTGTGTTATGTTATATATGTTAAAAACCTCGCTTTATTATATATTCTATACAAAGCTGTTTCTTTATAATAACTGCTATAAAATAGCGAGGGTTTCGTATTTGTAATATCTATAAAAGTATCCATTACCCGTATAAAGGCTGCATTAATATTGATTAGTTTAACATTTTATATTAAACCCGCGGGTATTCTGGGTTTAATATAAAATGTTAAACTAATCATCAATTCTAATTATATTAAATACAATTCTAATTCGAGAGCTTAATGCGAAAGAAAAGAAATAATGTTAAAATATCTTTAGTTCTTTTATATAAAAAAGATGTAACTGTGAAAACGAACACAAAATCGGTTATTTCCTGATTAGTCTGCGTTCCGTGTAATCTATGATGTATTCTCAAAGAGGCGTCGACGATCGCACAATGTAAAATCCGCTTTATTTGTCCGCCGACTGACACAATGCTCTCAATGAGTCACAATAGCGAATTAAGTATTATTTTAAATTGACGTAATTGAAAAATATGCAGTCGCTCGCGCGCAGCGCTCTTATAAATTGATTCATGTATAATATTACCAAAGAGTAAGCAGACTGAGAGCCGTCATCGTGTCAATGCAGTGCTTAATGTTACAACATACTATTTGTGTTACTGTTAAAAATAAAATTCTTAGTTAATGCATTATGAGAAGATAAAGGTCCAACTTCTTTTTATCTTTCGAGAGGGTACCTTACTGAAAGCTAGTGCGGTTTGAAAAATAATTAACATAAAGGACAATGTCCAGAATCGCCCTGTGCAATAAAAGCATCGGACATACACGATAATTAATTGTCTGTTTTATTATATTAATTGCAAATACTTTTACAACACGGACTAGCTGCATTCCAAAATGAACATTAAAAAGTATTCTACTCGACTAATAACATTAATCGCCGCCATCTTCGCCAAACATCATGTGGTGTCGAAAAATTATTAGGGATGCCCAATCGATTGTAATCGATTTTTTGAATTTTTAATGAATTGTTGAATATTTTTTAATCAGAATCACATTTTGAATTTATTTCGAATAAAGTAGCAAATAGAAGCTACAATAAAAATATTCAATTACCATTTCTTTATATTCTTTTATATTATTTCCTAAAGGCATAATTTATAAAATCTACTATATCTAATGAATGAGGTCATACTCGATTTTAAATAGGTGGTTAGAATAATGCTGAAAAAAATATTCATAAAGATAATTATGCAGGATTTTTAATGATCGTTTAGAAAGGTGTGTACTTTACTTCTTACTAAACGATAACTTACGAGTTTACGACAATTAATATTTAAAAAAAAACACTTATCGTTACTGCATTAATTATAAATGTGTTCTTTAAAAAGATCAATATTGCAGACTAGATACAGATGTTATTATTAATATTGTTACAAGTATGGAAGAAGTAGAGACGTACGTGTTATTATAAGTAAAGTAGGACATTGTCATACTTGTTATGGTATTAATATTATCGTATGATAAAAGGTGATGTATGTAATACTTGTTTGTAACGTATGGCTGTAGTAAATTTTAGGAAATATCCATAAATCGTATCGTATTTGGCACTCCCATTTTTGATGTAACTAAATGGTCACTTGTCAGTCTCTCACCTGTGCTCTCACTTAGGCATGTCGATTTACTTTAAAAAAATGATCTCCAAATCGATTCAAATCGAACATACTAGAATCGATTCTCGATTAAATCGAGCATTAACAGATCGATTCTCGATCAATCACGACATTTTCAAACATACCTAATATAGACACAGAACATTATTGATGATAATTTACCGTAAATACAAGTAATTGGATAGAAACATCATTTAATTAATAAACATAACACCACGTCTGTATTTCCCAGAAGTAGTAGGCAGGGGTGTGTAGTACTACCAATTAGCACCAGTTATGTTATACATCCCATGTAATAGGGGGTGCGCGTATTACCATACACCGGCACAAATCCAGACTCCGTACTACTACTGGGAACTTCAAGTTAGAAAACCCAATAATACTTTTCCCAACCCTGGGATCGAACGCAGAACAGAACAAAAAAGTCACAAGGAACAGATGTTCCAACTATGCAAAATTATGTCTTGAATCATTTGAAATATAGCTAGTTCTTCAATAAGTTCAATTCAGAGGTTTTGGATCGATTCATTGAATCGATGGAGTGTTCTAAGTCGATATCAGGACATCGGACAAGGATTTTTCAGATTTATATCGATCTAGAAAATCGATTATTTTACTATAAACAATCGATTAAACGATTTCAGATTAACATGCCTACTTTTCATCACTCACTCTGTCAAAATTACATTGGCGTCTTTGTAATTGTATCGGTGTTTTGGTGACTTTCGGGAGTATATATTGAACATTACGACTTGTTTATTTTAACGGACCCTGATTGCTTTCAAAAACTACTTACCTTGCTGTGATTTTCGGAACTGTGTACCGCTCAAACAGTAACCTAGCATTCATAAACGGACTTACGCATACGCAATGGAAAGTGTATTTTGTGTAAATTGCGATATCTTACCGTACCGTATATGCTAATGATAACATCTAAATGCTATCTGCCAATAAATACATACATTTTTATTTTTACATTAATACACAAACATTTTTTCTCATTTCAATACCAATGCTAACAAAGCAGATATGTTAACTAGATTATATGCATTTATACGTTGCACTTACATAAACTTAGGCCTTAGAACAAAAACTGCATACCTAATTATCTAAATAGGTACTAAAAATAGCTAAATGTTTTAGGACATTGTTTTTCAGGTTCGATTATAACCTCAAAATCTGATACTTTTTATGAAATATATCTATTCTGCAGCTAGTCCGCTATAAAAATAAGATCATATAGGAATTTACTAATGATCGACAATAAAACACATAATTTTCCGATGCTCTTGGTTCCAGGGCGAACAATGTATGGGCGCAGAGCAATGTCCTTTACTCGTATACATAGATTTTCTGATGTTTTCTTTACTTTCCATCACTTACTCAATTTGTTTATAGAATTGCAATCAACATTATGTTGGCAACATTACATTGTATTTACGACAAATAACCACCTACCGAGATACGTATCCTTCTTATACATCTAGTTTCATATCGCATATCGATTCATCTGCTTTAGCTTAAACCAGAGTAATTACTGTATTCAAACTAAATAACAAATAACGCAAGTTATTACATGTGCCAAACGTTATCTTTTGGTACCGGCGGGGATTGGTCCGGGTTGCTTGAGTAATTTGAAATGACGGCGAGCGCTTAGCCCTTGAGCTACCGTTCGTAAAAAAAAGTTACATCGAATACGCATGATTTGTAAAAGCAAATGCCTTTATTACTAATGGTACTATACGATCTAGACAGCTGCCAATTTGTCATACAGTTACAGATGTCGCTACAGTCAGAGGATCATTTTATAGTTGTTACATCGGCTGTTTAATCTTTGTCAACACCGAGGGCCAATGTACCGGGTACGGTCACGGCACCAAATAAAATGCTATTAACGTCAATGCTGCAAACGGTGACACCAACGACACGAATTTTTCTTTATTTTATTAATTTAATTATTTATATTAATAAAACGACTCCGTGGCGCAGTGACTTAGCAAGTTACAGTGGTGAGGGCCGCGTGTTCGAATCCAAAGAACAAGTATTTGTATGGCCTACAAATAAATATTCTAGATAGCTTTATTAGATATTCTCATTCAGTCACCACGTATTTAACACGTTCGCAGTGATTGTGTCAAGGTTACCGTAAATAAGTATATGCTTTGATAGAGCTTTTAGGGCAACTAAACTACTTAAAGCTTATAGAAAGTAAGTTACCATCAAGTGGACTGTAAGTTTATTTGTCATTTTCTATCATATTATAAAAAAAAGAAACTCGTCACGCGAAGTAAACAAATACGAGTAAGAAGGCTCATATCCTTAAAAGGTTTGTGATTTCTGATACATGCAAGTTTTCCCACGATGCTTTCCTATTTATAAGGTCGTCTTCGATTAGAAATAGCATACATTTGAACATTAGAAATAGAATGGTTTATATTAGAACACCCAGAGGCATTGGTATACCTGGAAAGCTGCAATATTGGACTTTCACAAGTCGATTATTTATGTGAAACAACGCTTGAGCATTAGAAGGCAATACTCAAACTCAATAATATTTTTTGTAAATTTCATTAAAAATACAGTCAAAAACTACTAACAAATCAATATCAAGATAATATCCTTAACAAATCACTATCAAGACTCAACGGAGATTAGCCATCGACGCAGGACCAGCAGGACAGAATTATAGTGCACGAGTGAGTGCATAGGTGCACTCTCTATTCCTTCATTCTCATAGTTTGTCGGGACGGCAAGCCACGACACGATCGTAAAGAGATCAGACACATGACCAACGGCTTTACGTGCTTTCCGAGGCACGGGATGAAACACCGCCTACTTTCTGACTCCGAAAAAATCCATAAACTGATTTTCGCCCGACCCGGTATTTCAACCCGGGACCTCATGATCAGCAACCTCATATACGACCACTAGACCATCGAGGCAGTCAATAAATTTAAATTACAGCTTACCAATAAGCCAATTTCGATTTGGCTGCACGGATGTAAAATAAAAAACACTGGTATAATAATATGTGATATTTATTTACCCTTGCCGATATCGAACCCCGAACCCAGCGGAGCGGAGACGAAATACTATAATTACGCGCGATATAAGCCTTTCGGGGAGTTATTAACATTTGGGAGTCAGAAAAAAATAATAATATTGTTAATAACGATGTGAATGTATCATTGTAATATCCCGCCGTTGCGGCGGGTTTCACTCACTGACAAATTATGAAATTATGTGGGACGTATCCTCTACGCATTTATGGGCTCCTAGTACAATTAAGTATTAAGTTTCAGACAGCTTATATAATTCACCTCCTTAGGAGAGAGGTCGGATGTTCATCAGTGGACTTTCAGGGCCTGACGATGATGATGATGGTGATGATTCTACAAATTAATATTTTACAAAAATAACATCGAAAATTGGAGCTGACAGGATTCGAACTTGGATTGCTCAGACATTATGAAGATTTTTGAACCAACACTCAAGTGAACAGGCATCGTCATAACGTGCATCTTTGAATACAACGCTACGCAACTTGTCTGCCATCTTGTTTACAATCGTTTAACATAATTAATAATGTTGTTATAACTAAACTTAAATATTTTCAACGATTCAAAAAGATGTTTCCTTTTGAATAGGACCTACGATCTGGTAAATTGCTTCCATTTGTTCCTTTTGGTAGTATTTTTTTATAGAAGAAGGTTGACAAACGAGCACACAGTAAACCACACCACAGATGGTAAGTGGATGCTGTGGCCCATACACATCATCTACATCTATCCTCGATTAAGAATCAAAATGCAGATGCGCTGTCACCCCTGAGGACTATGATGGAATGGATGATACGAAAAGTTTTTCGGGTGCTATTTTACGCTGGCATTCTATGAGTGTGTGTGTGTGGTGGAAAAATTGCAGACAACGCCGGATGGCGTCGCAAGTAATTTTTATTTATAACTCTTAATAACGCGATGACTAACGAACACGAATTAAAGCTGTATTATTTTACGTACGATGCGCACGCCAGCAATTATTGACCATTCTAAATGACGGTATAAAAATACACATTACAATTCTAATTCGAGAGCGGGCCGAATCCCGCCGAATTATAATATATTTCATCGGCCCACGGTTATTTATTATAGTCAAAAATTAAGGCTGTGCAGCGGACCAACGCGATCCGCAATTTGGCTTTAGTTAGCCGCACAAAACGAACGCCACGACTCGCGATTTAGTTCCGATTTAAGGATGGTTTTGCAACGCGAAAAAGTCTAAAGGAACGGAATACTGACACACATTTTTGACCTTTACAGACCTGTTCGGATTCGAAAGAAGTTAATAAGGCGTTTTCGAATTGCGGTCGCTGCGATTTCGTTTGCCCTTCTTACGCGACATTTGACTTTTGCACCCGCGCGACAGGGCACCGTTTCCGAACGAAATTAAATCAATATTGTTTTTAATAAACTTGTGATGTCCATGGCGGGATTTTTTTTTGAAGCCAGTCATCATAATTTGCCAACACGATGTATTTCCAGTCTTACGTTTTTACCACAAACCCTTTCCAAGAAGTCTTTATTTTAACGTTCTATTCGATAATACATTTTGAAGGTTTCGATTAATTATCATTATAAAACCGCAATGCATTACCTGCCTTTAAGTGAATAATAAATTAACATGTATCATATAATATATAAACAACAGCGTGGGTTTACCCAATAATATCATAATAGGGAAAAGACAATCGCTGGATTACATTAAGTAAATGTGTTTACAGTTGCTGAACTATTTTTACGATCTAGGAAATTTTTATCAATAACAAAAACTTTGGAAGTGAAGGTAGGAATTAAATTATGTTTGTGTGTGAAATATACGATTGTCTTAATAAAAGGGTTAAATATGTTTGGTGGGAAGTTATCTGATTAAGATCACAGGGACACCTTTTTACAATAATTGCTTTATCTGCGCGCAAACGTGAAGTAAAGCTTTTACGTGGCTTTTGGTTAGAGTTTATACGTGGTAGAGCCATGCTGCAGCTAAATCAGTAGTATCGTTGTAGCACTCTCGACCGGGGAAGGACCACGCTCTCACAGAATACCAGCGTAAAATAGCAGCTTAACGCTGCTGTGTTTCGTATGGTGAGTGTAGAGAACCGGAGACCCCCTTTACTGGAGACGAGGCATTCTATCTTAGTCCTCACGGGTGTCAACGCATCTGCATTTTGATTCGTAGTTGAGGATGGACGTAGATGTCTATGGGCCACAGCAACTACTTACCATCAGGAGGACTGTATGCTCGTTTGTCACCTTAATCCCATTAAAAAAAATTGAATTGCCGCCATTTTCCGCCCTAACTTGTACTTGCTATTAACTAAGTGAAAGCATAAACAGAAAAGCCGACTTCAAAGGAAAAATTGAATGAAATAATTTAACATTTTTTTATAGGATAAGGGTGACAAACGAGCACACAGTCCACATGATGGTAAGTGGTTACTGTGGCCCATAGACATCTACGTCTATCCTCGATTACGAATTAAAATGCTGATGCATTGCCACCCCTGAGGACTAAGATGGAATGCCTCGTTTCCAGTAAAAATGGTCTCCGGTTCTCTACACTAACACCATACGAAACACAGCAGCGTCGAGCTGCTATTTTACGCTGGTTGTTACATTCGTGAAATGAGATAGTTCTTACGTTCTTACATCTATTGGAAAGCATGACATCTTTCTGGCATTTGAATTAGTTAGCGAACGTGTGCATCAACGTTTAGGTAACTAAACAGAGAGTATGCATGCAAATGGAAACATGTGGTTTGATTGTACTTGGAGTTTGATTGAGGGAGGCATCACCCCTCCTAATAGGCTTATCAGCAATGGATACGCGCGCGCAAAGCCACAGCACCGGATGGCCGAGGACGTACAGCGCTCGATCCGAACCCTTCAGATTTTGTTATATCTTAATGGAATAATTAATCAATTTGATCAGTCTAGACTATAAGCCTGATGTGAATTGATACATATGGACGGCTTACATTGAAGTATCATTTTCATGCGTTTTATTTCAACGACTTGTTGATGAAGTGTATTGTATTAACGCGTGAGAAATAAGAGAATCTATTAAGCACTATTAGAGATGAGAGCCTATTTATAGCCTATAACATTATTTCAAAAGTTTCTTGTTCTATATCATAATTTCGTATTTCTTATTATTAATAAATTGCGCGGAGAAATCAGTTTGGTTTCGATAACATCTTTTTACTTTTCATGATATGAGATGGACAAGTTCACTAAAATATGAACAACGTAGTAGGTACAATCGAATATAGTACATACAATCGTGTTCTCAACTCCGACTTACGGTACAGAATTATATTAGTTAACTGCATATTGTTAAGGAGAGGACATCATATTATAACATAGACGGAGGACGGACGGCGGTAGACGATCGTAGAGCAGACGTCTGGACTTCAACGCTGTTGAATCCAATAGTCGTATCTTACGTGCCCCACGGGAGAAAATGGTACCACCGCATTGTTGACTACGTCATAAATGCACAATTAACTTATGTGAGACGAGTGGGCAAGCTGGCAAGTGAAGCTTTGTAAGATATGGGTCTTCTGTAAATGGTCCAGAGAACGCGTCTCACTCTACTTTTATTTAAAATAAAAAATTAACTGTAGGTGATGCGCTATAAAGCTCAAATCGCAATGGCTTAATCTGCGTTAAATGGATGTTGAGTCGCTACTTTGTGACAAAAGGTGCGATATGTGTAAACAAAATGCTACGGCTGCCCCTGGGTGCCCTTTGGAAAACGTCACTCAAACCAATAACGATGACGACGAAGTACATGTCCGAGAGAAGTGAACCGAACATATTTTTTTTTAAATATATTTGAATAAAGAGTACTAGCTTGCTTTCTCCTTGATGGGCCAGTTACAATCCATTGGTATTAAATAAGAATAAACTGCGAATTTCGGCAAGAACCCTTACTGGACGCTGTTGTTTAAAAAAGCACATGTTCATCAAAAGACTAAGCAACTCAAGGATGTGCTGATCCTGTTTCTTAACGGAAGAAACACCTCTGCACGTCCTATCTGATTGTGGACCGTAACACTCATCTGGGAAACTACGTACTTAGCCCAGAAGAAGTGAAATTGCTCACAGCTAAGCAACTCCTTCAATTAATCATATCATATGTCTTCATGACTTAGCAGTGAACTATAGCCATAGCAGCGATCGCAGTAGACCTTACAGGTCGCAATGATACTGGACTTTCTAGACATGCATAGCTGCCATTCCATTATTCCTCACGCTTGGCAGACGCATTGGCGGTCGCATTACTAAATTTCTCGCATGTCTGACGCCCGTTGCCAGTCTGGAAGATTTTATATTTTGAGCTTCAAGGTGACAATATATCTACCTGCATTTTATTTTTTTCTTTGAAATTAAATTTAAGTACAACGAACTTACAATACACCTGATGCTAAAAGTTACTGCAGCCCAAGGACACCTGCAACCAACTTTAAACAAAGAAGGTTAAATATTATACATCATCACCTCAGAGAACTAAGATGTAATGCTTCACAGGTTCACAGCCTGTAAATAATGGTTCTTTTTATTATTATTACCCGACTACCCCAGAAGGAGGGTGACGGCTCCGTGGCACTACGCCGTAGCAATTGAGTTGCTGCGCTAAGGGCTGCGGGTTCGAATAACGCACGGAACAAGTATTTGTATGGCCTACAAATAATTGTTCCGGGTCTGGATGTTTGTCCTTGTGCATGTTGTAAACTGCCCCCACGATACAGGAGAAAATCTTAGTGTGGAGGTAACGTTTATTTTTAAATAAAGAAAGAAGAAAAAAATGTTCTTCGAGAGTATGTATGTATGTCTATTTTTTTGTCATACAGGGTGTCGTTAGGTTCGTCTTAAATTGCGGGAGTGACAAAGGTTATATAATATTTATACATTGCATCTGCAAATACAAAAAAGGAATGGCAAGGTTTTTTTTTCAGTAAACTTTTCAACGCTGTCGGGTTTTTTATTTACTGTTTTAATTTCTGTGACATTAGTAATTGTTACACATACAAATATACCTTAGTGAAAATTAAACATTAGTTTATGGGACGTGGATATGTTTTAGGACTTCATAGCTTAATTTATTATTCCAAACAGTATTAGGCAAGACCTGTAAAGTGGGATCTACACAGCAAAGTAGTACATCCTCCATGATATTTAAGTTAATATATTTCCTTTAAATTATACGTTTTATGGCTGTTCAAACTGATCGGAAAAGATCATGTTATTGCGTAAGCTTTTGTCATCTTTCTGAATTTTTTTTTTACTTTTGACTTGTAGTCTTGTTGTAATATCTCAGATTATGCAGATCCGTTAAAGATCTTGTAAAAAGGCCCTAATAACCTCACGTTAAGTCTGCAGTGTGTTTCGACGTCTTTATCTAAAACGCAAGACGATCAAGTAACGTCTGCGAGATCTGAATGAGATCGCGATTCGATATTATTGAGCATTCGATATCTCAGATTCAGGGTTGGACGAGATCGTTGTCACGTGTTGTCCGTGTTGTTTTATACTTTTCTTCAGAACACGTAACTGGTGCTGAACACAGACCTCACAATCAAGGAGGATCACTTATAACCACTGTACATTGTACACTCATTAGCAATACTACACGCATAAGATCGCCATCATCATCATCAACCTGCGGCAGTCCACGGCTGGGCATAGCCCTATCCCAAGGCGCGCCACTTATCCCAGTCCTTAGCTACACGATTACTCCATGGTGAAGTGGCTTAGCAATGAGTTACAACGCTAAGGGCCGCGGGTTCGAATCCCGCACCTAACAATTATTTGTATGGCCTACAAATAATTGTTCCGGGTCTGGATGTTTCTCCTTGTGAAATTTAAGTATGTAAACTGCCCCCACGACGCAGGTAGAAAATCCTAGTATGGTAACGTAACGTAAAGGTAACGTTTTATAAAAAATCTCGAATTAAAAAAAAATCTCTCGAATATACACATATAGAAGTTTTAGGTATTGCAGGGTGTGAGGCGTTCGATTTTAGTTCTGTGAGGTGGCCACGCATCTGCAGTCTTCCTTGTTCCATCCGTATAACGAAATAAAGTGATTAATTTATCATAAGGAACAGAACATAACAAACATGGCTTGACCACAACAAAATTTTGTTTTAGAAAGGTGCAAGAAGCTTTGCTATAAGCTTTTATTTTGATTGTGCGGAAGAATTGCATGACTTAATTTCTCTCTATCCCTTCCGTCATCGGACAAAGGCGCTCGGCTATCTATCACTCTCTATTCCCTCACTCTTATAGTCCGATGGGACGATAATACGACACGACCGGAGAGAGATCAGGCGGAGAACCAGCGGCTTATCGTGCTTTACGAGCCACGGGGGTGAATGAAACACCGCCAAATTCCTGACTCCAGGCTGTTACTGAGAATTTATTTATAGATAAACGCAATAACTGATTTTGGCCCAACCCGGCATTCGAAACCAGGACCTCATGATCAGCAATGGCGTTTACTACCGCTAGATCAACGAGGCAGTCATTCGACTTGTCGATATACCACGTATACGAATACGTGGTGCGTACTGTCTCGTGTGCAGCAAGGGAGTGGAATAATTCGGCAGCATCTGTCTTTCCATCCTATTACAATGTGGGTTTTTTTTTAGAATAGGTACAAACAAGCATGCGGCTCACCTGATGGTAAGTGAGTACCGCCGCCCATGAACAACTGCAACACCAGGGGAATTGCAAGTGCGTTGCCGGCCTTTTAGAAAGGAGTAAGCTCTTTCTAAAAGGCCTGCAACGCACCTGCATTTCGGAGTCGGGGCATCTTCGAGGTAAGAGACTTTTGTTAACCTCAAAAGCTTTTATCAGAAAGATACTGTTGATCTGTTAGTTTCTATCGCCTCTACGACCCACAGATGATATTATGGGGGTGCTTACGATAGTGGTACAGGCAAAGAGCTCCATATTTTATGACTCGGCTACTTAAAACACAAATAAATATAAAAATATGAAAAAATGAAATGTATACTGTTTTTTCGGGCGCATTTCATTCGCTTATTTTTCAACATCAGTTGTTCAGCCGAGAATAAACTGCATCTTAAACACGTTTTGTCGTTATAAGTTCTTGTTTATGTTACAGTATATGCATTGCAATTTCATTTTATAGGTACCACAGCGTGGCACTTTATTTTATTTCATTGTCCAAAACTAAATAATGTTATGAATACAAAATACCAGATTTCGATGCGACCGTCTTGGACCCCCCTTTATCCCTTGTTTGCACGAACCGCTTTGTTTTTATAGTCCACGACTGATCGCCGAGTATTTGCTTTTCTCCATTCTCTAAAATAAATTTCATGGTACGGGACCGTTTGGGTGGTATCGTTTGCGGGTGCTTTAAGTTGTTTTAAAGTGAGCTATTTTATACATGGATTTGATGCTATTTTTAATCGTTAAGTAATTTTATGCATAAATTTTATGATTGGTGCAGATGGTTCAGGACCGTGCTTTATGGCATTCCTTGGGAGGGACCTAAACTCATTAGCCGACTTGTGATTGGATGATGACGACGATGATAATTGATAAAGTCAAAGTAATTTTTTTTATTTAAATTTGGCTATTACAAAGCACTTTTTGACATACAAAAGCTACGCTATCGCTTCATCTAGGGGACCTTGTGAAAAAAAGTGGCAAGAAACTCACAAGTAGACTTTTTTTTCCAAACAGTCACAATTTAACATTATGAAGGCATCATCATCATCATCATCATCATTATAGCCATTCACAAGTCCACAAAGCACTAATCTGAGCAACCTGCATCCATCGACTTCCTACACCTCTTACCAGGTCGTCACTCCGTTTAGTTGGGTCCCCCTTAACTTCGCATATCGGTACGAGGCTGCCACTCAAGAACCTTAGTTACCGCAACGGTAGTCGGTTCTTTACCTGCACAATTTTATAGAATGAGGGTGACAAACGAGCACTCAGTCCACCTGATGGTAAGTGGATACTGTGGCCCATAGACATCTACATTTCTCCTCGATTAAGAATCAAAATGCAGATGCGTTGTCACCCGTGAGGATTAAAATGGAATGCCTCGTTTCCAGTAAAAAGGGTCTCCGGTTCTCTACACTCACCATACTAAGCACAGCAGCATTAAGCTGCTATTTTACGCAGGCGGAATACCAATTCTGTGAGAGCGTGGCTTTGTCCCGGTCGAGCCGACCCATTCGTGCTAAAACCATAATATAGCTGCAACGTGGCTCTGCAACCTGTAAACCTCAACCAAATTTGTCAACAATTATGGGTGAACGCCTTTTATTAATAGCGTATTAACGCATTAAAACCACACTCACATTGAGTAACAATATAGGAGAAATACTTGCGGTGAATACGAATCTTACGCGGACGTAAAAGCGCGCCTTTTAATATGTTTAGAAACGTCGGAAATATTTTATATGAACGTGTAAATATAGCCAGAGACATCGTGTCGGTGAATTTTTTAGTTTCCAACTAAACAAACAGACGGACAGTTCAAACACAAGATGTTATTATGAACAGATTTTTCGTTTCGTCCTCCGTTCTATTGTGATCGCGTTGCGCACGCGCATTGTTGCGGGACAATCTAAAAACAACCTAATTGTGAACACCGCAAGTTACACTTTTGCATGGGCTGCGTATTTTAGTGATATTGAGTAAACTTCACATTTTTAATTTTGGTGTTATACTCTTTACATCATCACCTCGGATAGGTTCATATTAAAATATGCACAGTAGCACGGTTATTACGTAAACACTATTGTCTTGGGAATGGCGCTGTAGGAATAAAAATAACGGAAAACAGTTTTATAGCTCTTAATCTTCGTAACCGTTTAATATATTTACAGGCTTGGTATTATATGTTGTAAATGTGCAAGGCATTAAGGGCTCTATATCATTCGGCAACAGTGTAAAATTGCGTGAAGATTTCGCGTTTCGATTAAAAAAATTAATACGTCTCCACAAAAAGTTTATCTGCCTCATTATTACTGAATCGTATGCATAGATACAACGGCTCTGTACTAATTTTCGTTTTCTATTAAAATTGAAATTTGAAGAACTGAAAGCCTTATTTTGATAGTGCTAAATGCGACAGTTGCTTGCGTTGCTCGGCCGCGTCCATTTGCTACAATGATAGATATTAAGGCATAATTTACTTTTTCAACAAAAGCCGTTAACATAGAATTAGGCTCAATTTACAACGACGTCATTGCAGCGGCGGACGTTCCTTGTATTCGTACGTCGAATTAAATATAAGTTGATTAAAAAAAAAACAGTAAAAACAGGGCCGTATTTGGTTGTAGAATAAATTTGTCTACAGTGTACCTCGGGTAAGTATACATTTTATTTAATATAGTTACTTCAAAAAAGTAGATTCAACATAATTTCTTAAGTTTATTCTCGAAAACTATAAAGTTACTCATGTTGCATAAGTGTCCAGAATATTCCATATATTGTTAATAATGAACTTACTGTTAGTTTTAACGGTATATACATTAAATAGTAACTTTGCCTAGGATTTGAAGGAGTACGTTACACCGCCATATTACAGTCGCAGTTAGCAGTTTTTATTAGGTATGTAGAGGGTAACCCCAATAAATAAGATATAACATAAGGTATCGACTACCCCCGTCCGTGAGTCATTCGGCGGTATACGATGCGCTGCCTCTTAGATAATTCTGCGCATATCATATATGCGCATATTAGATAGTCTATTTTTATATGTGGTAGAGCCACGCTGCAGCTATATTATGGTTGTAGCACAAATGGGTCGGCTCGACCGGGGAAGGACCACGCTCTCACAGAACAACAGCGTAAAATACTGCTGTGTTTCGTAAGGTGAGTGTAGAAAACCTGAGACCCTTTTTACTGGAAACGAGGCATTCCATCTTAGTCCTCATGAGCCCCATCATGCAACCGTGTGCTAGCTTGTCACCTTTATTCTATAAAAAAAATCTAGTGGTTATATTATTGTAATGGTACACTGGTAGGTAGCAAAACTAGACAATATAATGTCTGATCGTTACATTATTAGCATCATTTGTGTGAGTTTTGTCAGTAATTAATTATATTTCAAAAACACTAAAATGTATATTGTCATGCCAATAACTCGTCAAAATATTAATTGCACTATGTATTTTAAAAGTGGTAGAGCCACGCTGCAGGTATATTATGGGAGCAGGAGGAATGAGTCGGCTCGACCGGGAAAGTGCTGCCTACTCTCTCTCGAAATACCAGCGAAAAATATAAGCTAATTGCTCCTGTGTTTCCTATATGTTAACTATCTTAGTCCTCAGGGGTAACAACGCATCTACATTTTAATTCTTAATCGAGGATAGATGTAGATGTCTATGGGATACAGAATCCACTTACCATCACGTGGGCCGAGTGCTCGTTTGTCATTTTATTCTATGAAAAAATATTATTAATCTTTGTTAAGTACCACAACGGGTCATGCAATAAATAAGCTCCTCTTTAATACGCTTTGTACTTCCACAAAATTTACGTATTTACTCGATTACGTTGTTATAAATTTAACACAAACCTGTTTACAAAATTTTAAATGTTATTATAAGAATATTGAAAACATAAAATGTATCTACGTAGTGAATTGCATTCGAACGCATTCGGCACAAACTGGGTCCGGGTCGCGGGTCGCGGCACAGCACAGCGCACGGGCACGTACCCCATCTGTATAGTGCCCGGAAACGGGACAGCAACAACGTCAGAAGAGCGCCGCCGCTAACATTACGTCGAATAAAAAGAAAAGTTATTATATTTTTTATTGGGGAGGGCCGCCACCCTCGCCGCCAACGGGGTTATTTTTATTTTATTCCCAAAGTTTATTTTCCATTTGTTTTAACTTCTATATTCGCGACTCGAGGGCTGAAAGTTGGTCGACGGGGCGCACGCACGTACTCAATGACTCACTAATGCGTACCGCGTCATTATATTTTTATATTTAAACTTTGCCGGAGAACAACATTTAAATGAGAAAAGTTGGCTGAGTATTATTATATTCGCGGCGGCGCGGCGGCTTCCGATGCTGCGATATTAAACTCTCCGGGGCACGGCTTTGTTTCAATTTTATTTACTTCTAAGTGGATATTGTGTCAGAGGAGTCTGTGCCCCGGAAGCTCACCCGCTCACCGCTAATCCCGGCCATTGTCCAAAAATTCACACATGTAAATGTGATGAGTCACCTGTGATGGAACTCGGTCGTGGCTGCAAGAATCAAATTCAAAATATAAATAATGTGAAAATTATTTTGAAATAAATAACATTAACAGCAAATGTAATATAATTAAAAAAAAGTTATAGAAGTGGGGGCAAACGAGCATGCGGCTTAACTGATGGTAAGTGTTGATGATGAACAACTGCAACACCAGGGGAATTGCAGGTGCTTTGCCGGCCTTTTAAAAGGAATAAGCTCGTTTCTTGAAGGTCCCGGAGTCCGGAAAATAGCCAGTTGTTAACAATTCCACAAAGTATTAATTAAGTATTATTTAATCACAAAATTAAACCGCTTTTCCATAAATGGATTTACATAAAACGTAAATTCAATTTCACAAGTCAATATCATATCCATACAACACTATTTTAAGACTAAACAATTTGCGCCAGCGCAAACTTAACACCGCGCGGAAGCACGTTTGGCTGCGGTCCACACCGCGGCGATAAAGCCTAAACTAACGTGACTTAAAGACATTCACGCCCCATATACGGGCCATAGCTCTTAATCTCTCTTTATGGCGTAGCGGTCACAAAAAGTAAGCAAATTAGGTGGCAAGTACTCGACGACCACCGAGCGTGAACCCCAGCGCGCTCGCCGCACACTATTGGCATTTATCTTTAACTCCCGACTTAGGTAGTCTATTTGCCCCCTAAAAATAAAGTAGTCCACGTAGATTTTTAACAAGCAAACCCGAAAGAAACACAACGAACAAAGGGAACAACCGTTGAGCACGCCGTGTATTGACTTTCCATCAATACTGACTTGAACGTAGGTAACAATAAGGGTAGGTAAAATGCGTCTAATTGTTGTAAAAACATTCGAGGCCCGAACAGAGTACGATTTAAAAGTGATATTCTCAAACCATAAAGCAGTTTCACATGCCCATGAGAAATATTTATCTTAATATAATAAGTAAACCTAAAGACTAGCCGGACGGGCCGTACGGGCCGCCGGTACCCCGCCCAAGCTTTCTTGACACTTGATGCATGATCCGCTTTTATTAGTAATCGATTCTTTGTTCATTTTACACAGTGCACAAATACATGTTAATGATTCAACTTTTCCCTGTTGTTAATTTCCTAGTAGTGTTACATAAAATTGTTTTCGATTATTACTTTTGTTGACAACGCTTGGCTTGACAACAAATGGTTTAAACGTTTTAATTAAAGTTAAAATAAATAAATAAACGCATCTGTAGCCTTCTTTGTTTGAAGCAGACTGCTCATGGAATGTAAGAACCACTTACTATCAGTTAGGCTGTAAGTTTGTGTATCGCTTTAGTCTTATAAAAATGTTGTAAAATAAACCTGTAACACACTAAAAAGACAGCATTTTTAAGAATTTTGTAAAAATATTGTACATATTTATACATAATTTGATAAAACTGCTTCAATAAAAATGGTAATTAGTAGATACCCCTGTCGGTCACAACGAATTCTCCCCCTTATATACCTACTAACAAAAACAACACAATATAACGTAGCCAATGCAGTTACAAATAAAATTTTACACAACCAAGCCTTCGGCATATAAAAAATTAACAAAATTAAAAAATAATTAGTTCGCGGCAAGTACCAAAGAGGGACGGTCGATGTTTTGTCTGTTTCAATTAGGTACAATGCATAGTAGTAGACGTGGCGTGGCTCCCTTCACACCGCGCCTCTGTTGCCCTTTGTTTGAGGATGCATTTAAATAGTAGGCCGTAGGTTCGATGCGTCCGGTTTTCAAAAACAAATACGCTATCCAACACCAATATTTGGGCACAAGTAATAATTTATGAGTGCTGTCCTTTTTAGGAGTCCGTTTTTGTCATAACTCTATGATCCTAGGCACGGTTTTCGTCGGGCATGAAATTAGTGAGAAAGATCATCAGTTAAAAGGGCGCTATGTGTACAAAGTAGGACAGGATTTATTGAAAACAGAGCGGAAGAGCTGCGTACGTTCGACGATTTGGTACGTTTATGAAATAAAATAATATTATGTTATGAAAATGCATCCGTATTGATTAACACCACGACTGCATGAACCTAGTTGGGGATAATACGTATCTATGTAAACCTAGGAGGGAACTTAATAGTGTTACCTACAAAGAGTATCATATATCCTACTCCATCACATAATCGACTTCTATGCCGAAATTAATTAAGACCGCCCAGCCTATCGAGCGTGAATCCTATCACACAAACATTCAAACAAAAATACCTTGTCATTTTATATTATTAGCAAGATTACTATTACTAGTTCAAGGGTTGTACTTTTAGACCCTCTTAACCATTTTTGTCACAAAAATATGCAATGTACAGACCATCTGCAATTTACATATTCATTTTATGTATAGATTTAAGTAAGCCGCCACATTCGTAGTACACAATTTAAAATATATAAATATGTGTTTTATCTATTTATATGTGTTTACATCTGCTATGTATATCAAATTTTACGTATTTTTTTACGTGGTAGAGCCATGCTGCAGCTATATTGCTCTACCACGAAAAAAAAAACCTGAATGGGTCGGCTCGACCGGGGAAGGAACACGCTCTCACAGAATACCAGCTTAAAATAGTAGCTTAATGCTGCTGTGTTTCGTATGGTGAATGTAGAGAACCGGAGACCCTTTTTACTGGAAATGAGGCATACTATCTTAGTCCTCACGGCTGACAACGCATCTGCATTTAAATTCGCAAACTAAGATAGATGTAGATGTCTATGTGCCACAGCAACCACTTACCATCAGGTGGACTGTGTGCTCGTTTGTCACCCTTATTCTATAAAAAAAAAACATAGCACACTTATAAAATTACAGTACATTACACTACTAAAAATATTTAAAATTTCTATTTAATATTATGTTTTTGGAGGTCGATGGCTGTCACCAGCGTCAACTTGTGAACGGGTGCTGCTTTTGGTGGCTGGTCTGCTGGGGTTTGTACTACCGATGAGCACCAAATTATTACACCCAGTTTTTCATCATATCACCTCAGTTACCATCGGCATGTTCATATTTAAAAAAAATATTATAACTTACATTATTGTATTTGGTTCGTTACAAAATCTTGTTCTTCGCTCAGATCAAAAACTCTAATAGAATAAAACATAGCTTTGACAAGCGAAAGTTGAACTTCTTACGTCGAAGATTGATATTTTATTTATTTTGTGGAGCATCATAAATATTTCAAAAGACCTTAGTAACGATAAGGAAAGTCGAAAGTTATTCTGTATTACCGGTTTGCATACGGGGCCAGTGCGTAAAATATATAGGTACATATACATACATATAATAACTATAATATTTTCTTATAGTTAACTTGATACCTGTTCCAAAACATACTCAGAAGCCTCAAATTACGGGGCTAGACAAAAGCTTGCGGTAAAGATTACGGCTCCATGTAGTGGCGGTATACTAAAAATATCCACTATCCCATATCATCCCGTGGTTCTCGCAAGAGCCGAAAAAAGGAAAACAAATCAGGAGATGGGCAGCAGCATCTTCCTAATAACGACCAAAAATAACAAACTGCGGTAGCCAACCCGCTTGCTAAGCGTGGCAACTATGGCAAATATCCCCCCTATGAGGCAATCTATGGGGTAGGCCTATGTTCAGCAGTGGACTTTAATAGGCTGTAACGGTAACGATAAAGATTACGGTGGTTTTACTCGCGGCTCATCATTCCTGATACGTTGGGGATGCAGTACATACAAAGCGAGCGAGCCGCAAGCCTGGCTCGTCGGTTCGCAAAACCGCGGTTGCTATGATCCACTAACGACAAGCACACTAATAACAATGTCTTCCAGACCATATTTTGGTCACCGCAGAGGAGTGCCACCAGCGCTACCCCAGCTTTACTGTCTTCACGTTGGTAATTAACAATTCATTGTAGACATGTGTCAATAGTGAATTATTCGTTAATTTGAACCGGGTCGCATCAAAGTATTCCTGATTGCGATTACATTTGTTGAACGTTCCGGATCAAACAATTGACAGGACCTACGACCAAAGAGTATAGTAATGTCCGTCGACCGACATTATCGAGTGGGTCTCACAGATTCTAAAAGTTCTTAAACTCGAAATGATCCATTTGAATGATGGACACGAATGACCTGGTTCGTAAGACGAAACAATACTGGAATGATCGGGTCACTAGAAATGAATGAATGACACATGTCTATTTCATTGGCACCGGGCTGGTATCGAACCCAGGTTGCTCGCAACTTACGGCGAGGGCTTAGCCCCTAAGCTACCACGGCTCTCATGTATATTAGTAAATTTGTTTGTAAAATTTAACAAATTGTACAAATAAAAAACGAATTTCACATGCGCAATACGAAACTTTTTAACGAATGTTCTTACAACAAACCGAAAAATGTTTTGTCTGCGGACAATTTAATGTTGCCAGGGCGCGTGCAGTTTGACTTTGACCGCATCGTGTAAACGGCCGTGTGAGGTGAGATGAAGGTGTGGCCACACCATCGCTAACTTTTGTTTTTTTATGATTAAGCAAAAGTTTAACCACATAGTCCTTAGTTTTGAGCAAATATAGTTTGTTACGTATTTATTAGCTGTAATTTTGCATTATTGCCTTGTTGTGTAATTTTATTAAAGTACATCATTTTCATCATCTACGATCTATTCCTTTTCATTTATGAATAAGGATATGATAGCAATGGACTTTAAAAAAATGATAACAAAAAAGAATATACCTGCATTTTCTTGCGTCATTTATCCTCCGCACAAAAGCACCTCATATTGAAACGGCAATAATAAAAAAAACGTGTTGACGTTGGACAAAAAAAATTATAATTAGTTACATCGAAAACAAATAAATAAACAGGTTAAATAGCATTGCGTCAGCTCATTGCTGGTGGCTTAGCAAACCATTGGAAACCCCAAAATCAAAAACCCAAAATAAAAAAGGTAAAAATAAAGTACCTTCATTTATTAGGTTCATACAATCATAGTTCACGTTATCGTTTAAAATCAATTATGTTCTAAAAACTGACGTCACTAACGTCACTCAAAAATACTATTTTTTGGGAACGTTTCCCGCAACACGCTAACACTAACGCCCTAAGCGTAAATACAGAAGTTTACACTACAACTTAATCTGTTGTTCAGATAACTCACGCAATAGAGGTGATACAAAATTATAGTACGTTAAAAAAAGATAAAAATTTCTGCTACAGAAATAAAAACCTTACGCATTATTTACCCTACTTGAATACCAGCAAAATATAAAGATTTATTTTTAAAATAATCACTTATCCCCAGTTCATTGGAAGAATAAATTAAATTCAACATATGTAAGTCATAACTAAAGTATGCGCGTGGTATTACGTTGTAACATTATTTAATCTGTGGTATATGGTAGATGAAATCAATAATAACAAAATCATATCAAATTCCACTAGATTGTTTGTGATTAATTTTTGAAAGATGCGGGCTCTGGTCACACCGTGCTCTGTATCCAGTGGTTGGGTTATTTTCTTTTGTACATTGAGAGTTGGACGTGTCGACTTAATTGACCACAATCGCAGCCCACACCGGACTTCGGCGACAGATTAGCCGGATATAAGCACCCGATTATACCCGGATGAACTTACGACCGCCTAATTGAAATGCGGTTAGATACACAAGCCGGATGAAAGGAACTCTCGGACTTGGGGTCTGTTGAAACCACTGATGGATCGCTGTGTGAAGAAGGAATTAAATAGGCTTCGAAAGAATCTCTGATAAGTCAAAACCGTGTGGCATGCTACGGAAAATGAAAATTATTTCATTAAAATTTAAAATAAAATTATTGAACAAAATTTTTAGGTGCCTCTAAGCTGAATATATACATAACTAGCGATCCGCCCCGGCTTCACACCGGTGATTTCTGGATCTCGACAATAGATCCACCCATAGGGTCCAATTGTGAATCTAAACCATTCAGGGACCCACTCAAACACACAAAAAATTCATCAGGATCGGTCGAGCTAGTTTCGAGTTTTAGCGAGACTAACGGACAGCAATTAATTTTTATATATAGATACACAGTAAAAGTACTTCACACAGTCGCCATTTTTTTTCGCACATCCACACCTGCTCCTACATTATTATATGTAATAATTTATTTGGCATATTTTTAATGGAAAAGCATTCGCATAGAAATAGACAATTGATATATTGTTTTGCGACAGCCGGTGGAGAGAGACGGCGTGCCAGAAAATTTTATATTTTACCACAGTTTTATTAAATCACTTTCTTGTCTGTCTGTCACTCCGGGTGGAATTTAGTAATTGATTTTAAACTAACTTTCCGATGAGCTGGAAACTTGAAATTTTAAATATAGCTCAAATTTGGATAACAATGCAAGAATATAATTTAAAAAACGTAGTAAATATTTTTAATTTTTAAAAAAATAGTTCACTTTTTTAATGTTATAACATACATTTCATTCTTAACCCACGTATTGTAAAACAAAAGAATACATTCACGGCGATATAAATATTTAAAAATAATAAAATTACATTTTTTACTGCTAATTACGACTTTAGCGCCGTGTAGTGGCGGCCATAAGAGAATCAACTATCCCATATCATTCCGTGGATATCTTAAAAGGCGACAGAGTAAAGAGATAGTTGCCACGTTTGGTAGGCGGGGTAGCAAACGTAGTGTTTTTTTTTCTATAAAATTATATATTGTCACCCTATCCTATGATAGGGTGACAAACGAGCACACAGTCCACCTGATGGTAAGTGGTTGCTGTGGCCCATAGACATCTACATCTATCCTCAATAAAGAATCAAAATGCAGATGCGTTGCCACCCGTGAGGACTAAGATGGAATGCCTCTTTTCCAGTAAAAAGGGTCTCCGGTTCTCTACACTCACCATACGAAACACAGCAGCGTTAAGCTGCTATTTTACGCTGGTATTCTGTGAGAGCGTGGCCCTTCCCCGGTCGAGCCGACCCATTCGTGCTACAACTATGCTACTAATATAGCCGCAGCATGGCTCTACCACGTATAAAAGTTTTAGTTGTTATCAGGAAGACACTGCTGCCCATGTACTAGTTTGTTTCTCTCTGTCGCCTCTTACGACACCTACGGGATGATATGGGGTAGTGGATATTCTTACACCGCCACTAGGTACGCGGCCTTTTATTATCATGTTACTGAAATAAAATAAAATATGGATATTAATTTCATCGATTTGATAAAATTTTGTTTAACATTTTTTTTAACTTATTATAAGGCAGTGCTTGACCACAATCCCACCTGGTGGTAAGTGGTGATTCAGCCTTAGATGGTAAATCGCACTGTCTTAGCGTAACAAAAGCCTATTCACTCTTGCCTTGAAGACGCCCAGTTTGTATTCGGACGGAAACAATGTATTCTTTTCGAATTTACTAACGCTTCGAAATTAGGTTCCTCTGAGCGGAGACGAAACGGTTAAAGAAACTACGCAGGTATCCCCGTTTTGTCGTTTATTTAAAGTTAATATTACACAGCTAGCATGAACAGAATGGAAACGACATAACCCATTAGTAGCTGAAGTATGTTCTATGATATACTCAAAAAAAGACGGTTAAAAATTTCGAGCTTATCAGCGTATAGCGAACCTGAGCGGACCAGACCCCACAAGCAGCACCTGTTTACAAGTATGACGCATGACTGTAAGTTCCTTTGTCACTTCGGTTTTATAAAAAAAAATTCAGATCGACTTTATTCAAGTGACGAAGCCGTTGCGCTCCCGTAGAAACTGACGCGGTATTTTACGCTTTGCTGATTGTAAAACAATAAAACAATATGCAAGCAAAATACAATATAACAATTTATGTAAACAAAGGTAAGATTAACATTCATGCACACATACTTTGTTTCTTATTCGTGTGTGGCGTGTGTGTGGGTGTGTGTGCGTGTGTGCAGAGCGCGGCAAATCGTCCAGCCTTATTAAAGTCAATAATCGAGGACAAACAGTAATACCGACGAAATAACTTAAAGAGGAAACGAGTAGTTACATTTCACGATGTCGGGGGACCGCGAACGAACCGGCATCGGCACCTGCGTCTTGCTATATGGATAGGACGCAGTAGTATCGAAAATCTAGTCATACTTTTTCGTTAAGGGATGATCTGGTTTTATTTTGACGATAAAGGAAGAGGGTTGTATTCGAAACGAAAGTAAAATGTAAAGTAAGTAAGTAAGAAGTACCTATACAGTCAAAATATAATAACAGTTCTATTGATGGGCAGAGAGGTCTCCGATCATTTCCGAGAAAGTTCAGTCCATACAAATGCGTTGTCACCTCGGAGAACTAAGATGGAATACCTAAATATTCAGTATATCCTCTAACTCCTATTCCTGAGCAGATAAAAAAGTCCTAAAAATTTCATTGATGCCGTCTTGGATCGAAGCCGGGTTGATCGCATACTGTGAAATTTACAGCGGGAACTTAACCCTCACTGAGCTACCACACCTCTTCGTAATTTGTATTGCTTACAATATAAATAATTGTGCTGGGCCTGCATGTTGTTCACGTTTAATCTATGCATAAATCACCCCTCCAAGATTTAGTATAAAGTCCTAGTAAGAGGGTACCGTTTTAAAAAAAAAGAAATTAAAGATAATTAATGATAATAATACACAAAGGCTGCAATCTCGGTAATATATGGAACATTTATTATTTCAATTGTTTTCATTATACTGAGCTCTACCTAAGGCAGACGGTGTTTTGTCCAATTAACTCTAATATTAAACTAAATTGGTTTAAATTGAATTAAAGTAGACTATGCAAGATAGCTGAGGTTCGCGTTTTGTGACGATCTGTTTAATGGGGAAGCATGGGAGAAGCATTTGTTTAACTGACATTCGCTACTAGCCCTGTTTCATCCTTCATACCAAAGTACTGTAATACTGACAATGCTGTTACTTGGTGGCAGATTGGCAGTATTAACTGCTTAATAGCAGTTAATACTGCCAATCTGCCAAGGTAATACAACAAGGTATTATAATAATCTAACAAGGTAGTACTAACCCGAAAGGAATTCTAGACCACAAAAGGACCGAGTAGTTTCAAGAAAATCTCCGTTTCAAGTAAAATAGTCGTTTCAAGTAAAATTTTCAAGGTAAATATTATTAGGGTCATGACTAATCAACAATAAATTACAATTTATTACGCTATAAAGCTTTTTAAGGAAATAGCAAAAAGGTTAGTCGACGTCACAGGAGACCGAAGAGCTGGCAGCTACCTCGGACAAAGAATTAGTCTAGCTATTCAAAGGGGGAACGCTGCCAGTATCTTCGGAACCTTGCCTAAAGGGCCTCCTTTTTAATAATATATTTTAGTTATTATAATATATTTTATTAAGGTTTTTAGTTTTAGGTTCATTGTTCTAGTATACATTTTATTTTATAAATTGTGTAATACTTAAACGTTTGTAATTGTTAATAATTTTTTTATCATTTATTACTAAGTATTACATACTACTACTGAACAAAAATATTTTATAATGATGAGGTCGTTGAGTAACATTGTATGGGAGCTTTTGCGGCAAAATGACCGCAAGCGGGCTGTCTGCTCCTGTATTATCGTTTAAATCAGTGGTTCTTAACCTTTCAGTGAAGAGGAACTATTTGACCGATTTTAATCTTTGCACGTCCACCAACTTTCAGAGATACTATAATTATGGTAGATAAAGTTTATTTTTAAGTAGGTTTTATAAATACAACACATAAGAAAATGAATGAGTGGCGTTATTATACGTTATTTTAATGTATTTTACACTTTGTATTGTAAGCTGCAGATGCGATGTCTGCACGCCAACCATTATTTCTGAACGTGTTATCCACTTTTTTATATGTTGAAATATCGTACGTTGCTGCCTTCTTAAAAAAACGCTGGTTTAAATGTCGGTTTCAAATGGATTTTCATTGTTTACTAAATGTCCTGTGGCGGATGATACAACTGTGTGATATGGCAGAAAGATCTTGTAGTATACGACAATGGCAGTATAACCATTTCGTTTACGTCAGACGTGGAATACCCGAGGAGCAGCATGAAGTGTGCATGATGTTTGGCACTGCGATCTTCAATCCAAGCGTGACGTTTATACATATCCTTCCTAAAACTTGACAAGCCCATGAGAGGTCCATCTAGCATTGGGTTTACAGGCTTTAGTGGGGAATTAATAGTGGAAACGATGAAGAAGTACCTTTATGGTGATATACTTAAAGTAATTTTGTACTTTTGGCTGCTTCGGATAAAGTATCAATCAACAGTCTGCTAGGTTAAGTAGACGCCAAAACTTCCAGAAACTTCGCAATGTTTTTAAATGATAGTGCGTATATCATCCTATGGGTGTCTTAAAGGTGACAGAGGGAAATTGAAACTGGACATGATCTGATGATGAAATAAGAATGATTTAATGATTGAATTTAATTGAATTTAATTTTTTGAATGAAATAAGAATTCAAAATAATAAAATAACCGCCGTTGCTAACCCGTCTGCCAAGCGTGGCAACTATGACAAAAATCCAATCCAGAAATAACTTAAATAGCTAAGCTAAGCCTAAGTTACCACAGCTATAGAATATTGTCACACGAGGTTTTAAAAGCAAATCAATCCCTTAGCTAAGGTCCCGTCCACCCTAAAGCGTATCATCTTTACCAAAATATATGTATATCGTATACAAGGTAAAATAGCATCGCATTATGAAAATTACATAGACCAGTTCAAGGCAACGAATACTCAAAATATTTATCAAGCATCAGAAATGTACGCTGAGTGATACGTTTGCAATGTAGACCTTGACAAACTTGAACAATAAGCAGGGTATTTTCATTGATTTATTTTTTATTTGTTGCTAAATATTTATGAGGAGTGTGTGTGGAAAACTCTATCGCAAACGTAGATAAATAACTTCTGTTTACAACACATTATCACATTACGATTCACAAATGGATTAATGCATACAGAGAATTTTAACTTAAACAATACATTTGTAGTGTAGTGTAGCCCCCACGGCAATATACATTAGAGTTAAGTTTATAATAAAGAGTAGTCTAATTAAAGTCATAATCAGAGTAACACGCCTCTCTCTTCTCATTGACAATTTCCTACATTACACATTATATACTTAGCGTTTAGAGAAGAACGAAAGCATTAAAATTGTATCAATGTTTACAGTTGGAGTATCGTATCGTGTAGTACACAAAACGAGATATTAGTTAAAATTACTAATAATGGATATTTAATATGAATCGTGAAGTGGCGGTGTGAGAATATACACTACCCCTATCGCCCGTGGGTGTCGTAAGAGGCGACAGAGGGAACAAACCAGAAGATGAGCAGGAGCGTCTTTCTAATAACAACATAAAATAAAAAAGCGCAACTGCCAACCTGCCTGCCAAGCGCGGCAACTAACTTCCCACAACGAAGCACAGGTCTCTTCACTTACTATGATGGTAGTGGTGAGTGGCGAGTGGAGCCTTTTGCATGGTAACAGACTTACGTGTTTAATAAGAACGATATAACTTTTGCCTTAATGCAAATTTTAAGTTTTCAAAATGGAAGAATCATAATTCAATATATCCGACTTTTGAGCTACCACGGCTCTCAACGAACTAGATAATACACCTTGGTCAATCCTATTCATTCATGATAAAATTCACGTGCCCCTCTTGCAATAAATAGCTTGTATAGTCATATTCGTAAAAAGCTAGTTAAATGCTGTTGAATGATACTTGTCGCTTTCTGAGACGCTGCTCCTCCCCTCCACACGCCAGCTCACTAGCGCTTTGATCTCAAACCTACAAGAAACAGAATGACGCTAAATATAACTGATGTTCAAAGTGCATTCCACGACTACGTAACAATCAAAATAGAGGACAATGAGAACAAACAATATGAAAGAAGCCATTTTTTATTTCATAGTCCCACGTGCTTACTATTTATACCACGCACGGCCGTACCGCCAACTCAATAAAAATATAATACACAATATTTAAGAATCGTAGTGTTCTACATTTTGTTTTATTATTGCCTCGCTCATTTAACTGTTATAATTAATTCCGTTCGTAATAAACAAGGCGAAATTAATATATTCGTATAGGCCGTTAAGTTTTATGTTTTCTGTTAGAAGTGCTAACAAAACAATAGAACTATCTACTGCGGAACGCCGCCACGGATCCGTTGACCGCTGGATGAGCCGCCGCGATCGTTTGCACAAGGACAAGTATCTATAAGTATAGGTGTAGAGAAAGATAATTATCTCCACAGTGTTATTGTCTCGTTCATCTAAACTCAATGTTTAAGCGAAAGTTTTGTCGTTTTTAACCGACTTTAGAAAAGGTACTAGGTAGGACTTTAGAGGTACTAAATTCGACTGTATGTTTTTTTTATGTGTTACCTCAGAACTTTTTTTTTTATTTATTTGGAAGCTGGTGCTTCTCATGTGGTGCCATATAAATTTGACCAGTAGTTTTGAGTTATCCTTAATAATGTGTATTTAATTGACTTCGTTCTCATTTTCTTTATATTGAAGTCGGTTGTACAAAATTTTTAATTTTACCATTTGTACTCTCTTCATCTAAAGACAAAATCATTCAGTTTGTAAAACTGAATGATTTTTTTTGCTATTAACACTACTAATATTCCCATTAAGCAGTCCATTGAAACTTAAAACGTTTGTGAACGAAGTGAACGAAGCATGCATGAATTGCAACTAAAAGTTCCACTCAGCACTGTATCTAAGTTACCTTAGAACTTTTAATTTCATGTATTGATTAAGGCTTTACCTTGATAAATTAGTTTGTAAACTGGCCTTGGACCACGCTTTGTGACAGTCTTTGAGGAGGATTGATTTTTTGAAAGTTTAGAAGCTGCAGTGGGCTTCTCATGGGCTCTAATGATTATGAAAATTTTTTTTGCTAGTTTTTAGTGCTAGTTATAAAAAAAAATATAATTAAATATGAAGACACATCCAAAGAGAGCGACTCCGTGCCGTACGCTTTGTAATAACTTTGATCCGACGGCAGATAGCGGGCACATTACAACGCAACTGTTGTACTCACACGTGAATAATAAAATGAGATTAGACATACTCGTAATCCATTCCTCATTTTTTTTACTATCATACAAATAATAAAGCTTCGCACCGAGCCGACGATTTCCGTAAAACTCGGCCGAGATTAATTTGAACGTTATACAAAACTGTTTTGTACACCTGTCGACTTAATCGCCCGCTTAAGGTACAAAGGAGTATACAACTTGGCGCCAGGCGATAAGACCCGTTGTTGCGTGCAGGACACCTAAATCAGATAGCGAAATGCTGATACTATCATAAATAATGTAATGTCAGTCATTTTAGATTTACCGACCGCAAAATAATTTCGCTGTACATGGAAAAGTTTGTAAGTTTTACAGACAAGCGGCTTGTGGCAGAGACAACGTAAAACTCAATGTATAGTATTAAAGTGGATCTTGTCGTGTGTTGTAAATGAAACGGTGGGTAAGACAAGGGTATAGGGTAAAGCCTGGTGAGGAAATGTCTGGTGGACTTAAAGTCACAGTCAATATAAAATAATTAATACTTACCCCGTTCTTGCGTTGGCGTGTTGCGATATAACATTAGTATTAATACGTACCTGAAAAAAAAAACACGTGTATGAGAAACAAGAAAAACATAGCTTTAATGTTTTCCTGCAATTTACACTGCAGTTTATGATGATAACGTTCAAAGTAACAGTCCTTCGGAGGTTCCTGAGTTTGAATCCTGTAGAAGTAAACATTTGCGATAAAATTACAATGTGGTCTATCATTCATTACATTAGAGGTAAGGTTAAAAATAACTTTCAATGTCAGTTGTACAAAATTACTGATATTTCATAAAACTTCTTTACTTTTATATAAAATAAAGATGCAACTTAAGCTTATTATTGCTTATTATTACGCAAAACGTTAAAGAATTATTAAAATAGATAAGGTGACTAATGGCCAAATACTCAAACAATACTCAATTTTAAGATGCCGTTAAGTCTCGTGTTGTCTCTATCACTTTAAGTCAAAGTGACAGTGACACTATGAGACTTAACGACATTTTAGAATTGAGTAGCGTTTGAGTATTTGGCCATTAAGGTAGCATATACAAAGTCCTTATATGTTTTTCTTTTGTATCTACATTATTGTATCTTGAAATCTATTGATCCCGGAAAACACTTGGCGTTTTTCATAAGAATGGATTCGAACCCAGCGACCGTCAGGTAGTACCTTTCTGACGAACTACGCGGTTATTGACTTAAATAAAGTTAGTTCCGGATATTAACAGAAGGTCGAAATTGATGGAGATGGCGCTACCGGTTCTCAACGAGGCTAACTCATAAAAATCAACATCAACGTAAGAAATGCATTAAGCTCTCTTTCTTGACTACACGACAAAAGAAAGAGAGGTATAGAGACAATTGATACTTGAGTGATAGTAAACGATTATAAGCAAGGCCGAAAATTATTTACATAGTTTGACAATAATAATTACATAGATAATCAATGAGTAAATGTATACCTATACCCTATTATTGATCTATCATCAGAAAGGGACGCCCCATCGCTATTTGAAACAATAACTTTTTTCAATGCAGTCAGAGTAGCTCACCGGAAAAACACACAGAACTGTGCATTTATTACACAGATGTAGGTTTCGTAAAAATCTAACAAACAAAGAATGGGTGTTATTTTTAGGTCAAATTAACGCACGTTATGAGAGTACGCGCCGCTTCCAATCGTGAATCATTTCGGATTGGGTCCCCAGTGACAGCGGATGGGGTTACGAAAGGCAGCGAGTTGTTTTTTGTAAAGAAAGTGGAACGAATAAACAGAAAATAACACTCGTGGTAGAAACTAACAATGCCTTAGTACCGAAATAAGCATCAATATAATTTAGACGTTTCTAGGTAATAGTTGTTTGTTACAAACAATGCAAATTATTATACACCTAACAATATGTCATCAGTATTAAAGTCATTCGACATGTTTATTTTGACTGTAAACGAGTAAATATTTAACGTACGCTTATCGTTTACACAAACAAGGAAAATTACGTTAACTGCAACATACGACGACATAGCTATTCTAAAATAAACAGTCCCAAAAAGACTAACATTAGAACGAAACAGTTTTAAGGACGCGGGGCGTACATGATATTCAAGACAATGCCCGGTAGGACTCCTTTCCTGGCTGGAAGCCCGTCTGGTTGTTACTTCCTCCTAAATGTCTGACTACCAAACACCAGTGCATTTACTGTTGTATTCCGGTTTGAAGGTGATGGAGGATCCACCCCATCTATTCTCCGGGGTGACAATGCACCAATAGTCTTCATTGGTTGAAGTTGGTTTCAATCGTCTTTGAGTATTGCTTGCTATAACCAAACTATAAACCTTTTCAACGGGTGGAATAAGTCTTACTCATAAATATCGAATCAATTTAAACATGCTTAACGTTGCTCTATCTATCTCTCTTCAATAAATGACAATAGTAAGAGGCAGATATAGAAATAATTAATACAATTATAAGCTGTGAAGCATTTCATCTTTGTCTTCAGGAATAACAACGTATTGTAGCCTGTTTTTTTTTAAGTTGGCTGCAGGTGAACATGGACTACAGTTGTCAATTACCATCGGGTGAACTGTAATTTCGTTTATCTCTTCAAGTTTATATAAAAAGGAACAAACTGTCACTACTGAATATTATAATTTTTTTTTTAGCATTGTATATAAATTTAATAGCAAATCGCTCCGCTTATTAACCCGCTCGTATTACCACTGCACTGTAACTCGTGACTACGTCATCGCAAAAAGTAATATTTTCCAGTGTTCATATTGAATTTTGTTGGTTTTTCTTATTAAAACCTCAGTTTCATTTCGACCCACATAGATTAATACGGGTGGGGTGGGGACTAGGCGGAGCGATGTTAAGATATGCAAATATCAACTTTTACAACCCGTTTGGTGTACGCTCTATAATTAAAACGGTCGTTATATTGTTATAATATGTTAATAAAAAAAACACCGTCCGCCTATCGTTATGTAATAATTTCAGGGAATTTCGAATGTGTTTCACACTCTTGTTGAAAAACAAAAGCCTTAGCTTTCATTGTTCAATAATACGTAATGAAAGGGCGTTTGAACGTTTTATGTTTTGTTTGATCCTTTGTTTGACGAGATTTTGGAATTTATTTATGAATTTTCACGGGTTTCTGTTTCATACTGATATGTTTTACTAGGAAATGAGTGGTATTTTAACCTCATTTAGTGCGATATTAAATTATTATGCTTACAGAAATGTTATATCTATATGAAAATAGTAATTATATTTTCAACTTCGCTACATATACACAAATAACTATGTAACTGAACACAAGATATAGATTAGACTATTAGATAGACTGGCCGTGTAGTGGTGGCGTGAAGAAGTGACCACCCCATATCGTCTCGTAGGTGACGTTAAAAGGTGACAGAAAGAAACAGAAACAGGGGATGAGCAGCAGCTCAAAAAATACTGCTGTCGCCGATGCGCGACGACTATGGCAAATAGTCACTTGAGCATTTGCAGCAGTGGACTTTAATGGGCTATGATGTTGATGAATTTAAAAAAAATAGTTTATTTCCTAAACATTGTTTAGTAACAGTACTATGCCAAGGCCAGAACCACCCAGGAAGCATGTAAAAATGCTTGTATTAGGTGGTTCTGCTCTTCCCATTGATTATAATTAAATTTTAAGTGAGGATATGTGTATAAAGTATGTGCGAGGTGTGTGTATAGTGTAAGTGTAGTGTGTATGTTTAATGTGTATGTAGAGTATGAGGAGGGTGTGTGTGAATATAACGTGTGGTTTATATGTGTGTGTATTTTTTTTTGCGCATCCATATAAATTATTACCAATTATTTCTATTAGATTGTAACAAGCTAGCCCTACGATATCAAATCTTGGATTCGGTTGATAACCACTAGAGATATAAATGTAACATGAGTGTATGTAATGTGTGCATGTGAGTTATCTATGCTTTAGTTAAAGTGAGATATATTATTGTATTATATATTTATTTTATCACATTATACCTGTCTATGAATGAGTTATGCTAATACGATAGGGTTGTCAACTTCTTTTAGAAGTAACAAAGTAAATCTGATTTTTAGGACGGTAAAAGAGTACTGAATTAAAAAAGAGAATTAATTTTTTTTGCGATACGTAACAGCTTTTTTGTATCATGTCTGGCACTATTAAACAGCAAACAGAATTAATGTTAATATTAAATATAGGGGATTTCTATGTTCAGCAATGGACTTTTAAAGGACTGCAACGGTCACGGTAAGGAAACAACCTACCCGCCGGTTTAGCCGCGACATTAAACCGTCGACACTTACTTTTTACTTTATTTTAGCACTCGTATCGTGTTAATATGTCATAAAAATTATTTGCAACTATTTATGAGAAACTATTATATGTACTCGTAATTATAGACTCAATACTGGCCAACGTAATGGGAGCTTTTTTTCTTAAAAAAACATACCGGTATAATCACAACAACAAAGTACTATTAACGTCATTAAATAAATATAAAATTATATGTTTCAAACGCAATAGAAACGTGAACTTTAAGCCTTTAATTTTTGTTGCCATGCTAAATAACGCAACAATACATTCATTGTGTTGCCGTAAAACGAGATTTTTTTTGAAAAATTATGGCGCATTTCCATCGCTCACAGAATACCAGCGTAAAATGGCAGCTTGACACTGCTGTGTTTCGTATGGTGAGTGTAGAGAACCGGAGACCCATTTTACTGGAAAAGAGGCATTCCATCTTAGTCCTCACGGGTGACGACGCATCTGCATTTTGATTCTTTATTGAGGATAAATGTAGATGTCTATGGGTCACAGCAACCACTTACCATCAGGTGGACTGTGTGCTCGTTTGTCACCCTATCCTATAAAAAAAAAAATCGCTCGATACACGGATCACGTCCTCCTGTGTTAACTGACTAAGATACTGAATCAAATTGCAAACTTAATTTCTATGAAATACTTTAAAAGTCACGTTTTAAACGTTTCAATAGGTGCTGCAGGATGCGAGGCGTTATGGTTTCATAAAGTTAAAGTTAAAGTCAAAGCGACAGCTCATATGTGTTCAACTGTTTAGTACGTAAACAATTGGGCAGATAAATCATTTCTGACAGGGTTTTTAGGGCGAGGAAGTGTCCATCATGCTGCCCCAATCCAACAGGGAGATTCAGATTTCCTACAGGACGGACTTCACGTGTCTTCTAAATATTTTTCTTTCTCAGAGCACGTGGTAAATAAGCACTAAAAATCTCATTCAGCATTTTGATTGACATTGGTCAGCACGACCGGAGATCAAACTTAGGGTGTTCACGTTCAGTGAAACTTAGAGCAAACGCTTAACCCCCGAGCTATCATGGCATTCTGATATTATATAGATATTATAGATTGATAATATATCATATTATAGTGATATTAACCACTACACTATGAATAATGCTATTTTCAAATTGAATTGAATGACAAGCGTGAGTTCATTAATCTGTAACATAGCACGCCACGGGTGGCTGTCACTGGGCGCACCGCATGCCTGTTTGCGACCGTTGAGTGCTTTTATGTGTCCGATAGATATTCCTGTTTTAGTTTCCCTCTGTCGCCTCTTACGACACCCACGGGACAATATGGGGTGGTGGACATTCTTACACCGCCACTACACGGGTGGGTGGCAGTGGATGTCGTAAGAGGCGATAGAGACAAAATGAAACAGGAGATAGGCAGCAGCATCATCCTGGCAACTCAAAATCATAAAAATCTGCGATTGCCAAACAGTCTGCCAAGCGTAGCAACTATGGCAAAATCCTCTATGAAGTCTTACTGGGACAGTCAAATCGCAATCCGTCACTAGACAGTGTAAACAGTGGACTTTTATGGGCTATAATGGATGGATGGATGATGCTTAGATATTATATTAAAATCTAATTTAAAATTATATTAATGGTTCCGGATTTCGATATTCATCTGACACAACTTATAATGAGCAGATCAGAAAAAAATTATGACGCAAACGACGTAAACGAATCCATCACCTCATGTCGTTCTTTAGGTGTCGCTAGTGGCCACTGTAAAAAATACTAGAAAAACCTTATGGCTTTCGATAGTCGGCGGTATAACTGTATCGTTTAACTCCGAAACGCAACATAGCCTTTACGTGGTAGAGCCATGCTACAGATTCATTATTGTTGTGGCACGAATGGGTAGGCTCGACCGGGGAAAGGCCACACTCTCACTGAATACCAAAGTAAAATAGCAACTTAATGCGGCTGTGTTTCGTACAGTGAGTGAAGAGAACCGGAGACCCTCTTTACTGGAAACGAGGCGTTCCATATTAGTCCTAAGGAGTGAAAATTATTATAATTATTAATTGAGGGTAGATGTAGATGTCTAAGGGCCACAGCATCCATTTACCATTAGGTAGAATGTGTGCTCGTTTGTCACCGCTATTCTATAAAAAAATACCCAAACCATTAGCAAGGTCAGAGGTGCGAAATATCTGTTATTTAGATCATCAATCCGCCTGCAACCTTGACGATTAAGGAACATCCTCTTTACAACGGAAGAACCCGTTTCTAGCAGTGAACTTCCACGGGTCAATGAAGAAAATAATAATGACACATAAGTATCAACGTGAACTAAGAATAACTTAAAAATTATTCCCTTCCCTGTGATGGTAGTGTAGATATGATAGTATGCTTGCTATCCCAAGCAGATGTTAAGCCAACTTCTCGTCGTGTTCTTTTGCGAAGATTTGTGGTCTATCAAATCTGACGTAATAGCGGGGACGATCTTGGACATGTTGACATACTGTAGACATCCAAAACATGTCGTAAAATGTGTTTTGTAAAGAGACATTTAAATATTAACGAGCGATAAACAGGAGGAAACGGTCAAAATCGCAATCCATTACTTGTTAAATATAGGTAACTTAGTTAAGTGTGATATGAGACCAAGGGACGTCATATTCGTGTGCAAAAACTTTGGCTAAAAGAAAATCATTTTCTAAGAAAATATAGCGAATGTGCTGAAGTTTGTTCTAATAATTTTAATACGCTCTATAAAGTCTTGAATCTTTTTGGTTTTGTTAAAAAAAAGGAGGAGGTTCTCAAATCGACAGGATTTTTATGTGTGTTACCTCAGAACTTTTTTCTAGGTGGACCGATTTTGATGTTTCTTTTTTTTATTTGAAAGCTGGTGCTTCTTATGTGATAGTAAGCTAGTTGTTGTTATGTAAGCTTAAGGTCACGATTAAGCACAAAGTAATCGGAGATTAAATTTATTCACTGAGTTCAATAAAACGAAAAGATCATAATATATTTGACGCGTACGATTGAATTTTTAATGTATCTTCACCGATTACTCGAAAACGGCTAAACCGATTTAAACGACAAATTTTTAATTAAGTTATACTCCAGCAGGGCTAGCATGGGCAGGAGACAATTTTATCCCCGGGGAAAGGAGAAAATGTTTATCCCCTCGCTTAGTTTTATCCACCCTTAGAGCATGGGCACACCGATGGATATAATATCCACAGTAGATAAAATGGGAGATAGACTTAGACTTAGATAGATTTTTTTGTGTGAATATAAACTTCAACCCACGTCCAATGAACAAGGATAAAATTGTCCCTTTCAAATGTCAAAAAAGCATAATTTTTTATCTTTCATTTGGCTCCATGCTACGGACGGGGGATATATGTCTACTCGTTATATCAAACAGGGATATACTTCTCCCCGTTTGACATAACAAAATAATTTTATCTCTTGTCAGTGGATATAATCGGGGGATAAAATTTTTGTCCCCCGCCCATGCTAGCCGGGCTGGGGTATATAAATTTGAGGAAAAGGTCCATCCCTACTGGTGGTAAAATAGGTAATGAAGATTATAATGTACCTATTTAAGCGACATTATAGTTGTGATCTTGAACTTAAGACCACTTTCAATAATTAATGATTCAATAAAAAGTTGAAAAAGAAACAACAAAAAATAAAAAAATGCTACTTAAGGCGACTTTTCAATAAAGCAACACGTCAACTTTTCAATACCTTCAAGTGTGCATTCTAAATGCAGTTTATAAATTGTTTTCGTTGGAACATTAAAGTTAAATCTACAGATTTTTTTTTCTATTGAAATTTAAATATCTCTGCTGCTACTGCCCAGAATTTCAACGACTTCATCCGCGAGGCAGAGGTCGATCTGACGTTACACATGACCCATTGATCGACAAAAAAGTCCTCGCAACGGACACGCAAACGAGCGAGCCGCCTTACGCATCGCTGCGCCCCGTGACATCGCCCGCGCATAATTACTAGCTGCTAATTATGTCTGTGCGGCGGCCATGCTCGCGCCCACCATTTCGATGTCGGTGCCATCGCTTGGACCTGTTCGATGGACGTTTAATTATTTTAATTTTATGTCATTAATGACCGTGCATGGCTGCGCATTTTTCTATTGTGGTTGCTCGCTGGCCGCGTATGACTCGCTTAGTTGGATAATTCGCTAGTTACGGGTATCATTGATTGCTGGCTCGCAATAACTTGGCTAGACTTAAATTTATACATGTTAGAGCCACGCTGCAGCTATATTATTGTTGTAGCACGAATCGGTTGGCTCGACCGGAAAGGACCACGCTCTCACAAAATGCCAGCGTAAAATAGCAGCTTAACGTTGCTGTGTTTCGTATGGTGAACGTAGATAACCGGGATACCCTTTGTGACTTTGTGCTCGTTTGTCACCCTTATTCTATAAAAAGTAACTTTGAGCCGATGCTAGATAAACTGGGTGACTTTTAAATAAAAGTTAACTAACGAACTTACTGTCTATCTGATGGTAAGTGGCTACTGCAGTCCGTGGACACCTGCAGCCAGCTCCAATCAAAAGATGCTAGAGATGCGTCCTTACCTCTTGAGGACTACGATAGAATTGCTCATAGTCTATATTTAAACTAGCTGTATATACCCTACAGACCGAAACACAGCAGTGCTGTACACTAGCGACAGCAATATCCTGCGCAGGCGGAATTAGAGGTAGAACAGTTTCTCTAACTTTGACAATTCATCTTCTGAAGTCCTGGGGCACTTAATCTTCGATCTGAAATCTCTCTTACAATGCTTATTTTGACGCGCGATTGTGCAATCTTGTAAAGATCAGTCGTGGAAGCAGAAGATCTACAAAATTTATAACACAATTAATTTATAGGCCACAGATATTAAGTTCCACATATACGATAAAAACCAAGCGGTTACCTTGACCGTGTATTTGCGGTGTGAGAATATCCATAATTATATATATATTAGTAGTATAGTTGTAGCACGAATGGGTTGGCTCGACCGGGGAAGGACCACGCTCTCATAGAATACCTGCGTAAAATAGCAGCTTAACGCTGATGTGTTTCGTATGGTGAGTGTAGAGAACCGGAGACCCTTTTTACTGGAAGTGAGGCATTCTATCTTAGTCCTCACGGGTGGCAACGCATCTGCATTTTGATTTGTAATCGAGGATAGATGTAGATGTCTATGCGCCGCAGCAACCACTTACCATCAGGTGGACTGTGTGCTCGTTTGTCACCCTTATCCTATTAAAAAAAAACGCATATCGTCCCTTGGGTGTTGTAAGGGGCGACATAAGGAAATTACCCAGGAGATGGGCAGCAGCGTCTATCTAATAACAACAAAAAAATCGGTTGCCAACCCGCCTGTGTGTGTGGACTACGGTAAACGGTTACAAAATTAATACAAACACAACTTTCTCGGAAACTAATCGAATCGGAAAGTAATAAATAGCAGTTTAAAAATTACATATCCTTTGATAGGCATCATAATTTTAAAGTTAATAATGATTTTGACGCGATTGTTTTTTACACATTAATTAGCTTTACAAATTATTTGCGTTTAATTTTAATTTATTTTTAATTTCCAACGTTTATAATATATTATATAATGATACGTTAAACCTGCGCCTGCCTCATTTAGAGGGTTCTCTCCTGTACTGCACTGGCCTATAATAAAAAAAAACGGTTTTGGAAGTACGAGGTGTCAAAGGACTTATTTTTTTAATTGTTCAAAAAAGAAAGTGGCGTTTTTATATATTAAGACATTCTGACGACCCATAATTTTATAAATTATTTTATTTTATTTAACGTATCTCAACTAGTATACTTTTTAATAAAAAATTGACGACTACTCGAACAATGAGAACGTATGGAAATAAAATTCTTTCCGCACCAGTGATCGACAGGCGCAATGTAATTCGTTTTAGTACAAACGTAATATAATTCCATTCAATTAATATTTATGTAAAATGGGATTATTATTTTCTAAAAAATACAGGAAAAAGCAATTCCCTCAGACTTTCTTCCAGGTCTCACTTCTGAGACGTAAATTAATCGATAATGTTTTTGATAATGCAGGTATCTATCTATATGGACTAGAATATGCATCTAAGTGGACTATGTACTCGGTTGTCATCCTTACTTCTATATAAAATGTTGTTGGGATCGAAAAACTTCTGTTATTTTACCTCAAATTCTTTTATTTATGTCTTCTATTGATACAGTGATTGCGAATACAGCTGCCGATTGTAGTAGTGATTACGACATAATATCCTCGCTAGAGGAACATACCCAGCAGTGGACTGTATGACATCCCGACATCATTGCAGTTGCTTTGACCCTGGTTTCACCGCGCAAAGTTTCGTTTCAAGGAAATCTCAACCTCCAACCACTGACGGCGTAGTGTTTCCGTGATTTTACTGACGTTTATGCTTAAAGCTACACTACGATAAATACTAAAGATATTGACATCTTACGCATAGACGACTATAAAACAAATAAGCCTGTAAGTATAACAACACAACTTCATAAAAATGTAAGGAATTGCTCCAGTAAAGAGATATCTCAGAACATCAAAATTCCTTAATCGCTACACAACAAGCAAGGATTGCAAGCTTTAATTGGGACCGCCACACGTTCAGGTGTAATGAACAGGCTTTTTTCGTCAAATGCGACTTTATCGGGGCGATAATGTGAAGGCGCGTGTTCGTAATCGGAGCCCGAACACGTGTCCCGGTGCCGCCCGAACGGTTAACCCTTGCCGAGATAATCGCTGCCGGGGAAGGGCACTTTAGACGCCAACGTGACGCTCACGACACGACCCGCCAACACGAGATCTACTTCAACTTTGGGAAACATCTTTGGGATCTATTTACTATCTTATTCTAACGATTATTAAAATAACACAAGAGTGAGCATGTTATTATAGAAGCACATATACGAGAATGCTCAAATGATCTTTTATAAACCATTATTCTATTAGAGAATCAATCAATTTCACTCAGAAACAAAAAAAACAGTCACAGAGAATATTTAATTAGCGTTTTGGAAAAATATTAATCAAGATTATGATTAAAACTTATAAAACTACTCTCCTATCATTTAAGTCAACGATCACAACAAAATCACGTATATTTAAATTACTGGCGAATAACGGCGCAGGAGAGAGAAAGAGAGAAGTTAATAAGTACTTGAACTCAATTGTTGCAACTTGCCCTTTATTTATTTATTTATTTATTCGAATATTTATTCTTGAGTCTATGTAGGGTATGCCTACAAACGTAGTGAGATTAAGATCTTGGAGTATGAACGTAAAAAATATTTTTGTGGAAAATTGAAAACATTTTTGATTGGAATTGTTAGTAATTTAAAAAATATATTTTACGTTTTTCTAATCGCAGGCAAAAGTTTAGATAATATTTCATTATCTATTTATCATCATCGTCATCATCATTACAGCCCTTCACAAGTCCACTGCTAAACATAGGTCTCCCCCAAGGAATGCCACATAGCACGGTCTTGAGCCACCTGCATCCATCGACTTCCTGCATATCTTACCAGGTCGTCACTCCATCTAGTGGGGGGACGCCCTACATTTCGTCCACCGGTACGAGGGCGCCACTCGAAAACCTTTTTGCCCCATCGGTTGTCGGTTCTTCGAGCTGCATGGCCGGCCCATTGCCACTTCAGCTTACTAATCCGTTGGGCTATGTCGGTCAATCTGGTTCTAGTGTGGATATCCTCATTTCTAAGTTTATCACGCAGAGAAACCCCGAGCATAATTATTTATATCTCTCACGAAATACAAAGTCTTGTATGTTTGTATGTGTTACGACAAATAAATTGACAATTCCGAAAATATCGTGACATCTAAAAGGGACACTAAGCCGGGCGAAATTTAATTTCCCTCACAGGCTTCTAAGGGCTCTGCGGACTGTCGGCCGAGGCGCGAGAAATGCGATGAGATCGCTAACAGATGTTTACGTGACAGTATAGATAACTTACTGCCAATCCCTTTCAACCTGTCCTTAGACATTAAAGATATCGATATATTTGATTTTAAAATATTTTGACGTGCTTAAACTAAATAATTTTTATTACAATGTGGACCTTGTTATATCTAAATTTGTTTGTTTTTCAACATTAGTTCCTCATAAACGAAAAAAGTGTGTTCGATCCTCACCCATAAACCTTAAAATCCTATCAAAAGTCCACTGCTGAACAAAAGCCTCCCCCATAGATTGCGTCATAGAGAGCAAGACGCTGCTGTCCATCTCCAGGTTTGTTTCCCTCTGTCGCCTCTTACGACACCCACAGGACAGTATGCGGTAGTGGATATTCTTACACCGCCTCTACACGGTGGTCGGTCGATCCTCATCGGATACAGTTAAATTGTTTATTGCAATTTTAAGTGCTCGTTCGCGAAGAGAAACATCGCGAGGAAACCTGCATGTCTGAGGCAAAAATATTTCGAATACATGTAAAGTTCGCCAACACGCACTGAAGCACGACGTATTGCTCCATACCTTTCTTAGAAGTGAGGGGAGGCCTTTGCCCAGCCGTGGAGTCGTATACGTAGACTATTACTTTACTTTTACTTATGATAAATAAAACAGTAATAATGTTTTTTTTAATGTATACGATAAGGGTGACAAACAAACACACAGTCAACCTGAAGGTAAGTGGTTGCTGTGGCCCATAGATATCTACATCTATCCTCGTTTAGGAATCAAAATGCAGATGCGTAGTCAGCCGTGAGGACTAAGGTGGAATGCCTCTTTTCCAGTAAAAAGGATCTACACTTACCATACGAAACACAGCAGCATTAAGCTGCTATTTTACATTGGTATTCGGTGAGAGCGTGGTCCTTTCCCGGTCGAGCCGACCCATTTGTGCTACAACTATACTATTTATATAGCTGCAGCATGGTTCTACCACGTATAAATATCTTCTAGACCAATCAACCACGGCGGCGAGTCTCAACGGAGATTAGCCATCTGCACAGGAATGGATTAAAGTGCCCGAGTCTACTCGTATAACGCAAGCAAAGGTGCAATCTCTATTTTCTCACTCTCATAATCCGGTGGAACGGTAATCCGACACGACTGGAGAGATCAGGCGCAAAACCTGCGGCTTTACGTGCTTTCCGAGGCACGGGGTGAAACACCGCCAACTAAATTCTTTTACAGAATTTCTTGACAGAAAAACCCAATAAATGATTTTGGACCGACCCGGGGTTCGAACGCGGGACCTCATGATCAGCAACCGCGTTTACGACCACTAGGCCAACGAGGCAGTCAATTCTCTGTCAGTTAACGCACAAGTCAATTATAGAACAAGGTGTATATTATGTTTATTTTTATTTCAAGCACTCAATTATTCTTTATAGATCAATTACAGGGCATAAAAGTAAGTAGCACGGATAAACAGCTCTGCAACCAGTTCGAGGCGCTTTTCGTATTTAAAACCATGTCGGGATAGACATTAGACTAGACCAGACTTTTTGTTATTATTGTTCTATTTTGAATTGTTGTAAAAAAAATATTAAAAAATTAATTGTCAACATATAATATTAGTACCGTGTAGTGCGGTGTGAGAATATCCACTACCCCATGTCATTCCGTGGGTGTCGTAAGAGGCGACAGAGGGAAACAAATCAGGAGATGGGCAGCAGCGTCTTCCTAATAACGATTAAATATGAAAAACTGCGGTTGTCAACCCGCTTGCCAAGCGTGGCAGCTATGGCAAATATCTATGAGGCGATCTAGGGGGAGGCCTACATTCAGCAGTGGGTTTTAATAGGCTGTAACGGATATAACATTATGGAAAAAAAATTCTATTAAAAAAAATATTTTTAATTAATTGCTAACATGTATTACTTTCTCTAGGTCTGTAATGATGATAATGACGACATAGTAAGTTGAAGCGCCGTGGTAGCTTGGAGGCTAATCGTTTGCAATAAATTCCAGTTTCACAGTACGCGAGCAAACATCTATGAAATTTTTAATTGCTATTTGAAGCAGGAATTACACGCGCTCGGCGGTAAAGGAAAACATCGTGAGGAAATCTACATGTTTGAGAAATAATATGTTAAGTCCACCCACGCGCCATACCCTTTTAGAAGTGAACGAACGAATGTGCCCAGCGGTGGGACTTTATAGGTAACTTCAATACTCGCAAGCTCACAGCGCTTTGGAGAAATAAATGATGAGAAATATCGTTTGTGGGGGCTGATCTGCTCGAGTTTGCTATTCAACGATGAAATCCAAAATGTTGATGCCCAGGTGTTATAGAATAGATCTGTATTCATGATCCGGCTACAAATGGATCTGTATTTTTTAATTTTTATTATAAAACACCTGTTACTTTATTTGACTTTTAAAAAAAAAAGAACAAAAAAAAGGGGATACCTGTGCACTTCTTTCGCCGTTTCTTCTCCGGTCATTGGAACCTCATTTTAAAACGGTAGAAGACTAAAATGACATTTACGAGCGAAATTTTAATTTAATTAAAAAATTTCCGTCACGACCCCTTCTGACGTAGTGTAGACGGCCTTGACGGCTATAAGGAAGCAAGATGGAATAATATCCATTTCCCTCGCACTTTTTCTTATCTCGCCACGAAAGAAATATTATTTTATTTTAAATGACACTTCATTTTAATAGACGCTAGTACCTAATTCATTTATTTGTATTTGTTTATTAAATAATATTATATATTCGTTTATCAATAATAATTTACTACAAAAGGAACTTCGTTCCCCGAGTGATACACGACACTCGCGCATGTTTTTTATTCTTTTTAAATAATATATTCAATCATAACGATGTTTCGAATGGGAAAGAAATTATATAAACAATTAAGTTTCTTTATTTCTGTATCATTAAGTGAGAGCAACCTTGGCAAATGGACACGAAATGTCAACGTAGTGACCAAGAGCTAGTCAATTACTGGATAAGTGCCCTGCTCGTAATGAATCATATATAGCATATGCATATGATTCATAACCATTAAGCAACTCCGAAAAGGTGGCATGTCACATTCTACAAGTTGGAAATACGGACTCTCTTTTAAAAGTATTTCACAATGTATTTTAATGGGTGAACAATTGCAGTACCAGATGTCTGACACGGATCCCAGTTACGGTCTGGTGTAAGGTCATCTTTCGAAAGCCTCTCCTCTCTCCCTGTCCTGTCTATCCACGGGCCGATATGCCGTAAGAGGTGACAGGGGGAAACAGGCGATGGGCAGCATCATGTAACAACTCAAGATAATAAAAAACTGCGGTTGACAATCCGCTCGCCAAGCGTGTCAACAATAGCAAAATCCCCCCTATGACGCAATCTATGGGGAGGCCTATGTGCAGCAGTGGACTTTGATAGGCTGTTAAGGATAATGGATGAATTAAGCTCGGCGAAAGTCATATTTTGTATACTTCCTCATCGCCCCAAGAATGAATTACTGACTCTGTTTGTATGTTTGTTGACCTTATGTATTATCATTTTTATAACGTTACCCTAGGATTTTTTCCTGCATCGTGGAGGCAGTTTACAAACATAAAGTGCACAAGGGCAACCATCCCATTTATGGCCATTATATATTCGTAGAGCTACGCTGCAGCTATATTACGGTTGTAGCACGAATAGGTCGGTTCAACCGGGGAAGGACCACGCTCTCACAGAATACCAGAGTAGAATAGCAGCTTAATACTGCTTTATTTCGTATGGTGGGTGTAGAGAAGACCATTGTTGTAAATGAGACATTCTATCTTAGTCCTCACGGGTGACAACGCATCTGCATTTTGATTCTTAATTGAAGATAGATGTGGATGTCTATGGGCCACAGCATCCACTTACCATGAAGTGGATTGTGTGCTCGCATGTCACCCATATTCTATAAAAAAATTATGTAATAAATTAATATATATTACGTGTGTAATAATTTAAAAATTAATGCTTTATGTCATTAATCTGGCTTATAAAATAACTTCGCGTGTTATCGACACGCGCCGATGCATCCGATATAAGAGAAAATTGATAATTAAAATTGAACGAAGCAAAAAATAATTCGCTGAGAGCCCGAAGGTCCGACACTACCTGTCATCTAGCGCCAGGAGCATTCCCTCCGGTATTTAATTTTTAATAATTCCATTAAATTCGTACAATCAGGCAATAACAAATGAAATTAAGAAACTCCGTGAGCGCCGGTCGACGGACGCCGTTCACATTTTAAAATGGTAATTTCATAAACATTTTTAAAAAAAAGTTAAATCGCCCGCGTCCCACGACACTCCGGTTAATAATAATATTCATAAGGAATATTTTAATTATAATACTGTGCGTACTGGAGCTGTGCGAAGCGACGGACGGACCGACAGCGCTTATCGACGTGGCGAAATATATATGGATATAAACATTGTAATTAAAGGAGGCGTCTCAAATAATAAATAATACTTTATAAGCAGGTAAGTTCCGTACAGTAAAATAAATATTTTTTTATAAAAAGGTGTCGAACAAGCACGAGATCCACCTGATGGTTAGTGAATATTGTGGCCCACAGACATCCACATCTATCACCTATTAAGAATTAAATAACAGATGCGTTGTCACATCTGAGAACTAAGATGGAATGCCTCGTTTCCGGTAAATCTCCAGTTTTACACTCAATATACGAAACCCAGCAGCATTAAGATGGGGATCCAACATAACCGAAGAAAGATCAAGTACAGGACCAACAGCTTTACGTGCTTTCCAATGGCACGAGGGTCACCGTCAACCTCCATACTCCAGGCTGCTACTGACAATTTCTTGACAGGAAAACTTAATAACTGATTTTAAACCGCTTCTAGACCACGATGACCAGTAGTTACACTTACGACTAGACTGTAGTGCTGGCACAATCATGTTACGTAGGTCACTCAATAAGTTTTGAGATGCTCGAAATTTTAAAATGGAACGCACCCGTGTTATATGTTTCTAAAAAGCAAATTTATTAAAAAATAGAACTCCTTATGCCAATTGCTCAATATTAAAAAAAAAACAAAGTTCTATTAATCGAACAATTAAGTTTACAACAATTTTACAATCAGCATGACGGGACTCAGCTCCATCACGCGCCACAATTTTTAGGAGGTTTGCTGAAAAGGGGTAAAATTAATCTTAAAGATGACCAAAGAACCGGGGCCCCACAAACAGCAGTAAAGGCAGAAAATGTATGGGCTACTGAAATGTTGGTGCGTGAAGACCCACGAATCACATATACGGACATCGAAAAGATTGTAGGCATTAGTTCGGGGAGCAGTAGTACATCAACATCTTGGAGTGAGAAAGCTTTGTTGTCGATGGATCCCTCGTTTGCTCTCCGAAAGCGAAAAACAGACTCGTGTGGATTGGTGCCATGAAATGCGTCTACGTTTTGAAAACGGGACATCTAGGCGTGTTTCAGAAATCGTTACTGGTGACGAGACATGGCTCTATCCATATGATCCGCAAAATAAAAGGCAATCATCGGTATGGGTCTACTCAGAAGGACAGTTACCGACAAAACTGCAAAGACCTCACAACGTCGGCAAAAAAATGGTGGCTAGTTTTTTTTAAGCGGAGCGGAAATTTGTCGACATCAATGCTGGAAAATTGTAGGTCAGTCAACTCTGAATAGTATACTACAGTTGCATAACCCAAAGCTTTTCAAGCTGTGCGGGAGAGAAGACCAAAGAAGGCTTCGGGGAATCATGCTGCATCACGATAACGCCTCTTCACATACCTCCCTTAGAACAAAAGCATTTATTGAGAAATCTGGTATTAAAACTTTAAGTCACCCTCCCTACAGCCCTGACTTAGCTCCTTGTGATTTTTTTTCGTTCCCAAGAGTCAAAGAAAAACTAAAAGGCAAGTTTTTTTCAAGCGCCGAAGAAGCGGTGGCTGCCTACGAAGAAGCGATTTCCGACCTGTCAGATCAAGACTGACAAAAGTGTTTTCAGAGGTGGTTTAGGCGAATGGAACTTTGTATAGAGCATGATGGAGAATATTTTGAAAAGATATTAATAGTATTTAGAATACTTTTTGTATATCACAAAGCTTATTGAGTGACCTACGTACATATACGTATGTATACTCATTGATATCCAGATTTTATTTAAAATTCAAATTAATTTGAAGTTTCAACCTTTATACGTCCCCTAGCTGGGCACAGATCTCTCATTTCTGAGAGGGACATGGAGCAATGAGTCCGCCGCTCTGTCCAAATATTACCTTCCTTAATCATATAGATTTCCTCACGCAGTTTTCCTTCACCACCAAGCACGTGGGAAAACGAAACTTAAAATTGCAATTGAAAAAAGCTAGCGGTTAAAAATTTACGTCGACGAGAGCAACCCGAGGATCCCTAAAACGTTGCGACTTGATCTGTCGAGACATTGCGATATAAATATCAGCCAATGTTCCGACACTCATAATCGTCTTTAAGTTATCGGCCGGAATGTAGCGACGATGCCTTTTACGCGTTAAAATATCATCGTGATTTTTAAAAAAAATGCAAGTATCACCCGCGAATTGAAACTTACATTTTTTTCGTTTTATTATACCTATAATGTATAATACAACTTTTTATTTAAAAAGCTTTTTTTTATTGATGGTAAGTGACCATGAACAACTGCAACACCAGGGGAATTGCTGATGCGTTGCCGGCCTTTTAAAAAAGAGTAAGCTCTTTTTTTGAAGGCCCCTAAGTCGTATCGGTCCGGAAAAATTGCCGGTGGTATTCGATTCCACAAGGAAGTTGTGCGTGGAAGAAAAATTTCTTCTAAAATATTATAAATACAATATTTACTTTACGTCGTAGAGCCACGGTCTCACAGTATATCAGCGTAAAATAGTCGCTTAATGCTGCTGTGTTTCGTATGGAGAGTGTAGAGAACCGAAAAACCTTTTTACTGGAAATGGGTCGTTCCATCTTAGTCATCAGGGGTGACAACGCATTCCGCATTTTGATTCTTAATCGAGGCTAAATGTAGATGTCTATGGACCGCAGCGACGACTTACCATCAGTTAGACTGAGTACCCTTTTATCACCCTTAACTATAAAAAAAAAAACAGGTGGACTGTGTGCTCATTTATCACCCTTGTTCTATAAAAAAAGACTTAGTGATAAATGGCATAGCCTAATATAGCCGAATCTGCTTAACTTTAAGTCTTTAGATATAGGTGCTCAAGTTATATGCATTTTATTTCAATGCTAGTTAGTTTAGATTCGAAAAAAGCTAGGCACGGCTGGGCCCTGCCCATCCGCACTAGATAGCACGTTGTTAAACACGAGCACTCGCCTTCATTTACAATTGACCGCCAATATTTTAATAGCGACAAATTACTTTCACCACGGACGGACAATTTGCTGCGATAATGGGCGATACTGCACAAAGTTTTACATTTATGAGGATGATTTCTATTTTAAATAGATGCTGTTATTTACCAATTTTCAAAAAGAGATACTTCTCATTTTGATTTTATAATTTAATTTTAATTAATTGGTAATGCAATATCTCTCATGTAAGTTATACCAATTTTTTTTTCATAAATAATTTTCAACCAGATTCGGTCATATTATGAGTAGATTTTTTTTTCATGAAATATGACGAAGTGAATAATGCTATATCAAAAGTAGTACACTGGTTTAACGTTAATAATTTGCTTTTGAACGGTAATAAAACGAAATGTATTAAATTCACCACACCTAATGTTAAACAGGTGAATACCAATGTTCCTTTAAATGGGGAGGAGCTGGGCCTTGTTATATCCACTGTTTTTCTCGGAATTACAGTTGACGCGAAGCTTCAATGGGGCCCTCATATATCTAAACTAGCTAGCAAACTTAGTTCTGCAGCATATGCTGTAAAAAAGATTAGATGCCTTACATGTGTTTAAACAGCTAGATTAGTTTATTTTAGTTATTTCCATAGCACAATGTCATATGGAATCTTGCTATGGGGTAATGCGACTGACATTGAAACTATCTTTGTTTTGCAAAAGATAGCCATAAGAGCAATTTATAACCTAGGTCCGAAGGAATCCCTTAGAGAAAAATTTAAAGTAATAAATATATTAACTTTGGCCTCTCAATATATTTACGAGAATTTAATGTATATACACAAAAACAAAAATAGTTTTATTAAAAATAGTGATGTACATTCTGTAAATACCAGTTACTTGACTCCAAAGAGTCAGTAACTCCTTCATGGGGCAATGTTTACGCTTTTACAACAAAGTCCCAGAAAATATGCAGACCTTATCTATCAAAAGGTTTAAAATATTTATTAAGCAAAAATTGTCTAGTAAGGGTTATTATACTACTAAAGAGTATATGACTGATAATAACCCCTGGGAATGAGGTGATCGCTACCATGCTGTTTCTAAATGTTTTCATAACAATTGTATAAAATATTATATTGTAAATTGTGATTTTTAAAAAAAAGTCCCGCTGGTTTCTTGCTGGTTCTTCCCAGGACAGAGGTTTTTTTTGCGAACCAGTGGTAAAAGTAAAAAATTACTTTCAATAAGTATTATGTATTGTAATCTATATTGAACAAAAATTATTCTATTCTATTCTATTCTATTCATCGATTTGTAGTTTCGGAAACAAAGCTCTAATATGATGAGAAAATAAATTAACGATAACTATCATTAATGTAAAATGAAGTGGCAGCATGTAACAACAATCGCAGGTATACATTGAGTGCGATTTTAAATCATTCGAAATAATGATTCGAATGATGACTTTAAGATATTTCCTTGTGCTAAATAATATGTTATATTAATGCAAAATTATATTTCTTTATAACTTTATAGTAAAAATATTATATATGACTACTTTAGTACACAAGCTACAAAACTAAAACGTTTCGCTATATCTCAAAACATCGCATCGATACATTTAAATGGGTGGAGGAGGCAGGAGGTGGGGCTGCGGGGGAGAATGTTTGACAACAAAACTCAGACGGTTCATTGTCTTATAAGATTTGGCTGTATGTGGTAAGCGTCTAGCTTTTCCTGTAAGAAATTTTAAGAAGTCGGTATTCATACTTATATTTTTTCACTTGAATCATATATAATTTTTACGATTATTGATTCTTTGTGGCTTTAAATATTATCTATTAATATCATAAAAATATTTACAGTCAAGATTACATTTTTATAATAATTTTATAAAAATAAATAATGAATGCAATGAATATTTTACGTAAAGAACGTATTATTGAATTCAAAAATATAAAAATAGTTCAATTTACTATTTTTATATTCCATATAGGGTTCTGCAGTATTGTGGTGTGCAACGTTTTGATGTCATAGTTAACCCAGGCTACTTTCAGATTTAAATTATTGATTTTTTGGTCCAATCTACTCAGGATACTATATCTGATAATATCTATACTAAATTACGAAGATTATGCTATGAATATTTTTAATTAATTCAATATCAAAAATTGTTTTGTTTCTGTTTACAGTTCCTTTTATTGATATCCCCAATAAACACTCCAACAAATGTTAAAATGTTTGTGTTAGGATTTGTTTACAACGTTAGTTACACGGCGAATTCAAATCTACGAGTTTTTTGCTGCGCATTTTTTTGTCCTTAATCATTACACTATTGTCTCTAGTAAGTTGCAATATTCAGTATATTTCAGAGAACGAAACTTCTATCGTTTCAAAAGGTGTAATGGAGCAGAAAACTCTCTGCCACGCTTCAGTGTGAGTTCTCGAACATTGCCTACATATTGTCGACTTTTTATTTCTTATTTTTATGTTTGCCAGTTCCCTCAGGATATTTTCCTTTATCGTCGAAATTGCAATTATCAATTTTACAACCAGGGATCGAATACTGGGTTTTAGTTGCTCGCGTCCAACTCCTGTCTAGTATGTACCTATCGCATATCGAAATATCAATAGTTAATGTCCGCAAGGTTTCGACAAAATTAAACTTTAATAAAAAGAAAAAAAAACTTCAAAGTATAAAAATAGTAAAATAATTTCCGTAGTTTAATATGCTTCTGACATCGAGCTCCGATTTCATAAGCTACAAAATTATGTAAAAATAATTTTACTATTTTTATTTCTTTCTTCCTTTTTTTGCCTTTCCTTTTACTGATATCATATAAATTTACTATTATAGTGCGATTGTATAACGCTGGTGGTAAATGTTACCCAATGGGAATCACTCAACAATTGTGTTATGTTTTTCATTACCATTACAGCCTCTTAAATATGGACCATGGTCTGAAATAACATTATTATTATTTGGAATATTTATAAATATTTAGTAAATTATTATTATATGGGATATCTATAAAGTTTTTTCATCTGGTTGGGCTGTATAAATATATAATTGTAAATGAAAATGATAAACATACATAAATATCAATAAAATAAAATAAATACATAAAAAAAAATATTATTATTATTATTAAAGTCCACTGCTGAACATAGGCTTCCCCCATAGATGTTTTTCATTATAATAATATTTCGTAATTCAAAAATAGAATAACATAAGTATATTATTCTATAGGATATAAGAAGTCTTCGGCTTATAATATACTAGCTGATACCCGCTCGCATCGCTGGGCGCACGATAATAATTTATTGCGGAACTTATTAATTTTTTTTTTGATGGGACTATCGTAAAATCCGCAAATCTCAGATATCGTGATGAGTCAGTCAGTCAGTGGTATATCGCTTTTATATATATAGATGAACAAACATTTTTGCCAAACGTCAAAATGAAGCCAACTAAGATTACTACAATAGGTGTACGATTGCACAGATTATACGAAATCGGTTTATATTTTTTTTTAAATAAACGAGTACAGAAATACAAAACATAAGATATTTATATCTTCTGTTTTGTATTTCTATATTTCACCATATAACTTTTGTTTCAATTACTATAGAAAACACTTCTCGGTTTCTTAAAAATCCTTATGATGCCCGGTCCGTACAGTGTTGTATTACCTCACGAAAACTCTATCTACCCTCCAACACACAAGTGCGTGAAACAAACATAAAACATCGTGTTCGATAGCAATGATAAAAGAACTAGTGTATATTTGTAATCATTATCTCTTTATTTTCTTTAAAGTAAAAGTCGTAAGGCAGCGGCCATTGTATTTGTTATTTAACGTAATGTAGGTATTAGATCTTGTAACGGCGCTTAGAAATAGATCACAAAGAAGTTTGTTTACGTTGTTGAGTAAAATTAATGTAGTTCACACGGCTGCGACTGCGCCGGGCTGATGGACCGACAGACTAAACAAGGCGGGATCTCTGTGCCCGATGTGTCCTTCCACGGTTACGAATTATTAATTGAACGGTTGATTGTAAAAACACCATAATTCTCAGCAATGTTCAAGTTTCCGAAATTTATGTATTTCTTCATCTAAATAAATTCATATATAATATTACTTGTGTGTAATATTTTTTTTCTATTGTTTGTATGTATATTATGTGATTTAATAATTCCTTTTTATACCCTATTCAAGATTTTAATTCAGGAGTGGTAACCGTATGAAGGTATAGAAAAAATTACATCCATAAGGGTGGAAAATTAGACGATGAAGTTTTTAATGTACCTAACTATTGAGACGTCATTCTAATTTTTCCCTTGGGCTTGTGATATTCCTTATTCCACTGAAAAGGGTCCAAGAATCTAACTTTTAATAAAAAGTCCAAACTACTTCCAAGAACTGCAAAAAGTAAGTATCCTTCTGAAGTCGGGGTTTTAATTTTTCTATACAATATGTCTTAGCACAAACTTCGGAAACTATTATGTGCAAATCATTTTCTAATGTTTAATTTTTTAATGGTAAATGCTTATACTAAGAATTGTTTATAACAATAATCTAACGATGATAACCCTCAAACATTAGGCCTTAGCTACTGTCCCCTCTCACTTTTTTTTCTTTATTGATTTTTTACCACGCACTCGGCGTTGAAACATTGTATTGGAAGGCATAAAAAAAATCCGAGGACATGTGAAGTCTGCCAACAGCAGCGCGGCCTAGTTGCCCAGTTTTGACATCTGTCACTCGCGAGACAGGTAGGTACAGTCCCGCTTTTTGGCAGTTTCGTGCGTTAGCGACTAAACAAGACTACCGCCTGTTAGTCGATACCTGCGCCTAATAGTTTTCACCAGGTTTCATACTTTAAACAACAACAAAAAATTACTTAGTATTCTTAACCGACTTCAAAAAGGAGGAGGTTCTCAATTCGAGTGTATGTTTTTTTTGTATGTATGTTACGCTATATTTTCGCAGATTGTGAACCAATTTTGATGATTCTTTTATTAAATAGGTTATACTTCAAGGGTGGTCCCATATAAATTAATAACTTCTTTATTAGCAATTTGAAGTCGGTTTTCACTTTTGTTAAAAGTTATAATTATAGTTTTTTTTTTAATAAGTCTCTTTATCGAATGAATCCCGTTATAAAATCCCGCGTTGCCTGAAAAAAATCTGGGAACGCTGTACACTACCGCCACAGAAATAAGAGGAGGTTGTGCCCGACAGTGGCATACGTATATAGGTTGTTACTTTCCTTTTTTATTGATTTCCGCTTCTGGAAACGTTGTTTGTTCGCGCGTCCCCGACATAAAATTCAAGCATACTAGCGACCGTTACGCATAAGCACTCGCACACGTTTAGGTGAGAGTCAGATACTTCATCCGTGTTTGCTCGTAAGCTTTTGTATCCGTATTACATTCTACGCTGCTCAAAAAGATACAAAATCCAAAAGTGCACTCCTTGATAAAGACAATCTCTAAAATTTCAATAGAGTTTCGTTATTATCTCGTACATAATAAAGATTCCATAAATTTATTTTAACTTGGATTATACAAAGAATAAATGGAAACTTTGGTAAAATAAATCTATGTTATTGCTTTGTTTTAATCTTCAACCGGAAAAGTAAGTAACTAATAACTTAATCTTTATCAACGTGGTAGAGTCACGCTTGTAGTACGAATGGCTCGACCGGGGTAGGACACGGTCTCACAGAATACCAGCGTAAAATAGCAGCTTAATGCTGCAGTGTTTCGTATGGTGAGTGTAGAGAACCGGAGACAATTTGTACTGGAAACGAGGCATTCCATCTTAATCCTCAGGGGTGACAACACATCTGCATTTTGATTCTTAATCCAGGATAAATGTAGTTGTCTATGGGCCACAGCATCCACTTACTATCAGGTGGTTAGTGTCAGTGAACATAGGCCTCCTCATAGGGGAGATATTTGCCATAATTGCCACGCTTGGTAGGCGGGTTGGCAACCGCCGTTTTTTTTGTTTTACGTTATTATTAGGAAAACGTTTGCTTCCCTCTGTCGACTTACGACCACCACGGGACGATATGGAATGGTGGATATTCTTACACCGCCACTATTCTGTCATCTACATAATATACACATATCTACATAGATATCATTAAAGAAATTAAAAATACTAATTTATATTCAGTTTTATCAATGATCGACACGATTAAATGAGAAGACATCCTATCGCTGGCGGGTTTTCGAAAAACGAAATTAAATCACGGCTGACGCTTTCACGGTCGAGGTTTGCAACACCTAAGGGCGAAAGTTGTCACCTTTGTCGCTGTCGTTTGAGATTTCATTGCAGAAATTGACATGCTAGAAATATGTATATATTTAAAATGGCAACACAAGATGGCGTGGAATACGTATTATTGCATTACGAACGAACTATCTAATTGCAAATATAAACATTTAAGTGAAGACTAACAGGAAGCAAGGCGAAACTTGTTTTGGCCATACAAATGCTCACGCACGGGCCCCAACGCACAATTAACCGATTATTTATTGAACAATAACCAGTTTTAATTTAAATAAAGATGTGCATTAAATACATGCATATATTAAGAAATAAAGTATGTCGAAGTATTTAAATTCGAAATGATTTTATGTTGAGAACGCAAGTTTTCTACACACACAAAAACACCTAGATTATGAAAGTAATTGCGAACGACAGATTCTTTTTCACCGCCATTTAACGATCCAAATACTATTATACGATGCGCTATCTTTCAAATAATATAATCCCATTGATGACAGAAAGACCGTTGCAGTCTGATGACGTCTCTATAATTGAATACGGTGTCAATTTTTGAATACTATCGGAAGTCCTTATTTTTTTGTATATTGTGGGTAGATTAATATTTTGTGTTGATATTGTACTTATCTCAGTGTAACAAATTATAGCCTGCGCGCAGAACGTTTGCGGATGGTACCTATTATGACGTCACATACCGTTGTTCAGCAGGTGGAACGTCTCTTGCATTACTACGGGGTTAGCTAAGTTGACTTTCTACAATCCTAAACGCTACAAGAAAACTAAAAAAAAACATCGTTAAATCTATTGACAGTCATACAACTTAACGTAGAGATATTATGTCATTTCCATTCACTTTTATATAGTTTTCTATTAGTGTTAAGGTTTTGAAAAGGTTTAAGCCAAGTACCGGTAAGCGAACGTAGTGTAGGCGGAACCCCCACAAGATGGAGTGACGGTCTGGTTACAGATGCAGAAAGTTGGTGGATGTAGGTAGCTCATTACCGTGCTTTGTGACATTTCTTGGCCTATGCTCAGTAGTGCTTGTGAGGACGTAATGATGATGGTTTCTTGCGATTTCTCCCCAGGACCGAGGTTTTTTCCGAACCAGTGATAAAATCATAAATAACTTTCATAAGTACGCTAGTAATCAATACTAATTATCAAAATGTTTATTCTATTCTATTCTACTCGTTTCTTTCAGGCGTACGCTTCGTGGAAACTATTAAAATGGAAACAAATGTAAAATCTATTTCCCTACCACCTCATCAATTGCAATTAACCATTTCAATATCGCAGCACGGGGACAGGCGTGTTTTACAATATTTTAAATCAACTCAAACCTGATTACGGCTAATACGATTGACGCTTTCGTTCCGATACGCGTTAATTGAGTTTAAATTATAAAACGTAATATGTTTCCTGTTATTATAGTTATAACTTTAATCATCATTGCAATGCAATTTGCTACTGTCGCATATAATTACATTTAGGGCTGATTTTTCAAACGTCAAATAAAAGTTATTCATAGGGTAAAATACAACATAAACGAATTAAAAATTACAGGAATAAAATAGTTCATTTGTTTCACTTTTTTCACTTGGGTTATAATTTATTTGATGCATGACTTGATCTGACAATTGAAAAATCAGCTCTAAATTAAAAAACTTAAGGGAATAAACATATATTTCTACATATTTACCTACACAACATCCTATTGGTTAATATTTTAAGGCAGAGAAAAGCAAAAAGAATGGTCTAGATTAGATTAAACAATAAAAAACTTTATCCAGTGTTTACTCATTGATAATCTTAATACCCCAGGTAATATCGCCGCCATATTACCTAAACGAACGTGCTGTTAATGCCAAAACAAACATACGATTAATTAATTATCATTTATTATATTCAATTATTATTTGAGACAATGTTAATTATATTTAATTAAGTAATAAATTTTGTGTCGTTGCTCATGGGGGTATATTGCCATAGTTGCCACGCTTGGAGAGCGCGTTGGCAACCGCAGTTTTTTTATTGCTTTTGACGTGACAACGTCTTATAAATTGGTTTGCCGGGTGACACTTCAAGAAACTGCGTTACGCTCCGCTCACGTTATGCGCTCACAATGAGAGCGAGTGAGAGGCACGCGTCCCTTCCACTCGGGCATGGTTAGCCCGCCTAAGAGCGAGAGAGACAGACATAATAAAATTATTTTACCACTCAAAGTCGTTGTCACGTAAAACTTTCGCCCGTATACCGACTTTACAGGCAACCAATTTTTTTGCTTTTATCAGAAAGATGCTGCTGCTCATTTTCTGTATCAGTTTCCCACCGGAAGACACCCACGGGAAGATATGGAGTAGTGGGTATTCTTACCTGCCACTACCCGCCACCTCAAAACCTCAAAAAAAAAAAAACTAAATTGTACAACCAGTGCGTGTTGCCAGTGTTGCCAGTGATGACATATGGAACTGAGAAGTGGTCCTTCAGCTCAAGGTCGCTCAGGGAGCTATGGAGTGGGCTATGCTCGGGGTTTCTCTGCGTGATAAACTTAGAAATGAGGATATCCGCAGTAGAACCAGAGTAACCGACATAGCCCAAAGGATTAGTAAGCTGAAGTGGCAATGGGCTGGCCATATAGCTCGAAGAACCGACAACCGTTGGGGAAGAAAGGTTCTCGAGTGACAGCCTCGTAACTGCAGGCGAAGTGTAGGGCGTCCCCCCACTAGATGGAGTGACGACCTGGTAAGACATGCAGGAAGTCAATGGATGCAGGTGGCTCGGGACCGTGCTTTGTGGCATTCCTTGGGGGAGGCCTATGTTCAGCAGTGGACTTGTGAAGGGCTGTAATGAAAATGAAATAATAAAATAATTTGACGTTATCATGAAATATAGTAATTAAATTTTCGCGTTCCCTTCTATTAAATGATAGGATTCCAATTTCCATTGATTCCAGGATTAAATGATAGGTACAAAGCAAAATATACGGCATTTTAAACTCAAAGCACCAAATAATTTCCCCGTCAATTTTAACATGTCCGTTGTCATTGTTTGGTGTCATGATGTAGTCATGGAATTACACGAAGTCGCCTTTGATGAAATCCCATACACAATAGTCAAAAGGATTATTTGCGAATTGCGTGCACTGCTTGAATACACGATGAATGTATGAAAAGAGGAATTTGCAAAATAATATGGCATATACAGCGGCAAAGGCAGCCCTTACAATAGGCGCGTACGAAATATACATAATATACAGCTGCATTTTGTTCGATGCAAATATGTGAACCGTACGAGTATTTCGAACTTTGTGGTGCAAGTAGATAGGCAGCAGTTTTTGAGCGCGTACCCTCATTGCGTTACAGTATGGTATTAGGAAAACGCTTGCTTTGTGTAATGTTTTCGCACAGTAACATTTGAGGATGATCCATAGACGATATCTGTTTATTTTAAGTGTTAATTATGAATTTACCAAAAGATTCAAGTAAAAAGAAAGGAGAATACCTTCACTTTTGTGAAGGCAACAATATATATCTTGGTTGCGTAATAAACTACCATATTACCAATAAGGCTTACAATCTTCCATGAGTCAATTTTGCTCTTTAGGAAATTATTCGTATTAATTTCTAGAAAAATCGTATTCTTCCTTAAGATGACGGGGCGTAGGGGGATAAGGATTATAATCACAATTTACAAAAACTCCCCAACTTAACATAGACCTATTCCATAAAGCCCTAAAAAGTATTGATCCAAACCTCCTGCTATATATGCCATACTCCCCATTACGTCATCAGTTAACGAGGAACAAAGACGTGGTGCTACACTGCTAGCTGCGCGAGGACGCGCAAAATCAGTAAGCGTAGTATAGACAACGCTATGTCCAACGCTTCTCATCGAGATGAAAAGCGAAATAAGGATTTCCGCAGCAGAACACAAGAACTCATCCCCCAACTAGATAGACCGACTAACTAACTACAATAATAAATCGTTTTAAATATTCTATCATCATCATTACAGCATATAAAAGTCCACTGCTGAACATAGGCCTCCCCTATATTGTCCAAATATAGGGGAGGCCTATGTTCAGCAAGGCCAATATAATAATGTTCCAATCGACTGAAATATTCATAATAGTTTCCACGTTTGGCAATTTTTTATAATTTTGAGCTGTTACTAGTGTGGGTATCGTATAAATACAAAGTAATTTTTTATTTCCATCAATATTATGTCGATAAATACAGTAAAACAATTTTAATTTTATAAAAAAAAACTTAACTGTTTCCTATTACGTTACGTTAATTAAACATTTATTTCAATTTTCAAACGATAATTATTGTTAAATTTGAAATTGGATGGATATAAGACTAGAGGAAGGCCTAAGAAAAAAAGGATTGGATCATGGATGATGGACGTAAGAAAGTAGTGAGTGGGGAACTGTCGGCTAATAGAGAAAATGGAAGAGGAAGTGACATGGGATAAATGTTACAGCTAAAAGCCCGTTAAAGTCCACTGCTGAACGTAGGCCTACCGCATAGATTGCCTCATAGGGGGGATAGTTGCCATAGTTGCCACGCTTGGCAAGCAGGTTCGCAACTTCAGTTCTTTATTTTTAGTCGTTATTAGGAAGACGCTGCTGTCCATCTGCTGATTTGCTTCCCTCTGTCGCCTCTTACGACATCCACAGGATGATATGGAGTAGTGGACATTCTTACACCGCCACTACACGGTGACATGGGATAAGGGCGGGAAAAATTTCGGGAGGGAAAAAAGTCTACAGATCTTGAACGTTTTATCGAAACCTTTCTGCCTCCACTCTATGCCTAATGGGCTATGAGATGTTTAAAGGTAAAAAAATATAAATTGTAGCATTTTTTTTTTATAGAATAACGGTGACAAATGAGCACGCAATCCATCCAATGATGATATGATAGCAATAAATATATTGAGTATCAATATATTTATTGCCGTCATATCATCATCAAAAATAACCTGGTATAATGCTTTTGAAATATGTGTGCCACAAAACACATTCGAATTGTTTTACCCCCTGACCACAGAAAGTTATACGTGTCTAAAGACCATTAGATATATGGCTGTTGACACACGAGCGGTCACGAGAATCGACGTGCAAACAAAAACCTTAGCCTTAATTCAAATGAAATGGCACTTTCATGGTTTATCTATGTTGTTTTAAATTAAAAACTATGAAGGTGATAAGCGGTGTGTGCTCGGCTTAATTACGACAGAATGGCCGATGTTTGTATTAGACAAATTAAGAAAGGCCGCCGCGATAACACTGCTATATCTGTTTAATGTTGTGTAACATTGACTGAGGAATATTTTTAATCTTTTACACTCGTTTTTATAACGCCGCGAAAACCTAACGACTATTGTGGGTGACCGAATTATTTTAAGAAAGAAATTTCACAACTCCCTTTGGTTTTAACGACCAAACAGATAACTGGCCTTGATTTTTTTTTAAATATAAAATCAAAATCGATTAAGAACATGATCATCATCGATAGGAGTATAAAGAAGTGTCAAAGCTAACTCCCACTGCATAACAAAGAGAACGAAATATTTTTTGCGACGTACTTTAACGTAAGCTATGATTAAGTAGATATTCAAATGTTTGTTTTTTAAATGTTGTGCTAAAAAAATTATATACCACTTTTTTGCTCATATTTTTATACGTGGTAGAGCCATGCTGCAGCTATATTAGTAGTATAGTTGTAGCACGAATGGGTCGGCTCGACCGGGGAAGGACCACGCTCTCACAGAATACCACCGTAAGTAATAGCAGCTTAAACCTGCTGTGTTTCGTATGGTGAGTGTAGAGAACCGGAGACCCTTTTTACTGGAAACGGGGCATTCCATCTTAGTCCTCATGGGTGACAACGCATCTGCATTTTGATTCGCAAACGTGGATAGATGTAGATGTCTATGGGCCATAGCAACCACTTACTATCAGGTGTACTGTGTGCTCGATTGTCACCCTTATACTATAAAAAAAAATATTCCTACATTGTCATCCGATTCTCAGCTATGTTCAAAATGTCAAGTCTCTAGCTCATCGGGAAGTGCTCGAAATATGAGTTGCAAGAGTTCACTCGGAACGACAGACAGACAGAAAAACAAGAAAGTGACTTAAATAAAAACGTGGTAAAATGGAAGCAGTCTTAGTTCATTCTTTGATCGCGTCAATTTTATTATTTATATAAAAATATCCATCAGTAAAATAAATTACCGACGGATAATTTTTTATATATCTTTCTGTTAACTTAGTTCATAGCATGCAAAATATGTAAAAAATCTATGCGAAAAGCTTCTTCGTTTATGCGTGTGCATGTGCAACTAATAAAAATTTTTTTCTTTCTTAAACATGATTTCTCTTTTATTTTCAGTGGTATATAGGTATACCACACTAAGATTTTCTCCTATATCGTGTGGAGACTTTTTACAAACATAAATTGCACAAGGACAAACATGAAGACCCGGGACAATTATTTGTAGACCACATAAATACTTGTTCCACGCGGGATTCAAACCCGCGGCCTCAGCGCCGCAACTCAACGCTAAACCACTGCGGACTTAATAACTCAAACCAGGATTTGAACTTAATTACGAGTAATTCATAATAATATGTAGATATGAACATCATCATAGTCATCACCATTACAGCCCATCACAAATGTACAGCTAAACTTGTTTGTCTTGAACCATATTCATCCATCGACTTACTGCACCTCTTCCCAGGTCTTCCCTCCATCTAGTACATAGGTATATATGTATACATATAAATAAAAGTGAAGTGTCTGTCTGTAATATTGAAATAACTGGCTTTAATTAAGTTCAGGGGGTTATTTGCAAGCTATTAAGACATAAACAACCACTTTGAAACATTGTGTCTGTCTGTCTGTCTGTCCGGGTTAATCCTCGGAATGGCAAAACTGACTGTGATAGAAACTTCACGAAAAGAAAGAGTGTAATCTCAAAAGGAATCTAGGCTATATTTTATCTGAAAAACTTAAATATTTTAAAATGTGTAAAAATGGTCTTTGATCATCTTAAATATAAATAACACCACGACATTTATTTCTTCTTCTGGGTTGTCTGGAAGACATTGCTATGTAGCAATAAGACCGCCCTTTGTTTTTCCCTCGATAGTTGTTTATTTTTTATTTTTTTGATAATTTTATCTTTTCTTGGTGTACAATAAAGAGTATTGTATTGTATTGTATTGTATGTTTTCATTCATAACAGCCTATCAAAAGTCCACTGCTGAATAGCCCCCCCCCCTAGATTGCCTTATGAGGGCGATATTTGCCATAGTCGCCACGCCTAGCAGACGGATTGGCAACTGCAGTTTTTATTATTTTGTGTTGCGCCTCTAACGATAGCTACACGAGGCTTGATGTGATGTAGTGTGGACTGTGTGGGCTACACTCCACGGCAATGCCATGAATGTAATGGAATATGCTTAGTTCAGTTTTCTCTCACTTCCAGACGTCTGAATTTCGATGATGTATTAAGAACCGATGATATACTAGTATAATACAACACTTTCTCACACAAGTTCTCACTCTCATGATCAGTGCTTGTAGTTTAAGTTTTTTTAAAGTTTTATTTAATTTTAACTGCAGTATGCTTGTTTATGATGTTATTGAGTAAGGCTTTTTGCGAACAACGCTTTATAGTTGAGGGTTTCTCACGTTTTTTCAAAATGTAACCTCCGCGATAGTTCGAGACGCGCGATTCATTTCATCTCAGTTCTCAGGGGTGAAAACGCATTTATGACCTATGTTTGAGGCCGGTAGCAGGAGTCAATAGGCTTTAGTAGCCAGTTACCATCGGTCGATTTCTTAGATTGTTTTTCATTCTAATCTTTCAAAGAATGTTGGTTTTTAGATGTGACTGTAACGGGACATTTAATCTTAGTCCTCAGGATAACAACTTATCGGCATTTTGATTCTTAATCGGTATACAGGATGTCTATAGGCCTTATCGTTAGGTTTCCTACTGTATACTTACTTAAAAAAAACTTTTCATTTATAACAAAATCGAATAAATTTAGCCACAATTTCTTTTACCGAAACCAAAATAAAACAGTTACAAAGTGAAATAAGAAAAACATGTCGTGCTCACGGCCTTAAACTTAAAAAAGTTATTTTGTCAATAAAGGAAAAGTTCACGGCCTTTTAAAGTTCACTCAATACGCAATAAAGTAGCCCGGTAAATCTCAAGTGTTCCGATGTCTTGCGTACCTACCACACGAAGCGGGCGAAGCACTTCGCCGAAGCGGCCCGAATGAGCGCGTGCGTACTTCATGAAAGGTTCACCAACCGCGGATGACACTTTGTACGATTTAAATTTCGCATCCCTTAAAACGGGCCGCCGGTTCATTCATTCGGTCTGTATTGATATAAATAAATGTTGACCCGTTCACTCAGCCGGAAATTTTCGACATACGACTCTAACTAAATGTTGCCGAATCAACGGCGCAACTGTGTTGGTTCGAATAGGTTTTCAGCGTTCAATCAACTGAATTCTAAACTTTACAAAAGAAAAAAGGAAAGGCTGTTCATAAATTTCACCATACTACAGAATGAACTTCGTTCCGTGAATGTCGTTAGAGGTTGACTCTGAGATATATCTGAATAAACGTATGATTTTCGATAAATGTTATATACATTATACATATATACCAGCAGAAGCTCTTCTTAAAGGCTTCTTTTAGTGCTACCCTAATGTCAGGGTCCGCTTACCGTCTCTAAACATCCCAGTCTGTAGTCTAGCGTCCTAGGTAGTGAACCCATAGACTCTCATATTTACCCTCAAAATTTGATAACATCCAATACTTCGTCCTTTAAGACAAGTTAAAAACAAACAAAATTTGAAAAGGGCGCAATGTTTTGATTTTTTTTTGTGTAGTAATTGTTCCTTCTTTTCTTATTGCACGCCTCATAACGCGAAGCGTTATTAGATAGTGCTTTACTCTCGACACGTCAAGGTCAAGCAATTTTGTGTTCTTAAAATGCCTCTATCATAACCACATTGCACTTATACGATAATATGAGTAGCCGTATATCAAGAAAACACTCTAATTAATTCATATTATAATTTCTAAAAAATTATTTTATATTGCTACTTTGAAAAAAAAACGTTTTGAAGAAAAATTTACGTGGACGTCCGGATGTTGATTATGTATGTCGTCACGATAACTCCCGAAAAAATTGACGTATCGAGACCGGATTTTTTTTATTAGCTTCAGAATTACATCAACTTGTTCCCTATTTCATATCAATAGCCTAGTACGCGTAGTTTGTTAATAAAATGATTATCAACTTTTATAATATTTATTGCCTTTATATTAAAAATTTAAAGGCGTTTTCATATTTTTTAGCCCTTGATATACTGTACTGTGTACTGTAGGTGACACTATCTGTTAACAAATAGAGCGCTAAATTGAAAACACGTAAATAATATATTTTAAGTCAGGATTACAATCTTTTTTTCATCAAAATTAAATAAAACGCTCACGAGGCGTGCACTTTTGGATTTTCCAAACTATTTGTGGGTTTTTTTCCAACATAATAGTAAGTAGTGATGCAGCCGAAGATGGTAAAGCGCACTGACTTAGCTTCACAAAAGCCTATTCATTCTTGCCTTGAAGACACCCACATTATAATCGGATGAAAAGAGAGATGCAGGGAAATGATTCCACTGCTCGCATCACGCATTATGAACGACAAAGCAAATCGTTTGGTTCGATTGCGAGTTATGTCGACAAGAAAAGGGTGGAAATCACCCGAGCGTCTGCTGGTCCAATGATGGAATGTAGAGAAAGAATTAAGTAATATTCATCGAATATTGTCATGTCTATAACAAATAAATATTTAGTGACGCTAAACAAAATATCCAGCTTTTCGTTGTAACTAGCGGCCGGTGTAAACATTAAACACAGGAATAAAAGCCGACGAAAATGTTTGCACGCAAAAACCCAACAGCTGAAAATCCTTTGACCGATCGCGACTACCATACCGTTCGATTAATTACGCGTAGTTTATATCCGTATTTGTCGGACAATCTATTTGATCACAATGCGATGCGGTCCATTCCTTTACGCAGAGCCTTCTTTCAGTTACAATTAATTTATTGTATAAGTTTCCTTCGTTAGAATACCATCTGGATGATTGGCGGTCCACCACTGTGCGATTTAGAAGATGTTTTCTTCCTCGCACTACTTCCTTGTGGAACCGATTACCACCAGCGATTTTTCCGGACCGATACGACTTAGGGACCTTCAAGAAAAGAGCCTACTCCTTTTTAAAAGGCCGGCAACGCATCTGCAATTCCCCTGGTGTTGCAGTTGTTCATGGGCGGCGGTAGTCACTTAGCATCAGGTGAACCGCATGCTCGTCTGCCCCCACTCTTATAAAAAAAAACAGAATAAGTCCAATTCCAAACATTCGAACACCTGCTTATTATGCTAGTTGCATAATAAGACAAACCTAAACAAAACGCATCGATCCTAAGCTGATTAATTTATTTTATCCTGGTGATCCTGATCAGCATACTAGGATAAGGTCACCAAATTATAGTATTGTCATCGGTCCTTGATACGAGTGCAAATTTTCAAGTGAATCGGCCGTCTACAAGTTGCTGAAAATTACATTAAAAGATTCCGTTACATAGGTACCTATGCAAATAGTATTTAAAAAGTAAAATGGTAGACCTAAGGAATGCCAAAAGAATCTTGTGATGGCCAAGAAAAAGCGGTAAAATCATCTTAAAATGCCACACTTAATATAAACAAAATGGCGGGAAACCATATCGGAGTCCGCCATTACCTACACTGACGAAGCGTGACGATTATTGTGAATTTTCTTAACTTAGAAGTGTTCTATAACACTATAATAAATAATAAACGGAAATTAATTCCTCAAATAATTTCAGTACATTTGTCTTTAATATTTTTTCATTTGAATTTCCATATTAATTTACTAGGCAATTTATTTCGCCAAATACGAACGAAAATGTTGCAAGTGACTCTGTTGATAGATACAAGTTGCAAATATCCCACAGCTGGGCATAGGCCTCCACTCATTTCTGAGAGGAGTTTAGGGAAAAGAAATGTTAGCCGCGCTACCCCAATGCGTTTTTTAACGTGGTAGAGCCATGCTGCAGCTATACTAATTGTATAGTTGTGGCACGAATGGTTCGGCTCGACCGGGGAAGGACCACACTCTCACAGAATACTAGCGCAAAATAGCAGCTTAATGCTGCTCTGTTTCGTATGGTGAGTGTAAAGAACCGGAGACCCTTTATACTGGAAAAGAGGCATTCCATCTTAGTCCTCACGGCTGACAGCGCATCTGCATTTTGACTCACAAACGAGGATAGATGTAGATGCCTATGGGCCACAGCAAGCACTTACCATCAGGTTGACTGTGCTAACTTGTCACCTTATTCTATAAAAAAACTCGGTTGGAACGAAGTTCCTTTCGTAGTATAGGTATTATTATTGATAAACGTATTATATTCTTGATTAACAAATACAAATAAATGAATTACTAGCGTCTATTAAAATGAAGCGTCATTTAAAATAAAATAATATTTCTTTCATGGCAAGATAATAAAAAGTGCGAGGGAGATGGATATTATTCCATCTCGCTTCCTTATAGCCGCCAAGGCCGTCTACACTACGTCAGAAGGGGTCGCGACGGAAAAATCTTACACTTTTTCGATAACGGACTTCACATATCTTAGAAATGTCTAAGACACGCGAAGTCCGTCAGCGTCAACAAAATATTATTTGTAAATTTCTGTGATGTGCAGTATTTCACGCGATGTTTTCCCTCACCGCCGAGCAGGTACGTAAATCATTGGTGTATCATAACCATGGTTAAAGAATTAAATCGATTCGAAAAGATAAAATCCGTAAAAGTATTTTTAATTGATAGTATTTATCACAGTGGTCACAAATAAATAACAAAAACGGATGACTAAACATTTCGTTTTTTTTTTAATTAACCGATTATTCAATCTCGCATTAAATGCCGGCCTTAAAGTTCAAAAGATACACGTGTAAGTACTGTGACATACTTGTTTGTGTCCTTTTAATACTAACTATAGTTATGGGTATACAACAGCAAGAAGCGTGTGGAAATTTCTCTTTAAGTGCCTCAGAACTACCTTCACAAGTAAATAAAATTCTTTCCGCACGGCAATGCGATTGTGTAACCAGTGTCACTCTGGTAGGAATAGTTTGCTGAAGGGATTCACTTTGCAACTGTATTATAGTTTTCCATTACGATTATATTTTGTAACCTAAAATAAGATATTAATACGGGGTAGGTATGTCCGTGTTGTGGACAAAAGTGGGGCGGAGCTATTTGTTATAATAACAATTTGTGGCTAAACATTTTGGTCGCAGGTCCGACACCTGCACGGAACAAATGTTTGTATGGCCTACAAATAGTTGTTCCGAGACTGGATGTGTGTTCGTGTGCAATTAATGTAGGTATGTAAACCGCTTCTAATTCCGATACAGGTGAAAACCCTACTGTGGGGTAACGTCTTTAAAAAAAGAAAATAGTAGGCTGCGCCGATTAATGTAATGAGCTAGGGACATGAAAATGAATCTATACACTGTTAAGCAATCTATGCTTAGGTATGTATAGGCTCTAAGCTGTTAACACTATGTAGATAGATAATCTGTGCTAAATTTAATCGAAATCGGCAAATTGGAGTTTTGGCGGGAACTTGAGCGGCGGCGGATTGCTGCTCCTGTATTATTGTTTAAATAATGGTATGAAGTGGATTTTGAAATGTAAAAGTGGTGCGATTTTGTGTATGCGCATATAAACAATTAGTGGAAACGGTAAAACAAGTGCTCCAATGGTGATGTGAATCTCAATAGAAGATGCCTGTTTTCTTAGGCGCCTTGAGATACTATCGCTGGCTGGCTCAAGTTGCCGTCAAAATCTCCCAAAAACTACGCAATGAGACGCATCAAGATATTGTGAAGCAGGATAGGATTATTATTACTTGATACTGAGATAAATGAAGACATGGCTTAAAGGACAAGTATCCAAAGCAACAATCTTAATAAAAAAATCGCCACATTGCAATTGTCATACATAAAAAAACTGTGGTAGGTACATCATTTTATTATCAAGTTATTGTGACTCTTTCTTTTTTACTAATCCAAAGGGTTTCTCCCATATGGATTTGTTCTAATCGTCACGCTTAGCAGGAGTTTGAGCTGCTACCCGTCGCGTATCCAGTCTGATTACTTTATGTCTAGTGTTATCAAGGTTAGTTATAACGCCATCTATTGGAGACCATAAGATCCTTCTATAATTTTCCTTAGAGACGCCTCTTATGACACCCCCGGGACACGACGAACAGGGTGATAGATACACATTTACCACACAGCCAATTTGTACCCTATGTTGAAATAACTATGTCGCACACTCAGTTAAACAAATGCGCGAAAAAAGCTTGTTAAACAAAATTATCGGCTGTCCAATATAAATTACTTTCTCAAACACCGTGAGTTTTAATACTCTGTGCTATATATTTTTAATTTCACGCACGAATAAATATTAATTGCGCAGTTGCAAGAAAAAAAGAAACATGAGCCGATATTAAATATGATTAAAATTCTCGCGATAAGTGCGAAGTTGTATTTTATATATAATTTACGGCCGTTATTAAACGTTAGTAAACCGAGATGTTTTACGAGATAATTCAGTTATGCTATTTCCCGGTTACAAACACACACACATGTACACACACGAGCACACAGCGATGTTATTTCGAGATTAGTAAACACAAAAAAGGCTGTGTGTTTTCCGTCCGAACTCTTTTATTTATTATAGTTGAGATTTTTGTTATCAGCGCACTCGTAAAATAATTTTACAACTCATCTAACGTATTTCTTTCCCAACGGCAGGCGTCTGTTGTGTAGAATATAATGGCTTCATTTACAACTAAATTACGTTGGTGTTGCAAAACTACCCACGTACTTTTAATAACATTATTACCCACGGACATATTTATACATTGAAACTATGAACTCAAGTCTCTCTCAATAGCATACTAAAATACATAATCGCACCCATGTCTGTATTATAATATATATTTGAGCAAAGCTTTCAAACAATAGATTTTAGCATTGAAGTATAATGTACTTGCTTCAATGAAATTTAGTTAATTAGACTAATACAGAAATTGCAATGTTTTCAGTCAAAAAATGTCGTTTCCTCTAACTTTACGGCTAAAGCACTGTAAAGTATTTTTTTTATCTTCTTACACAAGTAAGAGAGAGATCAAATAGCATCGAGCCCATAGACAGCAACGTCTAACGTCAATTAAAAATAGCGTAAGTAAAATTAGCAAATAGTACCTAAGTAAAATTGTAGAAGGGCAATGATGGGATGCCTAATGTAAAAAGAGCCTCCAGTTTTTATTAACCACAACACTACTTTTTCTCAAAGTGCATATTTGAAGTGTATCAACTATATAGTAGTTAATTTTAGGATACCTACGCGAAATAAGATACTCTTAAGCCATAGACACATTCCGCGCGGTGCGGTGCAAGTTTTCCGCGCCGCGTATTGACCCACCGTGCTTAATATGTGGTGAACCTCACGTCACTACACGTTAAATAACTGAACACTTGCCTTTGTAAAAATGTCTTAACTTTAACTTTATCATGATTGAAAATATGCTACATTAAGTATATTATTCATACGAACGAATATATAAACGGTACACTCTAATATCACAATGCATAATTATGATATGATACGACATTTTATCGAAAGCGATCAAGGAATAAGTATGTAATTGTTAACAAAAAATTTTACTCCATTTCTCCAAAAGACTTGTTTCTATTCTATCCTCCATCTATTACGGCGAGTACATACTTACACCACCCCATAAACGTTCATAGACCTTTTTCGTCTCCGTTTTCACAGGTGTCTTCCATTTATTACACAGCCGAGCGAATACTTCAATTATGCAACGTGTCCATGGGCCTTGGCCCGCAGTGACGTCACCAAGTTGGCGCATATGAGCTTATTCACAAAACGCTTCGAAAACGAGGCGGAATCGAACGCTGATTCACAACCATTACAAATATCATTAACCTTATCTTTACGAGCAATGAACGACGATTGTTTCCAATATTTGAGTCTTTACGTTTGGGTGATAAAAGCCGATCGGTCTGAGAAGAAGGAAGCGACCGTATTCCCTTCGGCACAACGTTCTTTTTCGAAAGTCAGTAACACAGCTTTTTTGTCTTAGAGCGGAGCTTAGTGCGATTTACAAATAATTAGAAATATAGCGGCCGACGTCTTAATAGTTCGATTTTATTTCTATGCTTTTATAGCTCTGCGCTCATATTTAAATATTACTTTTTTCCTTTATTTATGTGGAAATGTTATCGCTTCAGACGTTGTAATATATTTCACTAATTTCATTTTAATGCCCACAGTGTTATGAAAATTAATTTAAACATACCGACTAGCTTAAGCCGTTATTGACGTATTCAAAATTCTTTAAAAAATCGGTATAGTAATAGAAGTAGTAGATGTTTTGTTAGTTACAAACAGTACTTATTTAAAGTCATTTTTAAATTTAATTCACCACTAGTTCGGAATATACCTCTGTATTGGAATGAACCAGCAGGACACCCAGCGGGACATTCAATAATGTCCGTTGATCACAGTAGCCACTTACCATCAGGTGGACTGTGAGATCGCTTGTCACTTTAGTTTTATAAATAAATTAGCGATCCGCCCCGGCTTTGCACGGGTGATTTCTAGATCTCGACAACAACGCCACCTACCGGGTCCAATTGAGACTCAAAAAATCATCAAAATTAAAAAACAGACTAACGGACATCAATTGATTTTTATATAAAGATATCAATATTTGTTTAATACATTTTTTGAACTTGGCGATAGAAAACTTCTTGTACGTATAGTAGGTACAATATCACTTCAATGATATTTTCTAGGATTTTATGTAAAAACGTATAACGTTGCCATTGTATGTATCTATTACTGACCCTATGGGGTCGAGTAACTGCTATTAATAATAATAATAATAATTTTTTATTCACTCCTTTATAACATTAGAAACTTAACATTAGATACAAAAGTTGTAATTTGATATAGTTACACTGAGAGGTTAACGACGGCAACCATACTAGTATTAACTTTTAACTATGCTATTTCTCTATTAATATTTAACTTGCGTTAAAACTACTTATGGTTTTATGTACTAAATATATATATGTTTAGAAAACACATTCATGAAATAATCTAGATGATCACAACGCACTTAACGCAATTCAGACTCGTTTTTCTACGAGAAAAATCTAAAATTATCGTTTTTTTTTCTTAAATTGGAAATAACAGTGACTAACCAGCACTCAGTCCACCTGATGGCAAATAACTTCGGCTCGGAGATCTAATCCAATACACCCTATATGAAGATAGGCCTCCCCATAAAATGCCTCATACGGGGGATTTTGCTATTGTTGCCACGCTTTGCAGGCGAGTTGGCAACCGCAGCCCTTTATATTTTGAGTCGTTATCAGGAAGATGCTGCAGCATCTCCTATTTCAGTTTCTCTCTGTGGCCTGTTACGACACCCATGGGACGATATGGAGTGGTGGTGGTGGATATTCAATCTTTACTCAATATATTGGAGGTGGCATTTTTTACGTGGCAGAACCACGCTGCAGCTATATTAAAGTTGTAGCACGGATGGATCGGCTGGACCGTGGTGAAATCACGCTTTCACAGAATAACAGCATGAAAAAACAGCTTAATGCTGCTATGTTTCGTATGGTCGTTATAGAGCACAGGAGACCTTTTTAACTGGAAACGAGGCATTCCATCTTAGTCCTCAGGGGTGACAACGCATCTGCATTTTTATTCTTAATCGACGATTGTTGTAGATTTCTATGGGCTGCAGCATCCACTTACCATCATGTGGACTGTGCTCGTTTGTAACCCTTAGTCTATAAAAAATGACATATCCTTTATTATAAATTTTTATACAGTGGATATATAGAGGAATCATTGCGACCATATGGTAAAATTCTACATAGTAAGTAATAAAACTTAAAAAAGTTCGAAGGAAAGTTCCATGTTAAAAGGGCAGATAAACCAAAAGGTTAACACGTTTACAATAACTTGGGAGACAAAAACAGACGTTACGTCATATCGCTAAGAATAAATTCAATAAGTTTCGGCTAGTTTATAAAATGGATTTATGAAATTATGCATTTTTCAAATTTGCGAAATAATTTTTGGGAACCATAACCGACTTCTTAGCAATACGTGTCGATACGTACTGTTTAATAAATCGTACACACGATTTGGCATAAGTAGGTAAAGTTTATATGAAGAAGTGCAGAAAGCTAAAACTTATGTGTAAATAATGAATATATTTTATAGATACATTAAATAAAACAAAATAAATCCTACATTTTTTTTCTTAGTTTCGCAACTACCAGCGATTCTGCCAGCGTCAAGTACCTACTTCATGAAAGACACAGTGTATGAGACTACGAAGTTTCCGTTTCCGTAGATGAGTTTAATTTACTCTGTGTTACGAAGTTACAGGTTATTTTCGGATCAGTTCAAATAGATAGTTTTACAAAATTACTGCAAGTATAATAAAATGGATGTAAATGGCAAAGGTAGGTACTATAGCTTAATGTTATTGATGGATATGAAATCAAATAGAGTTTGTACAAAAGGAGTGCAAACTAAATGTAACAAAGACTTTGAGATTTATAGGTCGGGGGATGTTACTAGGAAAAAAATTATATAGTGAATTAGCAGTTCCCCACGACTTCGTCCGCGTGGAATTTATTACGATTGGATTTCATGGCTTTTAATTTTTTTGCGCTGAACTCTAATTATTTTTCTAAAATAAAAGTATCGAGATTACTCCTTATAACATCAGCTATCTGCCAGTGAAAATCCCGTCAAAATTGGTCCAGCCATTTCGGAGATTAGCCGGAACAAATAGACAGAGACACAAAAAATTTAATTTTTTTTTGTTATAAGTACCGCATATACGTTCATATACATTAAGTAAAAGGTGGTTATATTGACATTACAAACAGACATTTCAGTTTTATTTATTTTATTTATAGATATGAGAGTTAAGGGCAGTTAAAATTTTAAAATCCTACATTGTTTACGTTAATACTGTCAATGTCCCAGAGTAAGTACAAGCATATGATGTATGTTATTACTCTAAGGCCAATCTCTACAGCTTAATAGTCTGTGGTCAAAGTCGCCAAAGAATTTTAAAATGTTGCCAACAAATAATTATTGACAGATTGAATAAATTACGGTCAAATTTCGACAACTAAGCGACCACTAAGCGACCACTAGTAGTACTTATAATGATAATGTACAATATTTTGAATTTAAAAAAAAAATGAAACGCGTTACACTGTTACAATATATCATTATAAAGTCCTTTACAAATTCACTACTGATCACAGGCTTTACATAAGGAATGCCACAAAACACTATGCTGAGCCCAGGTGGCTCCGGAGAGTGGGCGACTTCCCGCATGTCTCACCAAGTCGTCACTCCATATATTAGGGGCCACCCAACACTGCGCTTACCGGTACAAGTATGAATGCGGTGATAAATTAATAATTCTTGTCTCTCTCAAATTTTTTTAATATAGGTACCTCATTTTTTTCTTATTCTTACATTGTCATCCGATTCTGAGCTATGTTCATAATTTCAAGTCTCTAGCTCATCGGGAAGTTAGTTTAAAATTAATTACTAAATTCGAACCGAACATACGCGAAAGCGAGTTAATAAAAATAAAAACGCGGTAAAAAGCGAGATAGAGAGTAATAATACAATAACGAGCAGCTTTGGACTCAGTGAAAAGACGTGCTAGAGATTTATTGCTGACCTGGATCTGGTTAAAGCCAATGCTATCCCTCGAGCACAGGCACAAAGTAGCCAGTCTTCGGTGCTCTACAGCACAGACGCTCTGACAGTCTTCCCCCCTCCCTCCCCTCACCACCCGACCAAAATGGTTTGAACAGTGGAATAATTTGCCAGCGACTATCTTTCCATCCGATTACAATGTGGGTGTCTTCAAGGCAAGAGTGACTAGGCTTTTGTTATGCTAATTAAGTGCGCTTTACCATCTTCAGCTGCATCAACACTTACCATCAGGTGGGATAGTAGTCAAGAACTAGCGTAATATTTAAAAAGCTAACAAAGTCCATCAGATGGTGAGCGGCTTTTGCTAATAAATACTACTAGCCATAAGATCGAAGACAATATACGTGGTAGAGCCATGCTGCAGCTATATTAATAGGATAGTTGTAGCACGAATGGGTCGGCTCGACCGGGGAAGGACCACGCTCTCACAGAATACCAGCGTAAAATAGCAGCTTAATGCTGCTGTGTTTCGTATGGTGAGTGTAGAGAACCGGAGACCCTTTTTACTGGAAAAGAGGTATTCTATCTTAATCCTCACGGCTGACAACGCATCTGCATTTAAATGCGCAAACGAAGATAGATGTAGATGTCTATGGGCCACAGCAACCACTTACCATCAGGTGGACTGTGTGCTCGTTTGTCACCATTATTTTATAAAAAAAAAAATACGTTTTCTTGCAGCATTAGGTACTTTTAATAAGAGGGTAAATTAAAAATTAAGTATAACGTATCACTTTGCCTATACGACAATCTGTTGAAAACACAGCGCTCAACGAATAACTTGTGCCTCAATTATTCACCCTCCGTAGATTCGATTCCTCCAACTGGTATTTATATTACATACGTATAACAGTATCATATAATTGCTCCGGGTCTGTATGTTTGGCCTTGTGAAATTTATGTATGTAAACTGCCTCCACGATAGAGGACAAAATACCAGTGTGGGGCAACGGTTTAAAAAAAATCTGCCACTTCCTTGTTTTGAACTCGAACCAATTGTATCATTCATTGATCCTTACAATCGTAATATAGTAATGGATTAAATATTATAATATATTGTAAATGGCGATTGCATTGCGAATGAAAAATCCTCCTTATCAAGTGCATGTGCACGTGACGCTCATTTCAATTAACGCGCGTAATTAAAAATAGTAAGTAAAAAAATATAGCATTAGCTACGAGATTAATTTATGTCGATTGATAAGGATATTAACTGAGGCGGTGTTCTATTAATTCTACAAACTTAACGTGCCGATAGTGGATACCTAACGTGTACCGTTTAATATAACCTAGCTAATTTCAAAAGTAACTTATGAAGTACCTATTTTTTGTAAAAGATGATGTTCGGTTCACTGTAGGAACAAACCTTACTTTGCAATTAGACGTCATATTGTGTACATAATTCACAGTAAGAGTTAATATTGCAACACGTGGTCATTTCACGTTGGGTAAGCATGTAGGCAACGCGTATTCGAAACATTATTTATATCAATGTGTGTCATTATATCATAATAAGTCATGCTTGAGTAAATTTACAGACAATCGATCATCTAATAGATACCTACCTATATCATATTATTACAAAAGCTGTTATTCGTAAAGCCTAACAATGATAATGATCATCTTGTACCGGTAGCTTAGAACTTGGGTCCGCAGCCATATTGGCGGCAAAATTTACGCAATAATCCAAATAGTTGGCTATCGATTCTCGACTGCTGATATTTGTCCTCGTATATGTTAGCAATTTTACATGTGGGTAACTTGTAAAAAAATATATTGATAATATTAAACGAGCATGCGGTTTACCACCGCCTTATATACGTCATCAAAGGAATTGCCGGCCTTTTAAAAAGGAGTTGGCACTTTTTTGAAAGACCCAACTCACCGGTCTAGAACTCTAGAAAACGAACAGGCGACAGTAAATTGCACAATGTGTCGTACGCGACAGAAAATTCTCGAGGAAACGCATGATGGTGGACTGTCAACAATAGAGATGTTGAGGGTGGAGTTTAGAGCTCTGTCGTCGTGTACGATGGTTACATATAATTAAAAAACATACTAAAAAACCTACCCATTCAATTAAAAAATATAAATGTCTGCTAATTACTACAGCACCGTGAAATAATATCCACTACACCATATCGTCCCTTGGGTGTGGTAAGAGGCGACAGAGGGAAACAAACCAGGAGATGGGTAGCAGCGTCTTCCTAATAAGAAATAAAATTTAAAAAAACGGCGGTTGTCAAGCCGCCAGGCAAGCGCGGCAACTATGGCAAATATCCCTCCTCCTTATGAGGCAATCTAGCGTAGTAATGGAGGCATATGTTCAGCAGTTGGTAGGCTGCGACGGTAAGTTTGTATTAATGAAATTTATATGGTATAAGAAAAGTAATTTAATAAGTAACTACAGCAACAGACATCCAATTCATTAAGTGTTCGTAACACGCACCAATTTAACAACACCTTTATGCTTATCTACGCAATAAGCTATAGTCAAATTTAAACAAGTTATTTTTTTTTAAATTTCAACAATCGAACACAAAGAAAGCATTTCAAACGGGGCGATAAAATGCCACTTAACGAACGCCTAGCGAGCGCTATATTAACGCCCCCGTGCCCAACATAAAAGTACTCAATAGCGCAAACATTATAACTTATCTATGGCGATTGCATTACTAATTGTACTGAAACAATATCCTTTTGTTACAAAGACCTAGTTTTGGTCGCAAAATACTAAATTATAGCTGCAACTCACCGCGAACAATGGACGCCCGAGTTTCAAACGGTTCATATTTTCTTTCTTTTATACCATACCAAGTATTTTATTCTACGTGTGAGTGGAATGGAAATGCGAAAGTATGATCGATTTTCGCGATGACCGATAACGCTTTAGCAACGGCATGTTTAAGGAACATTTGTAAGAAATTTCGCCATCGTAAAAATGACTTGACAAAGTTGACGACGTTTTGGAAAATGACTAGCATATTTCTTAATTTTTTTTTTAATTTGTAGCTCAACTACGACACTTAATTTTTTGACGTCTTCGTCAATCAATATGCAATTATGACACAGAAGAATACAGCACGCAAATATAAGTGTATTTCTATAATAATAATTTCAGGACACAAAACGAAAGCTAAATAACGGCGGCGTGTGAATTGGCGCGAAATAATAAATTACGGATTGTCTATGGACCCCTTACCAAAATACGCGCACCTTTTATTTTACTACAGTTAATGTTAAATTAGTTTTAGTTTTTTTTAAGACAATTTTATACTCCCTGCCAGTAATTAATTTAAAAAATTGTTACCGATATATACATAAGCATTTTTAATTATAAAAAGATTTAATGATATTTGAAATAAAATGAAATTTAATTTTTTCTTTGACCTATGAAGTTAAATTTGTTTAAAACTATTTTTACGGATTTTATCGCGTTTAATTTTCTTATTTTTAATTCCCGACGTTTCGGTTACGTTCCGTAAAAATAATTCAATTCAATGTGTAGTATTCGCGTAAATATAAGAAATAATTAGTTAAATATGTGGTTCTCTTGGTATTTTAATAACTAAAATTTTATGAATGTAAAAACCGACCTCAAAGAACTAAAAGAATATCATGGTCATTGCAAATTGGAGAGTTTGATGATTTTCTCTTGGATCCTATGATCAAATCTTGACCAAATTTAAATAGGACCCTCCTGAAGTAACCCCTGTCTAACAAACAAATTCATAGAAATCGCACAACGTAAAGAATTATCAAACATAAAAAAATTTTTTTTAAGTACTATCTTCTCTTATTAAGTCAGTTGAAAAGGTACGAGTATTTATAACTACATGAAATGATTTCGCTTACGAAATTTGTTGTTTTATTTAGATGCCTAGCGGTTAAGGTATCTGAATACGTGAGTCTGTTGCAACCTAGCCTACCTCCGGCCTTTGGTTGGTAGATCGCAAATAGATCTCACATACCGTGAAGAACTTACTTTAGGACTACTTGATATGAAATACTTGACGACCTGCCGGTGTTGTGTCATGTCTTGTAGGGCTTCAATGAGTGTCAAATATTGACGTTTGTACCAACAGCTAGGGTTACTTAATTTTTAAATAAAATATAGGTACTCGTAGTATTTACAACATAGTGAGGAAATAAAAAAACGTAAGTACCTACTTTAATATTAATATGTTTCAAATTAATATTTAATTTGTTTAATGATTTTTTTTTCTGCTTTGAGCCTAATAGTAATTATCGTATTCGAGTTCCTTATATAATACCTAACCGTACAAAACCGTGGTCTTGAGTACGGTTGCCAACCATACTATGGCTATGATATCACCTGCTCAGTTAATAGCTCCGGTAGCGCCAACAGTTCGAAAGTTATCACCGCAAATAGGCCAGGCCATAATCCAATCATCATTATCCTCATGTTGTTTTATAATAGATAAAGAAAATTAAAAATATAACAGTAGGTACATACTAAACATTTTCACGTATTATGTGAACACATATCAAACATTGGTAGGTAATATAGTTTCGTATAATTTTGAGATAATAATAAGATATAAATTCAATTAAATACTTAATATATTATAATATATTCTGGGCACGCTATCAGCAAACAGCGACGATTTGGCGAGTATTTTTTTTCTTAATTTCAGATTTTAGATTACATGAGTATAGTTTTGTAAATTATTCACAGAGTACAGAAGCTGCAAACAGTATAATTGATATATGTATTTATTAAAATTATAAAAATAACACCTTTAATTAGTATCGACATATCCTTGAAATTTATTAATGAAAATTAAAATAAAATAATAGGTCCTAAACAATTAAAATTGTTATAAACAATTCCATTTTGTAATACGTAAGCAATAGGTAATTGAAATGATTGAGAGGGTAGTCAGAGAAACGGACTGATATGATAAACGAATGCTTCAAGACGCTCCCGAGACGAGAAATCAAAAACCACTGTCACACCTTTATCAAATTATACAGGAGCAAGAGTGTAGGCACCATGAAATGAGCAACGCATTTAATATGAAACAACCTTATGTCAATAACTCTTCACCTGTTGTCCATATTAAAGTTGGCAAGAATCCAAAAACTATTTACCTAAATAAGCTCTTATCGGTATTAATAATTTCAGTAGGTACCTTACTTTTTTTATATATATAGGTTCATTATTCAAAGACCGCCCCGTGGCGCAGTAGCTTAGCAATGAGAGCAGCGCTAAGGGCCGCGTGTTCCAATCCCTCAGGGATCAAATATTTGTACAGTCTACAAATAATAATTGTTCCGGGTCCGGATAGTTGTCCTTGTGAAATTTATGTGTGTTAACTCCCTCACGATACAGGAGAAAATCCTAGTGTGAGGGCAACGTTTTAAAAATAAAATAAATAAAAAGAAATGATAAAAACGAGCAGTAACTTTTGTAACAAATGCTAGGCATATCGATTTTGAATGGTCTCCAGAAAAACGCTTCATTTAAACGTCACGCTCCCCCCATACAGTTTAAACAGAAGTCTCAAACTCAAAGTCAGAAGTCTTAACCGGGATGACAACTTATGGGAAGCGAATTAAAATTGGATTAATAAAAAAAAAACCGACTTTAATTATCATCTAATCTGATTGAAACTCATATTGGGAATATTCACACTATAAAATTTGGAAAATCGATGAATGGTAGCTATATCATCATCATCATCATCATCATCATCATCATCATCGTCGTCATTATTGTCTTCTTCACAAGTCCGTTGCTGAACATACTACCAAGAAATGCCACGAAGGAAGCAATATCCTTGTGCGAAAAATCAATAAACTGAAACGATATCGTTAAAAAATTTAAAATACCTACAATCGAATTGATGATGCCCTCATTTTTTTTTAAATCGGTTAAAATCTTTATATAAGGATGTTTATTACGAAACTTTTTTTATTTACTTTAATAAAATCCCGTTAAGCTTGTATTAATATTATTATTATTAATTTAAAATTGAAAATATTGCAAGTTTTTATTATTTTACTTTTCCTTGTCGATACGTAGAGGTATCTAATCGTTTAGTTATAGTTTTAAAATACTTAATTATATTAATATTATTTTCAGATTATTATAGATATTAATAATAAAATTAAGTTTATAATTTTTTTGACAACATAACTCTGTTCTCAGATATTTGATATAATTAAACAAATTAACAATATTTTTTTCAAATGGTTGTGACCCAAAGATTGTAAAAGTATTCATAGATAAAGTATTTTACAAATAGTCACAAACCCCTAAAAATGCCATGTATGACGGCATTAATGCGTCGATTAAAAAAATCGACCCCCTACGACCCTTCTTGGCACAAAATATTGGTTTTTCGATTAATCGATCACAGATACCCTACTTTTGTAGTAACTACTATGGCAAGTTACTTTAAAATCATTTTTTTAATTTAAAATGGGATTCCTTAAATTCCTTCCTACGTGATGCAGGAAGGCCCTTTATGTTAATTAGGTATATTTTAAAAACATTGCAAAATCAAAGAACGCGGATTAAGTTGATCCTAGCGTTGACTAAACCAACTCCGGCATATTTTCCTACACACACGAGTCAAAATGGCAAATATCTCACGCAGTGTTGCCAGTTTCATTTAATTTAATAAACTAATGCCTTGCCCATATCGTAAGGATATGAATGTTGAGTGGAGTGCTATAAAGCTATAGAACAAGGAGTGGCATAAAAATGTTATCTATTTAGTTAAATACCGCAACGTTAAAATAAACGCTGTGGCTATTAAACGGCGCTCGGCGTGCTTACAATGATTTAAGGTGCCATTTTATTTCGCGTATCCCTATGTAATGTTTATAATATATAACGCTTTAACTTATTCTCGCCGGCCATTACCGTTCTTTATTTGTACTTAATGTTAACATAATACCTAATAAAATATTACGATACTAAATTTTGGTCCACATATCTAACTTTCTTTTAAATATCATCTCCTGTTTTTGTTAAATAATTAGAATTTAAACGAATATTTTATTTATTTATAATTAAATGTAAAATATTACAATTTTCACGATACTTATTGTTTTATTATCTAATTATTTTCATTTGATATAAAATTACTTAATGATTTAGTTGTAAATAAAGTTATAAAAGCGGTAATTTTTGGAAAACATATTTTAACTTAATGATAATATAAAGTAAGGAATGGTAATAATAACAGATATATTAAGAAGAAAGAGAAAGAGAATAATAGGAAAGGTAACAATAATCTAAAGTAAGGAAGGGATCTCATATCGATTAATTGAAGAACAGACTTTTTGGGTCAAGAAGGGTGGGAGAGGATCGATATTTTAACCGATGTCTTTGGGGGTTTAGTTTTCTACCGACTTCAAAAAGGAGGAGGTACTCAATTCGACTGTATGTTTTTTTTACGTGTGTTACCTCATTATTTTTTTTTGGGTAAACGGATTTAGATGATTCTTTTTTTATTTGAAAGCTGGTGCTTCTCGTGTGGTCCCATATAAATGTCAAGGTCTGACCAATAATTTTTGAGTTACTATTAATAATTTAGGTATATTGAAATCGGTTGTACATACAATTTTTTTAATTTTAAATTATTTTCATATTAAAACTTTTTCTAGAAATAGATTTTCTAGACATCGTTTTTTTATGGAAATGATTCTTTAATTTTCGATTCGAATCGATTTAAAAATCTATATAGATAAGGAAGAATCCCCATCCCTAATTTAAAGTCATTACGGCAAATAAAAATGTATTTAGTAGCAACACTAGCAGACGGGAAAAAGCGTAGGCTAATAAAACAAAACGAAAGAAATAAGTTTTCGCTCTCCGGGTCCGCGCCGCCTCGTCTCGACGCAACTCAACTCAGATTCACGCAAAGCGAGATGTTTACCTCGGATGCGGTGATGCGCGGACTGTGAGCGAGCGAATTAATTTTCTAGTTTCAAATTTCTACATGCTCCCTATAAATTGTACATTTCACTCAATCTAAGTTATAAAAAAAATTAAGGGGTAATGTAAATATATAGACGTTTTAATCAAAAAGCATTTTGTTTGTACAGCGAGGCGGAAGTGTGGCGTTAGGAAGGGCAAACTTTATATTTTGAACAAAACAATGTACGAGTCGGCGGTACACAGTAATTTTCATATTAGACGACGCGGAGTGCGGCCCCGAAATAAATTAATTAGGAAGGCGATACAAGCGGAGTTTTGCGGAGGAGTGGGGCGCGGGCGGTTCGGCGTAACGGCGGGAAAAGTTTGGTGGGAAGCGGGAGCGAGCGCAACTTACCCGTTCCTCCTCGCGGATCATCTCGGCGATGCCGGGGCGGATGTCCACATCGTCGCCGTGCAGCGGGATGGTGGTTGTCGGCGTGTCGGGCAGCGGCATATCCGCAGCAGGGCTCTCGCGCGGGCTTGAGGCCTCAGCGGAGTGCCGCCGCGACTTCGCCGGAGACTCCGGCTCGCGGCTCACCGGCCGCTTCCCGCCCCGCGGATCCCCGCCCGGTCTCAACACCGCGTGGTCGCCGCTCACGTCAGTCAGCCCGCGGATCTTCAGCATCTCCGCCACCTTCAGCAGGGCGCTGATCTGGTCCTGCGACACGTTTATCTCGCCGCGGTACATGAAGTCGACCACCGCTCTCAGGTCGCAGTATTTGATGTCGCGCATGATTATGATCGGGTGCCGGCACGGATTGTCCATGAACAGGCTCTGAAAGTAGGGGCTGCACGCGGAGAGCACCACCTTGTGCGCCTTCAGGCTCTGGCCATCGCAGGCGAGCGTGACGTCGACGAACGACTCCGTCTGCAGGAGTTGGTCGAAACAGTTGGCGAGATTGCTCTGATAGTTGTTCCAGCGAAGGCAGAACTGCTGGGGCGAGCCATTGGCGGCTTCGCGGGCGTCCATCGCCGCGGCTTCCTCCTCGGCGGGCATAGTTTTAGAGGCGGCGTGCTCGCATCTGCAACGAACGCGAACGATATGAATATGCGCGACTCGTGCGACGCGGGCGGCGACTCGCGAAGCACTGAGCTGAGCGAGGCGGCTGCGAGCGGGTGCGGGGCGGCGAAGGCGGCGGTGCGGCGGGACGGCGGCGGGAGGGGGCGGGGCGCCAGCGGCGGCGAATGGCGCCGCGTGCCGCCTCCGCTGCCACGCCCGCCGCCTGCCACCCGCCGCCCGCAGCCCGCCGCCCGCGGCGCCAGCGCACTGCCCGCCACGCGCTGCCACGCGCTACCACGCGCTACCACGCGATACTACGCGATACCACGCTCGCCACTACACCATCCACCAACGCATTCTACCACAACACTACTACCTTAGAGTTGGTAACATGAACATGCTTGCTTAACTATAGGTAGATAGATACTCTAAGACTATTAACATCAATTTCAACTTAAAACAAAGTATAAAAAGAGTTATTATAATATGATCAAAAAATTTATGGATGATAAAACCCTGGTAATGAGGTGATCGCTCCAAGCGATATTTCATTTGCTTTGTGTAGTTAATTAAGTAACATAATACCTATATGGTTGTAAACATTTCTTTTTTTTTAAATGTCCCGGTCCGGTATTTTTCCATTTTTTCGAATTATAGATAATAATGAATTTCAATTTATTTGTTATCTGTATTAAATAAATTAATTTCTATTTCTATCCACTACCAAACATAGATTGTCATTTAACGTTAATTTATTCGATATCCGACATTAATTACAATGAATGAATGCCATCCTATATTTGATGGTTATTTGAGAGGCACATTTTCTGTAACGAGGTTCAATCTATACTTTAATTCATCTAGATTGGTGATTGGTGGTTTAGGCGTAAATTGATGACAGACAGACAGCCAGACAGACAGACGGAATTACTTTCACATTCGTGATATTTGTATGGATTTTCTGGGTGCTATAAGTGTTATTAGGTAGGATACATAATTCATCGTTGACGTTGTGACGTTGGTGCAGTTTAAGATCTCGTGCTGTATCTTGTTATTAATTACGTATATTATCTGCATCTTGTTATATATTAAATACTTATTTTATTTTATCATTTATTATATAAGTACTTATAAATGTTTTTTCAAAGGGTTCACGTATATTGTACTTGTGGAAGTACCTACACGGTAACTGGTTTCGGAGGTGAAGAAATGCAATTCCCCCTGAATTCAGCGTCAGGTTTCCAACCTGACACCATGCTGATTTGGTTCCTAGTGTTTGGCAATACTGTGAGGCACTAGTTTTAAGAATATGTATAAGTATTTTTTTCCTTTAATTTTAATTATCGTTGGTTCCTCATTTTTTGTCTGTTTGTTCGTTCTTGAAATTGTATTTTGTTTTGATTTCATTTTTGTGTTCTGGTGGCTTATGTACCTATGTGTTAAAATAAATATTTTATTCTTTCTTCTTTCTTTCCATAATTTTATCAATTCCGGTGGTATACCCAATGGACGGTTTACATTATCTTAGACTTTAGGTGAGTGATTTAGGAAAGTATATTAGTAGAAACGTGTAAACGGTAGTTTTTAATGATTAGTACCTACATATTACTCGCTTTAGTAAGATTCGCGCCTTTACACTAAACAACTAAAATAATTGGAACTTTTGTTTTGAGTTACACTAAAGCACACGTATTTGAGTGCTATTAATTTACTTTTCTAAAGCAAGTACATCGAACGTATTATTTTGTTTGACACTATCAGCTATCAGCAATTTTTTTTATAGAATAAGGGTGACAAGCGAGCAAACAGTCTATCTGATGGATCCTAGATTAAGAATCAAAATGAAGATGCGTTGCCAACCCTGAGGACTAAGATGGAATGCCTCGTTTCTGTTAAAAAAGGTATCCGGTTCTCTACATTCATCATCCGAAACACAGTAGCATTAAGCTATTTTACGCTGATATTCTGTGAGAACGTGGTCCTTCCCCGGTCGAGCCGATCCATTCGTGCTACAATCACAATACAGCTATAGCGTTGCTCTTTTCATGACATCTATTGCAATTCCTACAACCAAAGTACGTACAGCATTTCGAAGTTAAATAAGTCTCAGTGAACGCCTTACTGCCGAAATAACTTTACAATTAGGGTATAACGATCAGAAACAGTAAAATTCCGGTTTTGTTTTAAACAAGTGGTAAAATTAAAATATTTGTACAACCGACTTCAATATAAATAAAATGAGAGCATCATCAATGTAGTCGAAGACAATTAAACACGCATTATCAAGGATAACTCAAAAACTACTGGTCACATCTTGATCAAATTTATATGGGACCACATGAGAAGCACCAGCTTTCAAATAAAAATCATAAAAATCGGTTAACCTAGAAAAAAGTTCTGAGGTCACACACATTAACATTACATACGAATTGAGAACCTCCTCCTTTTTTTGAATTCGGTTGATAAGTAAATTTGTTCTCACTTGCCATGGGTAAATACTTTACTCAAAATCAGTGACTATTTTACAATCTACCATCCTATAGAAACATGTTTTTAAACTATAAATTAGCTTATTTTAATTTTGAAATTACCTATAGGTTTTTTTTCATCATTAAAAATATCTTAGATTAAAAAGTCCTAAATAAGATTTACAAATGATTTTTCTTTTAATTTTGTACTAAATAAAAATTTAACTATATCACATTTTTCATTTCTACATAGTCAACCGATTATGAGCTATGTTCAAAATTTCAAGTCTGTAGCTCATCGGGAAATGCTCGAAATTTGAGTTGCAAGATTTCACCCGGAACGACAGACAGACAGACAAACAAGAAAGTGACTTAATAAAAACGTGGTAAAAATGTACACTTATTTACTTAACAAAAATGTACAATATTTATTATAATTAAAAAAAATATCATACAGTCCCACTTCCCGCGGTATTGGTACCTACCATGAACGCTGACTGCGTTTCCTCTGGCTACACTTAGTCTTTGAGTTATAAAGTAGGTAAGAAACAATAAGTTAAAACTTTATTTATTTATTAGTAGGTAACTATATTTTTTTCCTAAATTAAAAAAAAAATGTTTAATAGGTATAAATTACTTCACAAAAAGCCTACCATATAAAATGATACGAATTTGAAACTAATAACTTAGTTCAGTTTTAATAATGTCTTGGTACGGAATGCATATCTACAATCAGCATGATAAATGAAAACTAACGTACAGGAATTTCCCTCCCTTTGATTGGTTGCGTCGTATCCCTCATTCGCAAATTCATTTCCTTTTTTCTCTTTTAAAACAACGTTACCTCCACATTAGAATTTTCTCCTGTATCGTGGAGGCAAATAACATAAATTAATAGCACAAAGATAAACATCCAGACCTGGAACAATTATCTGTGGGCCATACGGATACTTATTCCGTGCGGGATTCGAACCCGCGGCCCTCAGCGCCGCAACTCGTTACTAAGCCACTGCACAACGGAGCCATTTCATCTTACCGATCGATCCGATTTCAGTCGACGTAACATTATGTGGGTACTTTAAAGTTCGCTTTTAAATTGTAAATGGCTCAAATATTAAAAATAAATATCAAACAAATGTAATTTATCACAGGCGGTAGAGTCCTATTCTACCTAGAAGTAGACCTTCTCATCTATTTCTGCTGCCAAATAGCAGTGCTTGTACTGCTGCGTCCCGGTCTGAAGGGTGTAGAGTGCCTGTATAATTAGAGGCTGTATGTCATTCCATCTTAGTACTCAGAGGTGACACGCATCTGTAGCATTATTTCTTTGAAGTAGCAGGTGTCCATGGACTGCAGTAGCCACTTACCATCAGGTGGACTGTCACTTCGGTTTTATAAATAATTTACAATTAAATATTTTGTACAACCGACTTCAATATAAATTATTAAGGATAACTCAAAAACTACTGGTCAGACCTTAATCAAATTTATATGGGACCACATGATAAGCACCAGCTTTCAAATAAAAAAAGAATCATCGAAATCGGTTCACCCAGAAAAAAGTTATGAGGTAACACACATAAAAAAAAGAAAAAGAAAAAAAAAACATACAGTCGAATTGAGTACCGTCTCCTTTTTGAAGTCGGTAGAAAAATAAAGCCCATCGCAAGTCCACTACTGAATATAAAGGCTCAAATTTGTTTACATTATAATATTTTCCGCGAAGCTATCGCCTACGACACTGGGTAGGACAGAATATAATAGAATAAACATTTTGTTATTCAATATAGATTACAGGAATACTTATTGAAAGTCATTTATGCTTTTGCCACTGATTCGGAAAAAAACGACTTTATAATATTCATCATCATCATCATCATTACAGCTCATCACAAGTCCACTGCTGAACATAGGGCTCCAAACTAAGGAGAAGTACCTAAGATGGACGTCACCACGTCATTTGTAAAATATCGTAGAACTTTATGTACTCTTTATACTACTTTACATCCACCCTCAAGGAACGCCACAGAGCACGGTCCTGAGCCACCAGCATCCATCGACTTCCTGCATGTATTACCAGTTCATCACTTCACCTAGAAGGAGGCCGACATACACATCGCTTACTGGTACGAGACTGCCACTCGAGAATCTTTATTACTGATCCGTTGGGCTATGTCAGTTACCTACTCTGGTTCTACCGTTACTACCATCCTACAAGCCTCATTACGAAGACTATCACGCAGAGGAACTTCAAGCATAGCTCTCTCCATAGCTCGTTGACCATAAGTATCCTCATATATCTAGATAGTCATCACTGGCAACACGCACTAGTTGCACACTCTTGTGTCGTAATCTCCCGAGCGCTGCCCAGCCGAGTTGGAGCCGTCGATTGACCAATTGGTCAAATTTGGACTTACCGAGTCGGACATTTTGTCTATGCCCTATAATAAATAATAACTTTTTATTATTTTAGACTATAAGTCGACATATAGTTAGCAATTACTATGTTAATATTGTCAGTACTCACAATCGCATATCATTTTAATCCTATAGGTAACTACTCACGCCCATACAGTGGTTCTAGACGGATCTATTCCTTAACGTATTTGTATAAACGTATTATTATTATTTAGACGTGGTAGAGCCACGCTGCAGCTGTGTTATAGTTGCAGCACGAATGGGTCGGCTCGACCGGGGAGGGACCACGCTCTTACAGAATACCAGCGTAAAATAGCATGGTGGCATTCGTATGGTGAGTGTAGAGAAACGTAGACCTTTTTAACTAGAAACGAGGCATTCCATCTAAGTCCTCAGGGGCGACAACGCATCTTCATTTTGATTCTTAATCCATGATAGATTTAGATGTTTATGGGCCACATAGACAGGACTGTGTGTTCGTTTCTCACACTTATCCTATTAAAAAAATACTAGTATATACTAGTATGTATCAAAAGTAACTTTTAATTAGAGGTAAAAACTTTCCAGCATATAGTGACAAACCTCGTCTCTGGCAGCGTCTCAGTCTCTTTGATATTCCATCCTTTGAAAAGTTATTTCTTTTATTTATTAAGTAAATTAATGAAGACTAATGAAAGCGGGCTGTCGCGTCTCAAAGGAATTTTCTCCTCGTGTGTGAAATGTTTGAGTATACATTTAAAGCAGGGGTGCTCAGTCTTATAACATCGGCGGTTCGCAACTAAATATTTAGGCGGTAGGTGATCGAATGTAGCTGGCTCTTGCCCCATTTCTAGTGCTAGGTGGTAGGACTACTTTTCGAGCAAGGAGTCCGTATTGATGAGTACCTACAACTCCCTTATTTATGTATGCCGCTGCGTGTGCTGCTGTGTTCCGGTCTGAGAGTATAGAGAGCCGGTATAATTACACGCTGTGAGACATTTCATCTTAGTTCTCAGAGGCGACTATACATCTGTAGGTAGCCTTCCTCGATTTAAGTCGACTGCAGGTGTACATGGACTCCCACCGAACGGGTTCCCGACTTGTCGTGGCGGGGGGGCTTAGTAGCCGTGGCTTGGTCACCCGCGGTGAACTAAAAGGAACCCACATGGCTGGCTTGAGGTGGCCACTGCGAGTGTTGTAGTAGTTGCAGCTGAGGTAGAGTCACGGAGGAAGAGAAGTGTTGGTATGGCGATGCGCCACTCGCCCTATCCTCCGCGACTCTGACTGGGTCGCACCGTTGATTAATGCGGTGGTGGTGGAGCTGCAGGGGGGAGAGGAGTGTCGGTATTGCGAGGCGCCGCTCTCCCTACCCTCCGCAGCCGAATCTTGGTTGGTAGCGGAACCATAGATCAGATCCGCCGCTGGGGTCAGGAAGGCTAGTGCTTCTGAGTGCTCATTTTTTCTGGCCCCATGGCCTTCGCGCATCGGACACGGAGCCGTCCGTTGCGCAGGTGAAGTTGGCGGCCGTGGAGGAGGGCGCGCCATGTGTTCTGGTGCGCCTTACTTGAGAAAAAGATAGGGAAGGAGTAATCCTCTCCCGAGGAGGGGCCGCTATGGGGCGGCCAGCGCTGGTGGGGCCGCGGATGTGGATTTTAGTAAGTGCGAGTCCGACATAACCCGTCCTTGGGTGTGCGCAGGCATTTCCCCGTGTAAAAAAAAGGTGCACATGGACTGAAAACTGTACTGTACTGTCGACTGTAAATTCGTTTGTTACTTCAATTTAATTTAAAAAAAAACCTAGTACATGCTTATATACTTACCGTCTAGTAAATTAGGTACTTATTTCCGCATGATGATTAAATTTCTTAAGTAACAGCAAAGTACTATTAACTCTCAAGCCCTAATAACTACGCTTAAAATTGTACTTTTAATATCGCTGTATAAACCCAATAATGTCCCCCCACTAGGTGGAGTGATGACATGCAGGAATTCAATGGATGCAAGTGGCTCGGGACTGTGCTTTGTGGCGTTCCTTGGGGGTGGCCTACGTTCAACAGTTGACTTGTGAAGGGCCGTAATGATGATGATGATGATGAAGCGAACGGTGCCGATATACGATTATGTCGTTCGAGGAATAGTGAATAAGTTTTCGCGATCAAGTTTAATAGTTCTTGCCATCGGCCGTTAATTACGCGACCAACCGTTTGAGCATCCCTGATCTGAAGAAATTCTCTTTATATATATTTTAACATGTTTGGAAAGAGGAAAATTAGACCTTCCGTAATTATTTCGTATGATATATACGCGATAAAATTTGTAAAATTATAGTAAGTAATTAAGTAGTAAGTGAGTAGTAGTAGGGGTACAAAAATGGTTATTGCGTTCAGTTAGGTATGATTAAAGTTTATCGATGTCCGCTTACGTTGCATCGGATATCTGATAGCTTGAGTGAAAAATTTACAAACAGTTCTCCTGATGGTAAGTACCTAAGTGGATTCTATTCTATCGTCCAATAAAAATAAAAATCCAGGGTTTTCAGTTCTCTACCATCACCATAATATCCTTTCCTTTTAAATGCGACCTATTTGTCCTGCAGCCATAATGCTGCACTTTTTTTATAGAATAAGGGTGAAAAACGAGCACACAGTCCACCTGATGATAAATGCTGTGATGTGAAACAGACATTTATCCTCGATTAAGAATCAAAATGCAGATGCGTTGTCGCCCCTGAGGACTAAGATGGAACGCCTCGTTTTCAGTAAAAACGGTTTCCGGTTCTCTACACTCACCATACAAAACACAGCATGAAGCTGCTATTTTACGCTGGTATTCTGTGAGAGCGTGGTCCTTCCCCGGTCGATCCGACCCATTCGTGCTACAACTATACCAGTAATATAGCTGCAGCATGGCTTTACCACGCGCAAAAACCTAAACATATCAAATAAATGTCTATATTGAATTATCGTAACTAAAATTTAGAAATGGGAGATTATGATGTAAAAAAACTAATTTTTCTGCATTTTCTGGCAGTAATTTACTCTTTTTCTTCTCATAGACAATCCCAGCTTCAGAGAAAAGACGCTGTAAATAAACACTACTTCCTTCCCGACCGAATACTTCTGCATAATATTCGGCTATTCGGCCAGGAAGCCCGCAAAATACTCGGTATTCGGCCAAGTTTACTACATAGATATACACTTTATTTTTCAATAAAATGAAACATTAAGTCCACTTATTCTGCTGATGGTTAAATAAACATTTGAAAATAATAACTTTTACAGTGGAATCCCGAGCGCAATATGAGCCTTTCCGCGGAACAATCTCAACAGCTAATCGAGCTAAGTGAGCCACTCCCACAAAGGCTGAACGGAACGCGGTCCGATGCCACAACACTCGGAATCAGAAAAAAAAACAAACTCAATTCCGAGAATATATTGCTATCGGCCTTTGCTGTTCCACTTGAATGCGATACACAGTTGTTGAAACTCGACTTATTGTCATTTAATAAGTCTTTCAATTGTGTTTCAGATGTTTCTAAAAATAACGTAATGTAAACATCCCACTGCTATGTACCTACAACCTTATTTTTATAACAGTAAGAGTGATAAACGAGTACACGCTACACCTGTTGGTAAGTGAATGCTGTAGTCTATAAACCTATACATGTATCTTCGATGAAGGATAAAAATCCAGATGCATTGTAATCCATTCTAATATGGAATGCCTCATTAGTGAACAGGGATCTGAGCTGATTATTGCATAAATATGTAAGGCATTCATCAACAATATTTGAATTTGATTTTTATTTCTCTTATATTTCGTGGTAGCTCAGATGGTTAGCGCTCGCTGTAAATTTCACAGTACGCGAGCAAACCGGGTTCGATCCCCGCCGGCACCAACGAAATTGTTAAATGCAATTTTAAGTGCTGATTTACCACGTGCTCGGCGGTGAAGGAAAACATCGTGAGAAACCTGCATGTCTAAGAAATTAAAAAATATTTCGTAGACATGTGAAGTTCGCCAATACGCATTGGGGCAGCGTGGCGGACAATTCCTTGCACTAAAACCCTCTCAGAAATGAGGGAGGCCTGTGCTCAGCAGTGGGACGTATATAGGCTGTAACTTTAACTTTAACTTTAACTTTAACTGTTATCTTAAAACAAAAATAAGTGTTTTTTTGAGCAAATTTCTCCGCCAATTATCATCAGTGTTTACAAAATTGACATTTGCTTGGAAGTGACTGCACTGAGTAAATAGCGTGTGTCTTTGAGAAATTAATCTTTATTTGTGCCATTTTTATTTACTTGTTTATTTAATAAAACTTTATTGTTAACACCTTAATAAATAAGGAAACAAAGGGATTTCATGCCTGTCGGCAGTCAACAGTCAACCCCTGAGTGATGATTTTTTGTGGCAGGTGCAATTACATATATATGTATGTATACTATGTATGTATACTATGATATAAATATGATATACAAAATATATACCTATAGTGTAATATACTCGAATAAACAAAACATGTATGATATATTATATTATACATACAATTTAAATACATACATAATATATATATATATACGTCACATATAATAATAAAATACATATATTAAATTTGCGTATAATAAAACATTTAAATATATCAAAATATATCTTCATCATTCTTAATCTTCATCGTCCCTGGTGGGTGTCGTTAGAGGTGACAAAGGTAAAACAAACCAGGAGATGGGCAGCAGGGTTTTTCTAATAACAACTACAAATTAAAAAAACTGCAGTTGCCAACCCGCTCGCCAAACTTGGCTTCTATGGCAGGTATCGTTCTTATGAGGCAATCTTTGAAAGCGTGTAATTTATTTTATTTATTTATTTATTTATTCTTTATTGCATTCCTTAAAAATAAAAGAATACAAAGGGCGGACTTAATGCCTTGAGGCATTCTCTACCAGTCCACTGATGTGTCAATGGAGTGGTGAGAATTTGATTGGTGTGGCAATATAGAATAAAATAACACTACACAAAATGATAATTAACTACATAATATATACATTTTACTAATAAATAAACTATACATATATGACCTATACATACATATATACAAATATATGACATATGTATACAAATATTTACATACAAATATACATATTGAAATACATATATAATTAGTACATACAAATAAATATGAATATATGCGTCTGTTTAGCAATACATATTAAATGGATGAATCATGTAAAATGCGTCGTCTTCAATAGATGATTACGGACCAATTTTTTAAAAGCGTACTTAATGAATAGGTAGATGGATTGTAATGGATAGGTAGATGGATTATCTTTTGAGGGATAGTAAACTATCACTTAAATTTTATATTATCAAATTAATAGTTCGTTTGAAATGTTTGTCTTGCGTGCGATTTAGATATTTCTGCACGTAAATCGTTCGAGATCTCGCGAGATTAACGAGATTGCAACAAAAATTATCGAGTGTACATAGTGCCTACAAGTGTCGATTTTGTCTTATGAGGCAATCTGCGGGGTGGCCTATGTTCAACAGTAGTTTGATAGGCTGTAATTAATGCACGAAGGCTGCTTTAGATCTGCTTTTAATAATGATCAATTATCGAAGACCGGGATATGTACTATTTTTGAAGTTATACTTCTTTTGGGGCGTTTGGGAAAAATGATGGGAGTGAATTTTTACGATGCGCTCGCACACTGACACCTAAAACGACACCATGAAGTTGTTACGATTCGCGCGCACACTGACACCTAAAAGCGACAACCTCAGTGGGTAATAAATGTCTCACAATTTTTTTTGTTTTGTTACGCTAAAGAAGTATATCTTCCTACGTGCGTAGGTACATAAGTACACACACACTTTTTTTTCTTATTTTTAAGAAAAAAAACCTTTATAACTTTTATAACTTTTATAACTTTCTTAATAACTTCTTATAAACCTTTATAACTTTTTCATTTTCTCAAGTACTTCATCTACTGCTCAAGATTTCCTTAGTAATTAGTAAGAACCCTTACGCATGTGTCATTACATTCCCATTCTACATATCACTAGACCGCGCTTATAGAATTTTAGGCTTAACCTAATTTAATGTTCGTGATTTTCTCTAGATTTGTCTGAACGCCCGGTTTCATGATAAATGTGGATGACATTTGAGGTCCCAAAAATAAAAAATAAACTCGTATTTCTGGTACTTTCCTATAATGCATGACTTTTATCTATATTTGTGTTCATTTTTTTCCAGTTTTTCGACATTTATACCTTTGCTGAGACGTAGACGATCTCGAAAAATATGCAGAGCGATGCCTGGTTCCGTGATACTCAAACATGACATCGTAATCACGACACATACGTGGTGGTAGTGTGATAGCTTACTGAATAAGATGATCAAACATCGATGTTTGAACTGAGTGAACTGCAAACATAAAAGGTCGTGGGTTCGATTTCGCCATTCGACTACTTCACCACTTAATGAGAATATAAGAAATACGTTACGTTTTTATTTATAAAAGGGTATGATTAAAAATACGCTAATAAATATCATTAATTAATAAAATTATATGAAATAAAAACTTTATTTTTCGACGTAAGAAACTAAGATAAAAAATATTTTTTTTATTGACATTAAAAAGTGTTTTTTTAATGTTAAATTGAATTAATAGAATCAGTAGTTACTTTGCGGAAATCCATTATATTAAAGTTGGAAAAATTTACTTTACCAATATCCGCTCAATAAAATAAAATGATGTGTCTTACCTAGTTTGAAGAGCACCTCCCGTGATGTGTCTTACTTTCAAACTATGTAAGACACATCATTTTATTTTATTGAGCGGATATTGGGAAAGTAAATTTTTCCAACTTTAATGTTAAATGTTTTTTGTTTAATGTTTTAAAACTATGCTTCAATCCCTATCTCTGTACCACATACAACAAAGGACGATTTGGAATATTCTTACACCATCACTGCTCTTTTGTTTTTAGGTATACGTATTTTTACACCCACAAATACTGTGAGTATACGCAACCTAAACTTACTGTGTGATTAACTTAAACTCTATTAGAGGTTTCAATAAATGTATGACTTTATAATTTTATGGTCACTGCACATACAATTTACAATACTGAATACAAAATGCTGTGTTAGTGTATGGTAGTGAAAGTTGGGTGTGGCTGAAGAAATGTGAAAGTACAATTAATGCTGTAGAAATGCGGTCAATAAGAAGTGTGTAAGACTTACTCTCAATGATAGGGTGAGAAATTATGTGACAAAAGAAGTGTAGCTTGCAAGCCGCTGTTGTAACTGAACTGAGGAAATGACTGAAGAAATGATTTCTTATATTTACGCGAAGACTACACATTAAATTAAACTAATTTTTACGGATTATATCGCGTTTAATATTACGCGATATAATCCGTAAAAATTTGTTTCATTTAATGACTAAAGGAATGATCACACGTAGAAAAAATTAATAAAGAAAGAGTAACAAGGCAAAGTTATGTCGCAGAAATAAGAAGTAAGTGGCAGAGTTTGCAAGGCACGCTCTAGAGGAAAGTTGACCGCCAAAATTGGCGATGTATTGAAGATGGGCTAAATTTAAAGTACCATTGACCAACGAGTATGTATGCGTAGATATATATGTAAAAAGCGAAACAAGTGTGTCAGAATCGTGCTAAATGGAAATTCGTAGTCACTGCCTACCGTTCAGTGTGACAGGCGTGATTTGTGATGATAATAGATATTATTGGTTATATCTGAGTCTTAAAATAAAAAGATCTGTTTAGTATTTTCTATGTCATCACTTTCTTAATCCAGTATTTATAGTTTTTTATATAGAATAAAGGTGACAAACGAGCACACAGTTCACCTGATGGTAAGCGGATGCTGTGACTCATAGACATCTATATTTATCTCCTAAATACAGGTATAACATCCTAGTTTAGGGACTGTTGACCACTGTAAATTTTTGTGCATGTGATATGTTTATTAATAAAGATTATTATTATTATTTAAAAAAAATAAGAATCAAAATGCAGATGCGTTGTCACCCCTGAGGACTAAAATGGAATGCCACGTTTCCAGTAAAAAGTATCTCCGGTTCTCTACGTCACCATACGAAACACAGCAGCATTAAAAGCTGCTATTTTACATGGGTACTCGTATTCTGTGAGAGCGTGGTTCTCTTACTCCGGTCGAGCCAACCCATCCGTGCTACATCCATAATATAGCTACAGCTTGGTTCTACCACGTATGTACTAAAACTATTATTATCTACGTATATGTATTAATATTGCAGTGTCTTGAATGAAGTGTGTTCGAATAAATAGGAATTTATAAAAGTGATACAACAGTGAAGGAAAAGGGGAGATCTCCCGCCGGGCAAGGTGTTCTGCCCGGGGAGCGGCCAACGTTCCAAGTGGAAGTTCAGAGCTATTGTATATATACTGTTTTTAATTCGGAACTTTGATAGCGCGATTTAGGCTTCGATGTATTTCGCTTGTGGCGCGACGACAGCGCCGCCACAACAGTAATTGTACCAAAATATCATCCCTGTGATGGGAACTAAATTAAAATTGATTGTGGCATTAATGAAATCGCATTTTTCTTGCTCATTCTGTTGTTACATTCAACAAATTTTTAAGGAAAACGAAAGTTACACCCTTTCTTCGTACGACGGAGGAGACAAAGCGCGTTTAGAAGAACGGCTCGTGTCTACACCATAAAGTTTTTCCAAGAACCCAGTTGTCAGTGTTTGAATAGGAGCGTATAAAATATACAAAAGTGGCCCTCGGCGGACGAAAACAAATATTGAGAAACAACAACGTATGTGGCGATCGACTACCGAATGCGCTACACTCGATCAGTAAAATTACGGTTTTTTTAAATGGTTGAAATTATTAATAATTTCATAAATTCACTATTTGAAAAAACGACATATTAAAGATGGTAAAAATTACAATGTCCGTATCCGCTCAATGAAATAAAATGATGTGTCTTACCTAGTTTTAAGAGCACCTCCGCCCTCCCTCAATTGTGAGCACTATCCATGTCACCACTAATCCCAGCACCACTACACTAGGAAAGACGCACCACAATCGATAATACGACACGTGTTTCACCTCTACACGAGGCATCCTCTGCGGCGGATATAGGCAAGGTAATTTATACCATATTTAATATATTTTATACGTGGTAGAGCCACGATGCAGCTATAATAATATGTCGGTATAGGAATAGGTCGGTACGACCGGGGAAAGACCACGCTCTCACAGAATACCAGCGTAAAATAGCAGCTTAATGCTGCTGCGTTTCGTATGGTGAGTGTAGAGAACCGGAGACCCTTTTTGCTGGAAACGAGGCATTCCATCTTAGTCCTCACGGGTGACAACGCATCTGCATTTTGATTCTTAATTGAGCATAAATGTAGATGTCTATGGGCCACGGCATCCACTTACCATCAGGTGGAATGTGTGCTCGTTTGTCACCTTATTCTATATAAAAAAAATGGGTTTACGCAAAGTAACGCCTGATGCCATTAATTATCTTAAAAACTACATACACCATCTCTTACAGCCTATCAGAAGTCCACTGCTAAACATAGGACTCCCCCATAGATTGATTCATAAGGGGGATATTTGCCATAGTTGCCATGTTTGGCAGGCGGGTGGGCAACCACATTTTTTTTTTTTAGTTCTTACGACACCCACGGGACGACATGGGGTAGTGGGTATTTTTAAACCGCCACTATACACGGTGAACAAACACAAACATACCAAGAAATACAATTTATTGGCTGCTTTTCAGCACCAGTTACGAAACGAAGGTGCTTGGTGTCCTGATGTCATAGATAACCTGGCTTGGATTTTAATTTTAGATTTATAAGAATTACAGTTCCACAAGAAGGGAAACAAATCAGGAGATTGGCAGCGGCGTCTTCCTAATAACGACTAAAAATAAAAAATAAACTGCGGTAGCCAACCCGCTTGTTTACCGTGGCAACTATGGCAAATATCCCTCCTATGAAGCAATCTATGGGGGAGGCCTATGTTCAGCAGTGGACTTTAGGCTGTAAAGGTAACAGTTTCACAAGGGATATCTTAATATATACAGCGATCAGCGCTTCCCGTCTAGTCCTATTCAAAATTTTCACCTTATAAATAAGCAAAATATATTTAATTAATAAAAATAACACTAAACCAAAAAACTATCTATTCTACGAGATTCTTGATTCCAATAGAACAGGAAATAAAAATTAATAGTTAAAATATACCTACCACAACTATTTTAATAGTTTGGGTTTGTACAAATATAGAAAAAAATAGGTCACTTGAATGTTCGGCCGCTTCGTACTGGACCACCGGCCGCGTGTCATGTTCTGTATTATGTAAAATGTCGTTGATCTCGTTGATCTAGTGGTCGTAAACGCGGTTTCTAATCATGACGTCTTGGGTTCGAATATCGGGTCAGGCCAAAATTAGTTATAGCGGTTTTTCTGTCAAGACATTCTCAGGAGCAGTCGGAGTCGGGAATATGGCGATGTTTTACCCTCGGAAAGCACATATAGCCGTCGGTCCTGAACCTGATCTCTCTCCGGTCGTGTGGGATTTCTGTCCCATCGGACTATGAAATTTGAGGGAATAGAGAGTGCACCTGTGCTTGCGCAGACGCTCGTGTACTATAATCCTGTCCTGCACGGATGGCTTGTCTCCGTTGAGATTGGCCACCGTCACCGAAATTCGATCTCGAGGACATTATTATGTAATATGTATGTAGCAGGTATATTTATCAACCATTATAATTATATTATAGATTAATATCCGATGTGATGAGATGTAGTGATGCAACCGAAGATGGTAAAGCGCACTGACTTAGTTTAATACAAGCCTATTCAAAAGATCCAACATATTTCTTCAAATGACATATCATCGCAATTATATATAATTATATCGCAATTATCATCGCAAGCACTTTTTGTTAGTGATTATAGTACTTTTCTTCGAGTGCAAACTGCAAAAGAGTATATATTAATCCTACATTTTAGCTATTATTTATTCTGTGATTTTAGTTTGGCTGTATCGCTGCCGGATGCGTGATCAAATCCGCGTCATTATAATTTAAATAATTAGGCAAGTTTTTTTATAGAATAGGGGCAACAAACGAGCACACTAACCACCTAATGGTAAGTGGATGCCGTGGCCCATAGACACCTACATTTGTTCCCAGTTAAAACTTAAAATGCAGATGCGTTGTCACCACTGAGGACTAAGATAGAATGCCTAGTTTCCAGGGGAAAGGGTCACCGGTTTTCTATAGTTCTACACTCACCACAGGTACGAATCGCAGCAGCCTTTACGCTGGATTCTGTAAGAGCGTGGCGACTCTGGCGATCCATTTGCACTACAACCATAATATAGCTGCAGCGTGTCTCTACCACGTGTAAAAAGGTTACATTCATAAAAACTAATGTTCTATAAGGCACCACTTGAAAGATTAAAGTTAGATCAAGTTGGCAATTCTTAAAATAATAATAACCCTTTATAAATGGGGATTTGTATGTCCTAAATGTTCCGAGTCTGCTATTAATCATGTGATTATAACTGGTAATCAGTAGTACCTAAATAATTTGATTAAGAGGCAAATAAAATAACTCCCTGCATGAATAACCCCAAGTCATTAAAAAATCAGGCATGTAATTCATTGTAGGTTCTGTTTATCGAATAAATACGAAAATACTGTCAAATATTTAATAACAGAGTTCAAAAATTAATGACGAATATAAAATTTCATGTCAAAATAGCAATATTATGGTTTGTACATGAACATTTCGGTGTTAAAACAAGAGCCATGGTGAACTCTTATCCAATCCCAAGACCGACTATCTATCCACCCCCAATTACGATAGCGCTCAGGGTACATATGTGGCAGTAATAAAAACCTCCAAGCTCTAAATCAAACGCGTCGCATAAAATGTCCATCCGGTATTTTTTCATTATTTTACATCGCTCATAAAAGTATGTGACGACAAGAAGTCCGGGCCGGGTCACGCGAGGTCCATCAAATTAAATTGTAGCGCATAAACTGTTTTAAATCTTAATCTGGACATAGTGCTGCGGTACGACGCGAGTTATTAATTATGTTATAAAATAGTCATACCTAAATTAGCATGTTTATGGATGAGTGATGGTGGTGTGAAGGCGTCTGTTTAACAACAGACAGCGCCATCTATTGGTTAGTTATGTAATGTGGGCGTGGTGATTACTTAGTTGAATTATAGATGGCTTTGATAATAATAAATGTTGAATTAAATAATGAACAGTTGACAGTTGTTTGCTAATGGTCTTGCGCTTGAAGGGTTATACAATATCATGAAGCAACGCATATTACGTATATTCCTTTGTTTTAATAATATTTAATAGACGAGTCATAACAATAAATTCTTTATCAATTTAACATGTAACTAATAAATTGTATTGAATAGGAATAAAGGATAATATTATGTAAATAGGGTTTTTATAATAGAACGTGAAGTAGGTAGATAAATGAAACAAAAATAATAAAATGAAATGAATTTATGTGGCATGTTGTGACCTTCAACCAGTAACTAACGTCAGAAAACTTATTTCAAAATATAGTAATAATAAAAAATTATGTTGTTGTATTATAAAGTGCAATATCTATTTTTTCGTAGTATTTCTAGTCTGAGTTACTACTGCCCAAAAACCGAGCGTAGACCGGCACCGACACCAGCGCAGTGGGAAAACAAAGTCCCGGCGCGGCCGCTGGTGTATAAAATTTATTTCATACATTTTATACACCAGTCGGGCCGTTGCCGGTGAATGGAAAACCGCGCAATGACTCCTAACGAGTTGGTGTGATAAACTGCAGACTGTGACTATTTCTTCAAAATGTCTTCAATCTTTTACACATGTTCATTAGCCCCGGCCGGGTTCGAACACTGTTCACGTACGTAATTTTAAGGCAAACGCGTATTAATAGAATCAGGCGTTACTTTGCGGAAATCCATTATATTAAAGTTGGAAAAATTTACTTTGCCAATATCCGCTCAATAAAATAAAATGATGTGTTTTACCTAGTTTAGTGTAGTTTTCTTTTAGTTAGTGGTGACGGGGATAGTGCACGCAATTGAGGAAGGGCGGGAGGTGCTAAACTAGGTAAGACACATCATTTTATTTTATTGAGCGGATATTGGCAAAGTAAATTTTTCCAACTTTAATCAAACGCGTATCCCCACAGCTACGGCTCACATTTATCCTATTAAAGGAAAAACAACTCATAATGTGTTAAACTGCCTGGTACCTTGCTATATTTTATAATTTATAGTAGCATAAAATGTATAGAGAATTCTATGGCTTATTAAGATCTTTTTTCCTCCATTGAAGTATGTGACATACAAATTGTTAATTAACATAATATATTTTATTTTTAGCCGACTTTAAGAAGGGATGAGATTCACAATTCGACTGTATGTTGTTTTATAAACCAGCAAAATATATATAAGATATTTCGAAACATGTATATCTACGTATATATGTTTCGAAAGATCTTCGTCAATCTAGAACCGATTTCATTAACCCTTTAAAAAAATAGCTTATACTTAAGTAGAGTGGAAAATATATAAAATTTGACCTTCTCAAAGTTCAAAAACGTTACTAAGTTTGTATAAAAGGATTATTATGGATGATAATAACCCCTGGGAATGAGCTGATCGCTACCAAGCTATTTCTAATTTGTTTTGTGTTGTTAATTGTGTAAACATATAAGATTGTAAGCTGTAATTTTTTTTAAATTCTCAACCCGCAAGAAACCCAGCTTGTTACTGGTTCTTCCCAAGACAGAGTTTTTTCCGAACACATCTATCTAGTAATTTAGTAATTACACATCCAACGATCCCACTAACGAATTTTCAATTATTTACATTTTACATCGTAAATTCAGTAGCATTCTATTGTTTAATTTTATCAGTGACTTACCATTTTAGTTTATTTAGAAGTAAGTAGATGGCGCTATTATTAGATGAAATAATGAAAGCCAAAACTGTGCTATCTAATAATATCAGCGATAGAAGCGAACATTTATTTATTATATCAGTAAGGCATAAAGTGATGTCAATTCTGTTAAAAGTTCTGTTTCTGTTAAAAAATACGCTAACAGTGCCGCTAGCGGTGAAAACCGATTTAATGATATCGTCATATGACCATATCATATATGAAATAGCAACGTTGTGTTTAGTTATTAATATCTTCGAACGATTTCTATTCATTCATTGATTTAGTCAAGCTATATCATGACATGGTCAACAAACACTGTTAAATATCATGAAATGACATAATTTCACGAAATGATAGACTACTTTATGATATATGATCAATTCTACGATCTGGCCACGACATATATAAAAATCTCTTTAATAAAACTATAATGATAATGAAAATATTGCAATAATTGCAGACAGACCAGTTTTAATTAGTTTACGGCTAGATTAGTAATTGAAATAAAAACCTTATTAATTTTCATATTTTTGATAGACGTCACTATTATCTATTGAAATTATTACTTTTAAAATAAAATAACAAAAATATTAAAAAACTAAACGTTAGAATTTTTAAATAATTTTAAAAATCTAATTATTTAAACATATAAATGTAAATTATTTATATTATTTAATTTATTAGTAACTGAAGGCAAAATATATCACTTTCTTCTACGTGGTAGAGCCATGCTGCAGCTATATTAATAGTATAGTTGTAGCACGAATGGGTCGGCTCGACCGGGGAAGGACCACGCTCTCACAGAATACCAGCGTAAAATAGAAGCTTAATGCTGCTGTGTTTCGTATGGTGAGTGTAGAGAACCGGATACCCTTTTTACTGGAAAAGAGGCATTCTATCTTAGTCCTCACGGCTGACAACGCATCTGCATTTAAATTCGCAAACGAAGATAGATGTAGATGTCTATGGGCCACAGCAACCACTTACCATCATGTGGACTGTGTGCTCGTTTGTTACCCTTATTCTATTTTAAAAAAAACTTTTTCCATTTGATGATAGATGGCGCTGTTTTAATAACTTAATCGGTGAAGTTTCAAATTATTTTACCAAGGTTATAACTATATTTTAAACTTTATTTATAAATATGGTATTTATTTGAAAAACACCCGTCATCCCGCCTATAACTAAGATATAATAGAAAATTAACATCTAAAGGAAGGAAAATAGGTACTTAACCTTCTTTTTTGAAGTTCCGTAATCGGATAAAAAGTAGCCTATAACTTGTCCCCGGTTACTAACTATATACAATATTTCATGTAAATCGGTCAAGTAGTTTTTACGTGAATCCGTAATACACAGACAGACAGACAGACAGATATATAAAAATTCTAAAAACCACTAATTTGGCTTCAGAATCCTTTATTTCGTCCCCTGGACTTATTTTTTCAAGAATATATTAGAATTACAGACACAACTTTTCTACAGATTTATTATTGAGATGGATATTATTCCATCTCGCTTCCTTATAGCCGCCAAGGCCGTCTACACTACGTCAGAAGGGGTCGTCACGGAAAAATCTTACAGTTTTCTCGTCTAGCCCCCATCCGCCAAATTCGTACACTCCGATAAGGGACTTTGTTCCAAAAGTTTCTGTTTCTGTTTCTGTGGTCCTACATAAATTTGAAGAAAAATGCGACCCCTAAACGTCGATAAATAGGAGATCAAGTTTTTAATGAAGCTATTCAGACGATATTCGCGCTCGTCATATTCCTGAGTCCAATCAAAAGGGTTAAAATAACTTTCAATGAAAAGTAAAATCTTCAAAAAAACTAAAAGGAACGAAATAATTTTCACATGATAGCTTCAGAAGTCGGAGCTTGTTACTTCTACTAAGCGTAGCTCCGACTTCGAAAGCTACGAGGAAATTATTTTATTCTTTTTGGTTCTGTGAAATCGTTTCCTTTTTAATTAACACAGTACTTTTTAATTAATGCAGTCTTCTACACAGTAGTAACAGAAAAATTGTTCAAGGAATATCCTTCATAATTTTAAAATATTTTTCAATTTTTATTTTTATTCAACTGTAGGCCACAGATGCACGTAAGCCTTGATAAGCCCACAAGGTATCCAAACATAACATTTCGAATGGACAGCCAATGAAAACAGATAGTATCTTGGACCGTGAATGGAAAAGGGGTTCAGCTCCTTCTCCTTGTATTGTTTGGAGCTTGTTCTATATATTACAGAGTAATTCAGAAGCTTCGATAGCGTGATTTAACTCCGGTTCGTTTACGGTTGTGGCGTGATGACAGCGCCGCCACGTGTCTATTAAAAGGAATTGAATTTCGCGTCATGTAATTCTATATCGTATATGTCATTTCAATCGTTCTCACCTTTTAGTATTCGGAACAGCAAGTTCTGCAAGTCTTTGTAAACACAGCAAGTCCTTAAACCTTTGTTAGCATATTTAAATTGCAAATTTAAAACATAGGTTATAATTGGTTTCGTTAGTTTACAGAATTAAGAAAAAATCGCATTAATAACTTTTGAAATCTTCGATTTTTTCTCCTTTTAGAATACCTTAACCGATGGATTAGGAAAAAGGATTTTCTCCTGTATCGTGCAGGCAGTTTACATAAATAAATTACACAAGGATAATTTATCCTTGTGGATGTTTATCCAGACCCGGAACAATTATTTGTAGGCCATACAAATACTTGTTCCGTGCGGGAATCAATAAAAATACGAAAATCTAAATCTACAGCAATATATTCTCAAATTGAAATTTTTCAAGATGGTTATCCTACTCAAAGCGCACTCGACGTAAGAGGTTTAGCAGCGCAGACCTAGGCTGCCTGTTTCGTATTACACCTGAATTCGGAACAATTCCTCGACCATCGGGCCACCCAACGACTTATCCTCCCCGGCGGCTAGTGGTAAATTCCTACTTAAATTTGAAATTCTGAATTTCAGATACACGGAAATAGGAAGTCCAATTACGCTTGCGGCCTCGCAAGATGAAATTGAAATAGCCCGATGCGGTTGAAATGCTCTAAAATCGAACGGTCGTTCTTCTCGAATGCATCAATGGTTGCTATGTATGTGCCTAGTATGGCTCTCTTTGTTTCGGGAGTTTTGATTTTTTTAATTTTAGTTATTTCGAAGGTAACAAACGAAAACATAGTCGACCTAGAAGATTGTTTGCCCATAGACATATCTATTCTGGATTAAAACTGTAAATTACTAATTACCATTAAAAATGTCTCCTGTTTCCATCACTCAATGATGATTTTGTATGAACAAAACACAACGGCATTCAAACTTAAAGTCTTTTAAATCAATTTAGGCTTAGTCAACAAGACTTTCTCAGAGCCGGCAAGAAATTCGAGGGTCATTTATTTAAAAGTCGTATTACAATTTCATTTACTATTATTACATTATGCTTCTGGACGAGACTAGCCCTCGAAAACTTACTTAATCAACGGTCAACCTTTCGACAAGAAGAACGGTGACCAAATATCATTTTATTTACTAATGAATCTGTTTTATAGAAGTAGGGTGAAAAACTAGTCAGTCCACCTGATGGTACGTAGATGCTGTGGCCCCGACATACATCTTTATTTAGACAACGAATCAAATTGCTAATGCGTTTTCACCCTAGAGATATAAGAAGGAAATGTTATCTTCCGAATGAAAATGGTCACTGGTCAGCCAGCCGCTGGTATTTAACCATCTTTTCAGTGCTGTACTTCTGCAAATTCTGCGAGTTGGGAATGCCAAAATCCAACAACCACGTCCACTTCTCCTCTTTTTCTACTAATATGATATCCGGCCGATTATGCTCAACTGTCCGGTCAGTTAAAACCGACCTGTCCCAATAAAGTTGGGTTGGGTTCTTGAGTACCGGGAATGGACTGTACTACCAGTAAGGCCGTCTCCTTTAAGAGACCGTGCTTTTTGTCATTCATGCGCAATATAATTATGTTGCTATTGTACGCTGGTATTCTGAGAGAATGGATTGAAGTAGGTCCACTTCTCCAGTCGAACCGACCCCTTCGTGCTGCTGACGTGATATAGCTGCGACGTAACACTACTACGTATAAAATTTCCCTTGCGTTTAAAAT